>CM075666.1:40549155-41174155 GCA_037954105.1 Canavalia gladiata
TCACAAAAGAGAAGTGGTTGTTGGGGCATCTTATTTCTGCGCGAAATACTCCCTATTCTTTGGCACTGCTCACAAGTTATGCATAATCTGTGTGCATCACGAAATATTGTAGGCCAATAAAAGCCTGAGTCTAGTACTTATCTAGCTGTCCGTTGTGGCCCAAAGTGTCCACCACAAGCTAGGGAATGGCAAAAGGTAAGTACAGACTAAACTTCATGATCTGGAACACATCTTCTAATGATTTGATCACTACATGTCTTCCAAAGGTGTGGTTCATCCCATATGTAGTGTTTGGCATCACTTTTCAACTTGGCAATTTGCGATTTGGTGAAGTGTTTGGGTATTTCTTTAGCAACCAGATAGTTTACCAAATCTGCATACCAAGGATCATTCCCGTGCAAATGATAGAGATGCTCTTCTGGGAATGAATCTACAATTGAAGTTTCTTCACAAGGTTGAGGGATCCGACTTAAATGATCTGCTACAAGGTTCTCTGCACCACTCTTGTCTTTAATCTCTAAATCAAATTCTTGCAACAGAAGCATCCAACGAATCAGTCTTGGCTTAGCATCTGCCTTCTTCAGCAAGTATTTCAAAGCTGCATGGTCAGAGAAGATAATAACTTTAGATCAAAGAAAATAGGAGCGAAATTTATCTAATGCAAACACAATTTCCAAAAGCTCCTTCTCAGTAGTTGTGTAATTGGATTGGGTTGCATCAAGTGTGCGAGAGGCATATGCAATGACATGAGATCTCTTGCTAACTCTTTGAGACAGTACAGCACCAAGGGCATAATTAGATGCATCACACATTAATTCAAATGGAAGCGTCCAATTAGGTGGTTGAATGATAGGAGTGGTTGTCAACCGCTTCTTTAGTTCATCAAATGAATCCTTGCATGCGTGATCAAACACAAATTTGGTATCTTTTTGTAGTAGTTTAGAAAGAGGTTGTGCAATCTTGCTAAAATCCTTGATGAATCTTCTGTAAAAACCTGCATGACCAAGTAAAACCTGCACCGGGCTTACCCAATCACTGTCTAAGATGGGATAGATGATACCAGCTGCCAAAAGCTTACCTACTTCCTTCTTTACCACATCTAGGATGGTTGGATTCAAACGCCTTTGTGGTTGTCTAACAGGTTTGGTGTTTTCCTCCAGCAATATCCTATGCATACAGGTAGATGGGCTAATGCCTGGAATATCAGCCAAAGTCCATCCAATTGCTTGTTTATGGCTTCTTAAGGTTTGCACCAACCTTTCTTCTTGTTGTGGTAGAAGGTTCTTTGCTACAATGACAGGAAGCTTCTCATTTTCCCCCAAATAAGCATACTATAGATGTTCAGGCAAAGGCTTCAACTCCAAAGGAGGTGGTTGTATTATGGAAGGCAGGGATCTATTTGAGATTGAAATGTCTGCAACACTTGCATCTAACATGTCATCTTTCCAAGAAGTTTGGTCTGCAGCATTAATCCTGGAGCACACAATACGTAGATCGAATTCATCACATGTACAAGTAAAATTATCTAAGTAATCTAAACCAAAATCAAAAAATTCAAAAAGTAGATTGTCAATAGAATAATCATTCGCAAGAAGATCTATGGCATCAAGTTGAAAAAGTGAATGATTCTCTATGGGATGCGTCATGGCTTCAAATATGTTGAATTGGATGATATCATCTCCAAATTCCATAGAGAGAGTCCCTGTATGCACATCTATCTTTGTTTTTGCAGTTTTGAGGAAAGGTCTCCCAAGGATCAAGGTTGCTCTATTGATGGATGACTCATCTTCCATATCCAAAATGTAGAAGTCAGCTGGAAAGATCAGCTTATTCACTTGAACTAGCACATCTTCAAGTACTCCGGCTGGATGTGCTGTACTTCTGTTGGCTAATTGAATCACCACACCAGTGGGCTTCAGTTCTCCCAGATTCAAAGATTTATAAACTGATGAGGGCATAACATTAATGGAAGCACCTAGATCCAGCAATGCATCACCAAATGTAGATTTTCCTATTGTGCAAGGAATGGTGAAAGTTCTTGGATCTTTACATTTCTGAGGGAGGCTGGGTTGAATTAAGGCAGAAACATTGCTTCCCACACTAATCTTCTCATCCCCTTTGAGTCTTCTCTTATGCGTGCACAAGTCCTTTAAAAATTTGGCATATTTTGGAATTTGCTTGATAGCATCTAGAAGTGGTATATTGACTTCCACTTTCCTGAAAGTATCTAGAAGCTCCTTATCCAATTCTGCATGAACATTGGGCTTGGATTGGACCATTCTATTTGGAAAAGGTAAAGATACCTTCTGATCAGAACAATTGTCTCATTAGATGCTTCAAGTGCAGATCGTTTATAGCAAGCTTCTTTTTGTTGATCATTCGATGTCTTATTGAAGGCTGGTGTACTTTTTCCATCAGACTTTCCCTCTGATTCAGATGGCTTATCAGAGATGTCTCCAGGTGTAGAGATAAATGCTTCTTTTTGGTGTGGATTAGTCTGATTGAAGCTTTGTTGCTTTAAAATTGTAGGGTCTGTCTGCACTTCCTTCCCACTTCTCAAGGAGATGGCATTCACACTTTTGGGATTTATGACAGGTTGAGAAGGTAGTTGACCAGAACCTTGAGATTTCAATTAGTTGACAGTGGTAGCCAACTGCCCAATTTGAGTTTGTAAATCCTGAATGGTAGAACTTACATTTTGTTAAAACTGAAGATTGTTGGTTGCTAATTGCTTCATCAAATCATGAAGAGAGGGTTCAGAAGCATTAGAAGGTACATATTGCTGCAGATGCTGTTGTTGTTGTCTGAATTGCGGTGGTTGGTATTTATTTTGGGAGTCAGATGTTTGAATACTTTGTTGTTGTGGAGGACCATATCTCAAGTTAGGATGGTTTCTCCAACTAGGATTGTATATTCCAGAAGGTGGTTCAAACTTCTGTTGCTGATAATGTTGAGGAGGCCTGTATTGTTGTCCTGTGCCAAAAATACCATTTACTGTAGCATCAGGTGTCTCACTTTCTTACAATGTTGGGCATGCATCAGTAGGATGATCTGCAGAAGTACAGATGCCACATGTTTTGGTTTTGTCAACAACATTAAGTTGTTGTTGTTGTCCGATGGCCAACTGTCTTACGATGGAGGTTAGTTCTTCAATTCTGTTCTCCAATCGTGTATGGTCTGTCTTAGTGGTCATTTCATGGACTCCTTTAGACAAGGAATTAGTTGGAGAATTGAATTGCTGAGAATTTTCTGCCACGTTGGCAATCAAATTTCGAGCTGCTGTAGGAGTTTTGTCCATAAGTGCTCCACCACTACTGCATCAACCATGCTTCTGTCCATTGGCATGAGTCCTTCATAGAAATACTGAATCAGTAATTGATCACTAATTTGATGGTGTGGACAAGTGGCGCATAGTTTCTTGAATCTCTCCCAATACTCATAGAGAGTTTCTTGGGAGTTCTGTTTGATGCCGCAAATCTCTTTTCTGATAGCTGCTGTTCTGGATGCAGGGAAGAATTTCTCCAGGAATAATCTCTTCATATCATTCCAGCTTGTAACAGATGTTGGATGTAGATAGTACAACCAGTCCTTAGCTCCATCATTTAAGGAGAAATGAAATGCCTTCAACTTGATATGATCTTCAGGAATTCCTTGTGGCCGCATTGTGGAACACACAATGTGAAATTCCTTCAAATATTTATGAGGGTCCTCACCTCCAAGGCCATGAAACTTAGATAGCAAATGTATTAATCCAGACTTTAGTTCAAATGGTGCATCAACATCAGGGTATTGAATGCACAACGGTTGATAAGCAACATCAGGTGCAACTAATTCTTTTAGGGTTCTATCAGCCATGTTCTTAGCAAAATATTTAAAACTATCAAAATTTAAAGATGAAAAATCACTACTATTACTTTCTTGGTTATTACTGAATGAATGCCTTCTATGTGTTCTTTTCAAATGGTGGAATTTTCTATCAGTCTCAGGATCATATGCATATAAATTTTTAGGATTGGATCGGGTTATACACAAAAAGGTGAATTCATACAGAAAATCCAAGAATATATACGTGATAAGCATAAATTTCATAAATAATTATCTCTCATTTGTAGCTTATTAAGACTTCTTATATGTTCAATTAAGTGGTCTTTGTTATATTTTATGAGTTTGGGTTCATATGAAGTTTAATTGAATTTCTTTGCTTACTCGATTAAAATGACACTATTATAGTATTTTGAGCATAGTAGGAGTTTTAGACATCAAAAAATCATGAAATCTGTCTTGAATGAAAGCCTAAATAAGTGTTCACAGTTACAAAGCAAGATCAGACTCTAAATGGGATGTATAGGACTCCGAACTTATCTCAAAAGATGAGATAGTGTTGCTGTCGCGGAACCTAAACAATGTGCAAAGATCTTGCCATAACTTGAGATACAGAAGTCATATTGAGATGAAATCAGATCCGTTGGAAAGCTAAGATCCGGGGATACAACTTTTGTTCAGACGTAAAGCTCTAATTCGGACACGTGAATATCCAAAATTGCGCTGCAAGCAAGTCAAAATTGTTATGCTGATTGGTGACAAAAATTCAAAAGGGTTTTGCATTTTCAACAAAGCCCATGTGTAAGAAATAAAAGGGTGGAAAAGTAAAATGCTAGTTGGTGACCTTCTGAAGATGATGCCTCAAAAATCCTCTATAAATAGAAGGGTTTACAAGAGGATAAAAACACCCCCTTGGATATTAACTCCAATACCATTTTCCATCTTTCTTTCTTTGTTGTTAGTCTGCCTCCTTCATGGAAGGCTTAGTTTTTCTTTGTTATTAGTTGCCTCCTTCATGGAAGGCTTAGTTTTTCTTTGTTATTAGTTTCCTCCTTCATGGAAGGCTTAGTTTTTCTTTGTTATTAGTTGCCTCCTTCATGGAAGGCTTAATTTTTCTTTGTTATTAGTTGCCTCCTTTATGGAAGGCTTAGTTTTTCTTTGTTATTAGTTGCCTCCTTCATGGAAGGCTAAGTTCTTATTTGTTGTTAGTTTCCTCCTTCAAGGAAGGCTAAGTTTTTCTTTGTTGTTAGTTTGCCTCCTTTATGGAAGGCTAGGTTTGTAGTTTCAATTCAAGGATTCAAGCTACTTTCATTTTAACTTTGAGGTCTCGATCTTTATTTACATGCTTATTGAGTGATTTCTACTCTGCTTTACTATATTCATCAATTTTATTCTTTTAATCAAAGTTTGTTCGGTTGATGTATTTTGATTAATGTATAATTGATTTATAATTGGTTTTTGATTGGTAAATCATTTTCCAAAAGTTTGAAGAGTAGAAATTAAGTAATTGAATTGAAGGTTTTCATTTTATTACTTACTTCAACTGAATTCTGATTATGAAATTGGTTTAGATCTAATGAAAGATTAAGTGGTTACTAAATCTTGTAGATCATAATCAATTGAACCCTGAGAGTTTTCTCAATAGAGAATTCAAAGATCATTTTAGGGGTTCCATATGATCCTGGGTTGATAAACACAATGCATGATTTTAGTGATCAATGATTAGTTAAGAAAATAGCCTCTGAATTCCTTGAGTTGATAATTGTTAAGTGAAATTAATTTCATTCTGTATTTTGTATTTAGCACTTAATATCACATCTTTAGAAAACCCTCTTGTTCTAACTTTCTCCTAATTTGCTTAAGAATATGAAATGGTCTTTGGGAGATGACCTAGGTTGCACCTTATACTATACCAATAGTTTGGGGAAAATCTAGAAATTATTTTTGTGCGTTTACGACGAGCGTGTTAAAAATTTGGCGCTGCTGCCGGGGACCATTGTAGTTTCCTAGGCATATTTAGGAGTTTGTATAAAATTTTTAACCTTTCTAACAATTTTTTTTAGGTATGCTTATCAATACTATTCTTGTATTTTAAAGGATGGACTGAGTAAGGAATCATTTTATGATATCATTCAGACTCTTGAGACGCATCCTAGTGGGCATGTACAAGGAGTCCTTCTTGATTTGTTTGAACTGTTCCGTAAGGAAAAAGTACGTTATAGTCTTGGGAATCTGACTTTAAAAGACCCTGTTGTCAGTTTACAAGAAAACTGAATGGGAAGCACATCCTCGACTCTTAGAAGGCGTTTCAACCGTTACTGGACGTAAACCCAGAGGAAGATGTGAGCCACAATCACAACTACTGTTCATTCTCACGCGTGTATATTTGTCATTTACATTGTCTTTTCAATTTATTGGGCCACCATTTTTTGAAATTTTCACCCCTGCTTAAATTCTTTCCCTTCTGACATTCACCTTTTCCTTGAACAAAAATTCAAACTTTTGCTACCAAACCCTGATCCCGCACTATTCAAGTGATCTCCTTGTCTGATATTGAGTCTCTATAAATTATCAACCTCTATGACATATTTTTTTCAAAAGAGACAGAAACACCGTATATGGATAGGATCAATACTATCTGTGTTTTTGGTGAGTCTAACCTTGGAAAGGATGGAGAATTTCAACATGCAGCTTATACCCTAGGTAAGACATTAGCTGCAAGAAAAATCAATCTTGTTTATGGGGGAGGGATTCAGGGTTTAAAAGGATGTATTGCAGGATCTGCACTCACAAGGGGGGTGTAACGTCTTAGGTGTTGGCTTAAAAAATGAGAGCACCTCCTACTTCACCCTAGGTACTGAATTGAAGGTTGCAACCATGCATGACCGTATGAGACACATGTTGATTAATTCTAATGCATTTATTGCACTACCTTGTGGTCTTGGAACAATGAAAGAAATTTTTACCATCATATTTTGGGCCTATCGGAATTTTCATAAAAAACCTTTAGGCTTATTGAATATTAATGGCTTTTATAATGGTTTGATATCCTTTTTAGATCATGCAGTAGAGCAAGAGTTCATGCCACAATCCATACGCAACATCATAGTATCTGCCTCAACTGTTGAACAGCTACTTGAGAATTTGTAAAATCCTACATCTGAGCTCAGTCAAGCAATGCAGCTGGTGAACCAACCAAATCAAGATGGCAGAGAAAAAAGAGAACCAGATACCACTCTTCAGTTATAACTTTTCCTTACTTTGGTGGTTTTCTCACATTTCTTTTCCTGTTATATGAAATTCCATCTAAGACATTGGGGACAATGTCTTGGATAGGTTGGGAGGAGGATGGTCCGGTATCTAAAAAAAAAAATTAAAAAAAAACCCAAAAAAAAAATTAGGTTAGAATCATAAACTTGCTTTGAGTAAGATGGCTGAGTAAGGAGTTACACTTGACTCTTGATACGCATCTTATGATTAAAAAAAAATTGAATGTGGAAGTATGTTTTTCTTTAGATTTCATAAAATAATTGAAGCAAAATGATTTACATTTCGAGATTAATTAGTTTGGCAACACATATTTGAACTGGATAGATTAGATTTGATAAATATATTACCTAGGAGATTTTGAGCCTTATTATTATTTTCTTTCTTGTGTGATTTTCATCCATGGAATTTGTTCATCGATATCATGGTTGAAAAAAAAATGAAAAAAAAACTGAAGCAAAAAAATAAAATAAAATAAATAAACTATTAAAAAAAAAGTGATATCTGTTTCTCACACTTACACTTGGATTCAGTTCTCAATCCTCACCATTTTCCTTGGTCTAACATTGTATCTCTTCAATATATCATTTTATCTTTTTAATCTCGTTATAACCAAAATAAAGACATCTTGATTTGTGCATTGCATGTGTACATAGTAGTAGAGAAGTAGAAGATATGCAAGCCTATGATAGTTCATCTTTCATGGATTGAATTTGAGAGAAACACTTACCAAATCAAACACTTGAGAGATTCAGAGTATATCATGTGAGGTTTTATCTTTCTCAATCTATGTTCTTTTTCAAATTAAAGTTGCCTTTCTAAGTAATTTCAAAAATGTGATAAAAGAATGCTTCATGAAATTTTGTGAATTCTTGAGAAATCAACTCAAAGCTTTGATGTTCTTTCATAAAAAAAATAAAAAAAAATTAGTCACCAATCCTTAACTTAAGTTTGCCCGAGACGTGAAAAAGATAAGTGTGGGGGAATTTGATAAGCATAAATTTCATAAATAATTATCTCTCATTTGTAGCTCATTAAGACTTCTTATATGTTCAATTAAGTGGTCTTTGTTATATTTTATGAGTTTGGGTTCATATGAAGTTTAACTGAATTTCTTTGCTTACCCGATTAAAATGACACTATTATAGTATTTTGAGCATAATAGGAGTTTTAGACATCCAAAAATCATAAAATCTGTCTTGAATGAAAGCTTAAAGAAGTTTCCACAGTTAAAAAGCAAGATCAGACTCTAAATGGGATGTATAGGACTCCAAACTTATCTCAAAAGATGCGATAGTGTTGCTGTCGCGGAACCTGAGTAGTATGCAAAGATCTGGCCATAACTTGAGATACAGAAGTCATATTGAGATGAAATCAGATCCGTTGGAAAGCTAAGATCCGGGGCTACAACTTTTGTTCAGATGTGAAGCTCTAATTCGGACACGTGAATATCCGAAATTGCGCTGCAACAAAGTCAAAATTGTTGTGCTGATTGGTGACAAAAATTCAAAAGTGTTTTGCATTTTCAACAAAGCCCATGTGAAAGTAATAAAAGGGTGGAAAAGTAAAATGCTAGTTGGTGACCTTCTGAAGATGATGCCTCAAAAATCCTCTATAAATAGAAGGATTTACAAGAGGAGAAAAACACCCCCTTGGATATTAACTCCAATACCATTTTCCATCTTTCTTTCTTTCTTGTTAGTTTGCCTCCTTCATGGAAGGCTTAGTTTTTCTTTGTTATTAGTTGCCTCCTTCATGGAAGGCTTAGTTTTTCTTTGTTATTAGTTGCCTCCTTCATGGAAGGCTTAGTTTTTCTTTGTTATTAGCTGCCTCCTTCATGGTAGGCTAAGTTCTTATTTGTTGTTAGTTGCCTCCTTCATGGAAGGCTAAGTTTTTCTTTGTTGTTAGTTTGCCTCCTTCATGGAAGGCTAGGTTTGTAGTTTCAATTCAAGGATTCAAGCTATTTTCGTTTTAACTTTAAGGTCTTGATCTTTATTTACATGCTTATTGAGTGATTTCTACTCTGCTTTACTATATTCATCAATTTTATTCCTTTAATCAAAGTTTGTTCAGTTGACGTATTTTTATTAATGTATAATTGATTTATAATTGGTTTTTGATTGGTAAATCATTTTCCAAAATTTTTAAGAGTAGAAATTAAGTAATTGAATTGAAGGTTTTCATTTTATTACTTACTTCAACTGAATGTTGATTATGAAATTGGTTTAGATCTAATGAAAGATTAAGTGGTTACTAAATCTTGTTGATCATAATCAATTGAACCCTGAGAGTTTTCTCAGTAGAGAATTCAAGGATCATTTTAGGGGTTCCATATGATCTTGGGTTGATAAACACAATGCATGATTTTGGTGATCAATGATTAGTTAAGAAAATAGCCTCTGAATTCCTTGAGTTGATAATTAAGTCAAATTAATTTCATTCTGTATTTTGTATTTAGAACTCAATATTGCATGTTTCCAAAATCCCCTTGTTCTAACTTTCTCCTAATTTTCTTAAGAATCTGAAATGGTCTTTGGGAGATGACCTAGGTTGCACCTTATACTATACCAATAGTTCGGGAAAATCTAGAAATTATTTTTGTGCGTTTGCGACGAGCGTATCAATACCTAAAGTAAAAAAAAATTGTTAGAAAGGTTAAAATTTTTATACAAACTCCTAAATAAGCCTAGGAAACTAAAATGGTCCCTGGCAGCGGTACCAAATGTTTGACACGCTCGTCGCAAACGCATAAAAATAATTTCTAGATTTTCCCCAAACTATTGGTATAGTATAAGGTGCAACCTAGGTCATCTCCCAAAGACCATTTCATATTCTTAAGCAAATTAGGAGAAAGTTAGAACAAGGGGGTTTTGTAAAGATGTGATATTAAGTGCTAAATACAAAATACAGAATGAAATTAATTTCACTTAACAATTATCAACTCAAGGAATTCAGAGGCTATTTTCTTAACTAATCATTGATCACTAAAATCATGCATTGTTTTTATCAACCCAGGATCATATGGAACCCCTAAAATGATCCTTGAATTCTCTACTGAGAAAACTCTCAGGGTTCAATTGATTATGATCAACAAGATTTAGTAACCACTTAATCTTTCATCTAAACCAATTTCATAATCAGAATTCAGTTGAAGTAAGTAATAAAATGAAAACCTTCAATTCAATTACTTAATTTCTACTCTTCAAACTTTTGGAAAATGATTTACCAATCAAAAACCAATTATAAATCAATTATGCATTAATCAAAATACGTCAACCGAACAAACTTTGATTAAAAGAATAAAATTGAATAATATAGTAAAGCAGAGTAGAAATCACTCAATAAGCATGTAAATAAAGATCAAGATCTCAAAGTTAAAATGAAAATAGCTTGAATCCTTGAATTGAAACTACAAACCTAGCCTTTCATGAAGGAGGAAAACTAATAACAAAGAAAAACTAAGCCTTCCATGAAGGAGGCAACTAATAACAAAGAAAAATTAAGCCTTCCATGAAGGAGGCAAACTAACAACAAAGAAAGAAAGATGGAAAATGGTATTGGAGTTAATATCCAAGGGGTTTGTTTCTCCTCTTGTAAACCCTTCTATTTATAGAGGATTTTTGAGGCATCATCTTCAGAAGGTCACCAACTAGCATTTTACTCTTCCACCCTTTTATTGCTTTCACATGGGCTTTGTTGAAAATGCAAAACACTTTTGAATTTTTGTCACCAATCAGCACAACAATTTTGACTTGCTTGCAGCGCAATTTCGGATATTCACGTGTCCGAATTAGAGCTTTACATCTGAACAAAAGTTGTACCCCCGGATCTTAGCTTTCCAACGGATCTGATTTCATCTCAATATGACTTCTGTATCTCAAGTTATGGCAAGTGCTTTGCACACTGTTCAGGTTCCGCGACAGCAACACTATCTCATCTTTTGAGATAAGTTCGGAGTCCTATACATCCCATTTAGAGTTTGATCTTGCTTTTTAACTGTGGACACTTATTTAGGCTTTCATTCAAGATAGATTTCATGATTTTTGGATGTCTAAAACTCATATTATGCTCAAAATACTATAATAGTGTCATTTTAATCGAGTAAGCAAAGAAATTCAATTAAACTTCATATGAACCCAAACTCATAAAATATGACAAAGACCACTTAATTGAACATATAAGAAGTCTTAATGAAATAAAAGTGAGAGATAATTATTTATGAAATTTATGCTTATCAGTAACCTTGTCAAGGCTTATGTAAGTTGATTGCATAACAAGAAAATGATAAAGGTAAAATTAGGATTCTTTGATTGGACTCAGACTTAGATATCATTTAGTGTCCCTTTGAGCCTAACACATTGAAAATTGTATTCTTTGGTGCCCTTAATTAATTTTGATAATTTTAAGTACCCTTAAATTATAATTAAAGCAAAATAAATGCTTGGGAAAGTACAAGTGAAAAAAAAAGAAAAAAAAAGAAAAAAAGAAAAAGAAGAAAAAGTTCAAAAAAAAATAAAAATAAATGAAAAATAAAACAGATGTCAAATCATGAAACCCAAGAAAATATGCTTAAAGTTTAAGGGTAAAAGTTATTGAAAATATAATGAAAAGAAAACTTTTGTGTTTCCTTCCTTTTATATCACACCTAATTATATAATTCCTTTAGCCGCGTTACAACCATAATGAAGCCCTTTTGATTCTTGTGTGCAATTTGACTCTCAGTGGAGATTTGAGGTTTATAGGCAAGCCTATAGTAGTGTACAGTTGCGAGGAGTAGAATGCTAATGATCTATATCCATATACATTTGAGAGATGGTGAGAAGAGTGACCACATCTATATCTGATACTTGATTTCAAGGAACTAAGGTCCTAATTGGATTCTTATTAATTGCTCTCATGATGGTAATTATACTTGGTTGCTGCAAGCTTAATATATGAGGTTTCTAGATTCTATACTTGCTACATTCTCATTCCTTGGGATATACCTTGAGGACAAGCAATGTTTAAGTTTGAGGATGTGATAAACCACCATTTTGTTGATTTATTTGCGGAAAATTAGTTATAATTACAATATAATTTATGATTATTTAAATGTAATTCTACCTAATCTTCCTTATTTTTGTAGGAATGGTCATGCAAGCTAAGAATCTGAAAATAGGCAAGTTTTGGACTAAATAAAGGGTAAAAGAAACATAAAAAGATAATACATTTGATGCGACAATGACACGTCAGCCCTACGGTGCTAAAAGATTATGGAGATTGGTCGCGACGGCTAAGCCAAGCCCGATCCACCACATTGAAACCCTAATCCACGCCTATAAAAGGGAGGCTCTACTACATCATATGACACCATCCTAGGCTCCAAAGACCACACCACTCTCCGGGGCGTAAGCTTATCATTACCCCGGAGACACACCATTCCATTCTCATCTCTCTTTTAGTCTCCTCGCATAGGATTTCAAAGGCAGAAGCTCTTCACAATACGAGTTGCAACGTCATATTGCCAGTCTTGCTAGCACTACGGTTTTGTCATTCTCTCCTAAAATTAGGATTATGGATTGTTCTATGGGATTAGTATGTTTTTATTTGTTTTATCTCTCGATGTGTAACTAATCCCCAAATCATGGGGCTTTGGTGAAACTTATAATGTAACCAATTGAACCCTTTTTTTCTCTTTTTATGAATGATTGCATATTTCTATTCAATTGTGTTTTCCTTATTATGCATAATTAATTAATGAGAATTAATTTCTAGGTTAATTAGGGGATAGGCGATCTGATAAGCATAGATTTCATAAATAATTATCTCTCACTTTTATCTCATTAATACTTCTTATATGTTCAATTAAGTGGTCTTTGTCATATTTTATGAGTTTGGGTTCATATGAAGTTTAATTAAATTTCTTTGCTTACCCGATTAAAATGACACTATTATAGTATTTTGAGCATAATAGGAGTTGTAGACATCCAAAAATCATGAAATCTATCTTGAATGAAAGCTTAAAGAAGTGTCCATAGTTACAAAGCAAGAGCAGACTCTAAATGGGATGTTTAGGACTCCGAAATTATCTCAAAAGATGAGATAGTGTTGCTGACATGGAATTTGAACAATGTGCAAAGATCCGGCCATATCTTGAGATATAGAAGTCATATTGAGATGAAATCAACTTTGTTGGACAGCTAAGATCCAGGGCTACAACTTTTGTTGAGAAGTCAAGCTCTAATTCGGACATGTGAACATCCGAAATTGCGGTGCAAGAAAGTCAAAATTGTTGTGCTCATTGGTGGCAAAAATTCAAAAGTGTTTAGAAATTTCAACAAAGCCCATGTGAAAGCAATAAAAGGGTAGAAAAGTAATATCCTAGTTGGTGACTTTCTGAAGATGATGCCTCAAAAATCCTCTATAAATAGAAGGGTTTGCAAGAGGAGACACACACCATTTTTGGAGAACAACTCCAATACCATCTTCTGTCTTTCTTTCTTTCTTTCTTTCTTTCTTTCTTGTTAGTTTTGCCTCCTTCATGGAAGGCTTAAGTTTTCTTCCTTGTTAGTTTGCCTCCTACATGGAAGGCTTAGTTTTTCTTTGTTGTTAGTTGCCTCCTACATGGAAGGCTTAGGATTTATCTGTTGTTAGTTTTCCTCTTTCCTTGTTGTTAGTTTGCCTCCTTCATGGAAGGCTAGGTTTGTAGTTTCAATTCAAGGATTCAAGCTATTTTCATTTTAACTTTGAGGTCTTGATCTTTATTTACATGCATATTAAGTGGTTTCTACTCTGCTTCACTATATTCTTCAATTTTATTCTTTAATCAAAGTTTGTTCGGTTGACGTATTTTGGTTAATGCATAATTGATTTATAATTGGTTTTTGATTGGTAAATCATTTTCCAAAAGTTTGAAGAGTAGAAATTAAGTAATTGAATTGAAGGTTTTCATTTTATTACTTACTTCAACTGAATTCTGATTGTGAAATTGGTTTAGATAAAAGATTAAGTGGTTACTAAATCTTGTTGATCATAATCAATTAAATTCTGAGAGTTTTCTCAGTAGAGAATTCAAGGATCATTTTAGGGGTTCCAGATGATCCTAGGTTGATAAACACAATGCATGATTTTAGTGATCAATGATTAGTTAAGAAAATAGCCTCTGAATTCCTTGAGTTGATAATTGTTAGGTGAAATTAATTTCATTCTGTATTTTGTATTTAGCACTTAATATCACATCTTTACAAAACCCCCTCGTTCTAACTTTCTCCTAATTTGCTTAAGAATATGAAATGGTCTTTGAGAGATGACCTAGGTTGCACCTTATACTATATCAATAGTTTGGGGAAAATCTAGAAATTATTTTTGTGTGTTTGCGACAAGCGTGTCAAAATACATTTTCTGTTTCGAATTCTTTTTTTCAAATGGTATATTTTTGTGGGAGGTTGTATTTTGTTTGGAATCAGTTTTGATGAAGAAGAAAGGAATGTAATGTCTTCAAACTTTACGGTTCATCTTATCTCACATTTCACATATCGATCTATAATTTTGCTACTTTCCTGCTTGAAAAGTTTTATTTCTTTTGTGTTTGTTTTGTGTTTCAAACTATTTCTTTTGTGTTTCAAATAATTTTTATTCATTTACATTTTGATGTCTTTCTGTCTTTTTAATATTATTGTTCTATTCATACAACCTACTTTTGTTTTGTCTTTAAATTTTCTAGTTGTTATCTTTTTATTTTTTAATAAAAAATATCACTATAGCATAACTCGGTTGATATGCTCCACCAACATATGTGTGTGGGTCGTTATGACACACAAATCATTGGGTTAACGAGTGATACTGAAACTAAAAGAAATGTCTATGTATAGTTTATATCTGTAATTATATAAATTACTAGATTTATTATTGTTTTAATTGAGATTTTTTACCCATTAAATTTTACGTTTGTATGTTTTTTTACGACGGAATGAGCTGGCATTGGAAGACAAAAGCTACAAAGAAGAAATGAATTTGTTTGAGAGACCAACCATATTCTACTCACAAATTTTTCGTCAACGGTACAAATGAACATTTTCTTAGGTATAACTTATAACTATTGTGACTTTTTTAATTCATGACATTGTGTAATTTTTTTCCAATACGAAGAATTGACAATCTAAAGTGTTTTACTGACTCTTTTGCTATTACATAAATTTTTTTGTTTGTTCTATAATTTACTGTTATTTATCTTCAATTTAACAGCATTGCAGATTTTTTCAAAGAATTTCCTCTATTTGTCACTTTGTTGTTAAGACTGATCCAATTTGAAGTAATCAACCTGGCATATATATTGTGAAAACAGACGGACGTAAGGCATTAACTAAGCATACGATCACGATTACATTTTGCAAAGCTTATGTTCTATGTGTGATGATATTTTTTATAATCTTTGGAAATAGCTTTCTATTAATCCATTCTTTATACTATGTGTGGTGATTTCCTTTTTTTTTTTTAACCTTTGGAAACAGACTGAAATGCCATATTATGTGTGGTGATCTCTTTTTTTTTTTTTAACCTTTGGAGTGCTAGTTTTTATTGCAAAAATTGGAGTGCTAGTTTTTATTCATTTATGTATGTTATCATTGAAATTTCTTTTTCTACACATATTATTTTCTTTTGTATAAACATGTACTAATTTTACTAATTTTAGGAAGCATAATTTTTCATAGATGATTATGGAGTTGCTTAAGTCATTGCATGTAGATAGTCATAACTAATGAGAATGTATTTATAATAAAGGTAGTATGCTTAAAGTGGTTCATGGATTATGGAGTGGTTATTAGTACTTAACAAAATATGAAATGCAAATTAGTTAAGAAATTGTACTTAACCTTTCAAGACTAACACTTTGAAAAGTTTTTCGCTGCAACTTCTGCCATTGTAGGGTAGAACTCATCTTATTGCAGCTCATGCATCCAAATACCATTGACTCCATGATTGTAATGGATCAGCTACGTTCTATGTTTTCCTATACAAATTAGTTTTGCTTTAAGAATTATATATTAATTTTTGAACTGTGCTTGACAACTTTTTTAAAAATAAAATAAAATAAAAAATATATATTAATTATTTTGAGTTTAATTTTAATATAATGTTAAATGTAAAGTTTTTTTATATTAAATCAATTAAAATTGATTTTAGATATAATTTTTGAAATAATTACTATAAAAATATTTTTTAATTAATACGGCATTTTATAATTGGATCATAATAGAACAAAGTTTTTATATTGTTAATATATTTTTAATAAATTATTTTTATACTTGTAACTAAAAAATAATTTTACATTTTAATAAAAGTTTAAAAAATGCTGTTTATGTATTATAGAAACATTTATTTAAAACTATACAAACAGATCCATAATAATTAATAACAGGCACATATTTTTTAATTATTTATATTTCTATTTACAAATAATTTATTAGGTAAATTACACTATCATTCTTTAAGGTTTGATGCTTAATATTTCTTTCTATTTTTATCTTATACAATTTTTTAATCTATATAAAAATATAATACTACATATTTTTTAAATTATACAAATCTCTTTATTTTTTTTTAAAATTATATGTATAAAAAAGTTAAAATAATGAAAAAAAATGAGAAAATGATATGAAATTAATTAAATTTTAGAAAATATAGATATAATTTATCTTTGATTTAAAAGAAAACAAATTTATTTCTAAAAAAAGTAAACAGTTTCAACTTTTTAACAAAAGTTATTTATACCATTAATATTACGGATTCATGATAGTTGTTTAGGGTTGTCAGACAAAAATATGCAGTTGATTGGATGTGAAAAAATAAAATGAAATCAAAGTGGATATTGCAAATGTTGCAATGAGGAGTTCATGCAAGTTTGGGTATTTATTTTTATCATGAGATTACTTAATTGAGTTTTATGTGAACAGTTTTTATCTATACAGAGGATTGAAATAGTTATGACCAACACTAAAATAATTATCACAACAAAATAATTCTGGTAAGAATGTGAAAAAATAAAATGAAATCAAAGTCGATATTGAAAATGTTGCAATGAGGAGTTCATGCAAGTTTGGGTATTTATTTTTATCATGAGATTACTTAATTGAGTTTTATGTGGACAGTTTTTATCTATGCAGAGGATTGAAATACGTTATGACCAACACTAAAATAATTATCACAACAAAATAATTCTGGTAAGAATTAATGTTAGATTAAATATGTGGAGTGGAGACATACAGAGATATTTAATAATTTTTCTAAAATAATGATTGATATTTAAAAGATATTTGTGTGAATTATTAAATTATTAATGCAGATTTTTAAATACAATTAAGGTATTAAAATTAAAATTTTAAATAAATTATTTTAATTTTTTATCATTAGATAAATTATACTAAATTAATAATATAATTTAGTTGATTATATTATTTAATTTTTTTTTTCTTAGCTTAAGAAAGGTTTTTAAAATTTATAAAATAATAAAAAAATGAGAAAAGAATGAAGAAAAAAAAAATAACACTTAATACATTAAATTTGTATACGTACATTTTATATTTCAAAATTAACCAACTAATTTAGGTCTGTTAAAATCAGTTTTTGTCTCTAATTTTTAAATTTTTTAGTAAAGGTAAATTAAATTATTTTATTATATTATTTTATTATAAATTCATAAAAACTACATAAATAAAAATATTAATCTAAAAAATTAAAATATAATAAAATAATAAAATTAATAATAATAATAATAACTATTATTATTATTATTATTATTATTATTATTATTATGATAGTGAGAACAGTAAAAATAAAAATAGTGCTTATAAGATAATGGTTAAAGATAATAGGATGAAAGTTATAATATAAAAGTATTATATAATTATACAAATTTATATTTTACATATTATTTTATTATCAATATTTAAGATAAATAATTATATATATTATTATTATTATCATATTTTTATATTATTTTAAAGTTATTTTACATAAAAATAATATATATTATAAATAGTTATATACTATAAAATTAATATAATTTATATACTAAATGATATTATTTATTTTTATATAATATAAAAATTAAATTACTTTAAAATAATAAAAATAAAAATTATTATTATTATTATTATTATTATTATTAATATGTTAATGGTACTGGTTGTAACGTTGTTGTTATAATATAAAAAAATTATATAATTATAAAAATTTTTATTTTTTATGTTATTTAATAATCAATATATAAAATAAATAATTTCTATATTATTATTATAATCTCTTTTATATTATTTAATATTTATTTTATATAAAATAATAAATATTATATTATAATACTATAAATTAAATATAATTTTAACATGTTAAATAATATTATTCATTTGTGAATATATAAAAAATAGATAAATAATAAATAAATAAATAAATTATTTTAAATAATAAATACAAAAAATATAAAAATAAAATTTATTATTATTATTATAATGATGGTGATACTAATAGTGATAAAAAGTAAAAGTAATATTTTTAAAATAATAGTAACAATATAGTGATCATAATATAAAAAATATTATATAATTATACAAATTTTTATTTTATATATTATTTAATTTTCAATACTCAAAATATATAATTTTATATATTATTATAATATTTTTATATTATTTAGTATTTATTTATATACAAAATATATTTAATAATATTATATTATAAATAATTATATAATATAAAATTATATTATAATATTATGAGTTTAATATAATTTATAAATTAAATAATATTATTTATTTTATTTTTATATAAAAATTAGATAAATAAAAATTTAATTTTTTAAATAACAAAAAATATATTCTTATTATTATAGTGATAACGGTGAAAATGACAATAATAATAATTATGATATTGATAATGATGGTAGTAGAACAATGATTTGATAGTGGTCATGATAATGTTGGTAAGGTTTGATAAATTTAAGAATGAAAATATTTTAAAATTTAAAATAGTATTTAACAAATTTTTTATTTTGATTTTGAAATTTGAGTCAAAACTATTTTGAAAATAGATTAAAAATCATTTCAAAATTATTTTTACAGAATAGATTTTATTTTTAAAATTGATTTGAAATCAAAAATTAAAAATTAACAAGGATCCTAGCTTTGAGGGATTTTCTTTTCTCAATCTTTACATATGCTTGTTATTGCAATTTTATTTTATATGACTTGTTTCTTTAAGGTTTTTCTTATTAATATTTTTAGGATAATGATTAAAAAATTAATAAATAATTTTTATTAAAAAATATGTTAAAAGTTCATTTAAATATTTTGAAAGAAGTGTAATTAATATTATAGTTTTTAATAAAAAAAACTAATTTTCATTTCTTAGTTTAATAATATGTTTGAACAAATTAAAATTAGATAGAAAAAATTAAAGATAAAATAAATAAAAAAATAAAATATTTTTTCATTTGAATAAATTAAAAAAATTTAAAGTATTAAAAGATATGGTGATAACTTCACCATCCTACTTTCTTTGTATGAAAATACGAAAAAATAATGTAGGTTTTAATTTTATTTCAACGTATTTTAAAAAAATTATAATATAAAATAAAAAATATGTTAAAAAATGAAATAATAGAAAAATAATTTTAAACTAAATTTGAATTTTTATAAATTAATATAAAACTTTATATATTATTTCATTTTTTCTTTCACTCATGAATCTTTTATTTTTTTTATTTTACTTATTAAATAACAAATTTTTTCTATTCTCATCCTTTCAATTCATTTCTTTTTTTTTTTTATCTTACTTCACTTCCAAACATAATATGAAAGTATTGGTTAATATTTTTCTTTTAAATTAGTATACCTATCTAGAATAAACTAACATTTTGATTCTTAAAGATTTTAGATAAATTACTTTAATTCTTGAAAGATAAAAATTTATTTATCTAGTGTTTTTACTTTTTTAGTTATTTATTTTAGTCTCTACAAAAAGAATAAATATTGTAGTAATATATTTTTAACACACTCTTTACTATCAATTATATCTCGTGTAAATTTTGTTGGAAGAAATTTTAATTTAAAAGTGGTGGGATTTATTTTTAAAATTGTGTGATTTGTATAAAATTTCAATCAATAATAGAAAGTATTAAAAAAAATACTTCGTTAGCATTTCTTATGCTTATATAAGTTGTTAGAAGAGAATAAAGTAATTTTTGTGAAAATTTAAAATTTTAAATATTAAAATACTTTATTTATACATTTTTATAATAAATTTTAAATTTTAAAACTTTTTAAAATATTATTTTAATAAAATAATTTAAGAGAACTTAAAATTCTGCAAAATATGTGAAATTTAATTTTTTTCAAGCTCCTTTTAACAATCATGTTAGTATTATTTTCTCTCACATCTTCTTGTTGCTCTTTCTAGTCTCTCTCATATCTAAACATAATAATTTTAATGATTATATAATATAATTAAATTTTATTATTTTTTTATTATATATAATTGCTGGATTATTTTTATTTTAATATATATAGTACATTTTGAAAAAGATTTAGAATTTATTAATATTTTAATCTTTTATTTAATTTTTTTCAAACTCATCAATAACTTTTAGTAGAATGCAAATTAGTCATTCACTTTTAAAAATTAAGAAAATTAGTCTCTTTGTTTAATTAAAATAATAAAAATTAGTTTCTCTGTAAATGTGAGATTAAAAACAAATTTAAAAGATGGTTATAAAAGTTGAAGACTAATAGAAAATATTTTTTAAGTAAAGGATTAATTTGTAAAAATTAAATAAGTTAGAGATTAAAATGTTAGTAAATTTAATATTTATATATCTAATTTTTTTCATTGGTTAAAAAAACAGGAGTAAAATTAAGAACTCATAAATATTTAAAAATAAAATTTGGTACTTAATGAAAATTTAATTATTTTGTCTAAATAAAAATTTTAAAATCTAATAAACTTAAAATCCACTATCCAAATAAAAAATTTTAAATAAAAAATTTAAATTCAAATCAAGCCATGATACTTTTACATATCAAGAGTAGTTTATACCTCTTTATATTTTAAATCTAATGATCGAATATTTTTTATAGAAAAAAAAAAAGATCGAATGTCTTACAACCAGATGTAATTAAGCTATTTCTTGTATGTGGAATAATTTTTCCATCCAAACAAAATATTATTAAAAGGAAAACATTTAAATTTTTTAATAATTTAAATTTATTACAACATTGAAATACTCTATCCAAATACAAGATAAAAGACTAAAATAAATGAATTTTTATCTTTTAGAAATAAAAAATATTTTCTATCTTTTAAATATTATTGTAATCAATCCCACATCTTTTCGGACTATATTGTAGACATATAATTTACTATTAATGTATATTTGTTACAAGAGTAATGTTCCTTCAGTCCTTTTAATTTATTTCTTATTTGGTAAAATTCTTAAATATTAATGAATTTTAATAATTTTTTTAAATTGTTAAGATTATTTTTTTATTTGAGTTAATAATTATTATATGAGTTTAATTTCTTGGTCATAATTAAGATATGGGTAAGAAGATACAAAGATTATTAATGGGTAGTAACGTATAATAATATTGTGATTTTTGTAATATTCTAAGATTTTTTTAAAAATAATTAAATTATTTTTTTTAAAAAAATATAGAATAGGTGATAATTACATTAGGCATTTTAAAAAAAATATATAGAATAGGTGATAATTACATTAGGCATTTGACACTGTTCGGTAGCAAAATTCGATTCAATTTGGCAAAAAAATAAAATTGTACATGTTGAATGAAGAAAGTTGAAAAAACTTGGGACAAGTTCATCATGTTTGGAGAAGGATTCATCGTGTAGAAATATTTCAAGAATTTAAATATTGCTCACATTCAAAACGAATCATTGTTATGAGTAATAGTTCATTCCTCAAATGACATTGTTATGAGTATACATGCGCAAACGCATGAATGAATATTTCACATTTTCTAGTCATGAATGAAGAATGTATTGCTAAATTTTCTAATAAGTATAACCTTATTGACTTTGCCTTCACTGGAATTTGCTAAATTATCAATTTAAGTGACTACATTGCAACTGTATATTTTTAAATTTTCATGAAACTTTTAACTTTCTGTTCTTCTAGGTGTTTATTAAATTTATTTTTAAAATTTATATATTGCTATATGGTTGTTACATGAAGTTATTTATTAACAGTATATTTTACAGTTGAATTATGTTGCCAAATTTTTACGGAAAAGTATTGTGTTATTGATAATTTTTTTATATTATTTAATAATTTAAAGAGTTTAATTTTTAAAAGATAATTGTTTGATTTTTATATATTATAAAGATTTAATATAATTAAAAATGATTTGAATGATTAAATTTTATTTCTAACATAGAAGTTATATATTAAAAATATGGTATTTAATATATTACATTAAAAAAGTTAAATAATTTTTTTTTATTAAAGTGTGGTTCGATGAGATTAATTTTACTGATTATAAAATAATTGTGAGATATATTGTTAAATTTTGTTTAGTATTTATGAGAAAATCAATTTATAATTTATAATTATTTTTTTATAAAGGAAATAACTTATTTAAGATAAGTAAATTTTTTAAATTTATGAATAAAATCTATTAGCATATTTTTTAATTTATTTTTTTTATTTTTTTTCAATAATTGATTATTTAAAATATAAATGAACTACTATAAATAAACTATATACTTTTTTACTGTAAAAAATATTTTTTAAATAATTTAAACAGAGTGAAACACTTTTAAATCACTTTTAATGTAACAAGTTTAAACACATATTTTTTAATATAATTAATTAAACACAAAATTATTGAAATAATTAATTTATATTACTAATCCAAACACAATCATTTCTATATAATGTAATCTTATACTAACCGACATCTTCGATCTTGTTTCATTTAAAACTTTGATTCTCGAATAGCTACGTAGCTAACTAATATCACAACCCACAATTCTAAAAATTTTATACTTTGAACAAGCAAGTGCAGAATTTTAAAGGATCATTGTCTTTCTTATAAGGTTCTTTTTGTTTTGATCTTTTAAAGTGACACCTTTTAAGTTAAATTCTTTTATTAGTTTTATTAAAATGTTGAACAAATCTTTACTTTTTAAAATCAATTTACAAAATTTTATGTTTTAATCATTTTTAATTTATGATTTACTAAAATTTTTAATTAATTTGTATTAATTATATTATTTATATTCCTAAAATTTATATAAAAACATTAGGTAATATAAAAAATTATGAATATGCATTTTATAAGAATAAATTTTTATTTTTATCTTTCACTTTATTGATTGATTTCGCTTAATTTTTAATTTAAAAAAATAAATTATTAATTTTTTACATTATTTTTTATATTTGACGTTAATTTTTAATTTTATTTTTTTTCAACTAAATCTAAACATTATTATTTTTATCTATAAATTATATTTTTACTTAAATTTTTTATAGTCTTTATTTAAACTATGATCACTGTCATAATTTTTTTTAATCATTGCCTATTCTTGTAATATTTTAATTTTCTTTAATCATCAATTTTTATAATGATAACGATACTAGTGAGGTTTATTAAATTTAAAAATTAAAATATTTTAAAATTTAAAATCAACATTCAATTAACCATTATTTTAAATTTTAAATTTGAATCAAAGCTGTTTTAAATTATGTTAAAAATTATTTTTACAAAACATATTTTATTTTTAAAATTAAATTAAAAAATAATCATCATTCTGATCAAGACTTTAGCTTTAAGTTTTATTTTATTAATTAAAGCTTATTATAGTTTACTTTTTTTAAAATTTCTCTTATTAACAGTTTTAGGATAATAATTAAAAATTAATAAATAAATTTTCTTATTAAAAATTATGTTGAAAATCCATTTAAATATTTTGGAAGAAGTGTAATTAATATTATAGTTTTTTAATAAAAATAAATTTTTCATTGCTTACATTAATAATATATTTGAATAAATTAAAATTAAATGAAAGAAATTAAAGATAAGAGAAATAAAAAAGATTAAAAATATTTTTTTTATTTGAAAGAATTGAAAAAATTTAAAATATTAAAATATATGATGATAAATTTCACTATGTTACCTTCTTTATACGAAAAAGAAAGTAGGATAGATTTTTATTTTATTTCAACGTATTTTAAAAAATTATAATATAAAAATAAAAAATATGTTAAAATATTAAATAATAGAAAAAAAATTAAACTAAATTTAATTTTTATAAATTAATATAAAATTTTATATATTTTTTCATTCTTTCTTTTCTTCATGATTCTTTTATTTTATTTTCTTATTTTATCTATTAAATAACAATTTTTTTGTATTCCCATCCTTTCTATTTTTTTTTTCTTATTTCACTTCTCATCCAAATATTAGTATATCTATCTAGAATAAATTAGCATTTTAATTCTAAAAAATTTCAGATAGATTACATTAATTCTAGAAAGATAAAAAATTATTTATTTTAATTTTTCAATTTTTTAGTTACTCATTTCCGTCTCTATAAAAACAATAAATGATGTAGTAACATATTTTTAACACATTCTTTATTATCGTTCAGAACTTATGTAAATTTTGTTGCAAGTAATCTTACTTTAAAAATGGTGAGATTCATTCTCAAAATTGTGAGATTTGTATAAATTTCAATTAATAATAGAGAATATTAAAACAAATACTTTACTAGCATTTCTCTAATCTTATATTTGGATAAGTTATTTTAAGAGAAGAAAATAATTTTTGAGAAAATTTAAAATTTTAAATATTGAAATACCATTTATATATATTTTTATAAGAAATTTTAAATTTTAATATTTTTAAAAAAATATTTTAATAAAGAGAATTAAAAATTCTTCAAAATATGTAAAATTTAAATTTTCTCAAGCTTCTTCTAACTTACTGTTATGAATAACAATCATGTTAATGTTATTTTCTCTCATATTTTCTCTAATTACTATTTTTAATCTCTCTTACATTTCTCTCTCATTTTTAAACATAATATTTTTAATGATTACATAATAAAATTAAATTTTATTATGTTTTACTCTACATAGTTGCTAAATTATTTTTTATTTTAATATATGTTGTACAACATCTTAAAAAAATTTAGAATTTATTAATATTTTATTCTTTTATTTAATTTTTTTCAAATTCATCAATAACTTTTAACAAAATGAAAATTAGTTCCTTCCTTTTAAACATAAAACAAATTAGTCTTTTTATTTATTTAAAATAATGCAAATTAGTCTCTCTATAAATGACATCAAACATAAATTTAAAAGACAATTATGAAAGTTAAAGACTAATAAAAAAGATTTTTTAAGTAAAGGACTAATTTACAAAGTTGAATAAGTTAGGAATTCAAATGCTACTAAACTCAAAATATTTATATATCTAAGTTTTTTATTGGTTAAAAAATAAGAAAAAATTAAGAACTTATAAATATTCAAAAATAAAATTTGGTACATAGTGAAAAAATTAGTTTATATCTCTCTATATTCTAAATCTAATAACTCAACATTTTTATAGAAAAAAAATATTCAATATCTTACGAAATGTATTCAGGTGTAAGCATTTTTTGTACGTGAGACAAATTTTTCATTCAAATAAAATATTATTAAAATAAAAATATTTAAATTTAAAATATTTAAATTTTAAAATAATTTAAATTTATTAAAATATTTAAATAATCTATCCAAATATAAGATAAAGGATTAAAATGAATGAATTTTTATCTTTTAAATATAAAAAAATTATCATTTAAATATTATTATGATCAATCCCACATCTTTTGTATATTTGTTGTAGGAGTAACGATCCTTCAATCCTTTTAACTTATTTTTTATTTGGTAAAATTTTTGAATATTAATGAATTTCAGTCATTTTTTAAAATTGTTAAGATTATTTTTTATTTGAGTTAATAATTATTTATAAGTTTAAGTTTTTGGTCCTAATTAAGTTATGAGTTGAAAGACATAAAGTTCATCTACGATTAAAAATGTATAATAATATTGTCATTTTTATAACATTATAAAATTAAACAAAGTTAAATTAGTTTTAAAAAATGGGAGCAAGTGATAATTGCATCATGCAATTGACATAAAAGTATTTATTAACCAAAAATCTATTTAATTTGGCTATAAAAAAGAAGAAAATGAAATTGGACATCGTATAAAGAAAGGTGAGAAAGCTTGGAAAAGTTTATTATGCTGGGAGAAGGAATTTAAAAAATTTTCTTCAAATTTTTGACAATCATAGAATTTAAAGATTGATCATATAGAAATATTTAAAAAATTAAAAATTTTATTGATCTTCAATTTTAAGCAAGAAGAAGAGATCTAACTAGATTTTGTAGTTCTCAAACTCCTTTAGTTCTAGATTTAAATTTATTTGATTATTAGAAAATTAGTATTTCTATATAGTGATGTTTATAATTTAACTATGAGTATGATTATATATTTTATGTTAAATTTGATAAACAATAAGGATACTTAGATACCCTTGACTATCATATTTTGCCTCTACATCATAGAGCATGATGCACTAATGCTAAATTAGATGAATTGTGGGGTTTATAACTTCAGCATAATTGTGCTCATAGTTAACACAATCATGTCAAGAATAAATTTATATGAATTTTTAGAATTAGAAATTTAGCATAACTATGCTTATAATTAGCACATTGTGATAAGAATAAATTCATACAATTGTATGGGCGTAAATATTTAGTATGGTTGCATTCACAGTTAGCATGACCATACTAAGAAAAAAAGTATAAATTCCTAGGTTTAGGTTTAGCAAGCCTATACAAAAATTCAGCATGGTCATGCTAAAGCAAAATCAAATGAATTTCTAATTTTATAATGATTATGCTAAAATTTAGCAATAGTTGTGTTAAAAACAAAATGAGCAAGCAAGAACTTGCTAAGTGGATGAGCTAGGCCTTTCTTAGTGAATGGGTAAGACCCTGTAAAATGAACGAGCATAGTCCTCCTCAGTGAATGAGCAAGTTCATAATAAATGAATGAACATGTTGAAGAACTTCTACAACCAATATCATTTAATGGCAAAGTAATTTTGCATATAGAAATTTGGGAACATTAACATAGAATTTTAGAAAAGAAATAGATGAAAGGATACAAAATATCAAGTAATGGATTCCATCATATAATGATCCATGTTTCTTGTTGAAAAAAAAATTCATGCATTATCATTTCAATGCAAAATAAAATGATAAGAATACAAAAAATTTAGTTTGTGTTTTGATAATTTTCTTCTTCTATTATGATATCTAAGTATGTAAAATGGAAAAGGGATTGAGACATTCCTTAGTATCCTATATGAAACTAATCCATCCCTCCATCCTAACTAAAGAATCAAAATGGATCCTTGTTTGTAAAATGCAAATGCAATTATGGTAAAAGCCAAACACAAACCCAACTAATTGGGAGAAGTCAATGCTAGTTAAGAGAGATTTTTATTTATTTATTTAAAAAAAATAAATTATTAATATTTAATAATTTAACATATTAAAAAGATAGAATATCTAAAGCTACGACGGGTATATCAGCACAAGACATAACTCCACTACATGCACTATCCATTGAACTTTTGATTTTATCTATAACTGCAGTTTTTCTAACAAACTTTTTTTGTTAGAAACAACTAATTTTTCACTTTCTTCACCTTCTTCTAGTGGAATTAAATCATCATAACCTTGAGACCCAAATATATTAATGGGATAAAGTAAAACAAAGATATAAAAGTTAATAATGTCTACTACATATATAAATCAATTGGTATATATATCTAACCAAATATTTTCTTACTAAATGACTTAAGTTATAAATATTTCGTTTTTGTTTAAGGAGTAATTTTTCTCCAAAAAAAAAATAAATAATAAATATATTCATAATTTCAAAAATCTAGTACAAGAATAGTTATAATACAGATTGGTTGACCAAAATTTCTTAGAAATAATAAATATTATGTCTATTTAGATGAATATTTGTAAAAAAAAATTATATCTTTATAAATTTAAGAATAGCATAGTTAAATACTATTTATTAATATTTATTTCACATCAAAATGGCATCATTTTAATTTAAGTAAAGATTTACATAGTATATTTTTTAAAATAAAATTATTTTCAAAATAATATTGTTTTGAATCCAACCATACACCATCTTATGGTATAAAACTTGGCAATATCTTGTTAGACAAAACTATGTAAGCAAAATTTTCAGATAAGATTGGCTAAAATCCTTTCATAGATTGTTCTTGACAATTTTAATATAGAGAATCAATGCTTGCTGGTACTCCGCATTTCATGGATCGAGAGTATTAAAGAATATGCATTTGACACGCTCGTCGTAAACGCGCAAAAATAATTTCTAGATTTCCCCCAAACTATTGGTATAGTATAAGGTGCAACTTAGGTCATTTCCCAAAGACCATTTCAGATTCTTAAGCAAATAAGGAGAAAATTAGAACAGGGGGATTTTGTAAAGATTTTATATTGAACTCTAAACACAAAATACAGAATGAAATTGATTTACTTAACAATTATCAACTCAAGGAATTCAGAGGCTATTTTCATAACTAATCATTGATCACTAAAATCATGCATTGTGTTTATCAACCTAGGATCATCTGGAACCCCTAAAATGATCCTTGAATTCTCTACTGAGAAACCTCTCAGAATTTAATTGATTATGATCAACAAGATTTAGTAACCACTTAATCTTTTATCTAAACCAATTTCATAATCAGAATTCAGTTGAAGTAAGTAATAAAATGAAAACCTTCAATTAAATTACTTAATTTCTACTCTTCAAACTTTTGGAGAATGATTTACCAATCAAAAACCAATTATAAATCAATTATGCGTTAATCAAAATACGTCAACCGATCAAACTTTGATTAAAGAATAAAATTGAAGAATATAGTGAAGCAGAGTAGAAACCACTTTATAAGCATGTAAATAAAGATCAAGACCTCAAAGTTAAAATGAAAATAGCTTGAATCCTTGAATTGATACTACAAACCTAGCCTTCCATGAAGGAGGCAAACTAACAACAAAGAAAGAGGCAAACTAACAACAAAGAAGGAGGCAAACTAACAACAAAGAAAGAGGCAAACTAACAACAAATAAATCCTAAGCCTTCCATGTAGGAGGCAACTAACAAGAAAGAAAACATAAGCCTTCCATGAAGGAGGCAAAACTAACAAGAAAGAAAGAAAGAAAGAAAGAAAGCAAGAAAATGGTATTGGAGTTAATCTCCTAAAAATGGTGTATCTCTCCTCTTGCAAACCCTTCTATTTATAGAGGATTTTTGAGGCATCATCTTCAGAAAGTCACCAACTAGGAAATTACTTTTCTACCCTTTTATTGCTTTCACATGGGCTTTGTTGAAATTTCAAAACACTTTTGAATTTTTGCCACCAATGAGCACAACAATTTTGACTTTCTTGCACCGCAATTTCGGATGTTCACATGTCCGAATTAGAGCTTGACTTCTGAACAAAAGTTGTAGCCCCGGATCTTAGCTATCCAACAAAGTTGATTTCATCTCAATATGACTTCTATATCTCAAGATATGGCCGGATCTTTGCATACTGTTCAAATTCCACGTCAGCAACACTATCTCATCTTTTGAGATAAGTTCGGAGTCCTAAACATCCCATTTAGAATCTTCTCTTGCTTTGTAACTATGGACACTTCTTTAAGCTTTCATTCAAGACAAATTTCATGATTTTTGGATGTCTACAACTCCTATTATGCTCAAAATACTATAATAGTGTCATTTTAATCGGGTAAGCAAAGAAATTCAATTAAACTTCATATGAACCCAAACTCATAAAATATGACAAAGATCACTTAATTGAACATATAAGAAGTCTTAATGAGATAAAAGTGAGAGATAATTATTTATGAAATCTATGCTTATCAGCATTGTCTAGCCAAAATCAAATGTTATGCTTTTGGAATTATAACACTCTAGTTGATGATTAATCGCCATGCACTTGGACTCATTTTTCCTGTTGAAGTTAAAATTAGAAATGCCTCTTGTTACAGCTGTAATTACGATGATACGACGAACTCAATAAAATTTAAAAATAATTTTATTTAAAAATGTGGAGCTGCTACTAAATCTTTATTTAAAGGAAAAGATTTGAAACAATCCTATTAGGCATCCCACTCGCCTGTTTCAGCATTGGGTTTTTTTTTTTAATTTTTTTTTTTTTAAATATCGGACCATCCTCCCCCCAACCTATCCAAGACATTGTCCCCAATGTCTTAGATGGAATTTCATATAACAGGAAAAGAAATGTAAGAAAACCATCAAAGAAAGGAAAAGTTATAACCGAAGAGTGGTATCTGGTTCTCTTTTGTCTCTGCCATCCTGATGTGGTTGGTTCACCAGCTGCATTGCTTGACTGAGCTCAGATGTAGGATTTTGCAAAATCTCAAGTAGCTGTTCAACAGTTGAAGCAGATACTATGATGTTGCGCATGGATTGTGGCATGAACTCCTGCTCTACTGCATGATCTAAAAAGGATATCAAACCATTATAAAAGCCATTAATATTCAGTAAGCCCAAAGGTTTGTTATGAAAATTCCGATAGGCCCAAAATATAATGGTAAAAATTTCTTCCATTGTTCCAAGACCACCAGGTAATGCAATAAATGCATTAGAATTAACCAACATGTGTCTCATACGGTCATGCATGGTTGCAACCTTCAATTCAGTACCTAGGGTGAAGTAGGAGGTGCTCCCATTTTTTAAGCCAACACCCAAGACGTTACACCCCTTTGTGAGTGCAGATCCTGCAACACATCCTTTTAAACCCAGAATCCCTCCCCCATAAACAAGATTGATTTTTCTTGCAGCTAATGCCTTACCAAGGGTATAAGCTGCATGTTGAAATTCTCCATCCTTTCCAAGGTTAGACCCACCAAAAACACAGATAGTATTGATCCTATCCATATACGGTGTTTCTGTCTCTCTTTTGTTTTTCTTTTGAAAAAATATGTCATAGAGGTTGATAATTTATAGAGACTTAATATCAGACAAGGAGATCGCTTGAATAGTGCGGGATCAGGATTTGGTAGCAAAAGTTTGAATTTTTGTTGCAAAAGTTTGGATTTTGTTGCAAAAGTTTGAATTTTGTTGCAAAAGTTTGAATTTTTTTGTTCAAGGAAAAGGTGAATGTCAGAGGGGAAAGAATTTAAGCACGGGTGAAAATTTCAAAAAAATTGGTGGCCCAATAAATTGAAAAGACAATGTAAATGACAAACATACACGCATGAGAATGAACAGTAGTTGTGATTGTGGCTCACATCTTCCTCTGGTTTTACGTCCAGTAACGGCTGAAACGCCTTCTAAGAGTCGAGGATGTGCTTCCCATTCAGTTTTCTTGTAAACTGACAACAGGGTCTTTTAAAGTCAGATTCCCAAGACTATAACGTTCTTTTTCCTTTCGAAATAGTTCAAACAAATCAAGAAGGACTCCTTGTACATGCCCACTAGGATGCGTCTCAAGAGTCTGAATGATATCATCCAATGACTCCTTACTCAGTCCATCCTTTATGAAATGAATTTTGTCCTCTCGATTTCTTGAAACCATTCCAGGGTTCTTGCATCTTGTGTTACAGGTCCATCTTGCACACCTGTAGCAAACTCCAATTCTTTTTGCCCTTCTCTTCTTTGCATAGGAACTTCTTCCCATACCTGGCATGTTTTTAACAAATGATTCTTGAAATTCACCTGCTAAACGTACCTTAGCTTCAATGATCCAACGGACATCTTCTGGAAGGCCTAAGAGTGTTAATGCCCTCAATCGTTCAAGTCTGCAATTGTAAATGTCTTTAAGAAAATTTCTGGGGAGAGTAGGGAACAAAATTTTGATCCTGGTGAGAGCTTTCTCCATTTTTTTCTTAAAACACTCAAGTTATTATTCCTGCAAGCTCAATGTAGTGTAATAGTTGGGATGATTTAAGAGGTGAAAAAGGAAGTTGAGAGATTAGTTGAAACTTATAAGCGAGGAATATGAGGGAGGGAGGGAGAGAAAGAGAGAGAGAGAAAGAGAGAGAGAAAGAGAGAGAGAAAGAGAGAGAGAGAAAGAGAGAGAGAGAGAGACTTCTCTTGAATTTATTGCAAGTATGTGGCATTGTGCAAATGCACTTCTTCTACCGTGTGCTTTTGAAAACCTTCGAAAAATGGTTTAAGACGATGTCCATTCACCTTGAAGATTTTTGCAGTTACCTCATTTTTTATTTCCACTGCACCATAAGGAAAAACATTAGTAACTACAAATGGTCCTAACCATCTAGAGCGTAGCTTACCAGGCATAAGCTTTAGCCGAGAATTGAAAAGGAGAACTTTTTGTCCAACGGAAAACTCCTTTCTTGCCAACTTTTTGTCATGAAGAGCTTTGACCTTTTCTTTGTAAATTTTGGAGTTTTCGTATGCTTCCAATCGAATTTCTTCAAGTTCCTGCAATTGAAGTTTCCTATGGATTCCTGCTTGGTCTAGATCCATGTTGCACTTCTTTACTGCCCAAAATGCTCTATGCTCTAATTCAACTGGAAGATGACATGCTTTACCAAAGACAATCCTGTAGGGGGACATGCCAATGGGTGACTTGTAGGCTGTCCTATATGCCCATAAAGCATCAACAAGGCGCAAGCTCCAATCCTTCCTGTTAGGCTGAACTGTTTTCTCTAAGATTTTCTTGATCTCTCGATTAGAAACTTCAGCTTGACCATTTGTTTGAGGATGATATGGGGTGGAGACTTTATGCATGACTCCATATTTGCGGAGTAGAGCTTCCATTGTGCGGTTGCAAAAATGAGTACCTTGGTCACTAATTAGAGCTCTAGGAATGCCAAACCTGCTAAAAATGTTAGACCTGATAAAATCTGCAACAACTCGAGCATCATCAGTACGAGTGGCTTTTGCCTCCACCCATTTTGAAACATAATCAACAGCTAGCAGAATGTAAACAAAGCCAAAAGAGACAGGGAATGGACCCATAAAGTCTATACCCCATACATCAAATACCTCAGAAAAGAGAAGTGGTTGTTGGGGCATCTCATTTCTGCGCGAAATACTCCCTATTCTTTGGCACTGCTCACAAGTTATGCATAATCTGTGTGCATCACGAAATATTGTAGGCCAATAAAAGCCTGAGTCTAGTACTTTTCTAGCTGTCCGTTGTGGCCCAAAGTGTCCACCACAAGCTAGGGAATGGCAAAAGGTAAGTACAAACTGAACTTCATGATCTGGGACACATCTTCTAATGATTTGATCACTACATGTCTTCCAAAGGTATGGTTCATCCCATATGTAGTGTTTGGCATAACTTTTCAACTTGGCAATTTGCGATTTGGTGAAGTGTTTGGGTATTTCTTTAGCAACCAGATAGTTTACCAAATCTGCATACCAAGGATCTTTCCCGTGCAAATGATAAAGATGCTCTTCTGGGAATGAATCTGCAATTGAAGTTTCTTCACAAGGTTGCTGGATCCGACTTAAATGATCTGCAACAAGGTTCTCTGCACCAGTCTTGTCTTTAATCTCTAAATCAAATTCTTGCAACAGAAGCATCCAGCGAATCAGTCTTGGCTTAGCATCTGCCTTCTTCAGCAAGTATTTCAGAGTTGCATGGTCAGAGAAGACAATAACTTTAGATCCAAGCAAATAGGAGCGAAATTTATCTAATGCAAACACAATTGCCAAAAGCTCCTTCTCAGTAGTTGTGTAATTGGATTGGGTTGCATCAAGTGTGCGAGAGGCATATGCAATGACATGAGATCTCTTGCTAACTCTTTGAGACAGTACAGCACCAAGGGCATAATTAGATGCATCACACATTAATTCAAATGGAAGCGTCCAATTAGGTGGTTGAATGATGGGAGTGGTTGTCAACCGCTTCTTTAGTTCATCAAATGAATCCTTGCATGCTTGATCAAACACAAATTTGGTATCTTTTTGTAGTAGTTTAGAAAGAGGTTGTGCAATCTTGCTAAAATCCTTGATGAATCTTCTGTAAAAACCTGCATGACCAAGTAAAGAACGTACTTCTCGCACAGAGGTGGGGTAAGGTAGAGAAGTAATAATGTCTATCTTGGCCTTATCAACCTCTAAACCTTTGCTAGATACCAAGTGTCCTAAGACTATACCTTCTGTTACCATGAAATGACATTTTTCAAAATTCAAAACCAGGTTAGTCTCAATGCATCTGTCCAAAACTTTAGAAAGGCTTTCTAAGCATGCATCAAAAGAAGAACCATATACAGTGAAGTCATCCATAAACACTTCCATGCAACTTTCTAAGAGATCAGAGAAAATGCTTACCATGCATCTTTGAAAGGTTCCAGGGGCGTTGCATAGACCAAAGGGCATCCTTCGATAGGCAAAAGTACCAAAAGGACAAGTGAAGGTGGTCTTATGCTGGTCTTCTGGGGCTATATGTATTTGAAAATAACCTGAAAAACCATCCAGAAAACAATAGTGAGATTTTCCTGCTAATCTTTCCAAAATTTGGTCTATGAAGGGCAAAGGGAAGTGATCCTTGCGAGTAGCTTGGTTAAGCTTCCTGTAATCTATGCACACTCTCCAACTGTTTTGTATTCTGGTAGGGATTAGTTCATCATTGTAATTTTTGACTACAGTCATGCCAGTCTTCTTAGGAACTACTTGCACCGGGCTTACCCAATCACTGTCTGAGATGGGATAGATGATACCAGCTGCCAAAAGATTACCTACTTCCTTCTTTACCACATCTAGGATGGTTGGATTCAAACGCCTTTGTGGTTGTCTAACAGGTCTGGTGTTTTCCTCCAGCAGTATCCTATGCATACAAGTAGATGGGCTAATACCTGGAATATCAGTCAAAGTCCATCCAATTGCTTGTTTATGGCTTTTTAAGGTTTGCAGTAACCTTTCTTCCTGTTGTGGTAGAAGGTTCTTTGCTACAATGACAGGAAGCTTCTCATTTTCCCCCAAATAAGCATACTTTAGATGTTCAGGCAAAGGCTTCAACTCCAAAGGAGGTGGTTGTATTATGGAAGGAAGAGATCTATCTGAGATTGAAATGTCTGCAACACTTGCATCTAACATGTCATCTTTCAACGAAGGTTGGTCTGCAGCATTAATCCTGGAACACACAATACATGGATCAAATTCATCACATGTGCAAGTAAAATTATCTAAGTAATCTAAATCAAATTCAAAAAATTCAAAAAGTAGATTGTCAATAGAATAATCATCCGCAAGAAGGTCTATGGCATCAAGTTGAAAGAGTGAATGGTTCTCTATAGGATGCTTCATGGCTTCAAATATGTTGAATTGGATGATATCATCTCCAAATTCCATAGAGAGAGTCCTCGTATGCACATCTATCTTTGTTTTTGCAGTTTTGAGGAAAGGTCTCCCTAGGATCAAGGTTGCTCTATTGATGGATGACTCATCTTCCATATCCAAAATGTAGAAGTCAGCTGGAAAGATTAGCTTATTCACTTGAACTAGCACATCTTCAAGTACTCCAGCTGGATGTGTTGTACTTCTGTTGGCTAATTGAATCACCACACCGGTTGGCTTCAGTTCTCCCAGATTCAAAGATTTATATACTGATGAGGGCATAACATTAATGGAAGCACCTAGGTCCAGCAATGCATCACCAAATGTAGAGTTTCCTATTGTGCAAGGAATGGTGAAAGTTCCTGGATCTTTACATTTCTGAGGGAGGCTGGGTTGAATTAAGGCAGAAACATTGCGTCCCATACTAATCTTCTCATCCCCTTTGAGTCTTCTCTTATGCGTGCACAAATCCTTTAGAAATTTGGCATATTTGGGAATTTGCTTGATAGCATCTAGAAGTGGTATGTTGACTTCCACTTTCCTGAAAGTATCTAGAAGCTCCTTATCCAATTCTGCATGAACATTGGGCCTGGATTGGACCATTCTATTTGGAAAAGGTAAAGATACCTTCTCATCAGCACAATTTGGGGTTTTTGTCTCATCAGATGCTTCAAGTGCAGATCGTTTATGGCAAGCTTCTTTTTGTTGATCATTCGATGTCTTATCGAAGGCTGGTGTACTTTTTTCATCAGACTTTCCCTCTGATTCAGATGGCTTCTCAGAGATATCTCCAGGTGTAGAGATAATTGCTTCTTTTTGGTGTGGATTAGTCTGATTGAAGCTTTGTTGCTTTAAAATTGTAGGGTCTGTCTGCACTTTCTTCCCACTTCTCAAGGTCATGGCATTCACACTTTTGGGATTTATGACAGGTTGAGAAGGTAGTTGACCAGAACCTTGAGATTTCAATTGGTTGACAGTGGTAGCCAACTGCCCAATTTGAGTTTGTAAATCCTGAATGGTAGAACTTACATTTTGTTGAAACTGAAGATTGTTGGTTGCTAATTGCTTCATCAAATCATCAAGAGAGGGTTCAGAAGCATTAGAGGGTACAGATTGCTGCATATGCTATTGTTGTTGTCTGAATGGCGGTGGTTGGTATTTATTTTGGGAGTCAGATGTTTGAATTCTTTGTTGTTGTGGAGGACCATATCTCAAGTTAGGATGGTTTCTCCAACTAGGATTGTATGATCCAGAAGGTGGTTCAAACTTCTGTTGCTGATAATGTTGAGGAGGCCTGTATTGTTGTCTTGTGCCAAAAATACCATTTACTGCAGCCTCAGGTGTCTCACTTTCTTGCAATGTTGGACATGCATCAGTAGGATGATCTGCAGAAGTGCAGATGCCACATGTTTTGGTTTTGTCAACAACATTAAGTTGTTGTTGTTGTCCGATGGCCAACTGTCTTACGATGGAGGTTAGTTCTTCAATTCTGTTCTCCAATCGTGTATGGTCTGTCTTGGTGGTCATTTCATGGACTCCTTTAGACAAGGAATTAGTTCGAGAATTGAATTGCTGAGAATTTTCTGCCATGTTGGCAATCAAATCTCGAGCTGCTGTAGGAGTTTTGTCCATAAGTGCTCCACCACTAGCTGCATCAACCATGCTTCTGTCCATTGGCATGAGTCCTTCATAGAAATACTGAATCAGTAATTGATCACTGATTTGATGGTGTGGACAAGTGGCGCATAGTTTCTTGAATCTCTCCCAATACTCATAGAGAGTTTCTTGGGAGTTCTGTCTGATGCCGCAAATCTCTTTTCTGATAGCTGCCGTTCTGGATGCAGGGAAGAATTTCTCCAGAAATAATCTCTTCATATCATTCCAGCTTGTAACAGATGTTGGATGTAGATAGTACAACCAGTCCTTGGCTCCATCATTTAAGGAGAAAGGAAATGCCTTCAACTTGATATGATCTTCAGGAATTCCTTGTGGTCGCATTGTGGAACACACAATGTGAAATTCCTTCAAATGTTTATGAGGGTCCTCACCTGCAAGGCCATGAAACTTAGGTAGCAAATGTATTAGTCCAGTCTTCAGTTCAAATGGTGCATCAACATCAGGGTATTGAATGCACAATGGTTGATAAGCAACATCAGGTGCAGCTAATTCTTTTAAGGTCCTATCAGCCATGTTCTTAGCAAAATATTTAAAACTATCAAAATTTAAAGATGAAAAATCACTACTGTTACTTTCTTGGTTATTACTCGATGAATGCCTTCTATGTGCTCTTTTCAAATGGTGGAATGTTCTATCAATCTCAGGATTATATGCATATAAATTTTCAGGATTGGATCAGGTCATACACAAAAAGGTGAATTCATACAGAAAATCCAAGAATGATATACCTAAAGTAAAAACAATCGTTAGAAAGATTAAAATTTTTATACAGACTCCTAAATGAGCCTAGGAAACTAAAATGGTCCCCGGCAACGGCGCCAAATTTTGACACGCTCGTCGTAAACGCGCAAAAATAATTTCTAGATTTCCCCCAAACTATTGGTATAGTATAAGGTGCAACCTAGGTCATCTCCCAAAGACCATTTCAGATTCTTAAGCAAATAAGGAGAAAATTAGAACAGGGGGATTTTGTAAAGATTTTATATTGAACTCTAAACACAAAATACAGAATGAAATTGATTTACTTAACAATTATCAACTCAAGGAATTCAGAGGCTATTTTCATAACTAATCATTGATCACTAAAATCATGCATTGTGTTTATCAACCTAGGATCATCTGGAACCCCTAAAATGATCCTTGAATTCTCTACTGAGAAACCTCTCAGAATTTAATTGATTATGATCAAAAAGATTTAGTAACCACTTAATCTTTTATCTAAACCAATTTCATAATCAGAATTCAGTTGAAGTAAGTAATAAAATGAAAACCTTCAATTAAATTACTTAATTTCTACTCTTCAAACTTTTGGAGAATGATTTACCAATCAAAAACCAATTATAAATCAATTATGCGTTAATCAAAATACGTCAACCGATCAAACTTTGATTAAAGAATAAAATTGAAGAATATAGTGAAGCAGAGTAGAAACCACTTTATAAGCATGTAAATAAAGATCAAGACCTCAAAGTTAAAATGAAAATAGCTTGAATCCTTGAATTGATACTACAAACCTAGCCTTCCATGAAGGAGGCAAACTAACAACAAAGAAAGAGGCAAACTAACAACAAAGAAGGAGGCAAACTAACAACAAAGAAAGAGACAAACTAACAACAAATAAATCCTAAGCCTTCCATGTAGGAGGCAACTAACAAGAAAGAAAACATAAGCCTTCCATGAAGGAGGCAAAACTAACAAGAAAGAAAGAAAGAAAGAAAGAAAGCAAGAAAATGGTATTGGAGTTAATCTCCAAAAAATGGTGTATCTCTCCTCTTGCAAACCCTTCTATTTATAGAGGATTTTTGAGGCATCATCTTCAGAAAGTCACCAACTAGGAAATTACTTTTCTACCCTTTTATTGCTTTCACATGGGCTTTGTTGAAATTTCAAAACACTTTTGAATTTTTGCCACCAATGAGCACAACAATTTTGACTTTCTTGCACCGCAATTTCGGATGTTCACATGTCCTAATTAGAGCTTGACTTCTGAACAAAAGTTGTAGCCCCGGATCTTAGCTGTCCAACAAAGTTGATTTCATCTCAATATGACTTCTATATCTCAAGATATGGCCGGATCTTTGCATATTGTTCAAATTCCACGTCAGCAACACTATCTCATCTTTTGAGATAAGTTCGGAGTCCTAAACATCCCATTTAGAATCTGCTCTTGCTTTGTAACTATGGACACTTCTTTAAGCTTTCATTCAAGACAAATTTCATGATTTTTGGATGTCTACAACTCCTATTATGCTCAAAATACTATAATAGTGTCATTTTAATCGGGTAAGCAAAGAAATTCAATTAAACTTCATATGAACCCAAACTCATAAAATATGACAAAGATCACTTAATTGAACATATAAGAAGTCTTAATGAGATAAAAGTGAGAGATAATTATTTATGAAATCTATGCTTATCAGCATTGTCTAGCCAAAATCAAATGTTATGCTTTTGGAATTATAACACTCTAGTTGATGATTAATCGCCATGCACTTGGACTCATTTTTCCTGTTGAAGTTAAAATTAGAAATGCCTCTTGTTACAGCTGTAATTACGATGATACGACGAACTTAATAAAATTTAAAAATAATTTTATTTAAAAATGTGGAGCTGCTACTAAATCTTTATTTAAAGGAAAAGATTTGAAACAATCCTATTAGGCATCCCACTCGCCTGTTTCAAAAACGGTACCCTTAAACTAAGTGTGTGATTTATTTGAAAACTGTTTGATTCCTTTAATTAGAATAAAAATAAATAGATTGATGGAAGATAGTTTGACAAGACTTCATCCTGCTTCTGATGGTGTTGTAGAAAGTGAGTGGAGGAAAAATGCTTCATATGAGGGTAACATAATGGGAATTTAAAGTAATTTATTAAAATTTATTATATATTTTTTGGATTTTTCTAAGGAAGAAAGAATAAATTTTGTTGTTATTATTTTTTGTCCTTTTTCTTTAAAAAAGTTCAAAACAAATAAAATAATTAAATTCACTAACTTAATTATTATTCTTTTTGAATTTTTCTATTTTTATTTTCAATAATTTTTTATTCAAAATAAAAATAAATTAAGTTTGTAATAATGATCTCGAACATAATTAGAACATTTAGATATCATCTCAAAAGATAGGGATTAAGGTCTCCCTAATTTTCTTTCTGTTTTCATTATCTACCTAAGGTCACGTAAACATGGGAATATCCAATTAGACATGCTACACCTCATAGCTACCAAGGCTATATAGCATCATTATTTGAATCTTCATAAACAATTGTTCATCCAACTAAATATATCTCCTAAAATACTTATTTATTGCATGATAAAGGAACGATGATAGAAACGAAAAAAAAAAATTGAAAAAAACACCTAACCTTTGAGAAACTCAAAGGCTGATAAAAAATTGACAATAGTAACAATAACATGGACGATGAAGTGAGAGAAACAATGATATAGAGTTTTTAAATTCGTGGGTGCCGATAATATGAACACGGTGCAAGAGGTTGAAGATGATGTTAACTTGGATCACAATTATCCCAATCCTTCTCCAAATGACACTTAAAGTACGATTACAGGTGAAACCGAACTTTAAGTCACTTGAAAAACGGCTTCCCACAACTGCTCTCCAAGTGATGTGCTAGTTGGACTTCTTTCACTCGAAGAGTGCTAACCCTTGTCAAATAATCTCTTATTTATAACTTAGAGTGTGATTAGTTAGAACCTCTCTCCAAGTCATAACTTTGACTCTAAGAAATATTTTAGCATTGTTATCTTTTCTCTTTTACCAATCCTACGTATTAAAAAAAGAAGTTATTTGTTTGTAAAATAAGTGGATCTTAAACAATTGTTTACACTATTTTCTTTAAAAATGTTTTAAGTGAATTAAATTAAATTAACTAATTAGCCTCACTTTAATAGTTACGTAGATCTACATATTTCTAATAAAAAATGTACCATTCTCAATAGAAATTAAAATAGGACAGGTTAAATTATATTTTATTTAAGTTTGGTCAATTTAAAAATTAAGGTCAAAATTTGAATTTATTACATGTCATAGTTGTCAAAATATGACCTATGTACAAATCTACTTAAAAACATACCAAATATAAAAGATTAGTAAATAAACTTAAAATCTAAATATATAAAAAAATCGATAAATACATCTAAACTTTTATATATATATAAATGATTAAATAGGTTTATAAATTTAATATATTAAAGTAAATATATTACATAGCTATATTTTATATTTTATCTATTAATATTTATGTATTATTATATAAATAAAATATATAAATATATTATATTATATATCTAATATATCATAATATATATATATATATTAAAATAAATTTAAAAATAAATTTTGAAGTATTATGAAAGAATGAGAAAGTCAATTTAAAGAAATAATACAAAAATTTAGTTTTGGTAAAATAAAATCTATAAAAGAAAATTTCAATAAATTTTAATATTTTGTTTGGATGATACGAGAAATAAGAAGAAAATGAAAAAAAAAATGGTAAAGAATAGAGTGAAAATAAAAAGAAAAAATAAATTGTTTAGATGAATAAAAATAGGAGAAAATGAAAAGGAAAAAAAATTCTTCTCTTATTCAAATAAATGAAAAAAAACATTAATAGTATAAATTTTATTTATATAAATTTATAAAAATTAAATTAAATTTAAAATTTTAGATTTTATTATTTTTTTATTAATATATATTTTCAAAAAATATATAATTTTTATAATTTATAATTAAAAAACAAAAAAAAAGTCTCTTTCCCTCCTTTTTCTCTTCCAGTTGGAGGAAATTAAAATTTAGATGAGATCTATAAAAAATATTTCTTCTTTTCTACTTTTATGCATTAAGAGATAATAAAAAAAATTTATATTTTTTATTTTTATTTTTTCTTCCTTCTTTTTTTTTAATTGAACAAATCTAAAATAAGAAATTATTGGTTATAATAATTGATCCACAATTGAAGTAACAGTTCATCACTCAAATAGTCTTGTGTAAGTTTACATGTGCAAATGCATTAATGAATATTTGTCATTTTATGCTTTTGAAAGTACATTAGCCTCTAACATACTATCCTATTCTAATCACGAATGAAAAATGTATTCCGAAATTTGTAATAAGTTTATTTACTTTGTTGTTTTACTGGAATTCACTAAATTATCAATTCCTATGCATGTACATTTCTAAAATTTTAAATTTTTTTTTCTTTTAAAGTCAATATTCATGAAATTTTTGAAGGGCTCTCCTCAGCTATATGGTCTTCTAATTACTTAACTTATTTTTAAAATTTATATTTTCTTTGAGGTTATAAATGTTTCCGTTTTAAAATAAAATATTTCAATCTAGAAGCTAAAAAACTTAATATATTTTAATTTTATTTGATAAAGTAATTTATTTTAATAATTATTAATATTTTTTAAAACAGTTACTAACATTTTTGACAAAACTATTTCAAGTAACTTTTATCATTTTAGCTTCTAACAAAAATATTTTTTTACTTTTATCTTTAATATATTTTTATAATCTTATTATTTATTTTTATAAGTTTAACATCATCTGATATTTATAATAATAATATAAATTTTGATATATTTATTTTTATTATCATAAAAATTTATATTTAAATTATTTAATATATGCTATTTATTTTAATTATTATATTATTTATTTTATTTTATTAAATAAAATATTGAACCTTTTGATAAAAAATAATATTATAAAAAAATTATTTTTTAAATTTTTATTTGAAATTTATTTATGCAAAAATAAAAAATAAAAATTTTTATTTAAAAATTATTTAATTAAATTTTAATATATTTTTCTTAAAAATAAAAAATATATCATATTTATTAAGTTTTTAATTTATTATTTAGTTATATATTTATTTATTATTTTATATTTATTAGTTCAATTTTTAGTTTTATCAAACATTTTAATTCTAATTAGTGATGTATCTTCAACTTTCTTCTAATTTTTTAATTTTTATTTAATTTATTAGTTAATTTTATCAAATATACCCTTAGTAAAAAATTAAATTATTGTGTTATTGATAACTCTTGTTTAAATTGTTTAATAATTTTAAAAGTTAAATTTTAAATGAATAATTATTTGATTCTTATACATTACAAAGATTTAATATAGTTAAAAGTGATTTTAACTCCTAAATTTCAGTTCTAAATGAAGAGCTACATATTGAGAAATATGGTATTCAATATATTGCATTATCAAAATTCAACCCATAAAACTCAAAATCATATTTCATCAGTTAACATGACATCATTTATTTAAAGAATTAAATTAAAAAAATATTCTTATTAAAGTGTTATTGGATAAGATTAATTTTATTATGTAAAAAATATTTATGAGATAAAATTTAATTTTTTTTGGTATTTATGAAAAAATATATTTATAATTTATTTATTATTTTTTTAAAAGAAATAACTTATTTAATATAAATAATTTTTTGAAAATTTGAGTAAAAATTATTAGCACATTTTTTTTATAATTTACCATGTAAAATCGATTATTGAAATAAATAATTTTTACAATTAATCCAAACACAATAATTTCTATATAATTTAATTTTATATCAATTGATATCCTTAATTTTTCTTTCACTTAACATTTTAATTTTCATATATTTACATAAATAAAATTAATTTAATCTTATATCAATTGATATCATTGATTTTTCTTTCACTTAACATTTTGATTTTCATATATTTGCATAAATGAAATTTGAAGGATTGTTGTCACTTTTGTATAGTTCTTTTTGTTTTGATCCTTTCAAAGATGACATATATGTAGTAAATAAATAAAATGGTTGTAACCACATTTAACACTTCTAAGTCAAATTCTTTTATCAATTCCTATGATTTTATTAAAATGTTAAACAAGTCTTTACTGTTGAAAATAAATTTACAATATTCTATTTTTTAATAATTCCTAGATTTATGATTTACCTAAATTTTTAATTCACTCCTAATTTACATTTGTTTTTGCACTCCTAATTTACATTGTTTTTGCAGTTAAGTTCCTCAGGTTTATATAAAAATATTAACATAAAAATTTGTTAATATGCATTTTGCGAGCTTCTCATATAGAAGAAAAATTAATATATTTACTATTTATACTTTATTTAACACACTTAATTCATAGATTATTACGTAGAAACTATTATTTTATAATAACATTTAATTACAATTTATCTTAATATTTATAACTTGATTGAAGGTATTATGCATTTAATATTATTGTGGTATATTAATTCATTCACACAATGATATATTATGCATTTAATATTATTGTGGTATATTAATTCATTCACGCGAGCTTATCATATAGAAGGAAAATTAATATATTTACTATTTATACTTATTTAACACACTTAATTCATAGAAGGAAAATTAATATATTTACTATTTATACTTATTTAACACACTTAATTCATAGATTATTACGTAGAAACTATTATTTTATAATAACATTTAATTACAATTTATCTTAATATTTATAACTTGATTGAAGGTATTATGCATTTAATATTATTGTGGTATATTAATTCATTCACACAATGATAATTTTCTTAAAAAGAAATAATTCAAACTATGGTGCCGCATGACTAGGATAGGGGAAGATGCGACAAAAATTCCTAAATTAGATCTGAGCTTTATATCATTTTATTGTACACTGCAATAGTGCTTAAACAAATTTTTCCTGAAATAGATCTGAGCTTGACATCATTCGATTGCATACTGGAATAGTATTTAATCTTTTTTTCAGCTTCATTTTTCCTGAAACGTAGAAACTTCTATTTCCTAAAACTATATAAAATAAGATAAATTTGAATATGTTAAATTAAATATAATTTTTAAGATAATATATTTTATTTAAATGTTTTAAAATAATACTTAAATTAAACAAATAATTTTGTACAATAAAATTATTAAAATAAATATAAAGGTATATATAATTTTTTATTCTATATTTAGAATAATTAATTAATAAAAATAATATAAGCAAACAAAATTTAATAAAAAATTAATAATTTTAATTATAAACTTTAAGTTTTTCTTATAATAAAAGTTTTGAACCATAGAAAAAATAGTTTTTTCCTCACTTGGATAAATTTATCAAACATATCAATTGTTTTTTAAGAAAAAAGATTTTATATCTCAATTAAAAAAAAAATCTTCCCTCAAAAGTAATCCTGCCTAAACCTATACTAAATTTTTATTGCTCCTTATATGAGTTTAAATATAAGCTTTTTAAAAATAAATGATAAATGTAAACATATTCAATACTGTACAGTGTATACAGTTCTTCCATGATTATTGTCCTCACATTCGTATCTGAATCATAGAGTGTACCTTCACGGCCCATTTATTTTATAGTTGCAGGATAGACTCGTGTATATTTTTTATCACAGAAAAAATATCATTGGTAATAAAAATTTATGACATATAGATTTTAAAAATATATACTAATAAATAATACAATAAGTGAATATTTAATAATATTAACAATATATAAATATTTTATATTAACAATACAGGAAAACAAAAAATTTTATCCAAAATTTCACATTATTTATGTTCAGTATTTACGATTAGTTTTAAGTAAATATTAAATAATCACTTTTAGAAAACTTTTGGAAAGAATATTTTTTTAAAAATAAACTAAATCACACACTCATATTTATCTTTTTTTTTTTTTAAATTTTAAATAACCTTTTTATTAGTTATTCAATTATGTGATATTAAATGACGAGTGTAGACTTTTTTTCTTATTGAATTTTAAATACCATATCTTGCCATATTTTCTTTTACTAAAAGTGGAACATGTTAATATAATATAATATAATATAACATTAATTACTTAATTATTTATGTTGTACAATAATTTCTGTCACTTTATTCATAATATAAATAATATGTAAGTTTTTATAATTATTCATAAATATTTATTTAATATTGAATCCTTAAAATTTAAATTATTAATATAGATAACATTATAAATTATATTTTATCTAAACATAATTTTTAATCAATAATATAATTATTTATGTTAAAATAACATACGGACATACTATTAAAATAATCTTCTTTAGTAAAAAGAATTATAACAATTATCAATAAAATAATTTAAAATTTTAAAAATTTTAAAAATAATTATTTTATTATGTATTGGTATATATTATGCTAATATAAATTAAATTATAATATATCAATGTAATATATAAATAATTAAATAATTTTTATTAAACTTGTAAGGAGTAAAAATAATTTTAGAAATTCTCACAATAAATTATAATGAGAATAAAATTTGGGCATAATAATAAATATATTCATATAATTTATTTATACAGTAAAACAATTTTAAATATTTAAATATTGATTAAACTATAATCTCAACTCATAATTAAAATTATAGTAGGATCATTATCTTCAAGTAAAATTATTGTCACAAATATAGTTAAGCAAAACAGATTATTTTATAATTTGAAGTTAATGATATTGATCACATTAGATATAAAAAATTAATATTATTTATTATTGTAATAATTATATTTGTTGGGATCAAAAAGTTAAAAATTCAAATAATTATCATAGAAAAATCTACATCATAGAAATCATCAAAATCATGTGAATATATATTATTAAAAATTTAAATAATTATCATAGAAAAATCTATATTTTAAAAATCATCAAGATCATGTGTAAAAATATATAAACTAATATTAATTATTATTTGATGAGCATCTTGATTAGACATACAAACTAGCAATGTATTAATCATATAAATATTTGATTATAATGAATTAACATGTTGAAATCTAAAAATTATTAATTTTGAATAATTTTTAATATTTTATTAATGATAAAAATATATATATATATATACTATTTATTTTTAAGAACAGGTGTGAGAAAAAAATGCTCTTAAAACTATTTTATATTAATTATTTAGGTGAGTCAATCAATCAACTCATCCAATTACTTTTGCTTTTTTATTTTTAATTTTTTGCCAACGTGTCTCATAAATAGGGCCAATTAGATTTGTCAATGAATTTTTCAAAAATGAATTCAAATAGAGCATCTCACTTTTTAATGCACCAAACTTATTAAATGTAGGTTGAGTTGGTTGGCCTCTCCTATCATCTTTAGTATTATTTTCATCATATTGATAAATAAGTTTAAATTAATAAGTGTTCCATGTGATATGAATTTTAAAATTTTATTAAAAAATTTAAAAATTAAAAATTAGTTTCAATTTTATAAATTTAAAATTGAAAATCATATTGAACAACTAAAAATATATATTATAGTTTCTCAATTTTCATACTTTTTTCTAGATTTTTAAAAATAAACATGTTAGGTAAGTATTATGACTTACAATTATATAGTTATTATGGTTAAGTTTAAAATTATGAAAACCTTTAATTTAATAAAAGTGTTTGAATTGGTTTAAATGTAAATACAATTTTCAATTTTTGTTAGGAATCAGAATTCCATGTCCTAATTAATATGGTTATGAATTTTTTATTTTTAAATTAAATTTAAAAATAAAATTTATTTGATTAAAATGATTTTAAATTGATTTATAAAATAGTTTTAACTTAATTATATAAAAATAAATTTTTTATTTTTAATTTTAAAATATTTTAATTCTTTATTATAAATCCATCTTTTAAAATACAAATATTATTACACTGTCACCGTTATTACTATTATTATTATTATTATTATTATTACTATTATTATTATTAAATCATTTCTATTATAATAATAATAATAATAATTTTATTTTAAATTTTTATTATTTTAGAATAGTATCATTTTTATCAATATATTTTATTTATTTTGATAATAATTTTTAAAAATTTTAAAGTTAAATGTTAAAAAAATATTGGATGGATGGTTTTTTTTAGTTAGTTTATTTTATATTAAAAAAAATATGAGACTCAAATTTAAAATATTAACTAAACTATTATAACTATAATCACTTATCACTACTTCAATCCTAATAATTTTATTTATGATTTTATTGCATAAAAAATATGTTATTTATTTATAACATTTTTATCTTTTGAGTTTGGTTGAGGTTTTTTTAATCCTAGTAGGATGAAGATTCTTAGTTTATTTTAAAGAGACATGTATCTCCTATGTCTTCATTACCTATACTTATGATACATGTGAATAGAGAATTGATGATCCATGTAAACAAAATGTTGATTACCTTCCAAATATTTAAAAAATTTCATATATCTGAATTGATCAACTAATAATAATTTTTTTGAAAAAATAAAATTATCAACTTACATCAAATATATTCAGATATAGAAAAGAATTTTTTATATAAATATTCCTCCTACTCTTAATTGTATATCTATATTTTTTCTTATTTAAAAAAATATCTTCATTCTATCATAAATTTCTAAATATTTGAATAGAAAATAATATTTTAAGAGCTTCAAGTAGAATAAAATTAAAAAAAAAATCAACTTTGCTTAATTTTAAAAAATTTAATTAATTTAAACTTAAGAGACTAAAATCATACATAATTTATAATTAAATATAAAATTATTAATAATATAAATTTTTTTAAAAAACTTTGATCCATCTTTAAAATATTGAGAATATAATTTATTATATAGATGATTATAAAATATAAAATAACGATTGTGAAAAATACTTGAATGTCTTATTGTTTTACCATTATAAATACTAGTGTCAAATAAAAAAGTTAAAAATTCCAACAATAAAATTTTTAAGAATAAATATCCATGCATAATCATTAATATAAAATTACATATAAATTATTTTTACAGTTATTTTTATAAAAAATTAAAAGTATTTTTTTATCTTAGTTTTAATAAATATAAATATATTTTTAAATATATTAAATGTTATATTTTTTTTATTTTCATAATTTATTGTAAGATTTGTATTAATATTGTAGTGATCAATTTTTTAGGTTACCACCTTAGTTATTTAATATTATATATTTTTTAAAAATAAAATTTAAATTGATAACATATTAATTTATAATTATTTTCATTAATTTTAATAAATTTTAATTATTTAATTTTTATAAAAAAGAATTTTACAGAGGAACCGTTCCTAATTCTTGAATCCAGAGTTTCAGCTTACAATAGAAGCTAATTGAATTCTTCTTTCTATTAACAAAAAGCTCACTATTAATTTTTTAATTAGCCTATGAATCATCTTTTTCAATTTGAAATTCCCACGTTATAACAGGAAAATGGTTTAAACCTTATAGATTGCAGTATTTTTTTTTGTTAAATATTGTTTGAAAATCCACGTGACATTCATTTAAGAAATTAGACCCTTCTTTTTCGAATTGTTTCCTTAACACAAAAGCAAAATCATGCATAAATATAGATCAAATTGAATGATAAATTCAGAATTTGGAAACAAGCAGACAATTGTAGCATAGTTTAATGAAATTGAAGCTTGACTAACAAGGAAAGACGTGACCCACAAGACAATCCCTTAAAAGAAGTGTTGAAAAATATCCCACTCGGGCACCTCATAAGAAGTAAAGCAATCATCCAGGAGATAGGTTATTGCTCATTTCATCTGCGGTGACATAGTCATTGGCATAAACTGCACTTCGAATTTGTAACCATTTCTTCTTTGCTACCATGGATGTTGGTGGTGCTTTTCTTTCTTCTTTCCTTTGGGTGGCATTTGACAGGATGGCTTCTCGTGAAATTGTGGAGTTCTTTGGAGGAAGAAAAGACAGTGACGAACTGTGTAACAAGCTGAAGATGCTACTGTCGTCCATGAAACCTTTGGTTATTGATGCAGAACTGAAACAGATCAATGACCCAAGTGTGAGATCCTGGCTTGATTCTGTCAAGGAAGCTGTGCTTGATGCAAAGGATCTCTTTGACGATATCCATATCCAAGTCACCCAAAGCAATCTCAAAAGTGAATCTCAGACCACCCATAGCCGGGTAAAAATATTTTCATCTTTCAATTTGCACCTGACATGCACCTATTTTAAGAATTTATGATGATGTTTATTCGGTAAATTATTTTTCTCCCTTCCACTCTTCCAATGTGTCTTTCTCTTTTTCTTTCCAAGTTGATATATATAACATATATGTATGCTGGTAAGTAATAATAAATAAAAATAATACTTTGTAATCACAATTATAAAATATTATTTTTGTATCCAAAAATAGATATTATGTTTCTACAACTTATTGTTTAAGCCTTCATGTATTATTTTTATCTTTTTGTTTGAAAATCTACATGTATTGATTGAATAAGAATTACTTTATAGCATGATTGAATGAGAATTACTTTGTTGTTCTGTTATGGTTTGCAACAATTAATTTGTAATGCATGTTCTAGGCTTGCACAAATTTGTCTGTGAGCGGTTGGACCTTAACACTTATTTCTTTTGTGTGTGTATGGTCACAAATTGAGTTTCATTCCAGAACTTGCCCTGTTTCTTAGTTGAAATCCAGTATCCCATGCTTGCATAAACATGATTAAGGCACTTCTTTGATATGCACTTACTTGACCAAATGACCCACCTTGCATTCTTGTTCATTGTTTAGCCCCTTGAGCCTTATACCCAATTCTTTGTGTTTGATTAGCTCATCTCCAGTCAAGACTGTGAAGAACCATGAATATGCCTAACCAAAGGAACTAGGAAAAGGTTGCTTGTATTTGAGGTTGAGTTTTACACTAAGTTTGGAGTTTCTTAAGGACAAGCAACACTTCTAAGTTTGGGATTAAGGGTGTCAGTAGCAATGTAATTAGCTGTGGGATTTCCTTAAAAATAAATAAAACAAAAAAAAAAAGAATTCGGATACCCAAATAAGGAAAAGAAACAGTGAAAATAAGAAAACATTTCTATGGGGACATTGCATCTCCAAACTAATGGAAAGTGAATTTTTCAACTTTCTCATAGTTACTTTGGCTTAGATAAATCCACTCCCCAAATTCCACCCACCTTTCACCTAAGCCACATTACAACCCACAACAAGACCTTTTGATTTATGTAAGCATGTGACTCATTGGTAGAAATAGAGAATAGGGACAAGCCTATGGTAATGGAATTTTGATTTGGAGACATAGAGAGAAACACCTAACCCAAACACTTGAGAGAAAGAGTGAAACACTTAACCTTATGAGAGTTTGCAAGTCTAGGCCATGTTTCCTTAATAGCAAATTGCTGTAACCATAATATAAACACTGTTTTACTCACAATTTAATGCTATATTTTGAATCTGCCATTATTTTTCATCTATTCCTAATGCTTGATGGAGTATCTTTGAAATTTTTGATTGATGCAAGTCGGAGTGAAGAAGGGGAGTGAAATACACTTAAGGGAAATGATATGCATGCTGTGAATCATCCAGAATTAATTATGTTCAGGTAGTTTAATGCTTACTTGAGGACAAGTAAGATTTCAAGTTTGGGGTTGTGATAAGTGTCCAATAAGACACTTATTTGGAACATAATTCAATGTAATTGCAAGTAATTGAAGCATAAAATACCATTGAAACATGAGAAAATGACATAAAACTGAATAACCCATGCACTATCTGGAAAATACAGTTTTAGAGCCTTTTGGATGATAAATTCTTGTAAATCTGATATGTTTTAATTTCTGCAATCTGTTACAGGGTTCCGCGTTGGCAATGCAGCTGGGCCGCGTTTAACACGCGACGCTGCAGAACAGAATCTATAAAAAGCCCAGAACAGAACGAAAACAGGGCATCATTCACTCTATCTACTGATCTATCTCTAGAGCACAAACCCAGAGGATAGAACCGCTGTTTTCCTGGACGTTGGTTCTGTTCTAGGCGAAGGAAGAACTCTAGGGTTGAGGACGAAGCGTATCTGCAGTGTGCTGTCATGATTATGACTTTCTCCCTTTCCCCTATTTTTCTTCTTCTTCATTATGTGTAACTGAGTCCCTGTTGGGGGAGGATGAATCCTTAACTGATCTTATGTAATCCATATTTTGCATTTATTTAAGATTGTTTCCTTTCACGTTGATTATTCATCTCTTTGCTTAATGCTTTTATGAATTGGCCACTTATAAACTGAACCGAAATTCTTCTTTGCAATTGGAAAATTTGTTTTAGAATTGGAACTGGGATTGAATGACATAATTGTGAAGGCTCTAGGGATAGAGGTTCATGATTGAGAGATCTTTTGAATTCTTGAACGTAAGGCTCACTTCAAATTAGGAATTGCTAAGGGATTGGAATTCCTAATTTGAGTGAAGAATTGCTGAGTCAAGGGATTGACCTTCAATCAATATTTGTGAATTCGATCTTCAATTACATTTTATCTTGAATATACGTAATGATCAAAGATTACATAGGGGAAGTTTTGGTGAAATCCAACCCTAACATCTTCCATAATTTGAATTCTTACACATTTATATCAGTTGTTAAGTGTTTGACAGTTTAGAGTTTATTTTGAGTAGTTTTAGGCAAACTAGAATAGAGTTCCAGATTAGTGACAGAATCTGTGAATTTGGTTATTTTTCTGTTTGCATTGCCTACGCGCTTAAACTTGCGTTACCTACGTGACCGCATAACTGATTTCATTTAGTGGACTAGTAGGAATTCAGAATTTGAACCAAATCCCTGTGGAGACGATACTCTTACTCACTCTTTACTCTGTAAAACGATAAGGTGCACTTGCCTTCATACGTTTTAACACCAACACATGCGTTACAGAAATTAGAAGAAGAGCATTGTTGGAAGATGTTTCTAAAACATGCATTCAACAATGAGAATTATCCCCTGGAACGAGAGTTTGAAAATATTGGAAGACAAATGATTGAAAAATGTCAAGGACTGCCTCTGGCTGTAACAGTAGTTGGAAGTCTCTTACACAGATCATCTGATTCATATTGGGAATATATATTGAAAAGTGAGATATGGAAACTCCAAGATAGCGAAGTTCTCCCTTCTTTGCTACTCAGCTATCATCATCTTCCTTCTCCTTTGAAGGTATGTTTTGCTTTCTGTGCCTTGTTTTCCAAAGAATTCTTGTTTGAGAGAGAGAATTTAATTTTGTAATGGATGGCTGAAAACTTTCTTCAATGCTCTCAACATAAGAGCATGGAAGAAATTAGCAACGAGTATTTTGACTATTTGTTATCGAGATCATTTTTTGAGCGATCAAGTCAAGATAGCAGCTATTATGTCATGCATGATCTTCTCAATGATTTGGCAAAATATGTTTGCGGGGATGCTTATTTTAGATTGAAAGTTGAAAAGGAACAAAGTATCACGAAAAGGACCCGTCATTTTTCGTTTGAAAGACGTGATATAAGGAATTTTGAAGGGTTGAAGGATTTATGTGAAGCAAGCAAATTACGCACGTTTATATCGACGTCAGAGTGGTATCATGAAATGTTGGTTTTTCCTCATCCTAACGACTGGAAACATGATTTGTTCTCCAAGTTTAGATTCATACGTGTGTTGTCTTTGTGTGGCAACCGTGATTTGGTAGAAGTGCCTGATTCTGTAGGCAATCTTAAACATCTCCGTTCTCTGGACCTATCTTTTACCCACACTAAAATGTTACCTGATTCCACATGTTCTCTCTTTAACTTACAAATACTCAAGTTGCGGGGATGTCGATTTTTGAAAGAGCTGCCTTTGAATCTGCATAAACTTGCAAAATTGTGTCACCTTGATTTAAGAGGAACTGGGTTGAGAGAGTTGCCCGTACATTTGGAAAAACTAAAGAATCTTCAGATATTGATGGGTTCATTCTTGGTGGACAAAGGTAGAAACTTCAATATCAAGCAGTTCAGAGAACTCAGTCTTTATGGAAAGTTACGCATTTCAGAGACGCAGAATATTATGAATCCCTCGGATGCATTAGCAGAAAACTTGAAAAGCAAAATACGGCTTCGAGAGCTAGAGCTAGAATGGAGCGAGAACCATGATGATTCAATGAAAGAAAAGGAAGTGCTTGAGAAGCTACAACCTTCGAAACTCTTGGAACAACTGGGAATCAAGAATTATGCTGGAACAAGATTTCCACATTGGTTTGTAGATGGCTCATTGTCCAATCTCGTTTCATTAAAGTTGAGCAAATGTGAATATTGTGTCTCCTTGCCTTCACTTGGAGTATTTCCATCTCTTAAGAAGCTGTCAGTTATTGGGTTTTGTTGTATAGAGAGGATAGGTGAAGAGTTTTATGGGAGCACCTTTCCTTCATTTAAATCCTTGGAAGCCTTATATTTTGAGGATATGGAAGAATGGGAGGAATGGAATTGTAAAGCTGTGACAGGTGCTTTTCCGTGTCTTCGAAAGCTTTCCATAAAGAAATGTGCTAAGCTGAAGGAGCAATTGCCGATGGAACTTCCTTGTCTGAAGAAACTAAAAATTCGTTCATGTGAAGAGCTTGTGGCTTCTCTTTCTATGGCTCCAGACATTCAATAACATGAAAGCATGCTTACTGATGATAACCCATCTAGTCTCACGAACATGGAGGTATCAACACTTGAAGTGATTGGATTGCCCGCATATGTCTCTCTTGAAGTTTTGAACATTGGTGGTTTCTTAGATTTGAATATTCTCTCTCTGCTTTGCTTCAATTCTTCGGGATTTGTCAATTTCATTTAACTGTGACTCTCTAACCACATTTTGCACTGCACTTGTTCCCAAACCTCCATTCGCTTGACCTCAGAGGGTGTTGTAATCTACAAATGATTTTACAGGAGGAGTCTCATAATCATCTTAGCTAGCTAAGTATTTGGGACTGCCCCCAATTTGAATCATTTAACGGTGAAGGATTATCTGCACCCGGGCTGAAGACATTTATACTGAAGGAATTGGAGAATTTAAGATCATTGCCAAAACAGATGATCCATGTAAACAGAGTATTGATTATCCAACACCTTTCAAGTATTTATACATTTTCATATATCTGAATTGATCAACTAATAATAATTTTTTTAAAAAAATAAAATTATTAACTTACATCAAATGTATTCAGATATAGAAAATAATTTTTTATATAAATATTCCTCCTACTCTTAATTGTATATCTATATTTTTATTATTTAAAAAAATATCTTTATTCTATCATAAACTGCTAAATATTTGAATAGAAAATAATATTGTAAGAGCTTCAAGTAGAATAAAATTAAAAAAAAAATCAACTTTTCTTAATTTTAAAAAAGTTTAATTAATTTAAACTTAAGAGACTAAAATCATACATAATTTATAATTAAATATAAAATTATTAATAATATAAATTTTTTTAAGAAGCTTTGATCCATCTTTAAAATATTGAGAATATAATTTATTATATAGATCATTATAAATATAAAATGACGATTGTGAAAAATACTTGAATGTCTTATTGTTTTACCATTATAAATACTAGTGCCAAATAAAAAGGTTAAAAATTTCCACAATAAAATTTTCAAGAATAAATATCCATGCATAATCATTAATATAAAATTTACATATAAATTATTTTTACAGTTATTTTTATAAAAAATTAAAAGTATTTTTTTTATCTTAGTTTTAATAAATATAAATATATTTTTAAATATATTAAATGTTATATTTTTTTTATTTTCATAATTTATTGTAAGATTTGTATTAATATGGTAGTGATCAATTTTTTAGGTTATCACCTTAGTTATTTAATATTATATATTTTTTAAAAATAAAATTTAAATTGATAACATATTAATTTATAATTATTTTCATTAATTTTAATAAATTTTAATTATTTAATTTTTATAAAAAAGAATTTTACAGAGGAACCGTTCCTAATTCTTGAATCCAGAGTTTCAGCTTACAATAGAAGCTAATTGAATTCTTCTTTCTATTAACAAAAAAGCTCACTATTAATTTTTTAATTAGCCTATGAATCATCTTTCTCAATTTGAAATTCCCACGTTATAACAGGAAAATGGTTTAAACCTTATAGATTGTAGTATTTTTTTTGTTAAATATTGTTTGAAAATCAACGTGACATGCATTTAAGAAATCAGACCCTTCTTTTTCTAATTGTTTCCTTAACACAAAAGAAAAATCATGCATAAATATAAATCAAATTGAATGATAAATTCATAATTTGGAAACAAGCAGACAATTGCAGCATAGTTTAATGAAATTGAAGCTTGACTAACAAGAAAAGACGTGACCCACAAGACAATCCCTTAAAAGAAGTGTTGAAAAATATCTCACTCGGGCACCTCATAAGAAGTAAATCAATCATCCAGGAGATAGGTTATTGGTCATTTCATCTGCGGTGACAGAGTCATTGGCATAAACTGCACTTCGAATTTGCAACCATTTCTTCTTTGCTACCATGGATGTTGGTGGTGCTTTTCTTTCTTCTTTCCTTGGGGTGGCATTTGACAGGCTGACTTCTCGTGAAATTGTGGAGTTCTTTGGAGGAAGAAAAGACAGTGACGAATTGTGTAACAAGCTGAAGATGCTACTATCGTTCATGGAACCTTTGGTTACTGATGCAGAACTAAAACAGATCGATAATCCAACTGTGAGATCCTGGCTTGATTCTGTCAGGGAAGTTGTGCTTGATGTAGAGGATCTCTTTGACGATATCCATATCCAAGTCACCCAAAGCAATCTCGAAAGTAAATCTCAGACCATCGATAGCCGGGTAAAAATATTTTCATCTTTCAATTTTCACCCGACATGCACCTATTTTCAGAATTTATGATGATGTTTAATTGGTAAATTATTTTTCTCCCTTCCACTCTTCCAACGTCTCTTGCTCTTTTTCTTTCCAAGTTGATATATATATATATATATATATATATATATATATATATATATATATATATATATATATATATATATATAACATATATCTATGCTGGTAAGTAATAATAAATAAAAATAATACTTTATAATCACAATTATAAAATATTATTTTTGTATACAAAAATAGATATTATGTTTCTACAACTTATTGTTTAAGCCTTCATGTGTTATTTTTATGTTTTTGTTCGAAAATCTACATGTATATTCTTTAGTTTAGATTGAACACGTAATAAGCGATTAATTTGTTGTATTATTATATTTCATTGTGCTAATTTCTTTGATGTTATTCTACTTTAAATTTTATGGATGGTGATAAAGAAAAAATGAATCTGTTTAGAGAAACCAAGTATATTCTCCTCACAAATTTAATCCTTGTAAATAGCTTTCTATTAATCCATTCTTTATATTATGTGTGGTGTTTTTTTCTTTTGTTTTGAACCTTTGGAAACAGACTGAGATGCATGCCATTGCTATTCACTTGATTATGAGCCCTGTGAGCCACCACTATTTTCATACATTTCTTTTATTAATGTTTGGTGTATTAATTTTTATATTGTTAATCTATTGTAAATAAATTACTTTTATACTTGTAACTAGAAAATAATTTTACATTTTAATAAAAGTTTAAAAAATGCTGTTTATGTATTATAGAAACACTTATTTAAAACTACACAAACACATCCATAATAATTAATAACAGGCACATATTTTTTAATTATTTATATTTCTATTTACAAATAATTTATTAGGTAAATTACACTATCACATCCATAATAATTAATAACAGGCACATATTTTTTAATTATTTATATTTCTATTTACAAATAATTTATTAGGTAAATTACACTATCATCTTTAAGGTTTGATGCTTAATATTTATTTCTATTTTTATCTTATACAATTTTTTAATCTATATAAAAATTTAATATTACATATTTTTTCAATTATACAAATCTATTTATTTTTTAAAATTATATGTATAAAAAAGTTAAAATAATGAAAAAAAATATGAGAACATCATATGAAATTAATTAAATTTTAAAAGACATAGATATAATTTATCTTTGATTTAAAAGAAAACAAATCTACTTCTAAAATAGGTAAACAGTTCCAACTTTTAACAACAGCTATTCTTACCATTAATATTACGGATTTAAGGTTGTCAGACAAAAGTATACAATTGATTGGATGGAGAAAATAAAATAAAATCAAAGTAGATATTGAAAGTTTGAGTATTTATTTGATATTTTAATTTTTATCATGACAATTTAAGTGAGTTTTATGTGAATGGTTTTTATCTATATAGAGGATTGAAATATGTTGTGATCAACACTAAAATAAGTGTCACAACAAAATAATTCTTATAAAAATTAATGTTACATTAAAGATGTGGAGTGGAGACATATAGAGATATTTAATGATCTTTCTAAGATAATGATTAATATTTAAAAGATATGTGTGTGAATTATTAAATTATTAATGCAGTTTTTTAAATACAATTAAGGTATTAAAATTAAAGTTTTATATAAATTATTTTAATTTTTATCATTAGATGAATCATAATAAATTAATAATATAATTTGATTGATTAATGCTTAAACAACTTAGTGTTTAAGCCTTCATGTATTATTTTTATGTTTTTGTTCGAAAATCTACATGTATATTCTCTATTTTAGATTTTTAGATTGAACACGTAATAAGCGATTAATTTGTTGTATTATTATATTTTATTGTGCTAATTTCTTTGATGTTATTCTACTTTAAATTTCAGACCACCGACAGCCCGATAAAAATATTTTTATCTTTCAATTTATTTGACAACAAAGTTGAAAGAATGAACAAACTTGTTGGCAAGCTAGAATCTCTTCAAAGCAAAAAGGATCTGCTCAATCTGAAAAATGCTACGGGTATTAGTGGCGCATCGGTGCTGGGGAAAGTGGAGTCATACCCTCATCAACCTGATGAGGGATACGGTAGAGTCGATGATAAAGAAACCATAATTAATTGGGTGATATCCTCTTCATAGAATGGTGATAATCTCTCAATCATTTCTATAGTGGGTATGGGTGGTCTGGGTAAGACCACACTTGCTCAAGACGTCTACAACGACCCAAGGGTGAAGTCTGAATTTGACATCCTTGCTTGGGTTTGTGTTTCAGATGATTTCGAAGTTTTGAAGGTGACAAAAACAATTCTTGAAACAATCACTCGTTCAGCTTCAGCTGACGGTGACATGTTGCAAAACCTACAGCTGGTTCGTGGACGATTAAAAGAAGAGTTATTAGGAAAGAAATTTTTTCTTGTTATGGATGATGTGTGGAATAACGATCGTGATGATTGGGAAGCAGTGCAAATTCCTCTGATGCACTGTGCTGCTGCTGGAAGTAAAATTCTTGTCACCACACGCAGCCTAGAAGTCGCTGATGACTGCATGGGATCCTATAGAACTCATGCTCTACAGAAACTAGAAGAAGAGCATTGTTGGAAGATATTTCTGAAACATGCATTCAACGATGAGAATCATCCGTTGGAACCAGAATTTGAAAAGATTGGAAGGCATATAGTGGAAAAATGTCAGGGACTGCCTCTTGCTGTAAAAGCAATTAGAAATATATTAAAGGGAAGATCATGTGAGTCTGATTGGACAAATATATTGAGCAGCGAAATATAGCAACTTCGAGGTAGCAAAGTTCTCCCTTCTTTGCTACTCAGCTATCATCATCTTCCTTCTCACTTGAAGATATGTTTTGCTTTCTGTGCCTTGTTTCCCAAAAATTTCTTGTTTGAGAGAGAGAATTTAGTTTTGTTATGGATGGCTGAAAACTTTCTTCAATGCTCTCAACACAACAACAAGAGCATGGAAAAAATTGGTAACGAATATTTTGATGATTTGGTATCAAGATCATTTTTTCAGCGATCAAATCAATGTAACAAGTATTATGTGATGCATGATCTACTCAATGATTTGGCAAATATGTTTGCGGGGATGCTTATTTTAGACTGGAAATTCAAAAGGAACAAAGTATCCCAAGAAGGACATGTCATTTTTCATTTGAAAAATGTGATATAAGGAATTTTGAAGGGTTGAAGGATTAACGCGAAGCCAGCCAATTACGCACGTTTCTATCGACGTCATATAGATATTACGAAAGATTGGATTTTTCTCATCCTAATGATTGGAAAGATGATTTGTTCTCCAAGTTTAAATTTATAGTGTGTTATCTTTGTGTGGCAACTATGATTTGGTAGAAGTGCCTGATTCTGTAGGCAATCTTAAACATCTCCGTTCTCTGGACCTATCTTGTACCCGCATTAAATTGTTACCTGATTCCACATGTTCTCTCTTTAACTTACAAATACTCAAGTTGCGGGGATGTATATTTTTGAAAGAGCTGCCTTTGAATCTGCATAAACTCGCAAAATTGTGTCACCTTGATTTAAGAGGAACTGAGTTGAGAGAGTTGCCCGTACATTTGGGAAAACTAAAGAATCTTCAGATATTGATGGGTTCATTCTTGGTGGACAAAGATAGAAACTTTAGTATCAAGCAGTTCAGAGAACTCAGTCTTTATGAACAGTTACGCATTTCATGATACGCAGAATATTGTGAATCCCTCGGATGCATTAGCAGCAAACTTGAAAAGCAAAATGCAGCTTCGGAAGCTAGAGCTAGAATGGAGCGAGAACCATTATGATTCAATGAAAGAAAAGGAAGTGCTTGAGCAGCTACAACCTTCGAAACGCTTGGAACAACTGAGAATCGAGAATTATGGTGGAACAAGATTTCCACGTTGGTTTGGAGATGACTCATTGTCCAATCTGGTTTCATTAAACTTGACCAAATGTGAATACTGTCTCTCCTTGCCTTCACTTGGAGTATTGCCATCTCTGAAGAAGCTGTCAATTATTGGGTTTCGTTCTATAGATAGGATAGGTGAAGAGTTTTATGGGAGCATCTCTCCTTCATTTAAATCCTTGGAAGCCTTATCCTTTAAGGATATGGAAGAATGGGAGGAATGGAATTGTAAAGCTGTGACAGGTGCTTTTCCATATCTTCGAAAGCTTTCCATAAAGAAATGTCCTAAGCTGAAGGAGCAATTGCCGACGGAACTTCCTTATCTGAAGAAACTAAAAATTCGTTTATGTGAAGAGCTTGTGGCTTTCGCTTCTCTTTCTATAGCTCCAGACATTCAACAACTTGGAAGCACTCTTATTGATGATAACCCATCTAGTCTCACGAACATGGAGGTATCAACACTTGAAGTGATTGGATTCCCCGCATATGTCTCTCTTGAAGTTTTGAACATTGGTGGTTTCTTAGATTTGAATATTCTCTCTCTGCTTTGCTTCAATTCTTCGGGATTTGTCAATTTCATTTAACTGTGACTCTCTAACCACATTTTGCACTGCACTTGTTCCCAAACCTCCATTCGCTTGACCTTGTAGGGTGTTGTAATCTACAAATGATTTCACAGGAGGAGTCTCATAATCATCTTAGGCACCTAAGTATTCGGGACTGCCCACAATTTGAATCATTTAACGGTGAAGGATTATCTGCACCTGGGCTGAAGATATTTACACTGAATGATTTGGAGAATTTAAGATCATTGCCAAAACAGATGCACACCCTCCTTCCATCTCTTTTTGATCTACGGATAGAGGATTGTCCTCAGGTGGAGTTAATCTCTGGCGAGGGTTTACCATCAAACCTAACATCCCCACGTCTCTCCAACTGCTCCAAACTCATGGCCTCACTCAAAGAGGCTTTGGGAGCTAACATCTCTCTGCGATCCTTAATGATTTCAGGAATGGGTGTGGAATCTTTTCCTGATGAAGGAACGCTCCCACTCTCTCTTACTTCTCTAGTCATCGCTGATTTTCCAGATCTCAAAATACTGAACTACAAAGGTCTCTGTCACCTCTTCTCCCTTGATGAATTATGGCTCATAGCTTGTCCTAACATCCAATGCTTGCCAGAGGAGGGTCTTCCCAAATCCATTTCATCTATTATGATTTATCGCTGTCCATTCCTCACACATTGTTGCCCGAAACCAAATGGACAAGACTGGGGAAAGATTGTTCCCGTTCGAACAACAACTGTTCTGCATAAGTTTATTCGGTAAATTATTTTTCTCCCTTCCACTCTTCCCATGTCTCTTGCTCTTTTTCTTTCCAAGTTGATATATATAACATATATGTATGCTGGTAAGTAATAATAAGTAAAAATAATACTTTATAATCACAATTATAAAATATTATTTTTGTATCCAAAAATAGATATTATGTTTCTACAACTTATTGTTTAAGCTTTCATGTATTATTTTTATGTTTTTGTTCGAAAACCTACATGTATATTCTTTAGTTTAGATTGAAAACGTAATAAGCAATTAATTTGTTGTATTATTACATTTCACTGTGCTAATTTCTTTGATGTTATTCTACTTCAAATCTCATGAATGGTGATAAATTCTATTATGCAGAGAATGATGGAAATTATCATGATTCTACAACTGAAAACCTGTATGCTCAACCTGTTCAGGCAATTTAGAAGTCACGAATAATTTTGGTCAAGATTCTCTGATTTGATGTGGATACTCTGGCAAAAGTAAATTAGTGTTGTTAAAAGTGGATAGGTTGCTGCAATCAAGAAGTTAGATGCCATTATACAACCTCACAAGGGATTTTTAGACAAGGGATACATGTGTGACAGTGTTAGATTAATTGTTTTGTTATATCGTTGAAGTTGTTAGATTCCTAAAATTCACATGGTTTATGAACTTTCAAATTTGTTCAATGCTTGGATATTGTTGGATATTTCATCTATGTTGGGTTGAAACTTTGGGCTTCAATGCTTTAAATGCTCCTTACTGAAATTTTAAAATTTATCATAAGCACATAGGTCTGAGAGTGCCAGTGTTCTTGTTTGAGTTTGCATTGATCTCTTCATAATATTTTACATAATATATAGTTTTGCCTTTCATTTGCTCAAATTAATAAATGTGAGACCCTTGAATGAAAATGAGAGCGGAAATCAGCTAATTGTTGTAGGCCCTATCAAGCTCTCATTATCTGGTTTATTATGCTATGGAGGAATTACGCTCTCATTACCATTATCCATGGTTTCTAACAACTGAACAACAATGTATGCCAATTTGCATTCATCTTTTACTATTATGTCATTTTTCTAGTTGCGGTGCTTTTATCATAAAATTATGAACATCTAAAAGTTACAGTAGAAGTAGAATTCTTTTTCTATGCTAAGAAGAACCGAAAAGATTATAAATTTTTGTAATAGCCTTGATGAGCAATGTTACGAATTGAGAAATATATTTTTGTAGTCTGTAATTTTATTACATATAAATGATTTCATCATTGTTGTTGTTATACATTTAAGTAGAAAACGTAGAGGACAATCCGGTTCAAATTGATTTGTTCCATAGATTAATTGTAACAAGTTAGGAGCCACAGATATCCGTTTGGAACTTTAAATGCCAATTGTTGTAGTTTCTTGTTTGTAGACATTATTTATTTGTAAATTTCTTTTGTTTTAGTATCTAAACAAAATCAATCTAAATCCTTTTAACAAATACATTATCTGTTTTAAATTATTTTTTTGAAGAGTATATTTTTGTGGGAGGTTGTATTTAGTTTGAAATCAATTTTGATGAAGAAAAAAGGAGTTTAATATCTTCAAACTTTACGGTTCATCTTATCTCACATTTCACCTCTATGTATAATTTTGCTACTTCTTTCTTCTATTTAAAAAGTTTTATTTCTATTTTTTAATTATTTTTTAATCCATTTTTTTCTATCTTCCATGTCAACATCCTTTGTGTTTCAAATAATTTTTATTCATTTAGATTTTGATGTCTTTCTATCTTTTTAATATTGTTGTTGTATTTTTCATACAACCTGATTTTGTTTTATCTTTAAATTTTTTAGTTGTTATCTTTTTATTTTTCCATAAAAAATATTACTATAGCATAACTCTGCTGACATGCTCTACCAACATATATGTGGATCATGCTTATGACACACAAATCATTGGGTTAACGACTAAAAGAAATGTCTATGTAAAGTTTATATTTTCAATTATATAAATTACTAAATTTATTATGGTTTTAATTGAGATTTTTTACCCATTAAATTTTACATTTATACGTTTTTTTATGACGGAATGAGTAGCATTGGAACACAAAAGCTGTAAACAAAGCATATTCTATTCACAAATTTAATTCTTGTAAATAGCTTTCCTTTAATCCATTCTTTATATTATGCTTCCCACACAAGTCTCATAGGCAATGTACACTTAGTAGCAGACTAAACATGTCAGATCAATATTGTTTGATTTCCAGTTAACATAGCTAATTACTTTCCATACCAATGATCATAGACTAAATTTATCACATTGAAGAACTACTACAAACCAATGTGACTTAATCTCAAAGCAATTTTACATATATAAACTAAAGCAAACAGTAGAACATGAAAATTTTTAATTTATATTGACATAGACTTCCAGAAAAAGGACAAGAGGATACAAAATATCAAATAGTGGATTCCATCAGACTTGGGAAACATCACCAAGATTCTTCTAAGACTTTCTAACTTACTAAATACAATGAAAGGAAAAAAATCATGCCACAATATTACTATTTAGAAAATTAAAGTTCTCTATATTTGGTAGAAGCAAGTAGTCATGAACAAAATACATACGGAAGAAATTAAAAATCAACAAGTTGTTGGCAAACCCATCGTCAGACACAAACTTAGGCAGACTTACACACTTGAAAATTAGAAGTTCGAAATCGTCATCTGACATTCTTATCATCCAAAACTTGAATCTCAAATGTGAAATACTTCTTTAGATTCTTGACAATCATAACCAGGAATGGAAGTTTTATACCAAGTGTTGCAGCTGGGTCAGCAGGGCATGTTATGTATGTGGACTGAATATTTGATCCAATTATTTCCAGTACATTGGATTGTATGTCTTCATCCCGTGGTCGTTTAATATGGCCATTCACAACTACAAAAAATGTCCAAGGCAAAATCAGTCACATAATATTTGCCTTGAACAATGAAAGACTGGAGCTACATCAAGCAAATCATAAACAAATATATTAAGACAAACAATTAACTATTTGGGACACCATTTTTCAAACATTAACCATCACCAAGAAAAGAAACAAAATCAATTGATAAGATTATGTTACTAAACCACCCACCACTAAAGCTTATAATAGGAAAGAACACAGGCAATCAAAGAGAATTGAATGCTGAATGTAAGAGAATGTACGAAGCAAACAGAGGGAGTGAAGGGATTTTGTAACACATTTACAGAGATGATCAAGGGATTTAGGAGGAAAGGTTGACCAATGTGACTATAAGAATGGGGATAAGAAGAGAGAAGAGGAAAAATAAGTAGAGGGCAGTGAGGGAGAGTGCAGGGTCTCTCAAAATACCCTGTGTTGTCTTTTTGTTTCAGTCTTTATCCTCCATTTGAGTCTATCCACTGGTGACCATACTGATACTCCTATTTTCAGAAGAATGACAAGTGTCTTCTGTTCCAGTTCCTAACTGGAATTAGAACTTTTCACCATTCTCTCAGCTACAAATGAGTGGCACAGATGGTGATACTGGTATTGTGGTGTTACACTTGGGATTAGTCAAGGGGCTAGTGCATAGCCCACCCTCATGGATGCTGGAGCTGTGGACCATGGTGAAATGTCAGGTTCCAACCGCAAGGTATGGAATCAAGTCCGTCATTGAAAGTATGTGATTCTAATATGGGATTTATAAGATCTTATGCTCTACTCCAACTACAACAACTGGATTTCATAATTCTACCACAGGAAGGCATTCAGTCCTTTTCAGAATAAGATAATTATTGGGTTGTTATATTGGGAAGGAATGAAAAATGTACCACATAATTATGCAGCAACTTGCAACACCTACCAAAGAAATAAGTTCTAAGCCCTATCTCCTGCCAGGTTGCAATGATTACTATATCCACTCAGGTTTGGCCAGAGTCAGACATTTCTATGGATTTCATTGGAGTGTTACCAAAGACCCATGAAGCTTCTTTCATTTCTGCCTTGTTTCGTTTTTGTCAAGCTTCTTTGCAGCAAACAAGCAAGCCTTCTTATTCCTACTAGGAGGTGATTTGCAGGCATCAATTTAGGTCATTGTGCTCAATCACAAACTAAATTCTCAACAATACTATTTACAATAAGGTCTTATTAGTGGTTTCTCTTTAAATTCTTATTAATCTTTCTCTATCTCTTTTCATCAAAATTCTTCTATTGAGGTTCTCCAGTTATTTCACTAGAGCCACAAGCAACCTTAAGCAAGTTTGTCTCATCTTCTCTTCTATACACTCTAATCCAACCTTCCTCCTGAATGCATGATGCTTCAAATTCTAATCGTTTTTCTTCTCTCATCCACGCATCTCAACATTCTTATTTTCATTACATTTTTTTTGGCTCGTGTTGGCACTTCATTTCCCAGCATTCACTACAGGTGCAATCATAAAAAATAATTCAGAAGTATATGTTAAAATGGGCTACACGGATTAGAAGACATGATGTCTACACTTATGTCGCAACCGTAATTCCGACGAGACGACGAACTCGCTAAAATTTTAAAAATGAATTTTACTGATAATGTGGAGTCGCCACCAAATTTTTATTTAAGGGAAAAGATTTGGAAAAACCTTGACTCAAGGAAGAGATTTAGGTTCGGGAGTCGGTTACGAGTGGGGAAGGTGTTAGGCACCCCACTCGCCTGTTCCGAAGAACAGTACCTTTAAACTGAGTGTGTGATTATTTGAAAATGATTTGATCCCTTTTATTAGAGTGGAAATAAATATTTGATGGTGGTTAGCCTGACAGGACTTGATCTTGCTCCTACGTATTCCCCGGTGCAATGGGAAACTCAAGGCTTACGTAGTTCTGGTTTGTGAAGGCTTGACCTTCGAAGAGTGTTTTGAAGGAATGTTTGCAGATTTTTCTATTCGAAAAGAAGTTTTATTTTTAGGAGGGGTCTTTGGCCCACTCATGCACAAGGCCCGAGGCGGCTAAGGCAGCACAGGGACCTATACGAACTACTAAATGTTGAACAGCAGGTAAACCGCCAGTTCCCATTTAGAGCCCATTGCGTGAGACCTAGAATCCCAAAATATTTAGGAAAAGATATTTTTTTTTTAATTTGAAAAGGACGTCAAGTCCACTCATGCACAAGACCTGAGGCGGCTAAGGCAGCACAAGGACCTATACGAACTACTAAATGTCGAACAGCAGGTAAACCGCCAGTTCCCCATTTAGAGCCCATTGCGTGAGACTCGAAGATCCTAAAATGTTTAGAAAAAGATTTTTTAAATTTCTGAAAAAGGGATAATTTTCAATTGACGTTGATTCTTGAATAAAAGAAAGCTCGAATTTAATAGAAGAACCTTCATTTTTTGACTTTTGGAGTAATTGGGGTTTTAATGTAATTATTTAGCAATTATGGGATTTTTATAAATTTTCTGGGTTTTTTGTATTTTCATAAATTTTCTGTATTTTATAAATTTTTATGTATTTTCTGAATTTTTATAAATTTTCTGGAGCTTTATTAATTTTCTGGATTTTTTTATTAATTTTTTCTTTCTTTTTCATTAATTTTTATGGATCTCTGTATTTTTATTAATTTTTTGGAGCTTGGGGCAGATTTTGTATTAAGGGAAAAGCTAGGGGCAACATGGTAATTGCAGGTAGGGGACAGAATAGGGATTAATCAAATTCCCTAGGGGTATTTTAGTAATCCACTAGCAGGGGCAGGATGTCTTTTATGAATTTCTTTAGGGGTAATATGGTAATTAACCTGGCAAGGACCTGTTGGGAATTAAGGAGTTTAACAGAGGGCAGTGTGGTAATTTTGACACTTGGGGATTTAAAATGGAGATTTGCTCCGACGGGGATTCGAACCCGCGTCGCGTAGGTGACGAGTAGTGCATCCAACCGCTGGGCTAAGCTCTTTGGTTGAGCTTTTAATGTTTTTCAATTTAATTTGAAGTTGGTTTCTGTGAACATGGGATTGGTCTTACCCAACACGTGGCCCACACCATTAAATATTACGTCGTAAAAAAGGAGGAAGGTCGTATGCGAGATTCGAACAGGGGATTTGGAACTCATCCCCACTCAGCTCTACCACCAGGCTCGGTCTTCAACTTGGTCTAATTACTCCTCAATGTGATTAAGGCCCATAGGAGATTGGTTTGTTGAACGATAAACGCAGTCCCTGCCATGCACATGCATGTCCAGACCGAATAATTCCTTGCAACATTTCATGGGCTTAAATTACATATCAGTTTTCCTTTGTCACTTGTAAGGATTTCCCATTCGTCTTTTCTACGGCCGCCCTGCAAAATCCCAAAGTAACATCCAAATGGGTCACCCTACACATGCTTAAAAAGAGTACTCACAGCTGATCCCTTTAAATATGTACAGAACGGGACTTGTGCTATTAATTGGACGTATAGAGACTCATCCACGAACCCGTTTTCTGTGGACCTATGCTTCTCCTTAGAGAGCCCAACCTGCATAGGTTGTTTCAATATTTTCCACAGAAGGCCCTTGACGGAAGAATACCACTTGCGAGCCACACTATCATTGTACCCAACGTTCACTTACGTGCCGTATGGGACGATTGCATGGTACTGAGCTTCTTGCTTCCTCAGAGTGTGTGGAACCAGGCCCCGAGGGTTGGATCATTCATGCTTTCCATGTCTCTTACGTACCAACAAGGGTTTTTTGTAATCGTGACGTGTAGAACGGCTTGGGTCCAATTTTACTATACAAAATCGATCAAATTCATTGAATTTACATGTGCAGCGATCTGAACACTGATTGACTAAGTATTGTGACAAGAAAGAATTAATTTCTGTTTCAGGTGGTGCTCGTTCCATGGGTGAAGACCCGATTTCGTAGGTATTGATTCAATTAATCTTGATTTCATGCAAATAATATCCTACAATATCTTTGAAACTGGTTTTGTCAATTAAACTCAAGTCATAAGGATGCTAATGACGAAGTTACTTACGGATTTGCCTAAATGGTTCATCATTCATTGGGGAATCTTGAATTTTAGAAGTCGCAAGCTTGATGCATGAAAGAATTCGTTACTCTGAATGAAGTGCAAGGAGAAGGGAACGAACCTAAGGTAGCCTCTCTTCTTCTGCTATTCACAACCCACCTTTTCCAATCGGGATCAGCTCGGTGAAGACCTTTTGTCATGAAGACCAGAGAGAGCTCCAAGAGTAGCGACCCTCCCTTCTTTCTTTTCTTGCTTTGTCTGAAGGCGCGAGCCATGACCGATGAGTTCTCTCTTTTGTCTTGGCCTCCAACAAACCCCTCTCGCCAGATGCCTCTCTTTCTACCTTCTTGATGAGAGCCTCTCTTTTTACCTTCTTGATCTTTCACTTCCGTTCTCTTACAAAATCCAATTCCCCCTCCAAAAAAGACTCCAAAACTTCCCTCTGCTTCCCTTATATCTTCTTTGTCTTTTTCCCGTTTTTTGTTTTTTATTATTTCTTTATTTTTCACTGTTTTTAATTTTCAGATTTTATGATTTATTTATTATATTTTTTTTAATTAGATTTTTATTTATATTCTTTTCCCAGAGTTTTATTTATTATTCTCCTATTTTCCAGCTTTTCAGATTTTAAAACATTTTTCTAACTAAAAACTTTCCCTGTTTCTTTATATCTTTCTCGTTTTTTTTTGTTTTTATAGTTTTCCAAAGTTTTTTAATTTGTTTTCTTTTTTGTTTATTTGGTTTATTATTTATTATTTGTTTTTTTTTCTAAAAACAGATTTTCTCTCTTCTTTTTTTATTTAGTTTTTATCTATTTTTTCAGATTTTTATTAATTTTCATATTTTTTTCTTTATTTTATTTTTGACGTTTGTTTTGATTATTTTATCTTTGATTTTTAATTTTCTGATTTTGATTTATATTTTTGAAATATGTATTTTTTTTATTTTCTTTTTGGACTTCTTTTTTTTTAATTTTAATGGTTGGGGGTCTCAGACATAAATAGGTGTTTACAGTTTTCCCCTATTTACTTATTTTCCTACCCGATAATGTGAGAAATGATTCTCTGAATTATCGAGGTAGGAAATGAGTAAAGACGTGAACACCTTATGTCCGAGGCGATTTTTTAAAGAAGTCCAAGCAGCACTAGAAGCCTTGAGCTTAAAGAGGACCCCACGGATGCCTGAGGAGCGGTGGTTGAATGACTTTACTGGCTTCGTGTGTTGTGATGCTAAAATTATAGGAGACTAAAGTATGGAGGGCCTGACAGCATCGACCTGCAAGCAATAAACTAAACTGGATGGATGGCCTGACAACATAGGCCAGAAAGCAGTAAATCTAAACTACATGGTGGCCTGACAACATAGGCCTGAAAGCAGTAAACCTAACTACATGGTGGCCTGACAACATAGGCTTGAAAGCAGTAAATCTAAACTACATGGCGGCCTGACAACATAGGCCTGAAAGCAGTAAATCTAAACTAGAAGGTGGCCTGACAACATAGGCCTGAAAGCAGTAAATCTAAACTACAGGGTGGCCTGACAACATAGGCCTGAAAGTAGTAAATCTAAACTACATGGCGGCCTGACAACATAGGCCTGAAAGAAGTAAATCTAAACTAGAGGGTGGCCTGACAACATAGGCCTGAAAGCAGTAAATCTAAACTACATGGCGGCCTGACAACATAGGCCTGAAAGCAGTAAATCTAAACTATGAGGCGGCCTGACAACATAGGCCTGAAAGCAGTAAATCTAAACTATAAGCTGGCCTGACAACATAGGCCTGAAAGCAGTAAATCAAAACTACATGGCGGCCTAACAACATAGGCTTGAAAGCAGTAAATCTAAACTATGACGGCCTGACAACACAGGCCTGAAAGCAGTAAATCTAAACTAGGGTGGCGGCCTGACAACATAGGCCTGAAAGCAGTAAATCTGAACTATGGCGGCCTGACAACATAGGCCTGAAAGCAGTAAATCTAAACTAGGGTGGCCTGACAACATAGGCCTGAAAGCAGTAAATCTAAACTACAAGGCGGCCTGACAACATAGGCCTGAAAACAGCAAACGAAGGATGTGATGCTTTAGCTTGACAACATAGGCCAGTGAGCAGAAATGCAAGGATGCAATGCTTTAGCCTGACAATATAGGCCAGTGAGCAAAAAGGATGCACTGCTTTGGCCTGACAATATAGGCCAGTGAGCAAAAATGAAGGATGCAATGCTTTCGCCTGACAATATAGGCCAGTGAGCAAAAATGAAGGATGCAATGCTTTCGCCTGACAATATAGGCCAGTGAGCAAAAATGAAGGATGCAATGCTTTAGCCTGACAATATAGGCCAGTGAGCAAAAATGCAAAGATGTAATGCTATGGCCTGACAACATAGGCTAGTGAGCAAGAATGCAAAGATGTAATGCTATGGCCTGACAACATAGGCCAGTGAGCAAGAATGTAAAGATGCAATGCTATAGCCTGACAACATAGGCCAGTGAGCAAGAATGCAAAGATGTAATGCTATGGCCTGACAACATAGGCCAGTGAGCAAGAATGCAAAGATGTAATGCTATGGCCGGACAACATAGGCCAGTGAGCAAGAATGCAAAGATGTAATGCTATGGCCTGACAACATAGGCCAGTGAGCAAGAATGTATGGATGCAATGGCCTGATAACATAGGCCAGTGAGCAAGAATGTAAAGATGCAATGCTATGGCCTGATAACATAGGCCAGTGAGCGGGAATGTATGGATGCAATGGCCTGATAACATAGGCCACGAATGAATGATGCATTCTACCTTACGCTTGAAGGTTTTTTGGCACTTGATGATTATTTTTGAGGCGGCTTGGGCAACCATTTTGCCCCAGTTTGGAAATTTCTTGATAACTGAGAGATGCCTTGCTTTGAAAGAATTTTGGGCCAACGTTTTACCCCAGTTTGGAAGGTCTTTGGCAGTCGAGGAATGCCTTAACTTGAGGGGATTTTGAGCAAGCATCTGCCCAACGTTTTGGAATTCTAGAATTGAGGATTGCCTCAACCTGAGTTTCCTTGGGCACCTGTTTGCCTTATCTTGAATTTGGAATTGAGGATTGCCTCAACCTGAGTTTTCTGGGCGCATGTTCGCCCTAGTTTGTTCCATGATTTTAAATTGTGTTTGAGGGTGACCTCAAATTGAATTGTGTGGGCAAGCATTTGCCCCAGTTTGGGCTTGACCTAGAGTTTGAGGATGCCCTCAAATTGAATTGTGTGGGCAAGTATTTGCCCCAGTTTGATTTTCTGACGTTGAGGAATTGAGGATAGCCTCAACTTGAATTTTCTTGGCAAGTGTTTGCCCCAATCTTGTTCTTGGTTCAGAATTTGAGGATGGTCTCAAATTAAAATTTTTGTGGGCAGGCGTTTGCCCCAGTTTGGACTTGATCCATAATCTCAAACTGTATTTTTGTGTGGGCAAGCATTTGCCCCAGTTTGAACTTGATTTGGTTTCAAATTATGATTGATTCGGAAAATTTAGTTTTGAAAAATGGGCTATGCAATGCTTGAATAAGGATGTTTTTGTGTTGTTTGAGTAAATGACGAGAATGCAATAATGATGTGGGGTTCTTATTTCGATGCTTGAAATATGTAAAATGATGCAGGATTTTTATTTTGATGCTTGAAATCCTTATTTGATGAAATAGATGCTATTGAATGCAAACCACGAAATGGTGTAAAATTTTTGTTTCTCTTGATTTTTTGATTTTTCTAACACATCCTTCCTCGACAACTCCATAGTAGGTGTGAAAAGAATCAAGAATTAGGACGAGTTGGATTGACTCGATTTCGGAGTTTTCTTGGTCAATTCTGTAAATTTGCTTTTGTCAGGATCTTTGAGATCCCACAATGGTCAGTAGTATTGAATAAGGCACACTCCTTCTTTGGTGGCATCATGGCTGGTAGGAAGACGAATCTTTGGGAAACAGTCATGTCGTGCCGCAGTGGTCGAGGATTCGTCCGACTTGTCATGACTTTTCAAAATTAATCCCTTTTTTATTCTTTTTACATTTTTCTTTTCCTTGTGGCACGTGCATTTTGAGGTGTGCAAAGTGATTTTGGATGGTCAATAGAAAAGAAAAAGGAATTTTGAGGCTGTATGTTTTAAGATAGTGTACTTGAAAGGGAAGGGATGATGAAAGGGGTGGGTTCCCAAATGGCATCTTTTGATGAAAAATGTCAATGCTGCTTTTCATAATCTTGATTGTCAAATTAACCAAACTTTGAGAAATGGCAAAATTTTGCCCTAGTTTTAGGAACATATGAGGTGCAGAAACGTCATGTTATCTTGGGATTCCTGGATTGACCTTAATTTTTGCCTGGGTTGTCCTTTTGAGTTTTCAACCCAGCAGGTCTTTCGTTTCGCCCTAACTTTTGCCTAGGTCGCCCTTACGGGTTTTCGACCTAGCGGGCTTTTGTTTGATTATGCGCTAACTTTTGCCTAGGTCTCTTTTGAAGATTGCTGACTTAGCGGGCTTTTGTTTGATCGTGCCCTAACTTTTGCCTAGGTCTCTTTTGAAGATTGTCGACCTAGCGGGCCTTTGATTTTGGTTGTGCCCTAACTTTTGCCTAGGTTGTTCTTGAGGATTGCTGACCTAGCAGGCTTTTGTTTGATCGTGCCCTAACTTTTGCCTAGGTCTCTTTTGAAGATTGTCGACCTAGCGGGCCTTCTGCTTGATTGCGCCCTAACTTTTGCCTAGGTCGCCCTTACGGGTTTTCGACCTAGCGGGCCTTTTGCTTGGTTGTGCCCTAACTTTTGCCTAGGTCTTCTTTGATGATTGTCGACCTAGCGGGCTCTTATATGATCCTGATTTTTGCCTGAATTGTTGTTGGAAACCGGCACGACCTTTTCTGATCATGACTTTGTCGATTCATTATTTTGAACTTTAACCCTACTTTTGCCTGAATTATTTTTGGCTTTTAACCCAGCGAGCTTCTCTTCTTCTTGAATTTTTCATAGTTGAATATTGATCTTGTCGGGATCATTTGGTTTCTAATTCAACGGATCTTATTTTTCATCCCTGATTTTTCCTGGATTTAAACTTGATTCCAGCGGGATATTTTTACTTTGAATGGTGATCTAGAATTCCTAGTTGTTTATTCTGCTTCCTCATTGGGTTTTTCTCCTTTAGCTTGATTAATTCGACGTTCAAGATTACTTATTACAGCACTGGCATCCTCACCAATTGGTATTTATTATTTTGGTATAGGAATAAGAAGTGGGCTGAGTGACGAAAAGGATGATAAATTTTAGAAGTAAAGTCAAAATGTAAAGCACGTGCTCAAGTAATATGAAAAATGTAACTTTTGCATTATTTATTAAGATTTATTTACAAAAGATTAACTTTGAAAAGTACGACAATTTATGGATGAATATCCTCAATCTCAAGAAGAGACTCATTGTGTTGTTCCCATCTCGGTCAGCTGGTCGATGGGCTCTCGTGATTTGGCAACGGATTGCTTTTTGTGTCGGGAGCGAGCCTCCCAAAATCCAGCCATTTTGCATCAATCAGGCTTTGTACCTTTCGCTTCAACGCTAGGCAATCCTCAGTAGAGTGGCCGATGAACCCTGCATGGTAATCGCATCTGTCATTTGCATCATACCATTTAGGATATGGTGGCTCTTGAGGCTTTAGAGGATAAGGTGCAACCAGAGAATTTTGAATCAGCCGAGGTAGCAGTTAGGTGTAGGAGATTGGAATAGGGTCAAATTGGATGGGCTTCTTCTCCTTTTTCTGGCTTTGGTTGGTATTTTGGCTCATGGCTTGTGTTTGGGCCGTATATGGTGTTGGTGGTCGGACTTGTGTCGGATAGTTGTAAGTAGGAGGGTATGGTGTTTGGTATGTAGCTGCAATGTAAGGGTATGGTGTGTAAGGTGTGTATGGTGTATATGGTGGTGGTCGGAAGCCAGCTGGACCATACTGTGCCATTTGAGGAATGTATTGGCCTTGATTAGAAGCCATACTGCAGGTCTCTCCTATCTTTTTCTTCCCAGACCCATTGGAAGCATTGACTGTCCCCGTAGGCTTTTGCGTGATCTTTCCACGGCGCATGCCACCTTCGATCCTTTCTCCAATGATGACGACATCTGAGAAGCTAGAAGTTATACTGCCAACCATCTTGTCATAGAAAGGATCTTGGAGTGTGTCCATGAACGTGCTGACCAATTCCCTTGAGCGGCCAACTCTCGCCAGCGTTGGGCATACTGCTTGAAGGACTCTTCTCCTTTCTTGGCCATATTCTGGAGTTGAGTCCGATCAGGGGCCATCTCTGTATTGTACTGATACTGTTTCGTGAAAGCCTCAGCAAGGTCCCTCCATGAACGGATACGTGTCCGCTCTAGTTGAGTGTACCAGTTTGTAGCTGCCCCTGTTAAGCTGTCTTTAAAAAAATGGATAAGCAGCTTCTCATCGTAGGTACATGCAGACATCTTGCTACAATACATAGTCAGATGTTTCTTTGGACAGCTGGTTCCTTGGTATTTCTCGAATTCAGGAACCTTGAATTTAGGAGGGATGACCACGTCTGGTACCAAGCATAGATCAAATGCATCTTTGGCTTCATAAGCGTTTCCCTCAATTGCCCGGATCCTATCCTCTAGACCCTTCCATTTTTCTATATCTTCACTTGAAGGATGGTTTGGGTTTTCCTCTGGCATGTGGTGATGGTGAGAAGACGGTATGTATACAGGGCGAGGCCCTTGGGTGGACATAGGGTGCGTTCCCCTAACGGCTGCTTGGTAGGCTTGTGAGGTGGTGTTTGGAATGGCATAGGGGATGCCTGTGGTGTTAGAGGGTAGGTTGTGTGTTTGGGTTTGTATTTGGGCTTGTGTTTGGGTTAGTGTGTGTGTATGCCCATGAGGATACCCGTAATGAACTCCTTCGGTTAACGGTGGCACAGTTGATGGTGGAGTGAACCCAGGAGGATATGACGGGTCTGTTGGTTCTTTCGGCAAGGATTCCGTCGCCTCCTTTTGTTTAGACTGCTGGATGGCCTCCATTAGCTTGGCCATCTGTTCCTTCAGTGATTTGACCTCATTTCTTAGCTCCTCATTTTGTCTCTCCAATTCATCCATGATTCTTGATTGTGCCCAAGTTCTATAAGGATGTCGAGGAAGCTGTGTTTCTCTAATTTTCTGGTGAAGTTAAAAATTGATTTTTGAAAAATAATTTGAATGCAGAAATCATGAATGATAAAGATGTTAATGTGGTGAGTATGAAAAAAAGGTATGGAATGATTTTTCTTGAAATGTTTCTCTTTTTTTTTACGATAAATTTATGACTGGATGAATGAATGAATGAATATCATGCACAAATAAGTTTTAGAGATTTGAAGTTTGACTATTTTGAAAATAAATAAGAGTTTCTTTATTTATTCATTCTTGATTTTTAAGGAATTTGTTTTTAGGAGTTTTGGTATTTTTTATTTTGCTAAAAAAACCTTTAGTTTTGTTTAAAAGAACTTTTCAGTTTTGCTAGAGTTTTTCTAGAAAGTGTCTTTTAGGTTTTCGAAATTTCGTTTTCTCTCTTATTGAATCCTTTTATATTTTTTTATCTTCAAAAGATTATTTTCCTAATTTCCTATTTCTAAAACGTCCTCTTAAGTTTTCTTTGGAATCTTTCGATATTTTCAAAATACTTTTTCTAATTTTCTTAGGAATTTCCTCCTTCTTTTTTGGTTTTCTTGATTTTTATCTTGATTTGATTTTTGTGTTCCCAATTGTAGCCTTCAAATCCCTTCTATCTTGAAAGGGGTGTGTGTGCCCTCTTTGCTTCTTGTGTGGGTTACCTGTCTTAAGGATCTATGACTTTTAATGCATGAACCTCTCCTAGGTAGGTTGTAATCCTAGAGGTATAAAGGTCACTAGAGCCAAATTCCAGTCCATAATGCTTGCCACAACAGTAGAAGTAGCCACTAGTTGTGGGGCATTATAAATAGGACGCACTCTAGCTGGGATTTTCGTGATAGCCACACAGGACGTAGGCCCCAGCGTGACACCACTAGATCCCTCTACCCTAGGTAGCACTGAGTGTGTGATTATTTGAAAATGATTTTATCCCTTTTATTAGAGTGGAATAAATATTTGATGGTGGTTAGCCTGACAGGACTTGATCCTACTCCTACGTATTCCCCGGTGCAATGGGAAACTCAAGGCTTACGTAGTTCTGGTTTGTGAAGGCTTGACCTTCGAAGAGTGTTTTGAAGGAATGTTTGCAGATTTTTCTATTCGAAAAGAAGTTTTATTTTTAGGAGGGGTCTTTGGCCCACTCATGCACAAGGCCCGAGGCGGCTAAGGCAGCACAGGGACCTATACGAACTACTAAATGTTGAACAGCAGGTAAACCGCCAGTTCCCATTTAGAGCCCATTGCGTGAGACCTAGAATCCCAAAATATTTAGGAAAAGATATTTTTTTTTAATTTGAAAAGGACCTCAAGTCCACTCATGCACAAGGCCTGAGGCGACTAAGGCAGCACAAGGACCTATACGAACTACTAAATGTCGAACAGCAGGTAAACCGCCAGTTCCCCATTTAGAGCCCATTGCGTGAGACTCGAAAATCCTAAAATGTTTAGAAAAAGATTTTTAAATTTCTGAAAAAGGGATAATTTGCAATTGACGTTGATTCTTGAATAAAAGAAAGCTCGAATTTAATAGAAGAACCTTCATTTTTTGACTTTTGGAGTAATTGGGGTTTTAATGTAATTATTTAACAATTATGGGATTTTTATGAATTTTCTGGGTTTTTTGTATTTCGATAAATTTTCTGTATTTTATAAATTTTTATGTATTTTTTGAATTTTTATTAATTTTCTGGAGCTTTATTAATTTTCTGGATTTTTTTATTAATTTTTTCTTTGTTTTTCATTAATTTTTATGGATCTCTTTGGTATTAAGGGAAAAGCTAGGGGCAGCATGGTAATTGCAGGTAGGGGACAGAATAGGGATTAATCAAATTCCCTAGGGGTATTTTAGTAATCCACTAGCAGGGGCAGGATGTCTTTTATGAATTTCTTTAGGGGTAATATGCTAATTAACCTGGCAAGGACCTGTTGGGAATTTAGGAGTTTAACAGAGGGCAGTGTGGTAATTTTGACACATGGGGATTTAAAATGGAGATTTGCTCCGACGGGGATTCGAACCCGCGTCGCGTAGGTGACGAGTAGTGCATCCAACCGCTGGGCTAAGCTCTTTGGTTGAGCTTTTAATGTTTTTCAATTTAATTTGAAGTCGGTTTCTGTGAACATGGGATTGGTCTTACCCAACACCATTAAATATTACGATGTAAAAAAGGAGGAAGGTCGTATGCGGGATTCGAACAGGGGATTTGGAACTCATCCCCACTCAGCTGGACCACCAGGCTCGGTCTTCAACTTGGTCTAATTACTCCTCAATGTGATTAAGGCCCATAGGAGGTTGGTTTGTTGAACGATAAACGTAGTCCCTGCCATGCACATGCAAGTCCAGACCGAATAATTCCTTGCAACATTTCATGGGCTTAATTTACATATCAGTTTTCCTTTGTCACTTGCAAGGATTTCCCATTCGTCTTTTCTACGGCCGCCCTGCAAAATCCCAAAGTAACATCCAAATGGGTCACCCTACACATGCTTAAAAAGAGTACTCACAGCTGATCCCTTTAAATATGTACAGAACGGGACTTGTGCTATTAATTGGACGTACAGAGACTCATCCACGAACCCGTTTTCTGTGGACCTATGCTTCTCCTTAGAGAGCCCAGCCTGCATAGGTTGTTTCAATATTTGCCACAGAAGGCCCTTGACGGAAGAATACCACTTGCGAGCCACACTATCATTGTACCCAACGTTCACTTACGTGCCGTATGGGACGATTGCATGGTACTGAGATTCTTGCTTCCTCAGAGTGTGTGGAACCAGGCCCCGAGGGTTGGATCATTCATGTTTTCCATGTCTCTTACATACCAACAAGGGTTTTTTGTAATCGTGACGTGTAGAACGGCTTGGGTCCAATTTTACTATACAAAATCGATCAAATTCATTGAATTTACATGTGCAGCGATCTGAACACCGATTGACTAAGTATTGTGACAAGAAAGAATTAATTTCTGTTTCAGGTGGTGCTCGTTCCATGGGTGAAGACCCGATTTCGTAGGTATTGATTCAATTAATCTTGATTTCATGCAAATAATATCCTACAATATCTTTGAAACTGGTTTTGTCAATTAAACTCAAGTCAAAAGGATGCTAATGACGAAGTTACTTACGGATTTGCCTAAATGGTTCATCATTCATTGGGGAATCTTGAATTTTAGACGTCGCAAGCTTGATGCATGAAAGAATTCGTTACTCTGAATGAAGTGCAAGGAGAAGGGAACGAACCTGAGGGTAGCCTCTCTTCTTCTGCTATTCACAACCCACCTTTTCCAATCGGGATCAGCTCGGTGAAGTCCTTTTGTCGTGACCGGAGAGAGCTCCTAGAGTAGCGACCCTCCCTTCTTTCTTTTCTTGCTTTGTCTGAAGGCGCGAGCCATGAACGATGAGTTCTCTCTTTTGTCTTGGCCTCCAACAAACCCCTCTCACCAGATGCCTCTCTTTCTACCTTCTTGATGAGAGCCTCTCTTTTTACCTTCTTGATCTTTCACTTCCGTTCTCTTACAAAATCCAATTCCCCCTCCAAAAAAGACTCCAAAACTTCCCTCTGCTTCCCTTATATCTTCTTTGTCCTTTTCCCGTTTTTTGTTTTTTATTATTTCTTTATTTTTCACTGTTTTTAATTTTCAGATTTTATGATTTATTTATTATATATTTTTTTTAATTAGATTTTTATTTATATTCTTTTCCCAGAGTTTTATTTATTATTCTCCTATTTTCCAGCTTTTCAGATTTTAAAACATTTTTCTAACTAAAAACTTTCCCTGTTTCTTTATATCTTTCTCTTTTTTTTTTTGTTTTTATAGTTTTCCAAAATTTTTTAATTTGTTTTCTGTTTTTTTTATTTGGTTTATTATTTATTATTTGTTTTTTTTTTAAAACAGATTTTCTCTCTTCTTTTTTTATTTAGTTTTTATCTATTTTTTCAGATTTTTATTAATTTTCATATTTTTTTCTTTATTTTATTTTTGACGTTTGTTTTGATTATTTTATCTTTGATTTTTAATTTTCTGATTTTGATTTATATTTTTGAAATATGTATTTTTTTTATTTTCTTTTTGGACTTCTTTTTTTTAATTTTAATGGTTGGGGGTCTCGGATATAAATAGGTGTTTACAACTTAGAGACAAACTAAAATAGCATATTAGACATATACGAGAAACAATCACTGAATAAAGCAATCTAACAAAAGTACAAATTCCCTTTCAAAACAAGAATCAAGGAAATGCCAAAATTAATCTTCTCATATGCTCATGAGAAGCTAAAGCACTCTAAGCACCTATTTTACGCATCAACCATTCATGACATGACCATGCAGGCAGCTCAAGGTGTGATCCCACCATGTGGGGATTGGTGAGGGTGAGTCACAGTGGGAATCTTACTATCTCACAAATAGACAATAAATAAAAGGACAAATACATTCATACTTCCTGAGATTTAATAAAATTTCAACAGTATCCCTCTCATTTTTTCACATTACTTTAACATCCCCTATTCACATAACTACATAAGAAATCAGGGATAGTTAGTGTAATTGATAAAAATATGCAGTGTTATGTTGTGCCATAAATTAAGGAAGTTTTGTGTAGGTGGTAAAGAAAGAGGGATTTCAAGTGAAATTTTATTAAACTTCAGGGGATGTTAGGGCAATTTTTCCTAAATAAAATTTTGAAAACAAGACTAAAGCATCATTTAAATGTAATTTTGGATCAATGCAAAGCAGTGTATTGAATTCAAGATAAGCTCAGAATTTCGCAAGAGGTGTGTATCTTATAAGGTAAAGTACAAAGGTATAATCATTAATCCGAAAACAAATGGTAGAAATTCTAACAATTTCATAATTTGCTATACATGCACATATTTTATCCCAATCTCAACCAGTAACTTCTCAATCAATGATTATAATTTTGCATTTTACCTCCAAGGTGCACCCGTAACTTTGAAGTATCCAAATCCCAAATATATGACCACCTAATGCTAATGTAAACCAGAAAGCACTAACCTTCTTTGTCCCATATCTGCAAAGGCTTACTCCTATATAAAGTGAAAAACAATGATAAATTTCAGTATCTTCATTATAGCAAACTTGCAAAATAGGAATGCGAAACAAACAGACGAAAACACAACATACCCAAGGCTGTATAATATGGAAAGAAATCCAGATTGGAATGTGTTCTTGAACATCTTCTGCACCAACAAAAGTCACCACGATAGCAAAATTTCAATCCAAAACAAAAGAAAAAAGAAAGTGGAAAACATACGAACACATATTTAACTCATAACTCCACACACCACAATCCTAACGGAATAGATTCAGGAAAGTAAAGAGAAAGGAGAAAGAAAAAAAAAGTAATTGAAAATTACAATGAACGAGAGAGATCAACGAAATCAAAGTATCAATCTGAAACCCTACAAGGTTTTGCTTGTTGCAGAGGAGTTTCCAGAAACAAATTCACAAATATTTAATATAAAAATATATATAATTATACAAATTTATATTTTATATATTATTCAAGATAAAAAAATTTATATATATTATTATTATAATATTTTTATATTATTTAATATTTATTTTGTATAAAAATAATATATATTATAATATTATATTATAAATAATTATATAATATAAAATTATATTATAATATTATAAATTTAATATAAATTATATATAAATTAATATTATGTATATTGAATATATAAAAATAAGATAAATAAAAATTAAATTATTTAAAATTAAAAAAATAAATTATTATTATTATGATAATAGTTATAATAATAATGATTATAATATAAATAATATTATCTAATATTACATATTTTATATTTTATATATTTTTTAAAAATTAATATATAAAATTAGTAATTTATCAAATTTTATTATTTATTTTATTTATATTATATAAAAATTCGATAAATAAAAATTAAATTTTATAAAATAATAAAAATATATTATATGATTATTGTTATAAAATGATGATTCAGTTATGGTAAGATGATAAATTTAAAAATAAAAATATTTTAAAATAAAAATATTTTAAAATAAAAATATTTTAAAATAAAAATATTTTAAAATAAAAATAATGTTCAATAAAAAAATTTAATTTAAAGTTTTGACTGAAAATTATTTTAAAGATACGTTAAAAATTATTTCAAAAATATTTTTGTTGAATAGATTTTATTTTAAAAATTAAAAACTGAAAATTTGTAATTATCCTAAATGAAACTTTAATAAAAAAAATATTTTAATTTTTATTATAAAATTTGTATGTTCTTTTTTGAAAGGGAAGGAAGTTAAATATTGTTTTGAAAATGTGTTACTATACTATCAATTTATATTATAATTAGACATTTGATTTATGTGTTATGCTAATTTTTTTAAAATAAAATTAACTTAAAGTATTATAATTACTTGAAATATTAAAAAATTAATTTATAATTATAGTAAATAATAAAAAAATATTATTATGAATTTTTAACCTATAATATAATGTGTAAAAATTGAAATGAGAACTAATTTAAAAATAAAAAATGGTAAATAAGTATAAATGAATGATAAATTATAAGGAAAGGGATATTTTAATTTTAGACAATTTAAAAATGGTTAATAAATCATCATTTTGTTGATTTATCTATAATAAATTAGATATAATTATTATATGATTAGTGATTATTCTATCAATGATAGGAATGACTACTCAGGTAAAAAATTAAAAAATAAATGAATTTTGAATCAAAAAGAGAAAAAAAAAACATAAAAAAACGAAGGAACGACAAAAGGAAAAAAATGTTTCTTGAAAAAAGTCAGTACAATCATGTTAGTTAAGCATGCCTTCACAATAGATTAGAATTTTTTATATAACTATGTAAACTTAAGCACAATCATGTTAACCTTGGGAGACACAAAAAATGATCCAAGTCAACCATAATAATGCATGAAAGGATCCCAGTAGTCAACTCTGATAATATTGTAGGTGACTCAAAGCAGTCGTGACAATTGATGAGACAACTTAGGTCAACCTGATTTGCAACAAAAACATGCAAGGAAGATGGACATGCAAGGACGTAGAACTTTGTTGGATTACATGACATCCACTCATGTGGGCTTAAGGAGCAATATATATATATATATATATATATATATATATATATATATATATATATATATATATATATATATATATATATATAGATATATATATATATATATATCCTAGCATTGAAAGGTATTCTAAACTTTAAATTGAAGTTTGTTCTCATCAACATGATTTTGAACTCATTTAAATTCGAAAAAATGGCCTCAAAGGACTCATATCTCCACATTAGAAATTTTCTAAGACTAATGAACATCATCAAGATGAATGGTGTCACGTAAGATGTCGTATGACTACAATTGTTCCCTTTTTCATCATGGAGAAGATGGACGATTGGCAAAACTTTTTGTTTAAGGCATCCATTAATACCTAGGAGCAATTATAATGTCTATTCCTGAGGTAATATTTTCCATAGTCCATGCAATCAAAGATCATAGTGGAAATCTTCAAATTCATCCCATCCAAGAATGAGTCCCTGTATGAGGCTTGGGACTGTTTATAACCTTCTTCATATGTGCTCATATCATGGGCACCGATTACCCCATTTGGTGCATATCTTTTACAACAATCTTTCCTGTGACAATAGAGTTGTTATTGACGCAGCTTCAGGTAGAGGCATTCTACATAGCCCCCCTGAAGGGCATATAGGAGATCATAGGAAACTTGGTTGCTAATAGCAATTAATGGTGATCTATGAACAGATAAATGAAGATGAAGAACTCTCAACTAGCAGAAATATACTAGGTAGATCATCCTGTCATGATAGTCGGTCAAATAGAGGCTTTGAATAGAATAGGGACACAACCTGCCCCACTAGTCCAAACTCCAATTGCACCTAACCTTAGCCAGTGTAACTTTTGTAGCTCCATATGCCACAATGATGAAGATTGTGTGATTGAAGCTCATGTGACTCAATAAAATGAGGAGACCAACTTGATGGAAAATACCTATAAACCTACTTGGAAGACTTATCTTAACCTCTATTAGGAAGGATGTCAAGGTAATAATTTTTATACTTGTTATATTCTAATTAGATTGTTGTTGATTGCTCCTATGATGGAAATTGTATTTGTCTATTGCATGTTAAAATTTAAGGTTTCTAAATTCTATACTTGTTATATTCTCATTCCTTGGGTTATTACTTGAGAATAAGTAATGTTTAAGTTTAAGGTTATGATAAATAATCATTTTGTTGATTTATCTAAGAGAGATTAGCCATAATTATTATGCAATTAATGCTTATTCTATCATAATTCTACCTAATTTCTCTTATTTTTGTAGAAATGGTCATGCAAGTTAAGAATAAAAACATAGCTAAATTTTGGATAAAAAATATGATAAAAAGGACATAAAAAGATGAATGAGGGAATAAGGATAAAAACACCCTATGGAGGAAGCCAACACTCTGAGCACGCCTTTAAGTTTCCAACACAGTTGTGATAACCCTGGGAGGCACTAGAAATGATCCAATTCATCTCTAATGACACAAGAAAGAATCCTAATCAGCCCTAACAACGTTGCAAGCGACCTAGAGCAGTAATAGTGACTGGGGAGGCAATTTAAGCATATAGTTTGCAATGGAGGCGACCTTAATCCACACCTATAAAAGGGAGGCTACACCTTGGAAGAAAGACACCTTCTAACACCTATCTATACTTCATACCTCACACCTCCTGCCTATACCTCACACAAGGTCATATACCTCACACCTCTTTCCCTCCATTTCCATTTCCATTTCTTCTTTCAGCATCCTCCTATAGGATTTTGACAGGAGGAATCCTTGCATATAGTGTAAGTTGCAGACACTTGCTAGTCTCGCTAGCATTACGATTTTGTATTTCTTATTTTTGGATTAGGATTATCAATTATTTTGGGATAGTTTATTTTTATTTATCATCTTTTGTATATGTAACTAACCTCCGAATCATGGAGCTTTGGTGAACCTTATGATGTAACTATTTGAATACCATTTTTCTATATAAATTATTTTATATTTTTATTATGAATGATTGCTTAGTCCTTTATCCAATTGTGTTACTTTATTGTGTTTAATCGATTAACAAGACTTAATTATTCTTATTGATCTCTAATTTTTTTGGTGCAGGTGATCGTACCATCCCTTAATTGATGGAACTTTAAGCTAACTAATTCTGTGAGTTTTGGAGGATCAATCAGAATCCTAAGCTTTTAACCGATTATTAAATTAACAAATTCAAAGTATTTTATACTTCTTTTACTTATTTACCTTACATGATTATTGGGTATAGTACTTATGGGAAAAATTATTACTATTGCATGATAATTAGGTGTAAACACTCAATTATGTCCGAGGCCGCAAAATTAATTAAGAAACCAATGTAAATTAAATAATAAATAAATAAATTAAAATAATTAGAAACTAAAAAATAAAATAGTTTTTGAAAAAAATAATAAAAGAATTTAAATTTGGGAATAAAAATTTGAAGTTAAAGCAAAACAACAAGTAATTAAAACAAAAAAAGGGAAACATGAAAAAGTAAAAAATCTGAAAATTCAATAAAAAATCTAAAATCTGAATGTTCAATAAAAAAATCTAAAATCTAAATATTCAATAAAAAAATCTAAAATATGAAAAATAAGTAGATAAATAAATAAAATCTGAAAAATAAATAGATAAATAAAAAATCTGAATATTCAATAAAAAATCTAAAATCTGAAAAATAAATAGATAAATAAATAAAATCTGAAAAATAAAAAAAAATAAAAACTGAAAAAACAGAAAAACAAACGAACAGAATATAAAAGGCAAAAATAACGAGAGGGAGGGGGACCTTTGTTTTTTGCCAAAAAACAGAGAAAGGAATGGAAAGAAAAGAAAAGAAGGAGGAGCCTTTGGCTTTGTACTCTGGTTCTTGAAGTTAGAGGGGGATCTGAAAGTTTGCATCCAAGATTGCTCTTGAGGGAAGGGGAAGGTTAAAGGTACCAAACCGGAGAACTTCTAAAAGCTTGTTGGAGCAGCTTCTTGGAGGAGAAAAAAATTTGGCAACGAAGAAAAGGTAGAAACCATCACACCTCTGAAAATGAATCCGGTGCAAACGCTGTGGATCTTGAAGTTCGCAGAAGATGTTCTTGGATCGGGATTCTGTTCTAGATTGCAAGAAAAGAATGGCAAGAAGAAAATCAGAACAGGATGAACATACAAATCACAGAGGACAAGTGAGGGTTCAGTATCCTTGAGACACTAGGAACAATCTCGCACAGAACCTCCAAGTAAGTCTAAGAATACTTCATTCTTTAGTTCAAATGGCGCGTCAATTTCCGTTCTGCATGTGCTTAAATGGACAATCTCTAAGTTAAATACAATCACCAGTAAAGCGAATAGTGAGTGTTCATTAACAATCTCATATGGCAACGAGTGCATCATTCTGATTGGCGTCCACACTAATCTAATTGAAGCAATTAAAATTTGAAACAAAAGGGATGCTCATGCTGACCGTAAATATCTTCGATACAGTTTTGGCACTAATTCTTGGTTTCTCAATGACTAATTTGAGGCGTATCATGTTAAATTTGTTGAAAATCGGAGCGTTTCTATAACCTCCTCAGGGGGGGTTTCACAAAATCTCGCTTAGGCTTTATAACTATCAAATGAGATGTGCTGGAATTTGTGCAAATTCTTAAGCATGCGTAGGGCAGCCTATGGGATTTTACATTGGGTTCTTGCATGGTGGCCCTGGGAAGAAGAGATAGGAAACTTCTGTAATGGACAAATGGAGATTGATGTGCCCATGAAAGGTTGCAAGAAACTGCTCGACCTCGACGTACGTCTGCATGGCTTGGGTCGTTTTCAATTTTCATTTATTCTAATTTTGTCCAGTTTTGATCCAATTAAGGGGCATCATACACTAGTAGTGGCTTGGCTAAAGTGGTTAAATCGCTGCACCCCACCCTTTAGACCATGAGTTCGAACCTTGAGTGCTGCTGTTTTGCTTTAAAATTGTTAATTTGGATTTATGTGTGGTTATAATCAATCTCAGGCTCTAGAATCACAATCCAAGCGCCTAGCACAGTGGTTGGCAAGCGTCAAATAACTCCGCGTCCAGTGTTCGAATCCCATATGCTGCACTCGTTGCATTTTTCTCACACAGGACAATGGCAAACCCCAAACCCCACAGGTGTGATTTAAATTTAATCGAAGAGCCTTAAACCATAACCAAGAGACTTGGCTCAGTGGCCACAGGCGCTGCTTGCAATCTATAAGACCAGGGATTGAAACCCCTTGGGACTAGTTTTGAATTTTAATTGCATTAAGCTCCCAAGCAGGCCAACTATCCACACTTTCAGTACAATTACAGAATTACCCCTAACCTTTTCCAGTAATTCCCAACTGCCCTTGCCAGTACAATTACCAAATTACCCCAAACCTTTTCCAATAATTCCCAACATGCCCTTGCTGGTACAATTACCAAATTGCCCCTAACCTTTTCCAATAATTCCAGATATATCCCTCAAGCCCTAATTACCAAACTGCCCCTTAGAAATTCCAAAATTGCTAATTAAATTCATAAAAATTCCAAAATTTCTAAATAAATTCATAAAAATTCCAAAATTGCTAAATAAATTTATAAAAATTCCATAATTGTAAAACAAACCCCAAAATTTCTAATAATTATCACATTGCCCCAAAATTCCTAATAATTACCAAGTTGCCCCAAAACTCCTAATAATTTCAAAACTAACCCCAAAAGAATTTCCCCGTCACTCTATATAACTCTTTCCATCAAATTCTCAAAACAAACCCCAAATTCTTTCACATAAAATCAAATTCATTTTTTAATCAATTAAGATCAATCCTTTTTGCAAGTTCATTGGTTTTAGGTCTCACGCAATGAACCCTAGGGAGGAACTGATAGCTTTTCCTGCTGTTTGCTTCCTAGGAATTCATATGGGTCCCAAGTGCAGCCGTAGTTGTCTTGGACCCTGTGTATATGTGGACTAAGGATCCTTTTGTAAATAGTTTCAACAAAAAATCCGTTTTAGAAGTCCTGAGTCTCACGCGACGAATCCTAAGCACGAACTGGTAGCTTTTTCTGCTGTTCGGGGTTTAGGAATTCGTATGGATCCCAGTGCAGCCGTAGTTGTCTTGCATCCTGTGCATATATGGACTAAGGATTCTCCATAAAATATTTTCAAAACAATCAAGCCATTTTCAAACGTCATTTTCCAAATAGCTCCGAAGGTCAAGCCTTCAAGCACTTTTCAAACATTCCTTTAAACACTTTCGAAGGTCAAGCCTTCGAATCAAACCAGAACTACGTAAGCCTTGAGTTTCCCATTGCACCGGGGAATACGTAGGAGCAGGATCAAGTCCTGTCAGGCTAACCTCCATCAAGTATTTATTTTCACTCTAATAAAAGGGATCAAACTATTTTCAAATAATCACACACTCAATTTAAGGGTACTGTTCTTCGGAACAGGCGAGTGGGGTGCCTAACACCTTCCCCACTCGTAACCGACTCCCGAACCTAAATCTCATCCAGGGTTTTTCCAAATCTTTTTCCCCTAAATAAAAAGTTGGTGGCGGCTCCACACTCACACTTTAATCACAAAAATTCATTTAAAAAATTTTAGCGAGTCCGTCATCTCGTCAGAATTACGGTTGCGACAGATGGCGACTCCACTGGGGACATTAGAGAGTTAAGCCTGTTTGATTGAGTGTGTATTATATTTGATCCCTTCTCTGTTTATTTGCACGATCCATTTATCTTTTTATCTGTTTGTTTATTCTTTGTACAAACCTTAGGATAGACGAACATTAAATTACTATATATATATATCTGTACAATTTCCCCAATTGCAGGTATCCCAATTACTTGTGTCCCCTCATACATTACATATGCATTTATCATGAGTGGGGCCCTATACCCGGGTCTGAGTGCAACCTAGGAATAGAGGGATCTAGTGGTGTCACTTTGGGGCTTACGTCCTGTTTGACTATCACGAAAATCCCAGCTAGAGTGCGTCCTATTTGTAATGTCCCACAACTGGTAACTTTTTCTGTTGTTGTGGCAAGCATTGCAAACTGGAACTTGGCTCTAGTAACCTCTTATACCTCAGGATTACAAGCCACCTTTGAGAGGTTCATATAAAAGGCCACAGATCCTTAGGACAGGTAACCCACATAAGAAGCAAAGAGGGCACACACACCCCTTTCAAGATACAAGGTTCACCGCTCACATGCACTTATTTGAACCAAACAATATGAAGCAGCAAAAGGAAGCCAAAAGCTAAAATCGGGGAGATACAAAATTCCAAATCAAGATAAAAATTCAAGAAAAAATCAAATAAAAACTTCTAGAGAAAATATATTTTGAAAATATTGAAAATATTCCAAAAAAAACTTAAAAGGATGTCTTAGAAATAGGAAGAATTATGGAAAATAATCTTTTGAAAATACTGAAAAATAAAAAGATTCAATAGATAGAAAATGAAATTTTGAAAACCTAAAGAACGCTTTCTAAAAAAAATTCTAGCAAAACTAAAGAGTGTTTCTAAATAAAACCAAAAGTTTTTAGCAAAATAAAAAACACCAAAACTCATAAAACATAAAAATTGCTAAAAACAAATAAAGCAACTCTGGTTTATTTTCAAAATAGTCAAACTTCAAAAGTCTCTAAAAAATTATTTGTACATGGCATGCATTCATTCATTAATAAATTTATCATAAAAAGATTTCAAAAAATCATTTTTTATCCACATACTCATTTTACCCCAACATCTTTATCATTCATGATTTTTGCATTCAAATTATTTTTCAAAAATTAATTTTTAACTCTAACAGAAAATTGGAGAAACACAGCTTCCTCGACATCCTTATAGGACTCGTACATAATCAAGAATCAAGAATCATGGATGCGCTGGAGAGACAAAATGAGGAACTGAGAAATGAGGTCAAGACTCTAAAGGAGCAGATGGCCAAGCTGATGGAGGCCATCCAATCGTCAAAACAGAAGGAATCTCTGGGAGAACCTACAGACCCGTCATATCCTCCTGGGTTCACTCCACAAAACCCTTCGCCATCAACTATGCCTCCGCCAACCGAAGGAGTTCATTATGGGTTTCCTCATGGGCATGCACCCTCATACAACCAAACACAAGCCCAAACACAAACCCAAACACATAACCTACCTCCAAACACCACTTCACAAGCTTACCAAACAGCCGTTGGAGGAACGCATTCTATGTTCACCCAAGGGCCGCACCCTATATACATACCGTCTTCTCACCATCACCATATGCCAGGGGAAAACCCAAACCATCCTTCAAGTGAAGATACAGAAAAATGGAAGGGTCTAGAGGACAGGATCCGGGCAATTGAGGGAAACGCTTATGAAGCCTTTGTTTCAATAGATCTCAAAGTTGTTCTATTGTTTTTTTTTTAAGCTTTTGTTTTAAATTGAAAGTGGATATTGCATCTAACTATATTCAATATTTTCGCCTGTTATAATATTGATGTTGGATATTATGGTTTAACAACTTTTAATATAATAAAAAATTTTAAAAATTTGTAAACGCAAATTTGATATAAATTTTAAATTTTAAATTTTAATATTATTTTAAAAATTTTTCTCATTTATTTTAGTAGAGTAAAATAATAACAATAATAATTAATTATGACTTATAGCACTAGGATAATAAAAAATGCTAGTATTATTGTTGATATCATTAATTTAATAAAATATTTTTATAATTGCCAACAAATAAGAAAGATTCAAACTGTTGAAAAATACAAAATAAGTAGCAAAAGTTTTTTATAAATGTAGATAACTAACACGAGTTTGAATCATGAGAAATTTTTTAAAATTTAATAGTGGTGGTAAAAAAAAATTAGGTAAATTTCAATGATTTAAGATAATACTAGTACAAATTATACCTTTTGCGATACATATTAAATGCAACATTTTTTAAAAATGTTACTAAAATTAATAGGTAATATTTTTTTTATATTTTTGTAACATTTTTTAAATGTTATTAATAATATTTTACGATATGAATTAGATACAACACTTTTTAAAATGTTATTAAAATTAATAGGTAACATTTTTTTTATACTTTTGTAACATTTTTTTAAATGTTACAAAAAGTGTCATGTGACGTAATGTGAATTTATCCACATGCTTAAAACTATTGTTAATCAATTTGTCACACATAATTTTTCAATGGTTTGACCATTCTAGGTAAATGATATAGTGGATGTTTAAATCTTTGGTAAAGTAAAAAAAATCATTATTATTAATTAATTATTTTGTAGTGATAGAAAAAATTTATACTAATTTTGTTAAAATAAAAATATTAATTATAACTTTTAGTAAATTTACTTTAATACCAAATGATAAATAATACAATTAGAAAATGACGTCGATAAGAACATGAATAAAAACTAAGCTTCATTTTAAGTACATATATATGCACATCTTCTTCTGCTGTGATAAAAGAAAAAAAGTTTAAAAAAAAAAATCACATAATTTAATTTTGTTTCTAATATTAATTAATAACCTTTTTTAAAATTTCATCCTAAAATAATTATAGAGAGAAATTAAATTAATTAAATATAAATTTATTATACTTTAAAATAATATTTTAAATTTATATATACACATCGTTAAAAAATAATAGTTCAATATAAATTCTAATAATCATTAAAATATACGAAGAAAGAAAAATCACACTCATATTTGAAATTTAAAATTAAAATGTATTTATAAATTATAAAATTTAAATATTTTTTTCAAAGATAAGATTATAAAATAACATGTGAATAGAGTGAAAAGTGAACAAACATAATAAATTCTTTATTTTTTAAAATACATGATTCTATAAAACGTTACACACACCAATATTTAATATAGGTTGTGAGACAGAATAATTTTTTTATAAAATATAATATAAGTTTAAGTTATATTAAAATAATATTTTAAATTTAAATATAAACAAAATTTAAAATAAACGAAAACTATATTGTAAATTTTAACAATTTAATTCATATAATAAATGATGATAAAAAAATTATTCATCTATATTTTAAGATTTTTGCATGAAAATTAAAATATAATATAAATTTTATAAAATATAAAAAATAAAAAATTAAACTTATTAGAATATATTAAATGAAGAATTAAGTATATATTTTAGAGATATAAAAAATAAGTAAATAAATAAATAATTTAATATATAATAAAAGATAAAAAATAAAATTATCAATATTATCATTATTAATTATTATTATTATTATTATTATTATTATTATTATTATTATTATTATTATTATTATTATTATTATTATTATTATTATTATTATAAGATGTAGTTCAACTATCATGTGTGTAAACCCACCTTGATTAACCTTTTTAAATTGGTTCATTAATCAAATTGATCACTCTTCTTATTAAATTCACATTTAACAATTGGACTATCATTTTAGATAAAAATTCAACCTAAATTCACAATTAAATAGAAGGAAAAGGAAGAAATATCTGCATGTTAATGAATGATACTTCACTGGCAAAGAGTACAGAAAGAGACGATTGTGGCTTTGTGAAGGAAGAGAGAAGTAAAAAAGAAAAAGGAAGATAAAGATAAAGAGCACAGAAAGAGACGATGGTGGCTTTGTGAAAGAAGAGAGAAGTAAAAAAAAAAAAGAAAGAAGATAAGATCAAGGTAGAGAGAAAATAGAGAAAAAAATGTCATCTAAATCTTATATCAAATAATTTAAAGAAGGAAAAGATAGAAAAATTTTATAAATATAAAGATTTTGAATGAGTTACCATCACAACAATGTAATATTTTGTGTGTACTTATAATTTGGTTAGTTGTATGTTATGAAAGGGTTTGTAATTTTATTGTTAAAAAGTTGTAAAGAAGGATTTTCAATTTTTTTGTATGAAAATTACACGTGATAATAAATTTATTTTTGAAGTTTGATGTGAATGTAAGCAAATGGTTCCGAATTATATTAAATTTATGTTTTTTTTATTTTTCTTCTTTTTATGAGTATTTTTGATGATAGAGAATGTGGAGGATCTATTGTATTTTTTTGATGCCTTTAGTGGTCCCCTTCCGCTATATAACAACTAGTTAAATAAAAATGATAAATATAAAAATTTCATAGTTTTTTTTAAGTGAAACTAAATGCAAATATCATCAAATTAATTATTTATAGAAGTCTTCTTGTGTTCTTGTTCCTTCTATCATAGTTTGTTGCAATAGACTAATGTCAAGGTGTCTCACATGATTTCATAAGTCTCATCGACCATAGATAATATAATTCACATCTTAAAAAATTATTATAACTCATGTCTTTTCTTTCTTCCTAGATTTGTAATTAATAATTAAAAAAGTAATATCAATATGATCTTCAAAGATCTTTTTAAAGATTAAATTTAAACATCAACATCATCTTCATCATGGTTTCAATTTTATCTCAAATGATGTATAAAAAAATACTAAAAAATAATAATTTTCTTTGAACAATGGTGTCTAACAAACATGTTCTATTTATAAATAAAAAAGATAGGAAAATAAATTAAAACTTATTTATAAAATCAATGAATAAATGATGAAAATTTTATCCTCTCATCCTAAAATATTGATATGAATTAATTGGATGGCTCGATCTTCATGTTTAAGTTAATAAAGAAAATTATAAAATAATAGAAAAACATAAAACAAATGGTGTAATACCGAACACGAACAAATAACAAATCAACCTTACAAGTAACATGACTGCTACTTAGACCTCTTACCCAACCACAAATACAAGATAATCGATACATAGCAACACATTTGGGTTGAAACACGAACCACGAGCTTTCATGAATTTGAATCACCAACCTTATAAGGAATATTGACAAGATAAGGTTTTACCAGAGTAAACAAAGATACAATTATCATATCATGAGAGAGAGAAAAACTTGTATTGAGGTGAATAGAAACTCTGATATCTAATCTCTTCTTCAATGTTCATAGAAGAGTTATTTATTATTTAAAAATATTATATTAAATTAGTAAGATTATAAAAATAATAAACTATATAAATTTTAAAAAATATATAATAATTTAAAAATTATAAAATAATTAAAATAAAAATATAAAAAATACCGAAAACAGATGCGATGCGGGCTGGGTTTCTCTAACCCCGATAAAGGGCAAGGATGTGGTTTAATATTGTAAAACCTACAGGGATAAGGGTGAATATGAGATAAGCACAGAATATCAGTAAAACATAAAACTCATCCCAACCCACCTTGTTGTCGTACATATTCCTAATAGAATCTATTCGATTTAAATCTTTAATATAATCCTAATTAAATATTCACAACTCTTAATCAAATAATTATAAAAAATTTTAACAAATTAAAAACTAAATCTAATAAAATAAATAACATATTTTTTTAAATCTTGTAACTTTTTCATAAAAATCTTTTTATTTGTATTCATAAAAATTACGATTTTATTTAAAATGTATTTATATAAATTTCAATTATCTCTTTTATTTTTTTTAATATTTTTATTTTTAATAAATCTTTCCTCTAAATTACATTTTTTTTAAATGGAGTAATCCTATCAAATACAGTTTAAAAACCAAGGACGTTTAAAGTTATAGATTTTGGCAACTGACTTCTTACATTTGAAAAAGGAAAACTGTAAGAATATAATTGAATTTATGACAAAGCACTCAATATCTATTTACTTACAAATATAAAACATCAATAAAAAACACAATGTCATCCCATTTTGTTTAGCTAGAATATATTATGACAAATCTCTTAAAAAATGCAAGATGTTAGAAATGAAAAATTACAAGGAATAAAAATAAAAAATAAGAATAAAAAAAAAGTCTAAAAAATTGCAATATCAAAAGATTTAAGGAACTAATTTTAAGAACTGATTTAGAATGTATCTTCAAAATGAAGAAAAGATAACACGTTGAGTATAATATTATGCAAGAACATAAATGAAAGGGGATTATTATGTCTCCATATCAAAGGGGGACTATTATGTTTCCATCTAGCGGGAAAACTATCTATTACTTTTTATAGTAAAGTAAAAAATTAACTTTAGAACTTATCTTACTTTTTTTATAAATCATTTTATTTTTAAAATAAAAAATTTAATTTTTAATTTAAATAAAATAATGACTCCAATTCCAAATTATCTTTTTAACTTCTTTCTATTTCTGCTATGATACTATACATTCCACCAAGGTGTCATGGTCATTAGCTTCAGATATCATCCTTCGATCTTGCCATAAAAACTTGAGGTTGAATTTTACAAGCAACAAATTAGCTGTGATTTGAAAATTTTGGAAGATCTTTTCCAATGTCAAAAACTTAGGTTATATGTTTAATTTTCATGACCCCAAAAGAACTTGTGCACTTTACAAAATTAGGTATCTAATATAAATAACGTGAGATATTTAGGAATTGTTAGGGATGGAAGATTTTAGAATGAAAGATATAAAATGGTAATTTAACATAGATTTAATATATTAATAATTTATTATTATCATAAATAATATAATTCTTTTATTTTAAAATAATTTTTTCTTCCCCTTCCTGCATCTCTTAAATTCCCTCCTAAGGAACTCATTAGAAAAACAAATAAAGATTGCAGAATCATAGTAAAGCTCCCAATAATAACATAATTAATCCCAAAACTAATGAAAGTAACTAGTAGGTATCTTTTTCTTCTTTAATGTTAATAAACTCCTAATTGCACCACACCATTAAAGTTACATAGTGCAAAAATCTTTCACATTCTCTTTATCAAGTATTTCAGTTTTCTTTTGTATACAAGTTTGATATATCTCCTTCATATGTTCGTTAAATGAAGTTGATTCCTTGATTGTTTGGAAAATCCACCGAAAAACATCCATAGCTTGAAGACTCTTAGAGAGGATTTGAAGAAGATTCTCCAAGAAGCTTTGAAGATTGTTGAAGAGGGTTTAAAAGTGTTGTCTTTATCAACACTTTTTTTCTTTCTATAACCAAATATATTAAAGCATGATTTCCTTTTGCCTCTTGACGATTTTCCTCTATACAATTTGAGTTTGGATGCATTCCTTCCATCAGGTTCCTTTGTTTTAAATTTTGTATTTTCAAAATTCAATATATTTTTCACAAATAATAATAATAATATTAAATTAGTTAGGTAATTAAATTATTATGAATGTTCTAAAGTGAAATACTTGACTGCAATAAGAAAAAATAAATAACTAAAATAATGTTATTTCAAAGAATAAAAAAATCAGTACAATTGTTTATTGATTCTAACAAATCCATTAATAAGAAAGAAAAACTAAGCCACCTATATATTTTCAATTTATTAACTATAAGATTGTAACAGTAATTTTTTTAATATGTAAAACCATCTAAATTTCAAAGTTTACCATAATAAAATATAATTAAACTATTATGATAAATATACGTTAACTTCAAAAGTAAGAAATAATTAAAATATTACCACTAAGATAAAAAATAACCTTCCTAACAAAATAATCTAAAATTATCACTATTAATAACTAATAATGGCATATATGTATATACACTTGTGTGGGTAATAGAATCCTCAATAAATATTTATAAACCTATGATAAAAATTTATTTTATAGATTTTTATAATTATTTTTCATAATCAGAGTCATGATGTAATAATTAACAAGAAAATAAAAAATATATAAATTGTCATTAAATTTTATTTTAAACAATTTTAAAAAATTAAAAAAAAAAACAATCATTCAAAATTATAAGATTGTAGGTTTAAATCTTATTATTATCATAATTGTAAAAAAAAATAAATTAAAATCCCATGATACATATCATAATCATATGTGTTAGACACGTTCTTTAATTAATAAATTTATATTTATCAAAATTTCCTTTTTCTCAGTTGTGGTTCAAGTAAATGATTATAATACTTGTGATTGTGTTATTTTATCCAGTGCAAATACTTTTCTAAAATTATTAAAAGGATTATGGAATTAATGTTATATTGCGATATATTAAAATTATAGAAATGTTATTGGTAATAATTTGATAGTTTAAAATATATGGAATTTATTGATGATAATATCACATAAAAATATATACCAGCTATGGACTATGATTATTAAATAATGTCCATAAGTAATAGTGATATAAAAATATATAAATAATAAAAATTTACATTATTATAAAAATACATATATCAAATACATTTAATATATCAAAAATGAATTCTACATCATTAATGATAGTTTCGAATGGATAAAAGTAAATGAAATATTAATTATAATAACATTATAAAATTTATTGTGATTTCACGCAATTTTAGAAAATGTTTAATGGAATGTCCATTAGTTTGTACTATAAATTACACAAAATAGAATATAAAAAAATCAAACAGAGAAAAAGATAATCAGGAAGAAAATATAAGGTAATATTAATAATTCTCTTGTTCTCCGTTATGCAAGGTTGTTCCTAACCTTTCTTCTCTTCTTTCATGCTTATATTCTTGAGGTTTTTAAAACCATAAATCATGCATCTTGTATTTTTCTGTTTGATAAATATTTTTTAAAATAGTTATAATCATCCAACGTATAAAAATAGGAGAAATATGCTAATAAAGAGATGTATAAAACTCAAACCATTGTTTTAAGAATTATGATAAAGTTTTATATAATTAATAATTTAATTTAATTGATTTAGTTATTTTTTCATGTTAATAGATTTGTTAGAACCAATAAACAATTTTAATGGCTTTTTTCTCCTTTGAAATAAAATTATTAGAGTTTTTTTTTCCGTGAGCTATTTCACTTTATACCATTCAGATCAATTTAGAATTTACTAGTACTTTAATTTTTACAAATCTATTTTTAACCTTTAACATAATGTAAATTAGCCCTTCATTTTAAAAAATTTACAAATTAATTCTTCATTTACTTAAACTAATGCAAATTAATCTTTATGCAAATAACATAAAAACAATTTTAAGAAGATAATAAAAAAAAATAAATAAGGAATTAATTTAAAAAAATAAAATAAAATAGGAGAAAATAGTAGTAAACTGGATCAACTTATGTAACTTGTATTATTTAATTTTTTATTATTGATGAACAATTGAATTTGGATAATGCAGATTTTTAAAACAAAAGGAGATTTAAAGAAGCAATGGATCGGAATGAGAAAAAGAAATCAAGATTAAATATTAGTCGTTATTTTAAAAAGGGGAAGGCCAACAAAGATGACATAATTTCAAACCCTTCTTCAAGATTTTCAAGTTGTTGTTCTGAGCTATCTCCAAACTCTTCTAATCGCTTTCTTCATAGGCAATTTTCAAACCGTTCAAACCTTTGTGATGAGTCTCCTTCTGAATACTTTTCAAGTGCTCGTGACCACTTTTTTCCTCAACAATCTCCAAACTCTTGTTATGAGTGTCCTTCTCAGAACTTTTCTTCAACCTCTCGTGAGCACCTTTTTCCTCAACAATCTTCACACTCCATCGTGCAACCTATAAATCAACATTATTTTGTGGATTATCCAAGAAACACTCCAGAAATCAACGAAATTAGACGAAGACATGAAGGAGATCTAGCAGATCCATTACAAAGCGCAACTGAATTGTTCAGTGATGATAATCCAAATAATTGCTCAGTTATGTGACTTCAAATGTGTGTTGCAATGCAACTGCAACTTCGTTCATACCGAAGAAGAAAATGAATAGTGGTAATTATTATTAGTTTTTAAATAAATTATGTTGTTGATGAAAAGTATATTTCTTCCCTATATAATGTATGAATTTTCATTTATTGATAATAATAATAAATAATTTTTGAGATCCAATTTTTTTTTATTTCTTTCTAAAAATAATATATATCATTTGTGTAATTTGATAAAAAAATTATAATTTTTTATGCACTCTAAATATTTTATATTATTTAATCCTAGAATAAATATCTAAATTTTATATTGTGCTTTCGATTTTTGGATCTGAATTTTTTTATCTATATTTTAAATATTATTTATAATATGTTGGTATATGGATGTATTATAGCATGAATTTAAGATTTGTGATTTATGTATGTAATATAATTATGTATATTTATGTAATTCATACTATTTTCACTTGATTTATATTATGCATGATTATTATTCTTTTGTATAAGTGTGAAGTGTGATCTTATCTATTATGAGAAATAATTGTAAAATTATGGTATAAAAATATAATATATGTTATCTCATTCTAAAATTTTTTAATTCCTATTTATAAAAATATTGTTGAAATAATTTATTAAACAATCACTAAAATAATTAAAAATCATAATAAAAATAGAATCTATTTGATGCTTAAATTTTTATTATAAGGGTTACATTTTCCAAAACTTTTAATTTCTTCACTTTTAAATTGATTGATGCTAACAAACAGCTTACACAAGCTTCAAATTCGACAATATTATTGGTGTCTTCAAAGTTCAACTTAATTGTCTTAGGATATTGTTTGCTAGTTGATGAGTTGGTTATTGCTCTTATTCTTCTATCATAAATGTTAACAGAACTGTTAAAATACATTTTCTACTCATCATTTTCAGTCTCATCTTTTTCTACCATCAATATATTTTCATCCAGACTTTCTAACAGGAGAGGTTGCTTCTAATTTAGAGGAATTTTAGCTAGATGATCTACAATTACACTTCCTTTGATTCACTACGTACTTGATATCAAATTTTGACAACATAACCTTCCATTTGAAATTCTTAAGGACATGTGGGGGGCTTTCAAACATATAGTTTAGTGGGTTAGTTTGAAAAATTAGTCAAGTGGTGTGATACAACATGCATTGTCTCAATCTCTTCCCGATTCACACAAAGCAAAACATATTTTTTCAATGATCATGTCTAAGACTCACAGTCGTTAAACTTCTTACTCAAATAATAAACTACCCATTCTTTCTCCTTAACCTCATCATATTGTTCAAGCATTTCCCCCATTGATGTTGGTAAGACAAGAAAATATAAAATCAATGGTTCCTTTAGCATCAAAGGTACTAGGATTGGAGGATTCAACAAGTAGGATTTTGTCATATTAAATTCTTTCTAACAAGTTTCATCTTACTCAACTGGTTGGTTCTTCTTTAGCAACTTAAATAAAGACTCACAAGTGCTAGTCATATTAGCCATGAATCTAGCAATGTAATTGAGTCTCCTTAGGAAACTTCTTATTTCGTACTCTACCTTAGGGACATACATGTTTTATATTACTTTTACTTTTTCTGGGTTCAAAAATGCACTTGCTAGGATTTAGCCTCAACTTGCACTTTCATAGCCTTTCAAAGAGTTTACGTAACACCTCTATATGGCTTTCTCTCTCATTATATATAGCAACCATATCATCCATAATCATCTCAATTTTCTTGTGTATCATATCATGAAATAATTCGACCATTCCATACTGATAGGTAACTTCAACATTTTTTAGTCTGGATGACATCACTTTATAATAAAATGTTCCCCATAAGTTATGAAAGTAGTATCCTCCTTATCCTTGACATCCAAAAGAATTTGATTATAGGTTGAATACCTATCCATGAATGAATACGTGTGCTTCCTAGCTGTGTTTTCAATTAGAACATCAATATAGGGAATGGAAAATCATCCTTTGGGCTTGCTTTTTTCAAATCTCTATAATCTACATACATTATAACATTTTCATCCTTTTAAATACTAGCACAATATTCTCTACTCATTTTGAGTGTCTTAGTACTTCTACAAATTTGACCTCTAGTTTTCTGGTCACCTCTTCTTTTATCTTTAAAGATATATCTTGGTGTATTCTCCTTAATTTTTACTTCTTTGATTTGGAGTTGGGGTATAACAGGATTTTATGCAAGACTATCTATGGATATAATCTTAGCATGTCATGGTAAGACTAGGTGAACACACCAAGATACTCCTTAAATAATGCTATCATTTGTGCCCTTTCAAGATTATTTACCATTTTAAATTCCTTCTTTTCCTAGGATTAGAGGGATCTAGTGGTGTCACGCTGGGGCCTACGTCCTGTGTGGCTATCATGAAAATCCCAGCTTGAGTGCGTCCTATTCATAATATCCCACAACTAGTGGCTACTTCTACTGTTGTGGCTAGCATTGTGGATTGGAACTTGGCTCTAGTGACCTTTATACCCTTAGGAATACAACCTACCTTGGAAAGGTTCATGCATTAAAAGCCATAGATCCTTAGGAAACACAAGAAGTAAAGAGGGCACACACACTCCTTTCAAGATATCAGGTTCATTGCTCGTAGGCATTTAGTTGAACCAAACCATCCAAAGTGGCAAAAAGGAGTTGAAAGCCACAGTTGGGGATACAAAAATCAAATCAAGATAAAAATCAAGAAAACCAAAATAGAAGGAGGAAATTCCTAGTAAAGAAAAATATATTTTGAAAATATTGAAAAGACTCAAAAAAAAAGGACTTAAAAAGATGTTTTAGAAATAGAAAATTAGGAAAATAATCTTTTGAAAATACTGAAAATATTAAAAAGATTAAAGAATGCTTTCTAGAAAAACTCTAGCAAAACTAAAAAAGTTTCTCTAAACAAAACTAAAGGTTTTCTAGCAAAATAAAAATACCAAAACTCCTAAAAACGAATCTGTTAAAAATTAATAAGTAAAGCAACTCTGATTTATTTTCAAATAGTTAAAACTTCAAGTATCTAAAACTTATTTGTGCATAATATTCATTCATTCAGTCAGTCATGGATTTATCATCAAAAAGAAGGATTTCAAATAAAAGAACTCTGATTTATTTTCAAAATAGTCAAACTTCAAATCTCTTAAACTTACTTGAGCATAACATTCATTCATCCATTCATTCATAAATTTATCAAAAAAGAAAGATTTCAAAAAATCATTCCGCACAATCATTCATGACTTTTTGGCATGCAAATTATTTCTCAAAAATTAATTTTAAACTTTAACAGAAAATTAGAGAAAGACAACTTCCCAGCATCCTTATAGGACCAGGTCACAGTCAAGAATCATGGATGAGCTGGAGAGATAGAATGAGGAGTTGAGAGATGAGATCAGAACTCTAAAAGATCAAGTGGCTAGATTGATGGAGGCCATCCAATCATCAAAACAAAAGGAGGCAAGGGAATCCCTACCGAGAGAATCGACTGACCCAACATATCCTCTTGGCTTCACTCCACCATTAACTATGCCTCTGCTAATCGAAGGAGTTCATTATGGGTTTCCTCATGGGCATGCACCCTCATACAACCATACACAAGCCCAAACACAAACTCAAACACACAACCTACCTCCAAACACCACCTCACGAGCTCACCAAACAGTTGTTGGGGGAATGCATCTTATGTTCACCCAAGAGCCACACCCTACATACATACCATTTTTCCAACCTCACCATATGCCTGAGGAATACCCAGGTCATCCTTCGAATGAGGACGTTGAAAAGTGGAGAATCTTAGAGGACAGGATCCGGGCAATTGAGGGAAGAGCTTATGAAGTCAAAGACGCAGCCGATCTGTGCTTGGTTCCAGACATAGTAATCCCTCCCAAATTCAAGGCTCCAGAATTCGAGAAGTATCGAGGAACTAGCTGCCCGACGAGCCATCTGGCCATGTACTGCAGGAAGATGTCTCCTTGCATGCATGACGATAAGTTGCTTGTCCATTTCTTTCAAGACAGCTTAACTGGGACTGCTGCCAACTGGTATACACAACTAGAGCGGACCCACATCCGTTCGTGGAGGGATTTGGTTGAGGCCTTCCTCAAACAATACCAGTACAACATGGAGATGGCTCCCGATCGAACCCAACTCCAGAATATGGCCAAGAAAGGGGATGAGAGCTTTAAGCTGTATGCTCAAAGATGGAGGGAGTTAGCCGCTCAAGTATAACCTCCATTATCCGAGAAAGAGCTAGTCAGCACATTCATTGACACACTCCAAGATCCTTTCTATGACAAGATGATTGGCAGTGTGACTCCTAGCTTCTCTGATGTCGTCATCATTGGAGAAAGGATCGAGGTTGGCATGCGTCGAGGAAGAATCACGCACAACGCCACAGGGACAGTTGACGCCTCTACAGAAAAGAAGAGGGCAGGTGACGCTTATAATGTAGCTTCTGGTCAAGGACAGTATACACCTCCGATGGCACTTTATGGACCGACTGGTTTCCAACCACCACCATAAACACCCTACACACCATATTCTTACGTCGCCACCGCCTACCAAACCGCCTATCCACCAACTTACAATTACCCAACGCAAACCCGACCGCCCACACCATACACGGTCCAAATACAAGCCATGAGCTCAAATTCTAGCCAAAGTCAGAAAAAGGAGAAAGATCCTGTCCAGTTTGATCCAATTCCAATGACCTACACTGAGCTGCTACCTCAGTTAATCCAGAGCTCCTTGGTGGTTCCTTACTCTCTGAAACCTCAAGAACCACCATACCCTAAATGGTACGATGCCAATGCCATATGTGGCTACCATGCAGGGTACATCGGTCATTCTACCAAAAACTGCCAAGTTCTGAAGCATAAGGTGCAAGGCCTGATTGATGCTAAACGGCTAGACTTTGGGAAAATCGCTCCTAATCCAAGTGCTGAATCATGGGAGCTCATCTGCTGGCTAAGAAATGAGAACAGCACGACCAGTTGCTTTGTGCAAATCAAGCTATCAAGGAAGATCATCCAAGATTTGTCATACTTTTCAAAATCACTCTTTTGTAAATAAATCTCAATGAACATTTTTTCATGTTTCTTTAGCACGTGCTTCACATCATTGGCCTTACTTTAAAATTTACCATTCTTTTTATCCATTCAGCCCACTCCTTATTCCTATACCCAAACAGTAAATACTGATTGATGATAATGTCAGTACTGTAATAAATAATCTTGAACGTCTAGTTAATCAAGCTCAAAGAGAAAAAGCCCAATGAGGAAGTAGAATAACAACCAGGGATTCTAGATCCCCAGTCAAAGTGTCTTGTCAAACAAAAACATCCCGCTGGAATCAAGTTCACATCCATGCAAAATTAGGGATACACGATAAGATCCGCTGAATTAGGAACCAAAAGATCCCAGCAAGATCAACGTATAACTATTCAAGAAAAAGAGGAAAGCCCGCTGGATTGAATCAAAATGATCTAGGCAAAATCAGGGTCAAAATACAACTATTCAAGGAAAAGAAGAAAGCCCACTGGATTAAGCCAAAACAATCCAAGCAAAAGTAGGGTTAAAGTTCAAGATTATATCAACAAAAGTCATGATAAAAAAGGGTCTTGTCGGTTTCCAACAACAATTCAGGCAAAATTAAGATCAAGCAAAAGCCCGCTAGGTCAACAATCAAGAACGACCTAGGCAAAAGTTAGGGCACAATCAAGCAAAAGTCCGCTAGGTCAACAATCAAGAACGACCTAGGAAAAAGTTAGGGCACAATCGAGCAAGAGCCCGCTAGGTCAACAATCAAGAATGACTTAGGCAAAAGTTAGGGCATAATCAAGCAGAAGCCCGCTAGGTCGACAAACAATCAAAGACGACCTAGGAAAAAGTTAGGGCATAATCAAATAGAAGCCTGCTAGGTCAACAATCAAGAACGACCTAGGAAAAAGTTAGGGCACAATCAAGCAGAAGGCCCGCTAGGTCAAAAACCCTCAAAGAAGACCTAGGCAAAAGTTAGGACACACAATCAAGAGCCCACTAGGTCAAAAACCTGTAAGGGCGACCTTGGCAAAAGTTAGGGCAATACAAAAGACCTGCTGGGTTAAAAACTCAAAAGAACAACCCAGGAAAAATTAAGGTCAATCCAGGAATCTCAAGACAACATGACATTTCTGCACCTCATATCTTCCTAAAACTGGGGCAAAACTTTCCATTTCTCAAGTTTGCTTAATTTGACAATCGAGATTATGAAAAGCAACATTGACATTTTCATCGAAAGGTTCCATTTGGGCAATCGAACCCACATATTTTGTCATCTTTCCCTTTCAAATACACTACCTTAAAACACCCTTTGCAAACCTTCTCTTTTCTTTTCATTGATCATCCATAAACCACTTTGCACGCCTCAAAATGCATGTGCCGCAAGGAAATGTGAAAAATGTAAAAAATTAAAAAAGGATTAAATCTGAAAAGTCATGGAAAGTCGGATGAATCCTCCATCATTGCAACATGACAGGACTGTTTCCAAAAGAGTCATCGTCCTACCAGCCACGATGTCACCAAAGAAGGAGTGTGTCTTATTCAATACTGCTGACCGCTGTTCGGTCTCGAAGATCTTGGAAAAGAAGGTTCCAAAATTGATCAAGAAGCCAAGAGATTGACCAAAACACCGAACTTAAGTCGACCTAGCTCGTCCTGATTTTTGATTCTCGTCACACCAACTAGGGGGTTGTCGAGGAAGGATGTGTCAAAGAAATCCAAATCAAATCGAGAGAAACAAAAATTTTACACCATTCCATGGTTTGCATAGCATTTGTTTCATCAAGTAAATATTTCAAGCATCAAAATAAGAACCACATCATGGCATGCATTCATCCCACAACATCCATTTCATCCAATAATTATTTCAATCATCAGAGAAATGTTGATAAGATTAAAACATTGCATCCTTTCTATTCAAGAATCACAAACATTGCATCTTTAATAATTCAAGCATCGCGCTAAGTTTTCATCCATTCAAGCATTTCATAACTTATTTTTCAAAAATAATTAAGAAATAAGCAAAATTTTCTGAATCAATCATAATTAAAGTCGAGTCAAGCTCAAAACCGGGGCAAACGCTTGCCCAGAAAATTCAAGTTGAGGCAATCCTCAATTCCTAAACGTCAGAAAAATCAAGCTGGGGCATTTGCCCACATAAATTCAATTTGAGGTCACCCTCAAACACAATTTAAGATCATGGAACAAACTAGGGCGAACATGCGCCCAAAAAATTCAAGTTGAGGTAATCCTTAATTCCAAAATTCCAAATTCAAGATAAGGCGAACATGCGCCCAAAAAATTCAATTTGAGGCCATCCTCGGATTCTAAAACAAGTTCAAACTGGGGCAAATGCTTGCCTACACGAATTCAATTGGGGGTTATCCTCAAATTCTGAGTCAAGCTCACGCTGGGGCAAACGCTTGCCTACAAAAGATTTAATTTGAGGTTATCTTCAAAATCTGATTCAAGAGAAAAACTGGGGCAAACATTTTCCTAAAAACTCAGGTTGAGGCAACCCTCAATTCCAAATTCAAGATAAGGCAAACAGGTGCCCAAGGAAACTCAGGTTCAGGCAATCCTCAATTCTAGAATTCCAAAACGTTGGGCAAACGCTTGCTCAAAATCCCCTCAAGTTAAGTCATTCCTCGACTACCAAAGACCTTCCAAACTGGGGCAAAACGTTGGCCCAAAATTCTTTCAAAGCAAGACATCTCTCAGTTATCAAGAAATTTCCAAACTGGGGCAAAATGGTTGCCCAAGCTGCCTCAAAAATAATCATCAAGTGCCAAAAAACCTTCAAGCGCAAGGTAGAATGCATCATTCATTCGTGGCCTATGTTATCAGGCCATTGCATCCATACATTCCCGCTCACTGGCCTATGTTGTCAGGCCATAGCATTGCATCCATACATTCCCGCTCACTGGCCTATGTTGTCAGGCCATAGCATTGTATCCATACATTTCCGCTCACTGGCCTATGTTGTCAGGCCATAGCATTGTATCTTTACATTCCTACTCACTGGCCTATGTTGTCAGGCCATAGCATTGTATCTTTACATTCTAGCTCACTGGCCTATGTTGTCAGGCCATACCATTGCATCTTTACATTCTTGCTTTCAGGCCTATGTTGTCAGGCCGCCTTCTAGTTTAGATTTACTGCTCACTGGCCTATGTTGGCAGGCCATAGCATTGCATCCTAACATTCCTGCTTTCAGGCCTATGTTGTCAGGCCGCCTTCTAGTTTAGATTTATTGCTTTCAGGCCTATGTTGTCAGGCCGCCGTTTAGTTTAGATTTACTGCTTTCATGCCTATGTTTTCAGGCCGCCGTTTAGTTTAGATTTACTGCTTTCAGGCCTATGTTGTCAGGCAGCCTTCTAGTTTAGATTTATTGCTTTCAGGCCTATGTTGTTAGGCCGCCGTTTAGTTTAGATTTACTGCTTTCAGGCCTATGTTGTCAGGCCGCCGTTTAGTTTAGATTTACTGCTTTCAGGCCTATGTTGTCAGGATGCCTTCTAGTTTAGATTTATTGCTTTCAGGTCTATGTTGTCAGGCCGCCGTTTAATTTAGATTTATTGCTGGCCGCCGTTTAGTTTAGATTTACTGCTTTCAGGCCTATGTTGTCAGGTCGCCGTTTAGTTTAGATTTACTGCTTTCAGGCCTATGTTGTCAGGCCGCCATTTAGTTTAGATTTCTGTATCATGGCCTATGTTGTCAGGCCACCATCAAGGTTAAATTTCTACATCATGGCCTATATTGTCAGGCCACCATCAAGTTTTAATCTCTGTATCATGGCCTATGTTGTCAGGCTACCATCAAGTTTACCTTTCTGCGTCATAGCCTATAATGTCAGGCCTCATCAAGTTTAGATTTTTGCATCATGGCCTATAGTGTCAGGCCTCATCAAATTTAGATTTCTGCGTCATGGCCTATGATGTCAGGCCTCCCTCATGTTTCCTTTCCTGCATCGCTAAATATTCTTTTCTCCTTTTTGGCCTATAGTGTCAGGCCTCCTTTGAGCTTTCTTTTCTGCACTCCGGCCTATAGTGTCAGGCCATCTTGTACAAACCTTACTTTTTAGTTCTTGCACGCTTCCCTGCCTCAAACAAACCCTTTCCACTCCATTGAGCCTATCTTAACAGGCCGTCCTCTTCTACTCTGCCAATTTTAATAGGCTATTTTCTTTTCATTTTGCTTGTCCTAACAAACAATCCCATTGCATTCCATGCATGTCCTAACAAGCCTTCATTCATTTCAGCTTACTTAGGCTATGTCATCTAGCTTTGTATATTTAAACCCTATCGACACATGAAGCCGGTAAAGTCATTCAACCACCGCTCCTCAGGCATCCGTGGGGTCCACTTTAAGCTCAAGGCTTCTGGTGCTGCTCCGACTTCTTCAAAAACCGCCTCGGACACAAGGTGTTCACGTCTTTACTCATTTCCTACCTCGATAATTCAGAGAATCATTCCTCACATTATCGGGTAGGAAAATAAGTAAAGAGGGGCAAACTGTAAACACCCAATTATGTCCGAGGCCTATTTTGAGTCAATCAGGGAAAAAACCTAATTTAAAAATCCCAAGAAATTCAAAACAAAGCATGATTAAACAGTGAAAACAAAAAAGGGGAGTAAATAATAATAACAAAAGAAATATAGTAACAAAATTGAACTCTGAAATTAGTTTATAAAAACAAGAATTTCGAAAACAACGGAAAACCAAAACCAAAAAAAAGAAATTGAAATAAATAAATAAATAAATAAATAAGAGAAAATAAAAAATAAAAACAAAAAATTCTTAATGAAATCTAAAGAAAATAAAATTTTAAAAAAAAGAGAAATAAGAATTAAAAATCAGAAAAAGAAACAAAAATTTTAAAATTTAGAAAAGAAGAAATAAAGAACAAAAATCTGGAAAAAAGGCAACAAAAATAATTTTTTTTGGAAACTTAAAAGTTGAAAAAGAAAAATTATTATTAATAAAATAAAATTCAAAAATCTAAAAAGAATTAAAATAAAAATAAAAACTGAAAATAAAAAATAATTAAAATAGAATCTGCAAACGAAAACAGAAAATTACAAAAAACAAAATTAAGCAAAAAAGCAAGAATTAAAAATGAAAATAACGGAATTAAAAATAGAAAGGATTGAAACTTAAAAAATTAAATAACCAAAGATGTATATAATAAAAATAGAATTTATGCAACTTTATAATATGATTATAAACAAAGAAAAAGAAAACAAAATTAGTGAAGAAAATCTTTTTAAAGAAAATAACACATAAAATAAAAAAAATCAAAACAAGGAATAAAAAACGGAGGATTTAAAAAAATAGAAAAACAGAGAAAACAGAATTTAGGCCGGAGTTTTAAAGATCAAATAAAAAAGGGGGAGAAAAGAAAATTCGGGAGAGGTTCTATAAAGGGGAAGGAAGGAGATCGCTCTTGGGGCCTGGGCTCTCACTGAAGGATTTTCTAATAAGATTGAAGGCTCCCTTAGGAGTCATTTTCTCGTTCTCTCAGCAATATAGTGACGCTAAGAGTTGGCTCCACCCGCGGTTGCAGAAGGCCTTAAGCAGTTTAGCGAAGAGGGAAAATCTTGCTAATCCAAACGAAGACGTTCCGGCACCGACTCCATAAGAGGTTATTGGCAAGTTTTGTATAAATCGATCTTATCTTATTCTTAGATCAAGAATTGCGCATCAATCTTTGTTGTTTATGCTGAGAACAAGAACCTCATGATAACCTGTTTAGATGATAGTAAAATTCTGTAATGAGGTTCAGGAATTGGCCTGTTAGTATAGTCAGAAGGTGTTTGAGACGTGACTAATGGACTTGAGTCGCGATCCCCGCTATTTCTCACTGTAAAGATCTGATTTTATACGGTGTAAATGGTGATAAAGTTGGGAATGAATTTCAGAACTCATAAGGATTGGGAGTTGTGATCTTTTGCTTGGATATGAGGGTATAACACTGTGAAAATACTTTCCTGTCCTTCAAGTTTCACACAGTCTTCGTCGAATCCCTCGGGGTAGAATCGGTAATAGCCGGAATCTGTGGCAATACATTTGAGTATAGCGCCATCCTTACACGAAGATAGCTTTAGTTGAATAACATACAAGATTCATGGTGTAAAAGCCAATGCAGTTGCTAAATTTAGCAAAGATACAACCCCTATAAATAACATACTAATTGCCTGTGAGGGGGATACGACTGCTGAATTTGTAGAGAGTTTCTTTGTTAGTAAACACGAGAGTGCGGATATGGAATATGAACTTGACAATGATTAAAAAGCTCCCGATTCGTGTGAGGTGCAGAAACAAATTGGGATACTGTAAACACTCAGTTATGTCCGAGGCCCCCAATCATTAAAATTAACCAAAAGTTAAGTTAATTAAAAATTTGAAAAGATGTAAAACAGAAAACAGAAAAAACAGAAAGCAGGAAATACAGAAAACAGAAAGCAAAAAATAAAAAATAAAAAATAATAATAAAAATAAAAGGGAAATTAAAGAATAAGTAAAAATGATAAATAAATAGAAAAAAAATAAAAATAAAAAACGAAAAAGGTAAATAAAATGAAAATTGAAAAAAAGAAAAAGCTAAAAAAATCAGAATAGGGAACAAAAATTTTGAAATCAAAAGGGTTGGCTTTTGGCTCCTAGAAAGGGGTGGATTTTGGCCCTTTGAAAGGACTTGGCCCTTGCTAAGAGAGAGGAGGCTGGCTTTTGGCTCTTTGAAAGAGCTTCACCCTTGCCAAGAAGGGATGTGGCTATATATACCTACAAACAAGAAAAGAAAAGGGCTTTTTTCTCATTTTTGGAAATTCTTGGGAGGAGGAGAACTTGGAGTCTTAGAAGGGGATTTTCAGAACCTTTGAGGGGAGGACCTAGGAGACTCTCTGGCCTTCAATTCAGCCCTTGGCCTCCATAGAATCATCTCTTCATCACCTTCCAATGGAGGTTAGGTCCGAATTTTATCCCTCTTAAGTTTCTTGCTTCTTCTCAGATTTCCGAGTTCATTCTCGTGTCTGTTTTCGTTTTAATTTTTAATCGGTCAAATGACCTCCGATTTTGGTGATTTTTGTTGCGTTTTCTTTGTATTTCTCTCTAGTTTCTGGAATGATATTATTTGTCCAATTTGGATCTGAAATGAAATTTTTATCACTTGATTACCGAAGCATGTTCATCCTGGTGCGCGAATTGACCTAGCTTGTTTGATTTGTGCATATCTTGCTCATTTCTGATTGGATTGATGTCAAACTTGTTTTGTTTGATTCTTATGATCCATATCTTTCAAGTGATCGGTTTTTATTTTTCAGATCTACCAAAAATATTTTCTAAAAATTCTGAGATTCGAATTCAAATTTTGGCGCCAAAAACTTATATGTTCTTGAGGTTCATTTTCTTGTCTGTTTTCTTTTTAATTTTTAATCATTCAAATGATCTCCGATTTTGGTGATTTTTGTTGATTTTTCTTTGTATTTATCTCTAGTTTCTGGAATGATATTATTTGTCCAATTTGGATCTGAAATTAAATTTTTATCACTTGATTACCGAAGCATGTTCATCCTGGTGCGCGAATTAACCTAGCTTGTTTGATTTGTGCATATCTTGCTCATTTCTCGTTGGATTGATGTAAAACTTGTTTTGTTTGATTCCTATAATCCATATCTTTCAATTGATTGGTTTTGATTTTTCAGATCTACCAAAAATATTTTCTAAAAATTCTGAGATTTGAATTCAAATTTTGGCGCCAAAAACTTGTGTGTTCTTTACGTTGATTTTCATCTCTATTTTTCGTTTTTGTTTTTAATTGATCAAATGATCTCCAATTTTGATGATTTTTGTTGCGTTTTCTTTGTATTTCTCTCTAGTTTCCAGAATGATATTATTTATATAATTTGGAATTGAAATGAAATTTCTATCACTTGATTACTGAAGCATGTTCGCAATTCCTTTCCTTAACTTCAAATCAAGTCAAGTTTATGTTAAATCAAGTCTAATTCAAGCCCAATTCTTTTAATCTCGATCCAATTTTCCTTCACTTGGGTCAAGCTCACTTCTTTTTCTTTAATTCTAAATCATTTCTTTAAAGTTGGATTTTGCTTAATTTGGGTCAAGCCTAATTCTTTTCTTTAATCAATTCTTTGGGTCAAGCCCGATCTTTTTCCTTTTCTTGAAATCAAATTCAATTTTGACATGGGTCCAGCCTAAGCCCCTCTTTTCACTTAAACTCAATTATTTTCTTCCATTTTCTTTTAATTTGGGTCAAGCCCAATTTTGGTTCTGTAACTATTAAATTAAATCCAATCGTTTTTTTGAAATATTATCTTCACTAACTCTGTAAAAACATCTGTTTTCAAAACATCTGTTTTAATTTTCTAAAATGTGTGCAATCGGATTTTAACACGAACAGGCAGCCTTCCTTGCTGTTCTATGTTTTAATTCGTGCGGATTCAAATGCGGCTTACGACGATTTAAATTTTGCGAGCACGCAATTTCAGAAAATCATTGTTCACTAACTCTACTAAAAAATGTCTATTTCAAAATATCTGTTTTAATTTTCTAAAATGTGTGCAAGCGGATTTTAACATGAACAGGCAGCCTTCTCTGCTGTTCTGTGTTTTAATTCGTGCGGATTTAAATGCGGCCTACGACGATTTGAATTTTGCAAGCACGTAATTTTAGAAAATCTCTATTTACTAACTCTGTTAGAAAACGTCTATTTCAAATATCTATTTTAAATCTCTAAGATTCGTACAACGGATTATAATACGAACAGGCAGCCTTCTCTGCTGTTCCGCGTTATAATTCGTGCAAAGTCACTCACGGCCTACGACGGTTTGGGTTATGCAAGTACGCAATTTTAGTTTATTCAAAAATCAATCCTATCCTCAAATCACCCCTCTACTTCTTCAAAAGATCAAGTCTCTTAAAACCAGAACTACGTAAGCCTTGAATTTCCCATTGCACCGGGGAATACGTAGGAGCAGGATCAAGTCCTGTCAGGTTAACCTCCATCAACCTATTTATTTTCAAATTAATTAAGGGATCAAACTATTTTCAAATAATCACACACTCAGTTTAAGGGTACTGTTCCTTGGAACAGGCGAGTGGGGTGCCTAACACCTTCCCTACTCGTAACCGACTCCCGAACTTCGAATCTCATCCATTGAGTCAGGGTTTTTCCAAATCTTTTTCCCTTAAACAAAAATTTGGTGGCGACTCCACAATCAAATCAAACTATTTTCAAACATTTAGCTAGTTCGTCGTCTCGTCGGAATTACGGTTGCGACAGATACTGATTAATGTGATCCTAGAAACAAATCACAAAGAACCCCTTTGAAAAACCATGAGCGTATCCAGCTAATAAGGAAACAGTCTTATACAGACTTTGCTTCGCCTTATAACTCGTTCCTAGAGATATTGTGGAAGTCCTGTAGAGTAAAATTCTTGTCGGTGCGTGCGAAATGCTCGTCTATCAGATAGGTGTTGGTTGAGCCACTCCCGCAAGCGAGCGCTGATCCGAGAAAGAAAACTTGGAATCGCCTCGATAATTGACGCTCTGTTCTCGGTTAGGGAGACATCGTTAAAATAGAAGCTATCATGATAAGGTTGATCTTAACGCCATTATGTATAGCATGCACAGTTTCCCTCTGAATAGAACTAGAGGCGCAGTGGTGTTAATACGACCATCCGCACGTAAGTTTTGTTAGGTTGATGCACTGTTCACAACCTCTGTTCAAAAGCCAATGGCTCACTATGGCCTTCAGACAAAACCATGTTCTCAAAGGGTAGGGAATGTACAACAGTCAGATTTCCAGTTTTACCATACATATACACGAAGCCAGACGTGGCTCAACGTAGGTCCCAAGGCGCACCACTAATGCAGAATACCCAGCCACCATGCGGCCATATATATATATATGTCAACATCAATCTGGGTAGTAAGCTTAACAGCAACGTGAGAGGAGAAAATTGGGTAGCAAAGGACTAAGCGCGGACCCACCAACCAGTTTGTTCGATCCTTATGCAACCCCAAGCAATCCACGTGAGGTCCCCTTAAGGTTAATTCTGAACACCTTCATCCTCAAGTGAGCGCTTGGCACAGTGGCAGACGCGCCTCTTGCACCTTCCAGGTTCCCCGTTCGAGTCCCGCATCATGCAATTTTTTAATTCCAACACCCCTCACACGTGTGCCCCCACATGCTGCCGCATGTGCACCCCATGTGCTACCAGCCAAGCCATCAGATGAAGGGCCCAAAATTATAGAACTGCCCCCATTCAAATCCATTAATTCCCAATAGGTCCCAAATTTCCAGAAAATCAAAAAATTAATAAAAAATTACAGAAAATAGAAAAATTAATAAAAATTTCTAGAAAATCAGAAAATTAATAAAAAAATTCCAGAAATTAAAAAAATTCATAAAAATCCCATAATTGCTAGATAATTACATTAAAATCTCCAATTACTCCAAAAGTCAAAAAATGAAGATTCTTCTATTAAATTCGAGCTTTCTTTTATTCAAGGATCAACGTCAATTGCAAATTAGCCCCTTTTCAAAAATTTAAAAATCTTTTTCTAAATATTTTGGGATCTTTAAGTCTCACGCAATGGACTCTAAATGGGGAGCTGGCGGTCTACCTACTGCTCAACATTTAGTAGTTCATATAGGTCCCCGTGCTGCCTTAGCCGCCTCGGGCCTTGTGCATGAGTGGACTTGAGGTCTTTTTCAAGATTTAAAAATCTTTTTTAATATTTTGGGATTATAGGTCTCACGCAACGGGCTCTAAATGGGGAACTGACGGTTTACCTGCTGTTCAACATTTAGTAGTTCGTATAGGTCCCCGTGCTGCCTTAGCCGCCTCGGGCCTTGTGCATGAGTGGGCCAAAAATCCCTCCCAAAGATAAAACTTTCTCAAAACAAGATCTTTAAAATAATCTTTTTTCAAGCATTTTCGAAGGTCAAGCCTTCACAAACCAAATAATCTTTTCTCAAGCACTTTTGAAGGTCAAGCCTTCATAAACTAGAACTACGTAAGCCTTGAGTTTCCCATTGCACCAGGGAATACGTAGGAGCAGGATCAAGTCCTGTCAGGCTAACCTCCATCAAGTATTTATTTTCACTCTAATAAAAGGGATCAAACCATTTTTAAAATCACACACTTAGTTAAGGGTGCCGTTCTTTGGAACGGGCGAGTGGGGTGCCTAACACCTTCCTCACTTGTAACCGACTCCCGAACTTCGAGTCTCATTTTCTAGTTAAGGTTTTTCCAAACTTTTTCCTTAAATAAAATTTGGTGGCGACTCCACGTTAATCAAATCAAAATCTATTTCAAAATTTTAGCGAGTTCGTCGTCACGTCGAAATTACGGTTGTGACAATTTGCATGTTTCAAAATAAGTGCTTGTGCTTGTTGAAGTTAAGCTTACAAATTAGTGGGAGAATTGCAGATTATAGTATAACGGAAGCAACAGACGTTTGGTATACGTTTGAAATCGTTATCTTTGAGTTATTCGAATACTGTGGGGAGTTCTGTTTGTCTGTTATTTGGAGTTGTGCGTAAGGAGCCCTATGTCTGGTGAGAAGTTGCTATTATATTTTGCTGGTTTTAAATTTGAATACCTTTTGATTCTGGAGTTGCAGAACAGAACCGAATGTTGTTATTTGATTTTTCTGTTTACAGTTTTATTTTTTTTTATTCGAGGTTATTATTTATGAGCAGTACAACGGAAGCAACAAATGTTTGGTATATGTCTAAAATTGTTATCTTTGAGTTGTTCGAATACTGTGTTGGAGTTCCGTTGTCTGTTATTTGGAGTTGTGCGTAAGGAGCCTGTGTTTGGTGAGAAGTTGCTATTATATTTTGCTGGTTTTAAATTTAAATACCTTTTGATTCTAGAGTTGCAGAATAGAACTGAATGTTGTTATTTGATTTCTCTATTTACAGTTTTGTTTTTTTTATTATTCGATGTTATTATTTATGAACAGTACAACGGAAGCAACAAATGTTTGGTATATGTTTAAAATCGTTATCTTAGAGTTATTCGAATACTGTGTTGGAGTTCTATTTGTCTGTTATTTGGAGTTGTGCGTAAGGAGTCCTGTGTCTGGTGAGAAGTTGCTATTATATTTTTGCTGGTTTTAATTTTAAATACCTTTTGATTCTGGAGTTGCAGAACAGAACCGAATGTTGTTATTTGATTTCTTTGTTCCCAATTTTGTTTTTTTTTATTATTCGATGTTATTATTTACGAGTTCTTCTATGCATCTTTAAAAATAAGTGCTTGTGCTTGTTGAAGTTTGCGCTTGTGGTTATTTGAATTTTTATTTGTTTACAATAAGTTTTTAGTAAAATTACATAATGTGGTTATTTGTTTAAAAAGAAAATGCCTCTTTCTAAACATGTGCCTGCTGAATTACCCGTGTATGAACCGCACATGTATATATCTTTAATTGACATATGTGGTATGGGTCAAATTTGTATTTGTATACTGATGTTTTGTATATGTTATACTCAGGTTTTTATAAATAGATAACCAGTATTGTGATGAAAAAATGGTTAGCGCTAAACAAGAAGAAGAAGAAGAAAAGTACTTTATGAAGAATATTGAAAAATTGACATATGATGATATATGGGGTTTGGAATTTGATACAAAAAGTGATGCTATTCGGTTTTATTCTATGTATGCACGTTTGAAAGGATTTTATGCTCGTAAAGATGAAATTAGGAGAGATTGTAATGGATCGATTACAATGAGACAATTGGTATGTAATCGTGAAGGTAGTAGACATCGAAAACATTATTTAAGAATAAATCGATGTAGAAATCCCAGGCCATTAACACGAACTAAATGTGGAGCTAAATTTCGTGTTCACTTTGATCATAAGTCTTTGAAGTGGAAAGTTGTTGCCTTTGTTGATACACATAACCATGAGTTGACGCCAAGTGATGCAGTTCACATGATTCCTGGGTATCGTTCACTAGATGAAGCAGATAAAGCACAGGTGAACATGTTGCATTTGCATGGCATTCAAACTTCTCATATCTATGGGTTGATGGTGGGACAAAAAGGTGGTCATGATAGTTTAGGATTTTGCAAAAGAGATCTTTACAATCATATTGACAGAGAAAATCGAGCAAAAATAGAAGATGGTGATGCATTTGCTGCCCTTTGTTATTTGCAAGCAAAAGTTGATAATGATCCTATGTACTTTTCTAAGTTTACAACTACTGCTGATGGTAGATTGCAACATCTATTTTGGGCATATGGCAGTTGTAGAGTTGATTATGAGTGTTTTGGAGATGTGGTTGCATTCGATACCACATATAAGAAGAATAAGTACAATCGACCGTTGGTCATTTTTTGTGGATACAATCATCATGGACAGACCTCTATTTTTGCATTTGCATTAGTTGCAGATGAGAGCTTAGAAACATACAAATGGGTTTTGGATACGTTTTGTGAAGCCATGTTTGGAAAACATCCTACAAGTGTTGTAACTGATGGAGATCTTGCAATGAGGGAAACAGTAAGAAATGTCTTTCCTAATAGTTGTCACAGACTTTGTGCTTGGCATATCCAAAAAAATGCTGCTGATAATGTTAAAAATAAACACTTCTGGCAAGATTTTAAGCAGTTGCTATATCGCAATTTCAGCATTGACGAATTTGAAGATGGGTGGAAGAAATTATTAGATAAATACGCAATTGCTGATAACAAATGGATAAGAAAGATGTATAGAATGAAGACTATGTGAGCTTCATCATATCTCTGTGATAATTTTTTTGCAAGAATCAGAACCACCTCTATTTGTGAAGGTATAAACTCTTTCATTAAGAGATATGTGAAAAATAAAAGTAGCCTTGTTGATTTAATGCATAACTTGGACAGGGCTTTGAAACAGTATAGGCATAATGAATTACTATCTGATTTCAAATCCACATACTCTTTTCCTGTAATGACAACCGCATTGTATATGTATGAAGATGTGGCATAAAAAATTTTTACTTTTAAAAAATTTCTTGAGGTGAAGAGTGAGATTGATGCTGCTGCACAGCTAAATGTTGTGCAGTGTGTTGAGTTTGACATTGTTGTGAAGCTAACGATGAATGAATTTGGAGCTCCAAATAAGGAAATAACAGTTGTTTTTGATAAGCCGAGGTTTAGTTTTGCTTGTCAATGTTGACTCTTTGAATGTTGTGGCCTTCCTTGTTCTCACATTTTCTGTGGCATGAAACATTTACATATAGACATCCTGCCTCCAAGTTTAATTTGTAATAGATGGACCAAATTTGCTAAGTTGGACTATTTATCTTCTATCTGCAAAAGTGATACTGATGTAGATAAAGAGAAAGGGTGTATGTTGCACGAAGGAGCACTAGCTGGACTTTGGAAGAGGTTGGTCAATGTAGCTACAAGGAATGGGTCGGATTTCATGGAGGTTGCTGAAGATATTAATAAACTTGTTGGCAAGTTTGAGAAACGTGATAATTTACGGAACAGCGGGAATTTAAAATCATATTCATTAGTAGGAGATCCTGTGATGGTAAAAACTAAAGGAGCCCCTAAAAAAAGGAAGGGTGTGAAGCGTAGACGTTGTGGTAATTGCAGAAAATGTGGGCATACAGTAAGGAAGTGTCCAAATTTTCTTTCTTGTGATGTGGTATGCTCTGTTCAGGAAAGCTTAGGGAACACCTGAGTCCAATGAAGTAAGGATAATATGATTTGTTTTTTATTTTTCAGATAATGTTATTTATTAATATTTTTATGTTATTATTTGGGTGATGTGGTAAGCTCTGCTGATAATGTTAATTGTTCATTGTTATTTTTCTTAATTTGATACTGTGAAATAGGATTCAATTCAAGTAGTTCAAAAGGAATCAAATTGCATCCGACAAGAAAAGGTATGTTAATCTTGTTAAAACTTTGTTTTTGGCCAGCGTGTTTTGTAATTGTAATTGTTGACATTTTGTTAATGTATAGGACAATTTGCAAAATTTCCAATGTGGAGTGAGGATGATTGAAGAATAATTAATACAAACACAATGCTCTGCAAAGGTTTATGACCAAATGATGTTCCATTGTAGTAAAAAATTAGATGCTAAAAATTAACTATATTTTTCAATTCCATAGGGAAAGGATGGTCGTGATGAATTAAACTATTCAAATTTGAATACTGTTCCTGTTGATGTGATGAAGACCAGTTTCACTTCCCTCTTACAAAACTTGCATGTTTTAGGCAATACGGGAGGTCAACGTCATGTCAAACATTCACATGTTGTTGGTATTACCTTCATCCTTGCAATAGTGTATTATTTTAAGGTTTCATGAATTAATTGATGAATTGATAAATGTTTCTTTTTCTGTAACAGATTCAGAGGGTTCTTGTTAATTATAAAAAAGGGTAATGGCAGCATTGATTTATGTTATGTTGACATTTTCTTATTTATGATGTGTAATATTTATTGACAAATTAATATGTACTCTCGGTGATATTTATGGTTTGATTTTATGTTAAACATTTTGCTTGCGACCCATGCATAATTTCATCTGATCTGATGGGTACTAGTTTAATTTCGTAAATTCATTGCATTCCATTGTCCATGAGACACTCGATGTTGTGTCTTGATGATAAATGGGCAAATTTGATCAATCGCAGATGATGTATGTATGCAATTTTTTTCTTCTGCATTTAGGTTATTTGTTATGTATGTATCGATGGATAACAATTGACATGTAAGTTCATTGTTGTATGTTTTTGCTTTGTTATTTTGCACTTTTTAGTCTCAAATAATTAAATTTTCGAGATTTAGTTTTTAGACAATTATATCGTTTTGTTATTTTTCACTTTTTAGTCTCAAATAATTAATTTTTTAATGATATTTTAAATTAATTTTAATATAATTAATTTTATTTTTAAGTATATTGATAAAATAAAAATTAATTTATACTAAATTTATTATTTTTTTGTCATAGAAAAATTATTAATCTATTCATTGAAAAATCCATAATGTAATTAAGTGTAAAACTGCAAATAATTACATGGAGAAAATCGAGAGACTTATAAGGTTATATACCTCTTAATTAAATATCAAAAAATTTAAAATATGATATTACTCACTCATATGATTACAATATGAATAAAAAAATTCTAACAAAATAAATAAAAACATACATGGCATTACTCAAATCTTGATAGTAGTTCAAAATTTAAAATTAACTGTAACATCACTAATAAATTATTGCATAAACCATATTTTGCCAAAATATAAAATTTACAGTTTTCTTAAAATTGGCAACGTTGCAGAAAGTTGTCTTTAAACCTCACCTACCTTCATCTTATAAGCTCAAATAAGATTGTCTCATTCTCACCAAGCATTTGCATTGCAGAGGCATCAAAACAGAATCAATAGTCTTGACATTCCAGTTTGATCTTAGTCTCTCCATTTTCCTTCAAATCAAACAGGAAAATTAAATGAAAAAATAAAAACCCGAGTTAATTGCATCATGCAATTGGAAGTTAAATGTTAGATTTTAATGAAAAATCTTAGTAAAAATGTGAATAATTGAAATTTAAATGGAAAAGTAAAAAGAAATTGGTTAGAAAATGTAACAGATATTAACAAGTTAAGATCTGAAAACCTTATGCATCGTAATATTTATTCTTTTTCTTGCTTCAAAAAAATTAAAACTCTGCAGTATTTTTGGACATAAAACATGGACTAAAGGGATAAAAAGCATGCCCAAAGAAAATGGACAGATACAAAGGTGCAGACAAGAAAAGTAAAGTGGGGATCAACCATAAAAAATTTATCCAATTAAAAATGAGAACGATTCAAAACGATGCTGCTTTTCCTTTCTTTGTAATGTAAAAAACGAAATCTGGTTTTGTTTTAAAAGTTACACGATTAACTACGGAGAAAACTTACTTTTTTAAATTATAATTAAATTTTTTAGTTACAAAATTATGATTATAATTTATGACAATTTCCTATTAACATGGTAGATGACTTGCAACATTACAGGTGCACGTGTTTAATTTTTTTTTTTTTATAGATTTTAGATTTATTACGTATTTTATTTATTTATTTTTACAAATTTCAAATTTAGTACATTTTTTTAATATTTTATTTTAGAAGGAATATTTTTTCATTTTTTAAGAATAAAGTTAAAAATAATTAATTTTAAGATATTAATTTTATTTCCATACTACACTTAGATATATTATATCAATAATATTATTTTTAATTAAAATAAATATTTTATTTTAAAAATTATTATCAAATTTAATTATTGCAATACATAATAGTTATACTTATAATTTATTTTGTATTCGTAGGTATAGGTATCTTTACTTAGAATTAAATATATGATAGTTATAGTTATAGTTTTTTTAGATTTGTTGGTTTAGAATACTTATGTCTACAGTTTAACAAATCTCATAAAATTTATCAGTGACAAAATTTAATATCTATTGGTATAGGTTATCTATGTCTATAGTTTAACAACTATCACTAGACGTAGTTGTAGGTATATGTCAAATTTTTTGTAGTGACTGCTTGAATTACTTTAATGAAATGAAATAGTTTGTACGTGACTTCAATGGTCCATAAAATCCATTTACTGTATGATATGAACAAAATTAATACCAAAAGTTCGTCCACCACTATCACACACAAACAAGTTATTTTAACTTTAATCAGACCATTTGAGCGTAGACACAAACAAGTCATTTTAAATTTAATCAGAGTATTTGAGCGTAGAAGAATAGAGGATAGAAAAACTATGTAATGTAATACGTTTTTATTTGTGATTATAAAAAAGTTAAATATGAATTTATTTATAGGGATGGCAAATAATTTGTATGAACATTTAATAAATTTAGTTTATAAATTCATAAAGGCATGAGGAGGATACTGCTTCATCTGTATGTATCAGTAGTTATAAACTGCTAATGATTATGACTTTCAGTTTCAGCTCATGATCTGAGATGCCCTCTTTCAGACTCTACATAACAGTCAATTTGTTTCCTATGCTGGAGAAGCAGTTACTGTGGCTCAACAGATTGTCAATACCATGATAACAAAGGGTTATGTTCTCAGCAAGGATGCATTAGCTAAGGCCAAATATTTCCTATAAACAGCGAAGGTTGCTTAACTGAGCCACAGAATTAGCCTCACTAATAAGATATCTGATGGGTGCCATGTGGGTGTCAAGTGCTCTAACCCAGGCCACACAGGTTGCGGTTAATTTGGGCAGTCGTGGCGCTAATCTGTCTGTCTTTGTTAAATAACATTTGTTGTTATTATAACATTTTTGTATCTAAAATATACCTGGTATATGTATATCATAACTTCATTAGGACAAATAATATAGAACATTAGTACAACACAACAATGTGTATAATCAATTTAACAAATTCTATAGCAATATTGCAATATATTTGACTTGTGTGTCTGCTCATCGTGCTGACTGTCAAACAAATTCTGCAAAAGTTGCATTTTCTAACCTTCCAATTATCAATCGTTTTTGTTTTTATGTACCACTCATGGATGATGTTTTGTCTGCTTTATTTTTGAGTATTAAGGCGTAGAAGCAGAGAGGATAAAAAAACTTTGTAATGTAATACATTTTTATTTGTAATAAAGGTAAATATGAATTTATTTATTTATAGAGATGGAAAATAATTTGTATGAACATTTTTATAATTAGTTTGGATGTCAAAATTGGATCCCAAATTTGTTATTATTCAGTCATTGACTTAGAATTAGAATCACAAAGACGGAAGTTATAGTATTCATGCTCTTCCATCTTAAGATCAAAAACCAAAAACAATCAAAGGCACATGTCCTTGGGCAATTATTTTTTCCCACATAGCCTAACACAATTACGTATATGTATAATTTTTTTGAAACAAAAATTTCTACATGTACATAATCATCTAAACAAACAATGTACATAATTGTCGTTTCAACCTATTAAATTACGCTACTTCATTCAACTTATAAAATTACACTAGTTCATTTAAATACACTAAACCATTCATCTGCAAATAAAATATCGTTTACAAATACATCGGTGTACATACCATCATTACAAAACAACATCATTTAAACCGATCAATATTTAGATAATCATTTAAACACAACATCATTATAAAACATAATTCCTGCTAAGATTTACAATTAAACAACCCATGATCATTATCAATAATGTTGAAAACATAACATAAATCTTTTGATGCATTCCTTCCCGAGTACCACACTCAGCCAACAGTACATGTAACTTAGCAATCTCTGTGTCTTTTACACATATCTGGTTTTGTAACTCCACCAATTCTTTATTGAGGATTCCACACTGAGAACAAACAGCATCAACACACGGATCTAACCAATCATAATAATTACAACCCTACAAATATTAACAACACTTGTCAAAAAACCAAAAACCAACTAATTAATTCAATATTAATATATTTAAAAAAATATAATTGTGAACATACTAGACTGTTGTTAACATTTTTATTTCAACATTTGTAGTATCTCCTCCCAGGATTCTTACTGGACCAAGATCTCCTCAAGATTGCAGGTTGGCCACAATAGCAAAACCTTACATAAGAAGAAACAGCCCCAGCACTAATTGAGGAATCTGAATGCGATGTCATTCTCTGTTATTAGTAATCGACAAAAATGTGGAATCAACACAATTGTTAAAAGATATTCCAATGTCCAATGAATCAACACATTCATTTCTAAACTAGTCAACTAATGCATTTTTTAACATTCACAATGAGTTATAAACACAAATGTAGATCTCCATTTTATTTATTAAAAAGCACAAAATTAATGCCTAGGATTTAAATGTAAAAATGATATATAACTCTGGACATGGAGCCTATGTCAATTATCCTGCATGCCACAACCACGTCCATATTCATTCATCAAAGCATCAGTTGATACAAATGACAGATCATTTATGCAACTAAATGACAAATTAGGGAGACATATTTCCTATCTTCAAAACAATAACAACATATCTTTTTGTGCATAAATGAAGATAAATAATGCAACAAACATAATATACCAACAACTCTCAACAAAATAATCACGACATCAACTACCTTAGTCTCATTTCATGTAATATTAACTAAAGCAAACATTTGTTCCTTCACAGCCAATATACTGCATGTGCATAGATCGATTCCATATCAAGAGGTCCTTGATTGAGCACACTTAATCTTCTGACATTTGTCCACATCAAACCAAAAAAAGACTCACATCATCAAGACTTGAAGAAAGTTTAAAATATCCAACCACAAATTCTTTGGATACTATCACAAAGGTTGTTTGGAATACAAACTTAACAGATAGATACTAACTTTAACTTTTTTTTTCTTCATAACATTAACATTTATTTCACCTAGTCAAATCAAACACAATATGTAGCCGAGCAAGTAACCCACAGGCATAAACAAATTCTACCACCATAAACAAATTCTTACTACAAAAATACCAAAATAGTAAATTTATTTCACTCAACTTTCTATTGGAACACAACGACCAAATGTATTCTAGATACTGTACCACCAATTTCTTCTCACCAGAATCCCAACTCATATCCAAAATCAAAGCCAAAATACATACCAACAGTCCATAGACAAGAAAGACCAAAACAGAGACTAACTACTTTGCAGCGGTTTTGTAGTAGCCTTTTCTAACATCAATTAAGGATATTTAACAATGGATCGAGCAACACCATGATTAATCATACATTCAAGGCAAAGATGCGTCACCCCCAAAAGCAAAATACAAATCAATCCCTAAACATTTGTACATACCGATATTCGATATAAACTTCAACGTCGCTGTGATTAGAGTAGAAGTGCAAATATTGCTTCCTCCAGAATGTCTATTTAAGCAAGGATGCTTCCTTCACAAACTTCGTTCCTAAAACACCTACCCACCCACCATCTCCCTCCCTCTCTCCCTCTCTATGTATTTGACAGAAGGTTTGTAAAAGCACCGTCTAACCATGGTTACATACGGGTTAAACAATAATAAATAAATATTTTCAAAAATTATTTTACAATCCTTCTTCTAGCCCCTTTTTATAAATTTCCCATCTTATGTATTGCTTTTATTAAATACATATATTTTCAACCTATGGTAGCAAAAGTTAAATTTAAAAATATTATATTTAACTTATATTAAATATACAGCACACGTGTCAATAGATAATTAGTCAACAGGAACAAAGGGTTTGCTACCCTCCAATTTAAAAAGGTACCGGAGAAGGCACCAAAGCTTAATCCCCTTTTGATTTTGTTTTTCGAGGAATTCACTTAACCCACGTTGTACCCAACTTTATTATATTATAATTGAATTAACTAGTCTAATTAATTCGCTTTGAAAAAATTTATATATTTTTTTATTTTATACCTGCTTATTGGATAATAAATGTTTCTTTTTAATTTTAGATTTGATTATAATTTTGTGTTTTTTGTTATATTATATTTTATGGTTTAGATATTTTAATTTTTTTTCACATTAATCACTTTGAATTCAAAATAAAGTATATATATATATTTATTTTATTATATTTTTTATATTTAATGAATTAAATTAAAAATATATTCTTATACTTAATTAGATGTTTATAAATAATGGAACAGATGTTTTTGAATTTTTTTTTACTCTTTAAAGCACTAATGATAAGATGATAATTAAGATAAAGAATCTTTGATCATCTAATATTTTTTTCAAATAAAAAATTTATTGTCTTTTATATTTTTTTGTCTCTTTCCTGAATTCATGTTTATAAAATTTTTTTTCTATTATTAGCTCATACTTTAAGATAAATCTCTTTAACTTTTAAAAATTGTTCTTCTTGCAAATTTTATCTTAAAGCTTTTACTTTTGTGTACCCATTTTCTTCAATGATTCATGCTGATTCTACCCCTTCAAATTATGCCACATGTTTCCTTCAATTTTGTGTTGTCCACGTATGATACTAAAACAAATTTAGAGATCGTAATTTCTTTCACATATTCCCTTCAATTTTGTGTTGTCCACGTATGATACTAAAAAAAGCTTAGAAATCATAATTTTGTCCACATGTTACCTTCAATTTTGTGTTGTCCACGTATATTACTAAAATAAACTTAGAAATCATAATTTTTTTCGCTCCATAAATGGTGATTATCGTCTCACCTTCAATATATTTGATCCTCTTATAAATGGTAGATGGAATAGCGCCAAAATTATGAAACCAAGATCGACCTAATAATATAGTATATGTCATTTCAATCCCCATGACTAGGAATAACATTTGGAAAATATTTGGACCAATCTCCAATGGTAACATCACCTTCCCAAAGATATCTCTTCAAAAAAGATAAAATTAAAATAAATAACCAAAATAATAATTTAATAACTAATCAAATAAAAATGATATTAATAATAATAATATTGATAAATATATAGAAAAATTTTATTCAATTTTATGTTTTTATCTAAATTTTAAAGATTTTGAGTTGTTATTATTTATAAAAAAATAATTAAATTAAAATAAAATATAGCAATTGAAAAAGAATGAAAATTTAAAATTTAATTAATGATTAAAATTAAAAATTAAAAAGAACCATTTAAAAAAATAATCAATTAAGAATTAATTTAAAATAATTAAAATATAATAAAGATAGATTGAGTTAGTGATTAAAACTAATAAATTAAGAGAAAATTAATCATATTAAATCGATATAAATAAATATAATAAATATAAATAGATATTTAAAATTAAATTAATGATTAAAATTTATAATTAAAATGTAAAAAATAAAATAAAATCTATTTAAATTAAAAAATTTTAAAAATCTTTCCATACATCGAGTAGTGCGATAAGTAAAATTGAATGTTCCAATTTCTTCTATTTTATCTAAATTTTAAAGATTCTAGTTTGATTACTTAGGATACTTTAAATAATAAAAAATAAAATTAAAAACAAAATAATAATATAAAATAAAATAACATACAATAAAAAAAATATTGGATTAAATATAATGCGATAGAAATAAATAATAATAATATATAGATAAATAAAATAAATTAATTTAAAAGGATAAACTGTGATAGAAAAAATGTAATGTTCACACTTATTTATTTTAGATATTTTATAGTCTTATTAATTTAAAATATTCTTTTTTTAAATAATATTTTTTATTTTTCAATTAAATTTAAAAATTTGATTCTATTTTGATTAATGTAACTACTTATTTAGTAAATCTTAAATTATTGAAATTTCATACATTATAGAACCTTTATTGATTTAACTATTTTTATAATTATTTTTTGTATTTATTATTAGAATATTATCAACACTTAGACTTGTGTAGAATACACTCGGATCATGTTGTTGAAAGCATATTTAGACCATTTATATTAAACATCTCTCTTAAAATAAAAGTTTTTACATTTAAAATAATTGGCTACTTTTAAGAGAAAATTTAAAAAGCTTTTGACTCCAATTAAGTTACTTGTTAATACTAATATATCAACTGACTAAAGGCTTAAATATTCGAATTTCTAAATTTTGTAACTACAAAAAAAATTAACTTTTTCGACGAATATTTTGTGACAATTGTATAAACCTATATAAAATATATTAAATTGATACAAAATATATTAAGTTTTGACGGTTATAACATTTAAACGATTACTAAAATACCTTCGGACAGATAATTTCTGATAAATAAAGATTCGTAAAAATGAAGATTAAAACTGCCACTATCTATCATTTAAAACCTTTGCTAAAAAATTTTCTTTTTGTAGTTTGTGACCCATATAAATGTAGTTAATCCTTTGATATATTGGGTTAGTGTGAGTCTAAATTGTATTAAGATCATTGTTATCTCTTTTATAAGATATGTATTAGTTGATGTTACTTTTGTCATCATATCTCTTATAATATTTGAGATATTTGGACCATCCTTTGAAATTTCTTTTTTTTTAATATACTGTGCTTTTTCACTCATCATTTTTTATACTTGAGATATGAATCTTATTTTATATGATTTATATCTCTATTGGATATTTACATTATAATATTTTCTACTCATATTTATTAGATTGCTAATTTGACACGTGCTTTGATCATAGTTAATATTATATACTTGATAATTCATATACTTATGATAATGGATTAATATTATCCAAATGAAAAAAATTTATATTATTATTATTTATTAAAAATTAATAAATTATATTTTAATTTATGGATAAGAATTATCAATTTTAATATATATGTACAAATATATACTTTATATGAATTATTAATATTAGTTATTTAATTATTTGCACATGTCAATATTGATAAATATTGTATAGGCCTTTAGTATGGATAAGTTATGAAGCATTAGGATACTTTAATTGGTACATGTGGAGAATCACGAATCTATGCTAGTGGTTAAGCTATTGTTTTCCATTATATTTTATCTCTCCATCTTTCTTTTCAGACAATCTGCATGCAAATGGATCCTAATTGACCAATAGATATGCAAAATTCTTACCCTTTTATTTCATGATATTATAATTTGTGTCTCTGATCATGGTTTGGTTGGAATATATTAGAAAAAATCAAATAAACCAAACCAATCTTTTGTAGTTAGGTTCGCTTCAACTTTTAAATTTTTTTTTGTTTTAAAAAATCTAACAACAAATATTAGTCAATAAAATTTGTAACACCCAAAAAATTTGATAGATTCTCAACATTGTGAATTCATACTAGTAAAAAAACACAAAGATAAAAATGAAAATTTAAAGAAAGTAGAAATATTTTAGTAAAGTGATGAAATACCTTTGTGCTAGGAGACTTAGAACTTTTCAACAATGGTTAGGATATCATTAAAAAGAAATAGAGATGAAGAAATAACGAAAATGCCACTGAAAATACTCGAAACACCTTTAAAGAACTCTAACTTCTGTAAGGATTAAACTATTCCCAAAAATATAGTAATGACTTAAAAATAAGTTGGGGATAAACCAACAGGGATTAAAAACATCAAGAAACTAATTTAGTAACTTTTCTGAGAATTTTTTTAAAAATGATCAAAATGTCCTTGAAAGTTTGATAAGGTCAGAAATTGCTAAACAAAGACCTATAACTTAGAGTTTATACAAAATTTCACTTGATTTTACATAAGGGTGACTAGCTATCATGAGTCATCAAATCATAATAAAAAGACAAATATTTATGAGAAAAGATAAAAGTAATTATGGTTAAGTTAAAAACTAACCTTGATTAGGTTAAAAAAATCATGATTAGGTTAAATAAACTATGGTTAGTCTTAAAGGATAATTAATCATATTTTACAATTAAATTTGAAAATGAAAATTACATATGAATGGACCAAAATTTCCTTAGTTAAAAATTTAAATCTGAAATGTCCATAGATGGTCGAATTTGAGAAGGTCCCATTTCTTTCAAAAGTTTATCTCTACACACTCACCCAAGACTCTACAAACAAAACTCTCACTTTCAAAAATCTTCGAATCAAGATTGACTAAGTTAATCTTCTACCTTTAAACCTAAACCTTGAACTAAACAAGGAGACAAAACACCACCACTTCTCATCAAAGAATTCATGTGGGACATCAAGGGAGGAGACTCTCCATCATTTAATCCAACATGTTCCCATGTTAAGACTCCAGCACAGCAAGTAGGGATTTCTACCTTAAATTTTTCTAATCCTTACTTAAGTGATTTTGGCCTAATCTCTTTGTTCTTTTGTGAATTTCTCTCTAAAATTTATGAATTCAACTTTCTTAAGTATTTTCTTATTCAAAATTAACCAAGTTCTTTTAAAATAATCATCACTAAATTTTTAAATAATTTTGAGATTAAGAGAAAATGTTAATGGATTAAGTGCTCCTTGGTGATTTTAGAGAAATTTAATTAGGTAAAATTTCTTAAAATCAATTTTAAGTACCTTGGAAAGATTTGAGAGATTTTGTTTAAGTGTTGGAAGATGCTCATGTAAAGGATAAACTAGAGCTTAGAGTAGATCTTATTGATCATAACTTATTTGGTTCGAAAATGATGTTATATGTTTTTTCTCCTTAAAGTTGCAAGTTGATTTTTATCTTTATGAAACATTCTAATCTAAAACTCAGATATTTACAAAAGTATAGATCTGGACCAATATAATAATAAATCAAAAGGATTCTAAAATGTAAATAATAAAATTTAAAACTTGATCTTAAAAATTGGATTTTTATGACTATAAAACAAAGATTGGAATTATGGACTTAGAAGGTGAAAGAGACATTTCAAACTCTTTATAACTATGACTAAGACCATGGATCAAGGACAAATTTTGATGAATCCAAACAAAAAGATATAATCAATAATAAAATCAAAGATTTACAAGTTAAAAAAAAAATTGGTGAAAAGAAGTCTTTGGTCCATGGTCTTGGTCCAGATAAAGGTCCTTGGCCACATAAAGATCTAATCATGACCAAGGTCATTCGGCCAAACTTACTAAATTAACAAGGAAAGGGTTTAAAATTTAGGTAAGGTATAGAGGGGAATCCAGCTAGGGATGGAAATGAACAATGTTGTCCCACAGGATCTACGACTCAGCTTGTTAAAAGTTTAGTTGACTCGACTTATTTAATAACTAGACAGATTCACACTTGTTAAAAAGTCATTTTAAATAAATAAATTAGACTTAAACTTATTAAAAATTCATTTTGCCTATTTACGAACTTATTTATCTTTATATATTATATATTTATATTTATTTTAATATATTATATTTATATAATATTAATATATGTACATAATTTATTTAAAAAAATAATTTTTAATTTCAAATAGAAGAAACTCTATATTTGTGAAACTTTTTAAAGTTTATTATAAAATCTCTATATATTACTTTAATTTTAAAACAAGTGTTTTATATTTTACGTACGTATGTACTAGGTGTGTGAATTATATTTGTACATAATGTTGAATATACATCTTTAAAATTTTATAGTTAAGATTATGAATTTTTTTTATCTTTTATCTTGTTAGCAATAAGGTTTAAGTTTCAATTGTTCATATAGATTTTAAATTTATTTATTAATCTTTTATGTATTGCATGCTTTTAAATAGATTTATAGGTGTTATAAGTTTTAAAATACTTAAAAAATATTAAGTTAAACCAATCTAACCGTCTAAATCATAATCTCTCAAAAATTATTTTTCAAAATAAAAAAAATAAATAATATAATCATTAGATAAGTCTAAGTAAAAATAAATAAAATTAGCTAATAAATTTTAAACTAAATATATTAGATTTTCTCAGTATACAAAGATTAATTTAAATAGATTAGTTTGATTTATTTTATGTGATAATTAATATTTTTTGTATTTTTATATTTTTTACTTTATTAATAATCTTTTTTATTTTCTCAAGTAAAAATGTTCAGCTTAATAATTTTGTTCACACATGTGATTATTCTATGCAATGATTAATTAATAAGTTTTTAATAAATGTTTGATCTGCTAGTTGTAATAATATGGTTATTTTAGGATTTTTTTAATAATTTTTAAATTTTAAATTTCACATAACAATTTTTAAAATGTAAATGTGTGATTCTAAAAGTTTATAATATATTTATCTTAAATTATTTAAATTTAGATTATTAATTATAAAAAATATTAAAAACATTAAATATTAAAACGTAAATGTTTTTCTAATTAAAAGTCATCAAAATTTAAATTTCAGAAAAATCTTTTAAATTTATTTCCAAAAAAAATTATTTTTTAGATTACCAAAATTCAAATTTATTTATACAAAATTATGGTTTTAAATCAAACAAATAGAATTATTTTACCTAAAATTTTTTATTATATAAAAGATATATAGCAACAAGATAAAAATTCTATCTAACTACTCTCTCTGCATATTTTATTTTATATATATATATATATATATTATCTTTAAATATTTTTATTTTTTAAAAATGTTCAAATAATTTTTTTTAAATCATTTTAGAATTATATATTTAACATTGGATAATATCGTTTAGAATGAATAAAATAGCACTCTCCTTGTTTATAAATGACTATTGAACCTAGATGTCTTGTTTCAGGTTTTCTTCCAATTTTTTTTTTTCAAATATAAACTTTAGTAGCAACTCTATTTTTATATTTTTAAAATTAAATTTATTTTTATTAATTTATCATCCTATCATAATTTAGGTTATGACAATTGTTAATATTTAAAAGTTTATTTATTAATGCATAAAATTTTAATAAACATAAATAAAATATTTTTTTACATGTAACATTTCTAAATCTATACACTTGTGAAATTTTGACATTTTTATTATGATTTTTAAATTTTTTATGTTCTTTTAGGATATAATTTTTTATCAAATTATTTAAAGTATTTTGACTAAAATTATTAAATCCAAATATTTATTTAAAATTTTATTTAAGATTTTTTAGAGATATATAATAGTTAATGTATATCAAATTTCTTGAACTGTTTTTAGTAGGATATGATTCTTGAATTATAAATTTTTAATATTTGATGAAGCTACTTTTATGCATGAAATTTTAATTAACGTAAATTATGCTTCAATTTCAATTTATTTTTCTTGATATATCCACTCGTAAAACTGACTTTTTTGATGCTAATTTGATTTTTAAAAAAGAAATTATTTTTATTTTAATTTTGAGTAAAATTATTACATTTAAATATTTTTTTAAATTTTAAGTGTCTTTAAAATTTTAAAAGATAATTCATAAGGTTTTATAGATTTTAAAAAAATTTATAATCAATATTTTCACATTTTTTCATGATAATTATGTTATCTTAATATTTTATAATTAGTTTTGTTATTATATATTATTTTATATATTAATTTTTTTATTATTTTAAAACTAACGTATTTTTAAATTGTTGAATGTATAAAAAATATTAATTTGATCATTAAAAAAAATTAACCTGAATTTCATGAATTATAAAAAAATAATATCAATATATGAAATAATAAATTTTATGTAAATGAAATTTTTAATAAAATATATATTAAATATTTGTTGATAGTATATCATAACTGACCCATTAATAGATTTTATTTTTTTAAAATGATTACATTTATAAAGGATTATTAGAATTGATTTTATTCTATATACAAATTCAAAAATATCCAATATTTGAATAAAAAATTGAAAATTCAAATATGGTAAAATTACAATTTGACCAAATATAAAAATATGGCAACGGAAAATCAAAGATTAATATAAAAAAATTATAATTATTTAAAATTTAAATATAGTAAAATTTATATTTATATAAAAGTAATAGATACCAAGTGAATTATTTTTAAATATCCAAAATATTTTTCTATAATTATAAAGATACACTAAAACCTCATAAACAATAAAAAATATGTTATTATTATAATTAATATATCGTATTTTATTTACAAACTTTAAAAGTTTAAATTTTTATTTAAATTAATTCCAACAAAATATGTTAACAAATAAAGGATTTAAAAAATCTTAAAAATTAAAATTCAAAGCATTAAACTTATTCTTATTTATGAATATAATTATCATACATTTATATAAATTTAACATTTTTATCATAACTTTAATACTAATTTTTTACAACATTTATGTTTTATTATCACTATTTATTCATGATAAAAATAAGAAAAATGCAAGTGATAAATTTTTATTAATCTTTTAATATTTAATTAATAAAATACAAAATAAATTAAAGATATAGTAAATGGTTTAAGAATATAAAAGAGTAAGGTGTAATTTTCTATTACTAAGCAGATAATTATTTTTTGGTATAGATTAATTAGTACATTAAAAATAATAATTTTTGTTAAAAAATTATTATTTAAGAAAATATTTTAGGTAAATATAAATAATCAATAAAATATGTTTGACAGTAAATGATTAGATAAGAAAAATTCTCAAATAATAGATGAGTGTGTATGTATGGTCTAAATCTGATTTCAACATATCCTTAAATATTATAATAATATAACAATAAATTATTTAAAAATAAAATTTAGTTTGGCATATGAATCATTTCATCCTTACTTATTTTACACGTTTTAAAAATATTTTAAAAACTTTTTAAAATATTTCATATTTTTATATTCAACAATCATGTCAAATTCAAAAGTTATTTTAATATTTATGTAAATATATTATTTTTAAATAAAATTTCTTCAAGAAATGTATGAATTTTTTTATTTTAATTCATTTTTTAAGAATTTGTATATTGAATAAAATGAATATTTTTGTTTTAATTTTGAGTAAAATCATTGCATCTAAATACTTCCTTGAATATTAAGTGTATTTGAGATTTTAAAAGATGATTCATAAGGTTTTGTAAAATTTTTTTAAAAAAAATTTTGATCAATATTTCTACATGTTATGAAAATAATTATGTTGTCTTAATATTTTATAATTATTTTTTCATTATATACTATTTTATATAATAATTTTCTCATTGTTTTAGAATTAACATATTTTTAAATTGTTGAATGAATAGATAACATTAATTTGATCATTAAAAAAATTTGACCAGAATTTCATGCATGAATTATAAAAAATAATATCAATATTTGAATGATAAATTTTATGTAAATAAAATATTTAATAAAATTATATTTCATATTTGTTGATAGGATATCTTAATTAATCCATCATTAGAATTAATAGATTTTATTTTTTTAAATGATTACATAAATAAATAATTACTAGAATTGTTTATATTCTATATACAAATTTAAAAGTATCAGATATGAATTGAAATATGGTAAAATTAAAGTTTAACCATATATAAAAATATGGCTAGAGAAAGATAAAAGACTAATATTACAAAATTATAATTATTTAAAATTTAAATATGGTAAAATTTATATTTATATAATAGATACCAAGTGAATTATTTGAAAAGATCCAAAATATTTTTTTCTAAAATTATGAAGATACACTAAAACCTCATAAACAATAAAAAATATGTTATTATTATAATTAATATATTATATTTTATTTACAAACTTTAAAAGTTCTAAATTCTTATTTAAATTAATCCCAACAAAAAATATTAATAAATAAAGGATTTAAAAAATTTTAAAATACAAATTCAAAGCATTGAACTCATACTTATGAAGATAAATATCATACATTTACACAAATTTAACAATTTCAATTATAATTTTAATATTAATTTTTTACAACATTTATGTTTTATTGTCACTATTTATTCAAGATGAAAAGAAGAAAATGCAAGTGATAAATTTTTATTAATATTTTAATATTAATTAACAAAATACCAAATAAATTAAAGATATAGTAAATGTTTTAAAAATATAAAAGAGTAAGGTGTAATTTTTAATACTAAGCCCATAATTATCTTTTGGTATATACTAATTTGTACATTAAAAATAACAATTTTTTTAAAAAATTTCATTATTTAAAAAATATTTTATATAAATTTAAGTAATTAATAAAATAAGTTTAATAGTGAATGATCAGCGTTTCTATTTAAAAAAATTATCAAATAATAAATAAGTATGTATATATGGACTAAATCGGATTTCAACATACTATTAAATATTATAATAATGTAAAAATAAATTATTTAAAAATAAAATTTAGTTTGAGCTATGAATAGTTTCATTCTTATTTATTTTACAGGTTTTAAAATCAATTTAAAAACTTTTTAAAATATTTCATATTTGTATGTTCAACAATGTCAAATTCATGAGTTATTTTAATAGTTATGCAAATATATTATTTTTAAATAAAATTCTTTCAAAAAATCTATGACTTTTTTTTTATGCTAATTTATTTTTTAAAAATTTATATATCAAATAAATTGAATATTTTTATTTTAATTTTGTGTTAATTCATTGCATCTAAATATTTTCTTGAATATTAAGTGTCTTTGAGATTTTAAAAGATGATTCATAAGATTTTGTAAATTTTTTTAAAAAAAAATTATGATCAATATTTTTATATTTTTTTAGAATAATTAAGTTATCTTAATATTTTATAATTATTTTTGTCATTATATATTATTTCATATATTAATTTTCTCATTGTTTTAGAACTAACGTATTTTTAAATTGTTGAATGAATAGATAACATTAATTTGATCATTGAAAAAAATTGACCAGAATTTGATGCATGAATTATAAAAAAATAATATCAATATTTGAGAAATAAATTTTATGTATCTAAAATATTTAATAAAATTATATTTAATATTTATTGATAGCATATCTTAATTAATCTATCATTAAAATTTATAGATATTATTTATTTAATATGATTACATTTATAAAGGATTATTAGAATCGTTTTTAATCTATATACAAATTTAAAAGTATTAGAAATTCGAACAAAACACTGAAAATTTAAATATGGTAAAATTAAGGTTTGACCATATATAAAAATATGGCTAGAGAAAGATCAAAGACTAATATTACAAAATTATAATTATTTAAAACTTAAATATGATAAAATTTATATTTATATAATAGAATCAAGTAAATTATTTTGAAAGATTCAAAATATTTTTTTTTTAAATTATAAAGATACACCAAAACCTCATAAACAATAAAATTATATTTTATTATTATAATAAATATATCGTATTTTATTTACAAACTTTAAAAGTTTAAATTCTTATTTAAATTAATTCCAACAAATAATATTAATAAATAAAGCATTTGAAAAATTTTAAAAATACAAATTGAAAGCATTAAAGTCATATGAAGATAATTATCATACATTTACACTAATTTAACCATTTTAATCATAACTTTAATATTAATTTCTTACAATATTTATGTTTTATTGTCACTATTTATTCACGATAAAAAGAAGAAAATGCAAGTGATAAATTTTTATTAATATTTTAATATTTAATTAACAAAATACTAAATAAATTAAAGATATAGTAAATGTTTTAAGAATATAAAAAATTAAGGTGTAATTTTCTAGATAGTTATCTTTTGGTATATACTAATTAGTACGTTAAAAATAACAATTTTTGTTAAAAAATTATTATTTAAGAAAACATTTTATATAAATGTAAGTAATTAAGAAAATATGTTTAATAGTGAGTGATCAGGTTTTTATTTAAAAAAATTATCAAATAGTATATGAATGTGTATGTATGGACTAAATCTGATTGCAACATATCATTAAATGATATAATAATATAACAATAATTTATTTAAAAATAAAATTTAGTTTAGCCTATGAATAGTTTCATTCTCACCTACTTTAAAGGTTTTAAAAAATATTTTAAAAACTCTTTAAAATATTTCATATTTTTATGTTCGACAACTATGTCAAATTCATGAATTATTTTAATAGTTATTTAAATATATTATTTTTGAATAAAATTTATTCAAAAAATTTAGGATTTCTTTTTTATGCTAATTATTTTTTATGCTAATTAATTTTCTAAATATTTTTAAAATTAATAAATTTTTAAATTGTTGAATGAATAGATAATATTAATTTGATCATTAAAAAAATTAACCTTAATTTCATGCATGAATTATAAAAGAATAATATCAATATGTGAATAATAAATTTAATATACATGAAATATTTAATAAAATTATATTTAATATTTGTTGGTAGTATATATTAATTAACCCATTATTAAAATTAATAGATTTTATTTTTATAAAATGATTATATTTATAAATGATCACTAAAATTAATTTTATTCTATATACAAATTTAAAAGTACCAGATATTCAGACAAATAATTGAGAATCCAAATATGGTAAATTTAAAGTTTGACCATATATAAAAATATGGCCAAGGAAAGATAAAAAACTAATACAACAAAATTATAATCATTTAAAATTTAAATATGGTAAAATTTAAATTTATATAATAGATACTAAGTGAATTAAAAGATCCAAATATATTTTTCTAAAATTATAAAAATACATTAAAACCTCATAAACATTAAAAATATATTTATTATTATAATTAATGTATCGTATTTTATTTACAAATTTTGAAAGTTTAAATTCTTATTTAAATTAATTCTAAAAAAATGTTAATAAATAAAGGATTTAAAAAATCTTAAAAATTCAAATTCAAAGCATTAAACTTGTTCTTATTTATGAAGATAATTATCATATATTTACATAAATTTAACATTTTGATCATAACTTTAATACTAATTTTTTACAACATTTATGTTTTATTATCACTATTTCTTCATGATAAAAAATAAGAAAAATGAAAGTGATAAATTTTTATTAATCTTTTAATATTTAATTAATAAAATACCAAATAAATTAAAGATATAGCAAATGTTTTAAGAATATAAAAGAGTAAGGTGTAATCTTCTCATACTAAGCAGATAATTATCTTTTGGTATAGATTAATTAGTACATTAAAAATAATAAATTTTGTTAAAAAATTATTATTTAAGAAAATATTTTAGGTAAATATAAGTAATCAATAAAATATGTTTGACAGTGAATGATTAAATAAAAAAAATTATCAAATAATATGAGTGTGTATGTATGGTCTAAATCTGATTCAAACATATCCTTAAATGTTATAATAATATAACAATAAATTACTCAAAAATAAAATTTAGTTTGACATATAAATAATTTTATCCTTACTTATTTTACACGTATTAAAAATATTTTAAAAACTCTTTAAAATATTTCATATTTTTATGTTCAACAACCATGTCAAATTCAAAAGCTATTTTAATATTTATGTAAATATATTATTTTCAAATAAATTTTTTTCAAGAAATGTATGAATTCTTTTTTATACTAATTCATTTTTTAAGAATTTGTTTATTGAATAAAATGAATATTTTTGTTTTACTTTTGAGTAAAATCATTGCATCTAAATACTTTCTTGAATATTAAGTGTATTCGAGATTTTAAAAGATGATTTATAAGGTTTTGTAATTTTTTTTTTAAAATCAGGATCAATATTTCTACATTTTCTGAAAATAATTATGTTGTCTTAATATTTTATAATTATTTTTTTTATTATATATTATTTCATATATTAATTTTCTCATTGTTTAAGAATTAACATATTTTTAAATTGTTGAATGAATAGATAACATTAATTTGATCATTAAAAAAAATTGACCAGAATTTCATGCATGAATTATAAATAAATAATATCAATATTTGAATGATAAATTTTATGTAAATCAAATATTTAATAAAATTATATTTGATAGCATATCTTAATTAACCCATCATTAAAATTAATAGATTTTATTTTTTTAAATGATTACATTTATAAAAAATTACTAGAATTGTTTATATTCTATATACAAATTAAAAAGTATCATATATGAATTTAAATATGGTAAACTTAAAGTTTGACCATATATAAAAATATGACTAGAGAAAGATCACAGACTAATTTTACAAAATTATAATTATTTAAAACTTAAATATGGTAAAATTTATATTTATATAATAGATACAAGTGAATTATTTGAAAAGATCTAAAATATTTTTCCCTAAAATTATGAAGATACATTAAAACCTCATAAACAATAAAAAATATGTTATTATTATAATTAATATATCGTATTTTATTTACAAACTTTAAAAGTTTTAAATTCTTATTTAAATTAATTTCAACAAAAAATATTGATAAATAAAGGATTTAAAAAATTTTGAAAATACAAACTCAAAGCATTGAACTCATACTTATAAAGATAAATATCATACATTTACACAAATTTAACCATTTTAAATATAACTTTAATATTAATTTTTTACAACGTTTATATTTTATTATCATTATTTATTCACGATAAAGTGATAAATTTTTATTAATATTTTAATATTTAATTAACAAAATACCAAATAAATTAAAGATATAGTAAATGTTTTAAGAATATAAAACTGTAAGGTATAATCTTTTAATACTAAGCCCATAATTATCTTTTGATATATACTAATTATTACATTAAAAATAACAATTTTTGTTATAAAAATTATTATTTAAAAAAATATTTTATATAAATGTAAGTAATTAATAAAATATGTTTAATAGTGAATGATTAGCGTTTCTATTTAGAAAAATTATCAAATAATAAATGAGTATGTATGTATGGACTAAATCTGATTTCAACATACTATTAAATATTATAATAATATAAAAATAAATTATTTAAAAATAAAATTTAGTTTGAGCTTTGAATAATTTTATTTTCATTTATTTTACAGGTTTTAAAATTATTTTAAATTTGTTTTAAAATATTTCATATTTTTATGTTCAATAATGTCAAATTCATAAGTTATTTTAATAGCTATGTAAATATATTATTTTTAAATAAAATTATTTCAAGAAATATATGACTTTTTTTTATGCTAATTTATTTTTAAGAATTTATATATCAAATAAATTGAATATTTTTATTTTAATTTTGTGTTAATTCATTGCATCTAAATATTTTCTTGAATATTAAGTATCTTTGAGATTTTAAAAGATGATTCATAAGATTTTGTAAATTTTTAAAAAAAAAATTATGATCAATATTTCTATATTTTCTTAGGATAATTAAGTTATCTTAATATTTTATAATTATTTTTGTTATTATATATTATTTCATATATTAATTTTCTCATTGTTTTAGAACTAACGTATTTTTAAATTGTTGAATGAATAGATAACATTAATTTCATCATTAAAAAAAATTGACCAGAATTTAATGCATGAATTATAAAAAAATAATATCAATGTTTGAGTAATAAATTTTATGTTTCTAAAATGTTTAATATTTGTTGATAGCATATCTTAATTAATCCATCATTAAAATTTATAAATATTATTTATTTAATATGATTATATTTATAAAGGATTACTAGAATTGTTTTTATTCTATATATAAATTTAAAAGTATTAGAAATTCGAACAAAATACTGAAAATTCAAATATGGTGAAATTAAAGTTTGACCATATATAAAAATATGGCTAGAGAAAGATAAAAGACTAATATTACAAAATTATAATTATTTAAAACTTAAATATGATAAAATCTATATTTATATAATAGAATTAAGTTAATTATTTTAAAAGATTCAAAATATTTTTTTCTAAAATTATAAAGATACACTAACACCTCATAAACAACAACAAAAATGTCTTATTATTATAATTAATATATCATATTTTATTTACAAACTTTAAAAGTTTAAATTTTTATTTAAATTAATTTCAACAAACAATATTAATAAATAAAGCATTTGAAAAATCTTTAAAATACAAATTGAAAGCATTAAACTCATATGAAGATAATTATCATACATTTACACTAATTTAACCATTTTAATCATAACTTTAATATTAATTTCTTACAATATTTATGTTTTATTCTCACTATTTATTCACGATAAAAAGAAAAAAATGCAAGTGATAAATTTTTATTAATATTTTAATATTTAATTAACAAAATATCAAATAAATTAAAGATATAGTAAATGTTTTAAGAATATAAAAGATTAAGGTGTAATTTTCTAATACTAAGCTGATAATTATCTTTTGGTATATACTAATTAGTACGTTAAAAATAACAATTTTTGTTAAAAAATTATTATTTAAAAAAATATTTTAGGTAAATATAAGTAATTAATAAAATATGTTTGACAGTGAATGATTAGATAAGAAAAATTATCAAATAATATATGAATATGTATGTATATTCTAAATCTGATTTCAACGTATCGTTAAATGTTATAATAACATAACAATAGATTATTTAAAAATAAAATTTTGTTTGGCAAATGAATAGTTTCATCTTCATCTGGTTTTTAAAATATTTTAAATTTTTTTTCAAGAAATCTATAATTTTGTTTTATGCTAATTTCTTTTTTAATAATTTATATATCGAATAAATTAAATATTTTTTTTAATTTTGAGTAAAATCATTGCATCTAAATATTTTCTTGAATATTAAATGTCTTTAAAATTTAAAAAAATGATTTTTTTGTAGATTTTTTAAAAGAACAAATTATGATCAATATTTCCACATTTTCTCGGGATAATTGTGTTGTCTTAATATTTTGTAATTATTTTTGTCATTATATATTCTTTCATATATTAATTTTTTCATTGTTTTAGAGCTAAAATATTTTAAAATTGTTGAATGAATAGACAACATTAATTTAATCAAAAAAATTGACTTGAATTTAATACATGAATTATAAAAAAATAATATCAATATGTAAATAATAAATTTTATGTAAATTAAATATTTAATAAAATTATATTTATTATTTGTTGATAATATATCTTAATTAAACCATTATTAAAATTAATAGATTTTATTTTTAAAATAAATATATTTATAAATAATTACTAAAATTATTTTTATTCTATATAAAAATTTAAAAGTACTATATTATCAAATAAAAAACTGAAAATCCAAATACAGTAAAATTAAAGTTTAACCATATATAAAAATATGGTAAAAAATAATGATCAAAGAGTATATTAAAATTATATAATCTTATTCTAAACATGTGATCTCTTCATCATTTTATTATTATTAACTTTGTAAATCTTCGTTATTCCAAGTTGTGGAGTTATTTGGAGGAAGAAAGGACAGTATGGAACCGTGTGACAAGCTGAAGATGCTACTGTCGTCTATGCATCATTTGGTTACTGATGCAGAACTAAAACAGATCGATAACCCAGGTGTGAGATCCTGGCTTGATTCTGCCAGGGAATGTGTGCTTGATGCAGAGGATCTCTTTGACGATATCCATATCCAAGTCACCCAAAGCAATCTCGAAAGTGAATCTCAGACCACCAATCGCTGGGTACAAAAAATATTTTCACCTTTCAATTTATTTGACAACAAAGTTGAAAGAATGAATAAGCTTGTTGGCAAGCTAGAATCTCTTCAAAGCAAAAAGGATCTGCTCAATCTGAAAAATGCTACGGCTATCAGTGGTGCATTAGTGCTGGGGAAAGAAGAGTCATGCCCTGATCAACCTGATGAGAGATACGGTGGAGTCGATGATAAAGAAACCATAATTAATTGGGTGATATCCTCTCCAGAGAATGGTGATAAGCTCTCAATCATTTCTATAGTGGGTATGGGTGGTCTGGGTAAGACCACACTTGCTCAAGACGTCTACAACGACCCAAGGGTGGAGTCTGAATTTGACATCCTTGCTTGGGTTTGTGTTTCAGATTATTTCGAAGTTTTGAAGGTGACAAAAACAATTCTTGCAGCAATCACTCGTTCAGCTGACGGTGACATGTTGCAAAACTCACAGATGGTTCGTGAACGATTAAAAGAAGAGGTATTAGGAAAGAAAATTTTTCTTGTTATGGATGATGTGTGGAATAACGATCGTAATGATTGGAAAGCAGTGCAAACTCCTCTGATGCACTGCGCCGCTGCTGGAAGTAAAATTCTTGTCACCACACGCAGCCTAGAAGTCGCTGATTGCATGCGATCCTATAGAACTCATGCTCTACAGAAACTAGAAGAGGAGCATTGTTGGAAGATATTTCTGAAACATGCATTCAACGATGAGAATCATCCGTTGGGACCAGAGTTTGAAAAGATTGGAAGGCAGATAGTGGAAAAATGTCAGGGACTACCTCTTGCTGTAAAAGCAATTGGAGATATATTGAACCGAAGATCATGTGAGTCTGATTGGACAAATATATTGAGAAGCGAGATATGGCAACTTCGAGGTAGCGAAGTTCTCCCTTCTTTGCTACTCAGCTATCATCATCTTCCTTCTCACTTGAAGGTATGTTTTGCTTTCTGTGCCTTGTTTCCAAAAAATTTCTTGTTTGAGAGAGAGAATTTAGTTTTGTTATGGATGGCTGAAAACTTTATTCAATGCTCTCAACACAACAACAAGAGCATGGAACAAATTGGTAACGAATATTTTGATGATTTGGTATCAAGATCATTTTTTCAGCGATCAAATCAATGTAACAAGTATTATGTGATACATGATCTTCTCAATGATTTGGCAAAATATGTTTGCGGGGATGCTTATTTTAGACTGGAAATTGAGAAGGAACAAAGTATCCCGAGAAGGACGCGTCATTTTTCGTTTGAAAAATGTGATATAAGGAATTTTGAAGGGTTGAAGGATCTACGTGAAGCCAGCCGATTACGCACGTTTCTATCGACGTCAGATAGATATTACGAAAGATTGGATTTTTCTCATCCTAACGATTGGAAACATGATTTGTTCACCAAGTTTAGATTTATACGTGTGTTATCTTTGTGTGGCAACTATGATTTGGTAGAAGTGCCTGATTCTGTAGGCAATCTTAAACATCTCCGTTCTATGGACCTATCTTGTACCGGTATTAAATTGTTACCTGATTCCATATGTTCTCTCTTTAACTTACAAATACTCAAGTTGCGGGGATGTAGATTTTTGAAAGAGCTGCCTTTGAATCTGCATAAACTCGCAAAATTGTATCACCTTGATTTAAGAGGAACTGAGTTGAGAGAGTTGCCCATACATTTGGGAAAACTAAAGAATCTTCAGATATTGATGGGTTCATTCTTGGTGGACAAAGGTAGAAACTTCAGTATTAAGCAGTTCAGAGAACTCAGTCTTTATGGAGAGTTACGCATTTCAGATATGCAGAATATTATGAATCCCTTGGATGCATTAGCAGCAAACTTGAAAAGCAAAATGCGGCTTCGAAAGCTAGAGCTAGAATGGAGCGAGAACCATTATGATTCAATGAAAGAAAAGGAAGTGCTTGAGAAGCTACAACCTTCGAAACGCTTGGAGCAACTGGGAATCAAAAATTATGGTGGAACAGGATTTCCACATTGGTTTGGAGATGACTCATTGTCCAATCTGGTTTCATTAAACTTGAGCAAATGTGAATACTGTCTCTCCTTGCCTTCACTTGGAGTATTGCCATCTCTGAAGAAGCTGTCAATTATTGGATTTCATTGTATAGATAGGATAGGTGAAGAGTTTTATGGGAGCACCTCTCCTTCATTTAAATCCTTGGAAGCCTTATCCTTTGAGGATATGGAAGAATGGGAGGAATGGAATTGTAAAGCTGTGACAGGTGCTTTTCCATGTCTTCGAAAGCTTTCCATAAAGAAATGTCCTAAGCTGAAGGAGCAATTGCCGACGGAACTTCCTTGTCTGAAGAAACTAAAAATTTGTTCATGTGAAGAGCTTGTGGCTTTTGCTTCTCTTTCTATAGCTCCAGACATTCAACAACTTGGAAGTATGCTTATTGATGATAACCCATCTAGTCTCACGAACATGGAGGTATCAACACTTGAAGTGATTGGATTCCCCGCATATGTCTCTCTTGAAGTTTTGAACATTGGTGGTTTCTTAGATTTGAATATTCTTTGTCTGCTTTGCTTGAATTCTCTTCGGGATTTGTCAATTTCATTTAGCTGTGACTCTCTAACCACATTTCCACTGCACTTGTTCCCAAACCTCCATTCGCTTGACCTTGGAGGGTGTTGTAATCTACAAATGATTTCACAGGAGGAGTCTCATAATCATCTTAGGCACCTAAGTATTCGGGACTGCCCACAATTTGAATCATTTAATAGTGAAGGATTATCTGCACCCGGGCTGAAGACATTTACACTGAATGAATTAGAGAATTTAAGATCATTGCCAAAACAGATGCACACCCTCCTTCCATCTCTTTTTGAGCTACGGATAGGGAATTGTCCTCAGGTGGAGTTAATCTCTGGCGAGGGTTTACCATCAAACCTAACATCCCTACGTCTCTCCAACTGCTCCAAACTCATGGCCTCACTCAAAGAGGTTTTGGGAGCTAACATCTCTCTACGATCCTTAATGATTTCAGGAATGGGTGTGGAGTCTTTTCCTGATGAAGGAACGCTCCCACTCTCTCTTATTTCTCTACTCATCGCTGATTTTCCAGATCTCAAAATACTGAACTACAAAGGTCTCTGTCACCTCTTCTCCCTTGATGAATTATGGCTCATTAATTGTCCTAACATCCAATGCTTGCCAGAGGAGGGTCTTCCCAAATCCATTTCATCTATTATGATTTATGGTTGTCCGTTCCTCACACATTGTTGCTGGAAACCAAATGGACAAGACTGGGGAAAGATTGTTCACGTTCAAGCAACAACTGTTCTGAATAAGTTTATTCTGTAAATTATCTTTCTCCCTTCCACTCTTCCCATGTCTCTTGCTCTTTTTCTTTCCAAGTTGATATATATAACACATATGTATGCTGGTAAGTGACAATAAGTAAAAATAATACTTTATAATCACAATTATAAAATATTATTTTTGTATCCAAAAATAGATATTATGTTTCTACAACTTATTGTTTAAGCCTTCATGTATTATTTTTATGTTTTTGTTCGAAAACCTACATGTATATTCTCTAGTTTAGATTGAACATGTAATAAGCGATTAATTTGTTGTATTATTACATTTCATTGTGCTAATTTCTTTGATGTTATTCTACTTCAAATTTCATGAATGGTGATAAATTCTATTATGCAGGGAATGATGGAAATTATCATGATTCTACAACTGAAAACCTGTATGCTCAGCCTGTTCAACCAATTTAGAAGAAGTCACGAATAATTTTGGTCAAGATTCTCTGATTTGATGTGGATACTCTGGCAGAAGTAAATTAATGTTGTTAAAAGTGGATAGGTTGCTGCAATCAAGAAGTTAGATGCCATTATACGGCCTCACAAGGGATTTTTAGCCAAGGGATATATGTGTGACAGTGTTAGATTAATTTTTTTGTTAGATCGTTGAAGTTGTTTGATTCCTAAAATTCACATGGTTTATGAACTTTCAAATTTGTTCAATGCTTGGATATTGTTGGATATTGCATCTATGTTGGGTTGGAACTTTGAGCTTCAATGCTTTAAATGCTCCTTACTGAAATTTTAAAATTTATCATTTCAGTGCCAGTGTTCTTGTTTGAGTTTGCATTGATCTCTTCATAATATTTTACATAATATATAGTTTTGCCTTTCATTTGGTCAAATTAAAAAATGTTAGACCCTTGAATAAAAATGAGAGGGGAAATCAACTAATCGTTGTAGACCCTACTAAGTTCTCATTATCTGGTTTATTATGCTATGAAGGAATTCATCTTTTACTGTTTTATCATTTTCTAGTTGTGGTGCTTTTATCAGACAATTATGAACATCTAAAAGTTGTAGTAGAATTCTTTTTCAATGTTAAGAGGAACCGAAAAGATTATGAACTTTTTTAACAGCCTTGATGAACGATGTTACAACTTGAGAGATATATTTTCGTAGTATGTATCTTTTTATTATATACAAATGATGTTATATATTTAAGTAGAAAACGTAGAGGACAATCCGGTTCAAATTGATTTAGTCTCATAGATTAAATGTAACAAGTTAGGAGCCACAAAGTTTGTATATTTTCATTAAACAATAACAAAAAAAAATGATAAGCAATTGAATTTATGTAATTTTAAATTTTGTAATTTAGAAAATTTTTATTTGGAAGTTGTTTGAAATTGCTTCATAATCAACCTAAGCTCTATTGGATAAGAATTAGAGAGAGATGTTACTGAATTGATGTAACAACAAAGGAAATAAGAAAAGAGTAAAAGAATTTTAAAATTTTATCTATAAAGTTGAAATTTCAAATTTTCGATTATTAAAAATGAATATTCAATAAAAATATTCATTTGTAAATTTCTTTTATTTTAGTATCTAAACAAAATCAATCTAAATCCTCTCAACAAATACATTATCCGTTTCAAATTCTTTTTCCGCATATTATTTTCTTTTGTATAAACATGTGCTAATTTTAGGAAGTATAATTTTTCATAGATGGTTATGGAATTGCTTAAGTCCTTGCATGTAGATAGTAATAACTAATGAAAATGTATTTATAATAAAGGTAGTATGCTTAAAGTGGTTATGCTTAAAGTGGTTCATGCATTATGGAGTGGTTATTAGTACTTAACAAAATATGAAATGCAAATTAGTTAAGAAATATGAAATGCAAATTAGTTAAGAAATTGTATTTAACCTTTCAAAACTTGTAGGGTAGAACTCATCTTATTGCAGCTCATCAGCTCATGCATCCAAATACCATTGAACTGGATTCGCACTCCATGATTGTAATGGATCAGCTACGTCCTATGTTTTCCTCTAAAAATTAGTTTTGCTTTAAGAATTATATATTAATTTTTGTACTGTGCTTGACAACTTTTTTAAAAATAAAATAAAATAAAAAATATATATTAATTATTTTGAGTTTAATTTTAATATAATGTTAAATGTAAAGTTTTTTTTTATATTAAATCAATTAAAATTGATTTTAGATATAATTTTTGAAATAATTACTATAAAAATATTTTTAATTAATACAGCATTTTATAATTGGATCATAATAGAACAAAATTTTTATATTGTTAATATATTTTTAATAAATTATTTTTATACTTGTAACTAAAAAATAATTTTATATTTTAATAAAAGTTTAAAAAATGCTGTTTATGTATTATAGAAACACTTATTTAAAACTATACAAACAGATCCATAATAATTAATAACAGGCACATATTTTTTAATTATTTATATTTCTATTTACAAATAATTTATTAGGTAAATTACACTATCATTCTTTAAGGTTTGATGCTTAATATTTCTTTCTATTTTTATCTTATACAATTTTTTAATCTATATAAAAATATAATACTACATATTTTTTCAATTATACAAATCTCTTTATTTTTTTAAAAATTATATGTATAAAAAAGTTAAAATAATGAAAAAAAATATGAGAAAATCATATGAAATTAATTAAATTTTAGAAGATATAGATATAATTTATCTTTGATTTAAAAGAAACAAATTTATTTCTAAAAAAAAGTAAACAGTTTCAACTTTTTAACAAAAGTTATTTATACTATTAACATTACGGATTCATAATAGTTGTTTAGGGTGTCAGACAAAAATATGCAGTTGATTGGATGTGAAAAAATAAAATGAAATCAAAGTGGATATTGCAAATGTTGCAATGAGGAGTTCATGTTTTCTTTTTCTATTCTTCTTTGTTTGTTAAGCAAGTTTGGGTATTTATTTTTATCATGAGATTACTTAATTGAGTTTTATGTGGACAATTTTTATCTATACAAAGGATTGAAATACGTTGTGACCAACACTAAAATAATTATCACAACAAAATAATTCTGGTAAGAATTAATGTTAGATTAAATATGTGAAGTGGAGACATGTACAGATATTGAATGATCTTTCTAAGATAATGATTGATATTTAAAAGATATTTGTGTGAATTATTAAATTATTAATGCAGTTTTTTAAATACAATTAAGGTATTAAACTTAAAATTTTAAATAAATTATTTTAATTTTTTATCATTAGATAAATTATAATAAATTAATAATATAATTTAGTTGATTATATTATTTAATTTTTTTTTGTCTTAGCTTAAGAAAGCTTTTTAAATTTTATAAAATAATAATAAAAAAAAATATGAGAAAAGAATGAAGAAAAGAATAACACTTAATACATTAAATTTGTATACGTACATTTTATATTTCAAAATTAACCAACTAATATAGGTCTGTTAAAATCAGTTTTTGTCTCTAATTTTTAAATTTTTTATTAAAGATAAATTAAATTATTTTATTATATTATTTTATTATAAATTCATAAAAAATACATAAATAAAAATATTAATCTAAAAAATTAAAATATAATAAAATAATAAAATTAATAATAATAATAATAACTATTATTATTATTATTATTATTATTATTATTATGATGATGATAGTGAGAACAGTAAAAATAAAAATAGTACTTATAAGATAATGGTTAAAGATAATAGGATGAAAGTTATAATATAAAAATATTATATAATTATACAAATTTATATTTTACATATTATTTTATTATCAATATTTAAGATAAATAATTATATATATTATTATTATTATTATCATATTTTTATATTATTTTATAGTTATTTTATATAAAAATAATATATATTATAAATAGTTATATAGTATAAAATTAATATAATTTATATATTAAATGATATTATTTATTTTTATATAATATAAAAATTAAATTACTTTAAAATAATAAAAATAAAAATTATTATTATTATTATTATTATTATTAATATGTTAATGGTACTGGTTGTAACGATAGTTGTGGTTATAATATAAAAAATATTATATAAGTATACAAATTTTTATTTTTTATGTTATTTAATAATCGATATATAAAATAAATAATTTCTATATTATTATTATAATCTCTTTTATATTACTTAATATTTATTTTATATAAAATAATAAATATTATATTATAATACTATAAATTAAATATAATTTTAACATGTTAAATAATATTATTCATTTGTGAATATAGAAAAAAATAGATAAATAATAAATAAATTATTTTAAAATAATAAATACAAAAAATTTAAAAATAAAATTTATTATTATTATAATAATGATGGTGATACTAATAGTGATAAAAGTAATATTTTTAAAATAATAGCAACGATATAGTGATCATAATATAAAATATATTATATAATTATACAAATTTTTATTTTATATATTATTTAATTGTCAATATTCAAGATATATAATTTTATATATTATTATAATATTTTTATATTATTTAGTATTTATTTATATACAAAATATATTTAATAATATTATATTATAAATAATTATATAATATAAAATTATATTATAATATTATGAGTTTAATATAATTTATAAATTAAATAATATTATTTATTTTATTTTTATATAAAAATTAGATAAATAAAAATTTATTTTTTAAATAAAAAAATATATTCTTATTATTATAGTGATAATAGTGAAAATGACAATAATAATAATTATGATATTGATAATGATGGTAGTAGAACAATGATTTGATAGTGGTCATGATAATGTTGGTAAGGTTTGATAAATTTAAGAATGAAAATATTTTAAAATTTAAAATAGTATTTAACAAATTTTTTATTTTAATTTTGAAATTTGAATCAAAACTATTTTGAAGATAGGTTAAAAATCATACATGTGCTTGTTATTGCAATTTTATTTTATATGACTTGTTTTTTTAAGTTCTTTCTTATTAATATTTTTAGGATAATGATTAAAAAATTAATAAATAATTTTTATTAAAAAATATGTTAAAAGTTCATTTAAATATTTTGAAAGAAGTGTAATTAATATTATAGTTTTTAATAAAAAATCTAATTTTCATTTCTTAGTTTAATAATATGTTTGAACGAATTAAAATTAGATAGAAAAAATTAAAGATAAAATAAATAAGAAAGAATGAAAATATATTTTCATTTGAATAAATTTAAAAAATTTAAAGTATTAAAAGATATGGTGATAAGTTCACTACTATCCTACTCTTTGTATGAAAATAAAAAAAATAACGTAGGTTTTAATTTTATTTCAAAGTATTTTAAAAAAATTATAATATAAAATAAAAAATATGTTAAAAAATGAAATAATAGAAAAACAATTTTAAACTAAATTTGAATTTTTATAAATTAATATAAAACTTGATATATTATTTCATTTTTTCTTTCATTCATAATCTTTTATTTTGTTATTTTACTTATTAAATAACAAATTTTTTCTATTCTCATCCTTTCAATTCCTTTCTTCTTCTTTTTTTATCCTATTTCACTTCTCATCCAAACATAATATGAAAGTATTGGTTAATATTTTTCTTTTAAATTAGTATACCTATCTAGAATAAACTAACATTTTGATTCTTAAAGATTTTAGATAAATTACATTAATTCTTGAAAGATAAAAATTTATTTATCTAGTGTTTTTAATTTTTTAGTTATTTATTTTAGTCTCTACAAAAAGAATAAATATTGTAGTAATATATTTTTAACACACTCTTTACTATCAGTTATATGTCGTGTAAATTTTGTTGGAAGCAATTTTAATTTAAAAATGGTGGGATTTATTTTTAAAATTGTGTGATTTGTATAAAATTTCAATCAATAATAGAAAATATTATAAAAAAAAAATACTTCGTTAGCATTTCTCAAATCTTATGCTTATATAAGTTGTTAGAAGAAAATAAAGTAATTTTTGTGAAAATTTTAAATTTTAAATATTAAAATACTTTATTTATACATTTTTATAATAAATTTTAAATTTTAAAACTTTTTAAAATATTATTTTAATAAAATAATTTAAGAGAACTTAAAATTCTGCAAAATATGTGAAATTTAATTTTTCTCAAGCTCCTTTTAACAATCATGTTAGTATTATTTTCTCTCACATCTTCTTGTTGCTCTTTCTAGTCTCTCTCATATCTAAACATAATAATTTTAATGATTATATAATATAATTGAATTTTATTATTTTTTTATTATATATAGTTGTTGGATTATTTTTATTTTAATATATATAGTACATTTTGAAAAAGATTTAGAATTTATTAATATTTTAATCTCTTATTTAATTTTTTTCAAACTCATCAATAAATTTTAGTAGAATGCAAATTAGTCACTCACTTTTAAAAATTAAGAAAATTAGTCTTTTTGTTTAATTAAAATAATGAAAATTAGTCTCTCTGTAAATGTGATATTAAAAACGAATTTAAAAGATGGTTATAAAAGTTGAAGACTAATAGAAAATATTTTTTAAGTAAAGGATTAATTTGTAAAAATTAAATAAGTTAGAGATTAAAATGCTAGTAAATTTAATATTTATATATCTAATTTTTTTCATTGGTTAAAAAAATAGAAGCAAAATTAAGAAGAACTCATAAATATTCAAAAGTAAAATTTAGTACTTAATGAAAATTTAATTATTTTATCTAAATAAAAATTTAAAATCTAATAAACTTAAAATCCACTATCCAAATAAAAAATTTAAATTTATTTATTCAAATCAAGCCATGATACTTTTACATATCAAAAGTAGTTTATACCTCTTTATATTTTAAATCTAATGACTCAATATTTTTTATAGAAAAAAAAAAAAAGATCCAATGTCTTAAAACCAGATGTAATTAAGCTATTTTTTTACGTGGAATAATTTTTCCATCCAAACAAAATATTATTAAAAGGAAAGCATTTAAATTTTTAAATAATTTAAATTTATTACAACATTGAAATACTCTATTTAAATACAAGATAAAAGATTAAAATAAATGAATTTTTATCTTTTAGAAATAAAAAATATTTTCTATCTTTTAAATATTATTGTGATCAATCCCACATCTTTTCGGACTATATTGTAAACATATAATTTACTATTAATGTATGTTTGTTACAAGTGTAATGTTCCTTCAATCCTTTTAACTTATTCCTTATTTAGTAAAATTCTTAAATATTAATGAATTTTAATAATTTTTTTAAATTGTGAAGATTATTTTTTTATTTAAGTTAATAATTATTATATGATTTTAATTTCTTGGTCATAATTAAGATATGAGCAAGAAGATACAAAGATTATTAATGGGTGGGAACGTATAATAATATTGTGATTTTTGTAATATTCTAAGATTTTTTTAAAAATAATTAAATTATTTTAAAAAAAATATATAGAATAGGTGATAATTACATTAGGCATTTGACACTGTTAGGTAACAAAATTCGATTCAATTTGGCAAAGAAATAAAATTGTACATGTTGAATAAAGAAAGTCGAGAAAACTTGGACAAGTTCATCATGCTTGGAGAAGGATTCATCATGTAGAAATATTTCAAGAATTTAAATATTGCTCACATTCAAAACGAATCATTTTCCTAACTTTTCATTAAGTACCTATCTTACCGTACGCTTTCTTGATTTGTTGATTGTGATTTTACATGGTTAGTTTTGTTGACTGTGATTTTACATTTGATGTATTATTTTACAGATATGAAATTCCACAAAATAGAATTTCTAATAATTGTGATAAGGTGTTGGATGTTGACATGCATGTTGTTATTATGATATCTTATCTCTTATAATAGTATATTTTGCAGTTACAAATTGAATTCTATTTAGCAAATATGCTCAATGGCATCTAATAGAATATTATTTTCTACTTTGCATACTTCTTTTTCCAATACATAATTTTTAGCAATCAATAAATTTTTACTTAAGTGCATGCACACCCTCCTTCATCTTTTTCACTGTTGAATTGTTGAATATAATAATTGGTCCACAACTAAAGCAATAGTTCATTCCTCATGAGTTTACACGCGCAAACGCATGAATGAATATTTCACATTTTCTAGTCATGAACGCATGAATGAATATTTCACATTTTCTAGTCATGAACGCATGAATGAATATTTCACATTTTCTAGTCATGAACGAAGAATGTATTGCTAAATTTTCTAATAAGTATAACCTTATTGACTTTGCCTTCACTGGAATTTGCTAAATTATCAATTTAAGTGACTACATTGCAACTGTATATTTCTAAATTTTCATGAAACTTTTAACTTTCTGTTCTTCTAGGTGTTTATTAAATTTATTTTTTAAATTTATATATTGCTATATGGTTGTTACATGAAGTTATTTAATAACAGTATATTCTACAGTTGAATTATGTTGCCAATTCTTTACGAAAAAGTATTGTGTTATTGATAATTTTTTTTATATTATTTAATAATTTAAAGAGTTGAATTTTTAAAAAATAATTGTTTGATTTTTATATATTATAAAGATTTAATATAATTAAAAATGATTTGAATCATTAAATTTTATTTCTAACATAGAAGTTATATATTAAAAATATGGTATTTAATATATTACATTAAAAAAGTTAAATAATTTTTTTTATTAAAGTGTGGTTCGATGAGATTAATTTTACTGATTATAAAATAATTGTGAGATATATTGTTAAATTTTGTTTAGTATTTATGAGAAAATCAATTTATAATTTTTAATTATTTTTTTATAAAGGAAATAACTTATTTAAGATATGTAAATTTTTTGAATTTATGAATAAAATCTATTAGCATATTTTTAATTAATTTTTTTATTTTTTCAATAATTGATTATTTAAAATATAAATGAACTACTATAAATAAACTATATATTTTTTTACTGTAAAAGTTATTTTTTAAATAATTTAAACAGAGTGAAACATTTTTAAATCACTTTTAATGTAACAAGTTTAAACACATATTTTTTAATATAATTAATTAAACACAAAATTATTGAAATAAATAATTTATATTACTAATCCAAACACAATAATTTCTATATAATGTAATCTTAGACTAACCGACATCTTCGATCTTGTTTCATGTAAAACTTTGATTCTCGAATAGCTACGTAGCTAAGTAACATCACAACCCACAATTCTAAAATTTTTATACTTTGAACAAGCATGTGCAGAATTTTAAAGGATCATTGTCTTTCTTATACGGTTCTTTTTGTTTTGATCTTTTAAAGTGACACCTTTTAAGTCAAATTCTTTTATTAATTTTATTAAAATGTTGAAACAAATCTTTACTTTTTAAAATCAATTTACAAACTTTTATGTTTTAATCATTTTTAATTTATGATTTACTAAATTTTTTAATTAATTTGTATTAATTATATTATTTATATTACTAAAATTTATATAAAAACATTAGGTAATATAAAAAATTATGAATATGCATTTTATAAGAATAAATTTTTATTTTTATCTTTCACTTTATTGATTGATTTCACTTAATTTTTAATTTAAAAAAATAAATTATTAATTTTTTACATTATTCTTTATATTTGTCGTTAATTTTTAATTTTATTTTTTCTCAACTAAATCTAAACATTATTATTTTTATCTATAAATTATATTTTTACTTAAATTTTTTATAGTCTTTATTTAAACTATCATGACTGCCATAATTTTTTTTTTTAATCATTACCTATTCTTGTAATATTTTAATTTTCTTTAATCATCAATTTTTATAATGATAACGATACTAGTGAGGTTTATTAAATTTAAAAGTAAAAATATTTTAAAATTTAAAATTAACATTCAATTAACTATTTTTTTAAATTTAAAATTTGAATCAAAGCTGTTTTAAATTATGTTAAAAATTATTTCAAAATTATTTTTACAAAACATATTTTATTTTTAAAATTAAATTAAAAATTAATCATCTGATCAAGACTTTAGCTTTGAGTTTTATTTTATTAATTAAAGCTTATTATAGTTTACTTTTTTTAAAATTTCTCTTATTAACAGTTTTAGGATAATAATTAAAAATTAATAAATAAATTTTCTTATTAAAAAGTATGTTGAAAATCCATTTAAATATTTTGGAAAAAGTGTAATTAATATTATAATTTTTTAATAAAAATAAAATTTTCATTCCTTACATTAATAATATATTTGAATAAATTAAAATTAAATGAAAAAATTAAAGATAAGAGAAATAAAAAAGATTAAAAATATTTTTTTTATTTGAAAGAATTGAAAAAATTTAAAATATTAAAATATATGATGATAAATTTCACTATCTTACCTTCTTTATATGAAAAAGAAAGTAGGATAGATTTTTATTTTATTTCAACGTATTTTAAAAAATTATAATATAAAAATAAAAAATATGTTAAAATATAAAATAATAGAAAAAAAATTAAACTAAATTTAATTTTTATAAATTAATATAAAATTTTATATATTTTTTCATTATTTCTTTTTTTCATGATTCTTTTATTTTATTTTCTTATTTTATCTATTAAATAACAATTTTTTTCTATTCCCATCCTTTCTATTTTTTTTTTCTTATTTCACTTCTCATCCAAACATTAGTATATCTATCTAGAATAAATTAGCATTTTAATTCTAAAAAATTTCAGATAGATTACATTAATTCTAGAAAGATAAAAATTTATTTATTTTAGTATTTCAATTTTTTAGTTATTCATTTCAGTCTCTACAAAAAGAATAAATGATGTAGTAACATATTTTTAACACATTCTTTATTATATGGTTCAGAACTTATGTATATTTTGTTGCAAGCAATCTTACTTTAAAAATGGTGAGATTCATTCTCAAAATTGTGAGATTTGTATAAATTTCAATTAATAATAGAGAATATTAAAACAAATACTTTACTAGCATTTTTCTAATCTTATATTTGGATGAGTTATTTTAAGAGAAGAAAATAATTTTTGAGAGAATTTAAAATTTTAAATATTGAAATACCATTTATATATATTTTTATAAGAAAATTTAAATTTTAATATTTTTAAAAAAATATTTTAATAAAATCATTTAAGAAAATTTAAAATTCTTCAAAATATGTAAAATTTAAATTTTCTCAAGCTTCTTTTAACTTACTGTTATGAATAACAATCATGTTTGGTGTTATTTTCTCTCATATTTTCTCTAATTACTATCTTTAATCTCTCTTACATTTCTCTCTCATTTCTAAACATAATATTTTTAATAATTATATAATAAAATTAAATTTTATTATGTTTTACTCTACATAGTTGTTAAATTTTTTTTATTTTAATATATATTGTACAACATCTTAAAATTTTTTTAGAATTTATTAATATTTTATTCTTTTATTTAATTTTTTTCAAATTCATCAATAACTTTTAACAAAATGAAAATTAGTTCCTTCCTTTTAAAAATAAAGCAAATTTTCCTCTCCACACTTCAATATTTTCCTTTAATATTATCCTCTAAGTCTCTCAAAATATTTTTATATTGTGAATTCTTATTTTCTTGTCATTTTCTAATTGAGTTCTCTTATTCTCTCAAAATATAGTATTTCCATCATAAGAATAATTAAGATTTGTTCATGTTTTCATTTCATGTGTTTTCATTTTGAAGTTGTACTTTTTTAAATTTGTCCTTCCTTTTATATTAGCTATTTTTTGGTTTATGTGATATTAATTTTATCCTTGAATGAAAGTAACAACAAAATATTATCCTTTTAGTAGAAACCCTAAGATTTGGGATTATATTTGTATTGCTCATTTAACATTGAAGAACTTAATTGTTGCTTCAAATTAATTGTTTTCATTAATGTGCGTTCCTGTGAAGTAAAAATAAGACGTACAACAATATCCTATGAGTAGTACACTAAAATTATTTAAGCTTGATATGATGTTATTAAATTATTTAAGCTTGATATGATGTTATTACTTGGATATATGTGTCTTGATAATCATAAATTTTAAATATATTAATTATTTTAAAAAAAGTATTATACTTACCTATACTCTCAATTTAAAGGAAGACTATGTGAATCTCTCACTTCCTCATTGTTATATCAAATCGCTATCACCAATCTATTATCATGATATTATCTTATAGCTAGTAACTTTAATCAACTAAATGCTACTTCTGTGAGTTGACAAAATTGTTATTACATTTTTTTAATGTAGAGTTTTGATCTATTATAGCTTTCTGCACTACATATCATTGGTTGGTTCACTGAGTCCCATTAATCATTATACCTTAATCATGATACCAGTCATGGGAGAAGCAGATGTAAAATATATCTTTATGTAATGAACCTCTAAAAATTAATAGTCTTTCATATTCATTATGTATTCACTTTTATATTAATGATGATAGAATGATATTACAAATGTAATTTCTACATTTTTGTTTTATTATAGTATTATGATACTACATTCCTACTTTGGTACTAAATTATCTTGCATATTTTTTTTCCTTTTTACTTCTTTCTATTATGAATGTATTTTTAAGTATTTTTGTTCTATATCCATGCAGTGAAGGGGTTATTATTACTCACTAGTTATATTAAACTTTTATTTTTGTTGTGGTTGGTAACTATTTTCAGTTTCCAAATTAATGCTTGCTTGTGATTTTTGCATGTGGATTGTTAATGAATGGATGAAATCTAATTAAATAACAATAGAATTTGTTACATGAGTAGAAAAGATGGTGTTGTAGAAAGTGAGTGGAGGAAAGATGCTTCATATGAAGGTAACATAATAGGAATTTAAAGTAATTTATTAAAATTTATTATATATTTTTTGAATTTTTCTAAGGAAGAAAGAATAAATTTTGTTGTTAATATTTTTTGTCCTTTTTCTTTAAAAAAGTTTAAAACAAATAAAATAATTAAATTCATCTAACTTAATTATTATTCTTTTTGAATTTTTCTATTTTATTTTCAATAATTTTTTATTAAAAATAAAAAGAAATTAAGTTTGTAATAATGATCTTGAACATAATTAGAACATTTAGATATCATCTCAAAAGATAGGGATTAAGGTCTCCCTAATTTTTTTTCTGTTTTCATTATCTACCTAAGGTCACATAAAAATGGGAATATCCAATTAGACATGGTACACTTCATAGCTACCAAGACTATATAGCATCATTATTTGAATCTTCATAAACAATTGTTCATCCAACTAAATATATCTTCTAGAATACTTATTTATTGCAAGATAAAGGAACGATGATAGAAACCAAAAAAAAAATTGAAAAAAAAAAAACCTAACCTTTGAGAAACTCTACAACTGTGGTGGTAACTTTTCCAAACTCAACAACGGTGGAGGCTAATAAAGAATTGACAATGGTAACAATAACATGGACGATGAAGCGAGAGAAACAATAATATAGAGTTTTTAAATTCGTGGGTGCTGATAGTATGAACACGGTGCAAGAGGTTGAAGATGATGTTAACTTGGATCACAATTATCCCAATCCTTTTCCAAGTAACACTTAAAGTACGATTAAAGGTGAAACCGAACTTTAAGTCACTTGAAAAACGGTTTCCCACAACTGCTCTCCAAGTGATGTGCTAGCTGGACTTCTTTCGCTCGAAGAATGCTGAACCTTGTCAAATAATCTCTTATTTATATTAATTAGAACCTCTCTCCAAGTCACAACTTCGACTCTAAAAAATATTTTAGCGTTGTTATCTTTTCTCTTCTACCAATCCTACATATTAAAAAAAGAAGTTATTTGTTTGTAAAATAAGTGGATCTTAAACAATTGTTTACACTATTTTCATTAAAAATGTTTTAAGTCAGTTAAATTAAATTAACCAATTAGCCTCACTTTAATAGTACACAGATCTACATATTTCTAATAAAAAATGTACCATTCTCGATAGAAATTGAAATAAGACAAGTTAAATTATACTTTATTTAAGTTTGGTCAATTTAAAAATTAAGGTTAAAATTTGAATTTATTACTTGTCATAAACTTTATTTTGTTGTCAAAATATGACCTATGTACAAATCTACTTAAAAACTTACCATATATACTAAAGATTAGTAAATAAACTTAAAATCTAAATATATAAATTATTAAAAAAACATACAAGTATGTTTAAAATTTATAATAAAAAAATTGATAAATACATCTAAACTTTTATATGTATAAATGATTAAAGAAGTTTATAAATTTAATATATTAAAGTAAATATATTATATAGCTATATTTTATATTTTATATATTAATATTTATGTATTATTATATAAATATAATATATAAATATATTATATTATATATCTAATATATCATAATATATATATATATATATATTAAAATAAATCATAAAAATAAATTTTGAAATATTATGAAAGAATGAGAAAGTCAACTTAAAAAAATAATAAAAAACTTAGTTTTGATAAAATAAAATCTATAAAAAAAAATTTCAATAAATTCTAATATTTTGAAATATCTACATTTTTGTTTCTTTATAATATTATGATACTACATTCCTACTTTTTGGTACTAGATTATCTTGCATATTTTTTTTTTCTTTTCACTTCTTTCTATTATGAATGCATTTTTAAGTATTTTTGTTCTGTATCCATATAGTGAAGGGGTTATTATTACTCACTAATCATATTAAACTTTTGTTTTTGTTCTGGTTGGTAATTATTTTCAGTTTCCAAATTAATGCTTGCTTATAACAGCAAAAGTTAAGACACACCAAAAAACTATACCTATGGGTTCAATATTTCAATGTATCATAAGTTTTAGTGGTTTAATATCTCTTCCTTTTCAAGTAATAATAAGTTGCATTCATCAAAGTTTTAAATTTCTAATGAAAAAGAGATATGTTTCATCATTTTATTTTTATTTAATAAATTTTATTTATTTATTTAAATATTCAATATAAATATATATGTTGTTGATTAACATATTAGATAGATAAATGTGCAATCTCTTATTTTCAATATTTTTTGTTGAATAAATTTATAGCCTTTCGTTTACTTCTTTTCAATAATAGAATTTATAGAATTAAGGTAAAGTTCGATTTGAACTAAAATATTCACATCTTTAGCTATTGTGACTTTGCTACATTCTTTTCAATTGGCTAAAATATTGACGTGACCAAAGCATTCTATTTCTCTTATTCAAAAATCTAATTAGATAATACATTTCATGGCTAATGTGTTAATTCTTTGCAAATCCACAATTTGTTATTGGATATTCAACCTACTATAGTGGCTCCAACTGAAAGCGGTTTAACATTCTTCAACTATGGATTTCCACAAGTTGACACTTGCATGAAAAATTAGCATTCCACTTATAACATTAGTTGTAATATTCACGTTAGTGAATCCTAATCCAAGCATTTCAAGCAATATGAAATAGGATAATCTAGAATTTGATAATTGTAAAATTTTATTTAAAAAATATTTATTATATACTATATTTATGATGTACATTTTTTTTCATTGTTAATCTTATGAAATAAACTTTGATTTTATTTTTCAAAATCACTAATTAGTATGTTGACTAGAGATAAATCTCTGCTATGTTCAAGAAATCCAAGCTTTTTGTTTGCCAGAAAAAAGCAGGATATTGGATCTACAAGTCAAATCCCATTTAAGCAAAAAGTACCGATACACGGTTACATTTTCTCTTTCTTTGTTAGGGTATATATATTAATTATATGATTAAATTACATTTTATCTTTTCTTTGGGCAAGGTATATATACCATATCATTACCCAGCCATATTTAAATGTTATTGGTGACTGAATAGTCAAACTTAAAAGTGCTTATTGGACAAAGTAAAAATAGTTGTTTACATCTTTTAGTCTCGTCGGAAGCCTTCCCTCAATCAATGATTTTGAAAAAGTTTTAAAATGATGAGTTATATATTAATCTTCAATGAAAATATTAATTTATATGTGAATAGCGCCTTATAGATTAAAAAAAGAATTCTTTCATTTTTTTAATTTGGTTAGATAAAAAAATTATATATTCTAAAAATTATAATAATATTATTAAAATATTAAAAATAATATTTATTTTTAATATATCTTTATGAAACTTATTTTTATCTTTTTATTTATTACAATTATAATTTTTATTTTATTTATTATTAATATTATATGTTAAAAAATTACTATCTTAAATTAAATAAAGAGATTGATTAAAATAAAAAAGATAAAAATAATAAATATTTATAAAAATATTTTTTTCTTTTTTTAATTCTTTTTTATTGTTGTATTTACAAAAAAAAAATATTTGTTTAAATGATGAATCTTTCTTTAATCATGTTATTATTACCATTTTAATGACATAATCACTCTATCAAAGTCGTTTTAATTTTTTGTATAATTTTTTAATTAGCTATTTTATGAATCACACTAATAATAAAATCTTCTTAATTAATGTTTCTAAGATATTGATCTATATTTTTTAATATAATAATTGTCGCAACCGTAATTCCGACGAGACGACGAACTCGCTAAAATTTTAAAAAAAAGTGATTTTATTGATGATGTGGAGTCGCCACCAAATTTTTATTTAAGGGAAAAAGATTTGGAAAAACCCTAGATGAGATTTAGGTTCGGGAGTCGGTTACGAGTGGGGAAGGTGTTAGGCACCCCACTCGCCTGTTCCGAAGAACAGTACCCTTAAATTGAGTGTGTGATTATTTGAAAATAGTTTGATCCCTTTTATTAGAGTGAAAATAAATACTTGATAGAGGTTAGCCTGACAGGACTTGATCCTGCTCCTACGTATTACCTGGTGCAATGGGAAACTCAAGGCTTACGTAGTTCTGATTTGTTTTGAAGGCTAAACCTTCGAAGAGGCTTGAAAAGAGTATTTGGTTTGTGAAGGCTTGACCTTCGAAAGTGCTTGAGAAAAGATTATTTTGTTAGTGAAGGCTTGACCTTCAAAAGTGCTTGAGAAAAAATCATTTTAAAGATCTTGTTTTCAGAAAGTTTTATCTTTGGGAGGGATTTTTGGCTCACTTATGCACAAGGCCCGAGGCAGCTAAGGCAGCACGAGGGCCTATACGAACTACTAAATGTTTAACAGCAGGTAAACCGCCAGTTCCCTATCTAGAGCCCATTGCGTGAGACCTAGAATCCCAAAATATTTTAAAAAAGAGAGGTTTTTAGAATCTTGAAAAGGACTTCTAGTCCACTCATGCACAAGGTCCGAGGCGGCTAAGGCAGCACAGAGACCTATACGAACTACTAAATGTTGAACAGCAGGTAAACCGCCAGTTCCCCATTTAAAGTCCATTGCGTGAGACTTGAAAAGTTCCAAAATATTTAGAAAAAATTTTAAAGTTTTGAAAAGATACGATTTGCAAATGATATTGATTCTTGAATAAGAGAAAACTTGAATTTGAGATAAGAATTTTATTTTTGAGTTTTGGGGTTTCAAATAAAGTTTTGGCGTAACTTTGCAATTATGGAAATTTAGGATAGTTTGGTAATTATTAGAAATTTTTTATGAATTTTCTAGATTTTGTATTTTTATGGATTTTTTGTGTCTTTATTAATTTTTGGAATTTTTATTAATTTTTGAATTTTTGGAATTTTTTTATTATTTTTTGAATTTCTGGAAATTTTTATTAATTTTTGATATTTTAGAATTTTTTTATTAATTTTATGATTTTCTAAAATTTTTTATTAATTTTTGGATTTTCTGGAAATTTTTATTAATTTTCGATTTTCTGGAATTTTTTATTATTTTCTGGATTTTTTAATATTTTTTATTATTTTCTGGATTTTTTAATTTTTTATTACTTTTTATATATTTTTTGTTAATTTTCTGATTTTCTGGAATTTTTTATTATTTTCTGGATTTTTTAATATTTTTTGGATTTTTCTGGATTTTCTAATTTTCTGGAATTTTTTAATTTTTTATTAATTTTTGGAATTTTTGGGACAGAGTAGGGATTAAATGGATTCCTACGGGTAGTAGGGTAATTTAACATATCAGGGACAACATAGGCATTTTCTGGAAAAGTCAGGGGCATTGGAGTAATTCTGGATGTTCGGGCACATTGGTAATTTAGAAGGTGAGGACATGCAAGGAATTAGTGAAAAGCTTAAGGGCAGATTGGGTATTTACCGCTTTTGGGTTAAAATTAGGAGAGAAAATCAAAATCGCCTTACCTGAGGTTCGAAGCGGGGACGCAAAGCTTATGTGTAGGCACTCCAACCACTGAGCCCAATGCCCATTTGGCATTATGGCATTCAAGTTTTAAATTTAACGTTGTCCTATCTGGTTTGCATGCATTTGCATGGCGTCAGGGCAGTGGTGCGAGGGAGTTCTCTTCCCTTATTACCAATGATAATCTGGATGATTATGCCACTAATAGGATTCATGCACGATCATGGCCAGGCCTGTGCGAAGTAATCAGTTTCGACTACTACAATAACAAATCTAGATTGAGTGCTGGTTTACACGCGTATGACCCCATGCAACATTACCTCCACTGGTCTTCGTTCCATGCATATTGTCTAGGTTCAAATTTCCGAGAACTAACTTGGTGCTAACCCCCGCGATTTCCTAATGGCTTGTAAAAGTTCGTGCACATGCATGCACTCATTAACCGTAAACTGCAACTCTGCTTCCATTCAGATTTTAACCTCACCACATACGTATGCAAGACGTTTGACAAGTTTTTTTTCGTTTCCGGCATACATTACTGGTGAGCCTTCCCATACTCATCCTAATCTTTCTCTTGACCACGTGCATGGGCATCTGGTCAACAAGCAGGTCAATATTTTATGTGCTATGGGCCCTCTAAGGTGAAGATTGGGTCAGGGATGCATTCGAAGATGCTTGCCATTTCTCAGCCCCTGTCCTTAGCGTGCACAGGGTATGGCTATAGTCTCCAGTCTGGGTTGAATCATAAATGCTAGGCGGGATTGGCCAACTCATGGGCCTCAACTTCCACCCATGTAATGGCAGAGAGGTGCTTCTATTCCAGGGGGACAAGTAAAGCTTTGGGACATTGCAGAATCTACATAGACTCAACCTCGGGTCTTGGTTTTGATCGGGAGGTGAAACTCTTCCCCTGGAGACTTATGAAACAGAGTATTCAAATTCCTTACATCAGACCCAAAGACGTATTGCTCGTGTAGAACAGGGGTACCAAGATTCAGCATATTGTTTATCAGTGCTACCAATGCCTCATATATCCTTATACAAGATCATCATATGATCCATTCTTCACGCTAACGAAATCTAAGTTATCACATCAAGACTTAATTGCATAATCGATCTATACAACTTTCAAAGCATGTATTTCTTGATTAAACCATACGACAAAGAAATCCTATTGAGCTTTCAATGCCAGCCTATGTGACTAACCTGTTGCAGGGTCCGGGGAATCGAGCTCCCTTTCTAAGACGATGAACTCCTTCTTCGCTCTTGCAGATGGCGATCGGAAATGGCTTCCGTCGTGAATGAAGATTTTCCTATGGTTCTTCAAGATTCCAATTGATGAAGCCCTGATTTCTGGAGGCCGTTTTCTTGCAAATACCCCAAGCCCAGCAGAAAATTTTTCTCCCCCAATCTTAGTCGTAATCTCTCAAAAAAATCAAAAAAAAAAAAATCCCCCTCTGCTTCCCTTATCTGTTCTTTTATAGCCTTGGCAAAAATCCTCTCTGATTTTCGCTTTTGCCTTGCTTTTGTCCTTTTCCGCTTTTCACTTTTCCCTTGGTTTTTTATTTTTTTTTTGCTTTTCTGTTTTTTAATCTGTTTTCTGTTTTTTAATTTGTTTTCTGTTTTTTTAATTTGTTTTCTGTTTTTTTTAATTTGTTTTAATTCGTTTTTTTTTGTTAATATTTTAATTTTCTGATTTTTTATTTCCAAATTTTGTTTTTTTTTTTTAACTTAGTATTAGTTTCTTGATTAATTTTATAATTGGGGGTGGGGCCTCGGACATAAATGGGTGTTTACAGTTTGCCCCTCTTTACTCATTTTTCTACCAGATAATATGAGAATTAATTCTCTAAATTATCGGGATAGGAAATGAGTAAAGACGTGAACACTTTATGTTCGAGGCAGGCTTTTTGAAGAAAGTCCGAGAGTAACACTAGAAGCCTTGAGCTTAAAGTGAACTTCATGGATGCCTGGAAGGTGGCGGTTAAATGGTGTTGCCGGCTTTATGTGCCGATAGAGTTTAAATATGAAAGGTTTGATTGCATAACCTGATTAGGCTATGAATACTGTTGAAGTACAAGAAAAATGAGGTGAGAAGGGCCTGTTTGAGGCAGGAGAGTATGCAAGAACAAAATGTAAGATATGTACAAGGTTGCCTGACACTATAGGCCGAAGTGCAGAAAAGAAAACTTGAAGAGGCCTGACAACATAGGCCAAGGTGCAAAAAGGAAACTTGAAGAGGCCTGACAACATAGGCCAAGGTGCGGAAAAATAAACTTGATGAGGCCTGACAACATAGGCCAAGGTGCAGAAAAGAAACTTGAAGAAGGCCTGACAGCATAGGCCAAGGTGCGGAAAAAATAAACTTGATGAGGCCTGACAACATAGGCCAAGGTGCAGAAAAGAAACTTGATGAGGGCCTAACGGCATAGGCCAAGGTGCGGAAAAATAAACTTGATGAGGCCTGACAACATAGGCCAAGGTGCAGAAAAATGCAAATGAAGATGCAAATGAAATCCTGCTGTTGCCAGGATAAATGCAAACCTGCTTGACAGGTGGACAGAAAATTAAACGTGCTTGAAGTCCTGTTGTTGACAGGAGAATGCAAATGAGATCCCGCTGTTGCCGGGAAGATGCAAATGAAATCCTGCTGTTGCCAGGATAAATGCAAACCTGCTTGACAGGTGGACAGAAAAATAAACGTGCTTGAAGTCCTGTTGTTGACAGGAAAATGCAAATGAGATCCCGCTGTTGCCGGGAAGATGCAAATGAAATCCTGCTGTTGCCAGGATAAATGCAAACCTGCTTGACAGGTAGACAGAAAAATAAACGTGCTTGAAGTCCTGTTGTTGACAGGAGAATGCAGATGAGGTCCCGCTGTTGCCGGGAAAATGCAAATGAAATCCTGCTGTTGCCAGGATAAATGCAAACCTGCTCGACAGGTGGACAGAAAAAAAAACGTGCTTGAAGTCCTGTTGTTGACAGGAGTATGCAAAAAATTTGATGAGGCCTGACAACATAAGCCATGACGCAGAAAATTAAAGGTTGAAGGCGGCCTGACAACATAGGCCTGAAGGCAGTAAATCTAAACTAGAAGGTGGCCTGACAACATAGGCCTGAAAGTAGTAAATCTAAACTAGGGCGGCCTGACAACATAGGCCTAAAAGCAGTAAATCTAAACTATGGCGGCCTGACAACATAGGCCTAAAAGCAGTAAATCTAAAACTATGGCGGCCTGACAACATAGGCCTAAAAGCAGTAAAATCTAAACTACGGCGGCCTGACAACATAGGCCTAAAAGCAGTATGTGATGATGCAATGCTATGGCCTGACAACATAGGCCAGTGAGCAAGAATGTAAAGATGCAATGCTATGGCCTGACAACATAGGCCAGTGAGCAAGAATGCAAAGATGCAACGCTATGGCCTGACAACATAGGCCAGTGAGCAAGAATGGAAAGATGTAATGCTATGGCCTGACAACATAGGCCAGTGAGCAGGAATGAATGAAACACTTTACCTTGCGCTTGATAGTTATTTCCTTGAAGAGACTCGGGCAACCATTTTCCCTAGTTTGGAAATTTCTTGATAACTGAGAGGCGTCTTGATTTGAAAGAATTTTGGGTCAACGTTTTGCCCCAAGTTTGAAGGGTTTCAATAATCTTGACTTGAATTTTTCTGGGCAACCTTGCCCTATTGAACTCAATTGGAGTTGAGGAATTGAGGATTGCCTCAACTTGGATTTTCTCGGGCAAATGTTTGCCCCAGTTTGAGCTTGAATTTAAATCTTTCTTGGGCAAATGTTTGCCCCAGTTTGGACTTGATCTAGCATCTGAGGATGAACTCAAATTGAGCTTTTGTGGGCAAGCGTTTGCCTCTGTTTGAACTTGTTTTTGAGGATGACCCCAAATTGAATTGTGTGGGCAAGCATTTGCCCCAGTTTGAACTCGATTTAGAGGACTTAAGGATGGCCTCAAATTGGATTGTGTGGGCAGATGTTTGCCACAGTTTGATTCTTCTGACGTTGAGGGATTGAGGATTGCCTCAACCTGAATTTTCCGGGAAAATGTTTGCCCCAGTTTTGTTCTTGGTTCAAAATTTGAGGATGACCCCAAATTAAATTGTGTGGGCAAGCATTTGCCCCAGTTTGGACTTGACTGAGAATTTGAGGATAACTTGAAATTGAATTTTGTTGAGCAAACTTTTGCCCCAGTTTGGACTTGACTGAGAATTTGAGGATAACCTCAAATTAAATTTTGTGGGCAAACGTTTGCCCCAGTTTGGGCTTGATTCATCATTCGAGGATGACCTCAAATTACATTTTGTTGGGCCAGCTTTTGCCCCAGTTTAAGCTTGATTCAGTTTTAATTATGACTAATTCGGGCAATTTTACCTGGATCTTAATTAATTTTGAAAAGTGGGTCGTGCAATGCTTGAATAAAAGACGCTTATGTGTTGTTTGAATGAGTGAGAAGAATATGATGTTAATGATGCTTGAATAAATGCAGGAATGATGCAGGGTTCTTATTTTTATGCTTGAAATATTTACTTGATAAAACAAATGCTATGAAAACCATGGAATGGTGTAAAATTTTTGTTTCTCTTGATTTTTAATTTTTTCTGACACATTCTTCCTCGACAACCCTCTAGTTGGTGTGACGAGAATCAAAAATGAAGACAAGCTAGATTGACTTAAGTTCGGTATTTTGGTCAATCTTTTGGCTTCTGATCAGCTTTGGAACTTTCTTTTCCAAGATCTTCAAGATCCAAGAGTGGTCAATACTATTGAGTAAGACACACTCCTTTTTATGGCGTCATGGCTGGTAGGGAGATGAATCCTTGGGAAACAATCCTATCGTGTTGCGATGGTCAAGGATTCATCCGACTTGTCATAACTTTTCAAAATTAATCCTTTTTATTTTTACATTTTTTACATCTCCTTTGGCATGTGCGCTATTGAGGTGTGCGAAGTGATTCTGGATGAAAAAATATAGAGAAGATTTGCAAAGGGTGTTTGAGGTAGTGTACTTGAAAGGGAAAGATGACAAAGGATGTGGGTTCGATTGCCCAAATGGCACCTTTTGGTGAAAAATGCCAGTGTTGTTTTTCATAATCTTGATTGTCGAATTAATCGAACTCGAGAAAATGGCAAAATTTTGCCCCAGTTTTAGGAATATATGAGGTGCAGGATATCATGTTGTCCTGGAATTCCTGGTTTGACCTTAATTTTTGCCTGGGTTGTTCTTTTGAGTTTTCAACCCAGCAGGTCTTTTGTATTGCCCTAAATTTTCCTAGATTGCCCTTACGGGTTTTCAACCTAGCGGGTTCTTGATTGTGTGCCCTAACTTTTGCCTAGGTCTTCTTTGAGGGTTTGACCTAGCGGGCCTTCTGTTTGATTGTGCCCTAACTTTTGCCTAGGTCGTTCTTGATTGTTGACCTAGCGGGCTTCTATTTGATTATGCCCTAACTTTTGCCTAAGTCGTTCTTGATTGTTGACCTAGCGGGCTTCTATTTGATTATGCCCTAACTTTTGCCTAGGTCGTCTTTGATTGTTTGCCGACCTAGCGGGCCTTCTGCTTGATTGTGCCCTAACTTTTGCCTAGGTCGTTCTTGATTGTTGACCTAGCGGGCTTCTATTTGGTTATGCCCTAACTTTTGCCTAGGTCGTCTTTGAGGGTTTGTCGACCTAGCGGGCCTTCTGCTTGATTGCGCCCTAACTTTTGCCTAGGTCGTTCTTGATTGTTGACCTAGCGGGCTTCTATTTGGTTATGCCCTAACTTTTGCCTAGGTCTCTTTTGAAGATTGTCGACCTAGCGGGCCTTCTGCTTGATTGCGCCCTAACTTTTGCCTAGGTCGCCCTTACGGGTTTTCGACCTAGCGGGCTCTTATATGATCCTGATTTTTGCCTGAATTTTTGTTGGAAACCGGCAAGACCTTTTCTGATCATGACTTTGTCAATCATTATTTTGAACTTTAACCCTATTTTTGCCTGGATTCTTTTAGCTTTTAATCTAGCGGGTTTCTCTTCTTCTTGAATTTCATGTTTTGACCTTAATTTTGCCTGGATTATTATTTTTTATTTTAATCCAGCAGGTCCTCTTCTTTTCTTTGAATTTTGTGTAGTTGAATTTTGACATCGACCTTGCCTGGGTCATCTTGGCTTCCAATTCAGCGGATCTTATTTTGCATCCCTAAATTTTGCCTGGATTTAGACTTGATTCCAGCGGGATGTTTTATTTGACAAGACACTTTGAATAGGGATCTAGAATCCCTGGTTGTTATTCTGCTTCCTCATTGGGCTTTTTTCTTTGAGCTTGATTAATCCGACGTTCAAGATTATTTATTACAGCACTGGTATTATCACCCATTGATATTTATTTTTTTGGATATAGGAAGAAGAAGTGGGCTTGAATGATGAAAAGGAATGGTGAATTTTAAAAGTAAAGCCAAAATGAGAGGCACGTGCTCAAGTGATATGAAAAATGTAATTTTGTATTTATTCATTGCTGTTTATTTACAAAAGATTAATTTTGAAAAACATGACAAATTTTGGATGTTCTTCCTCAATAGCTTGACTTGTACAAGGCGGCTCATTGTGTTGCTCCCATCTTTTTCAGCTGGTTGACGGGCTCTCGTGATTTGGCAACGGATTGTTTTCTGTATTAGGAGAAAGCCTCCCAAAATCCAGCCATTTTGCATCAATCAGGCTTTGTACCTTTCGCTTCAACGCTAGGCAATCCTCAGTAGAATGACCAATAAATCCTGCATGGTAATCGCATCTGGCGTTAGCATTATACCATTTAGGATATGGTGGCTCTTGAGGTTTTAAAGGATAAGGCGCAACCAACGAGTTTTGGATCAGCCGAGGTAGGAGTTCAGTGTAGGAGATTGGGATATGATCGAATTGGACAGGTTTCTTCTCCTTTTTCTGGCTTTGATTAGGATTCTGGCTTATGGCTTGTGTTTGGGCTGTGTATGGTGTTGGTGGCCGGACTTGTGTCGCGATGTAGGGATATGGTGTGTAAGGTGTATATGGTGTATACGGTGGTGGTCGGAAGCCAGTTGGACCATACTGTGCCATTTGAGGAATGTATTGGCCTTGATTAGAAACCACATTGTAAGCTTCACCTGTCCTCCTATTTTCTGTAGAGGCGCCAACTGTCCTTGTGGCGTTGTGCATGATTTTTCCTCGACGCATGCCACCCTCGATCCTTTCTCCAATGATGATGACATCAGAGAAGCTAGAAGTCACACTGCCAATCATCTTGTCATAGAAAGGATCTTGGAGTGTGTCCACGAACGTGTTGACCAGCTCTTTTTCAGATAGTGGAGGTTGCACTTGAGCAGCTAGCTCCCTCCATCTTTGAGCATACTGCTTGAAGGTTTCATCCCCCTTCTTGGCCATATTTTGGAGTTGGGTTCGATCGGGAGTCATCTCGGCATTGTACTGATATTGTTTGAGGAAAGCCTCAGCCAGATCCCTCCATGAACGGATGTGTGTCCGCTCTAGTTGAGTGTACCAGGTTGCAGCTGTCCCTGTTAAGCTGTCTTGGAAGAAGTGGATGAGAAGCTTCTCATCGTAAGTACATGCAGACATCTTCCTACAGTACATAGTCAGATGTTTCTTTGGACAGTTGGTTCCTTGGTATTTCTCGAATTCAGGAACCTTGAATTTGGGAGGGATGACCACGTTTGGTACCAAGCATAGATCAGATGCATCTTTGGCTTCATAAGCATTTCCCTCAATTGCCAGGATCCTGTCCTCTAGACCCTTCCATTTTTCTGTATCTTCACTTGAAGGATGGTTTGGGTTTTCCTCTGACATGTGGTGATGGTGAGAAGATGGTATGTATACAGGGCGAGGCCCTTGGGTGAACATATGGTGCGTTCCCCCAACGGCTACTTGGTAGGCTTGTGAGGTGGTGTTTGGAGGTAGGTTATGTGTTTGGGTTTGTGTTTGGGCTTGTGTTTGGTTGTATGAAGGTGCATGCCCATGAGGAAACCCATAATGAACTCCTTCGGTTGGCGGAGGCATAGTTGATGGCGAAGGGTTTTGTGGAGTGAACCCAGGAGGATATGACGGGTCTGTGGGTTCTCCAGAGATTCCTTCTGTTTTGACAATTGGATGGCCTCCATCAGCTTGGCCATCTGCTCCTTTAGAGTCTTGACCTCATTTCTCAGTTCCTCGTTTTGTCTCTCCAGCTCATCCATGATTCTTGATTGTGTACGAGTCCTATAAGGATGTAGAGGAAGCTGTGTTTCTCCAATTTTCTGTTAGGGTTAAAATTAATTTTTGAAAAATAATTTGAATGCAAAAAATCATGAATGATAAAGATGTTGGGGTAAAATGAGTATGTGGATGAAAAATGATTTTTGAAATATTGTTTTTTTTATGATAAATTTATTAATGAATGAATGCATGCCATGTACAAATAATTTTTTAGAGACTTTTGAAGTTTGACTATTTTGAAAATAAATGAGATTTGTTTTATTTATTGATTTTTAGCAATTTGTGTTTTATTGGTTTTGGTGTTTTTTATTTTGCTAAAAACTTTTGGTTTTGTTTAGAAGCACTCTTTAGTTTTGCTAGAATTTTTCTAGAAAGCGTTCTTTAGGTTTTCAAAATTTCGTTTTCTCTCCTATTGAATCTTTTTATATTTTTCCAGTACTTTCAAAAGATTGTTTTCCTAAATTTTCTATTTCTAAGACATCTATTTAAGTTTTCTTTAGAGTCTTTTCAATAGTTTCAAAATATTTTTCTAATTTTCCTATTTTGGTTTTCTTGACTTTTATCTTGATTTCATTTTTGTATCTCCCCAATTGTAGCCTTCAAATCCCTTGTATCTTGAAAGGGGTGTGTGTGCCCTCTTTGTTTCTTGTGTGGGTTACCTGTCCTAAGGATCTATGGCCTTTTATATGAACCTTTCAAAGGTGGTTAGTGATCCTAAGGGTATAAAGGTCACCAGAGCCAAGTTCCAGTCCATAATGCTTGCCACAACAGTAGAAGTAGCCACTAGTTGTGGGGCATTATGAATAGGACGCACTCTAGCCGGGATTTTCGTGATAGCCACACAAGACGTAGGCCTCAGCGTGACACCACTAGATCCCTCTATCCTAGGTAGCACTCAGACCCGGGTGTAGGGCCCCACTCATGATAAATGCATATGCAATGTATGAGGGCACATAAATTTGGGATACCTGCAATTGGGGAAATTGCACAGATATATATAGCAACTTATTGTTTGTCTATCCTAGGGTTATACAGAGAATAAACAAACAGACAACAAATAAGGAAACAGATAAATAAATTGTGCAAAAGATACAAAAAAGAAATCGTGCAAATAAACAAGAAAGGGATCAACTATGACACACTCAATTGAATGAGCTTGACTCTCTAAATTCCCCAGCGGAGTCGCCATCTGTCGCAACCGTAATTCCGACGAGACGACGAACTCGCTAAAATTTTAAAAAAAAGTGATTTTATTGATGATGTGGAGTCGCCACCAAATTTTTATTTAAGGGAAAAAGATTTGGAAAAACCCTAGATGAGATTTAGGTTCGGGAGTCGGTTACGAGTGGGGAAGGTGTTAGGCACCCCACTCGCCTGTTCCGAAGAACAGTACCCTTAAATTGAGTGTGTGATTATTTGAAAATAGTTTGATCCCTTTTATTAGAGTGAAAATAAATACTTGATAGAGGTTAGCCTGACAGGACTTGATCCTGCTCCTACGTATTACCTGGTGCAATGGGAAACTCAAGGCTTACGTAGTTCTGATTTGTTTTGAAGGCTAAACCTTCGAAGAGGCTTGAAAAGAGTATTTGGTTTGTGAAGGCTTGACCTTCGAAAGTGCTTGAGAAAAGATTATTTTGTTAGTGAAGGCTTGACCTTCAAAAGTGCTTGAGAAAAAATCATTTTAAAGATCTTGTTTTCAGAAAGTTTTATCTTTGGGAGGGATTTTTGGCTCACTTATGCACAAGGCCCGAGGCGGCTAAGGCAGCACGAGGGCCTATACGAACTACTAAATGTTTAACAGCAGGTAAACCGCCAGTTCCCTATCTAGAGCCCATTGCGTGAGACCTAGAATCCCAAAATATTTTAAAAAAGAGAGGTTTTTAGAATCTTGAAAAGGACTTCTAGTCCACTCATGCACAAGGTCCGAGGCGGCTAAGGCAGCACAGAGACCTATACGAACTACTAAATGTTGAACAGCAGGTAAACCGCCAGTTCCCCATTTAAAGTCCATTGCGTGAGACTTGAAAAGTTCCAAAATATTTAGAAAAAATTTTAAAGTTTTGAAAAGATACGATTTGCAAATGATATTGATTCTTGAATAAGAGAAAACTTGAATTTGAGATAAGAATTTTATTTTTGAGTTTTGGGGTTTCAAATAAAGTTTTGGCGTAACTTTGCAATTATGGAAATTTAGGATAGTTTGGTAATTATTAGAAATTTTTTATGAATTTTCTAGATTTTGTATTTTTATGGATTTTTTGGGTCTTTATTAATTTTTGGAATTTTTATTAATTTTTGAATTTTTGGAATTTTTATTAATTTTTGAATTTTTGGAATTTTTTTATTATTTTTTGAATTTCTGGAAATTTTTATTAATTTTTGATATTTTAGAATTTTTTTATTAATTTTATGATTTTCTAAAATTTTTTATTAATTTTTGGATTTTCTGGAAATTTTTATTAATTTTCGATTTTCTGGAATTTTTTATTATTTTCTGGATTTTTTAATATTTTTTATTATTTTCTGGATTTTTTAATTTTTTATTACTTTTTATATATTTTTTGTTAATTTTCTGATTTTCTGGAATTTTTTATTATTTTCTGGATTTTTTAATATTTTTTGGATTTTTCTGGATTTTCTGATTTTCTGGAATTTTTTAATTTTTTATTAATTTTTGGAATTTTTGGGACAGAGTAGGGATTAAATGGATTCCTACGGGTAGTAGGGTAATTTAACATATCAGGGACAGCATAGGCATTTTCTGGAAAAGTCAGGGGCATTGGAGTAATTCTGGATGTTCGGGCACATTGGTAATTTAGAAGGTGAGGACATGCAAGGAATTAGTGAAAAGCTTAAGGGCAGATTGGGTATTTACCCCTTTTGGGTTAAAATTAGGAGAGAAAATCAAAATCGCCTTACCTGAGGTTCGAAGCGGGGACGCAAAGCTTATGTGTAGGCACTCCAACCACTGAGCCCAATGCCCATTTGGCATTATGGCATTCAAGTTTTAAATTTAACGTTGTCCTATCTGGTTTGCATGCATTTGCATGGCGTCAGGGCAGTGGTGCGAGGGAGTTCTCTTCCCTTATTACCAATGATAATCTGGATGATTATGCCACTAATAGGATTCATGCACGATCATGGCCAGGCCTGTGCGAAGTAATCAGTTTCGACTACTACAATAACAAATCTAGATTGAGTGCTGGTTTACACGCGTATGACCCCATGCAACATTACCTCCACTGGTCTTCGTTCCATGCATATTGTCTAGGTTCAAATTTCCGAGAACTAACTTGGTGCTAACCCCCGCGATTTCCTAATGGCTTGTAAAAGTTCGTGCACATGCATGCACTCATTAACCGTAAACTGCAACTCTGCTTCCATTCAGATTTTAACCTCACCACATACGTATGCAAGACGTTTGACAAGTTTTTTTTCGTTTCCGGCATACATTACTGGTGAGCCTTCCCATACTCATCCTAATCTTTCTCTTGACCACGTGCATGGGCATCTGGTCAACAAGCAGGTCAATATTTTATGTGCTATGGGCCCTCTAAGGTGAAGATTGGGTCAGGGATGCATTCGAAGATGCTTGCCATTTCTCAGCCCCTGTCCTTAGCGTGCACAGGGTATGGCTATAGTCTCCAGTCTGGGTTGAATCATAAATGCTAGGCGGGATTGGCCAACTCATGGGCCTCAACTTCCACCCATGTAATGGCAGAGAGGTGCTTCTATTCCAGGGGGACAAGTAAAGCTTTGGGACATTGCAGAATCTACATAGACTCAACCTCGGGTCTTGGTTTTGATCGGGAGGTGAAACTCTTCCCCTGGAGACTTATGAAACAGAGTATTCAAATTCCTTACATCAGACCCAAAGACGTATTGCTCGTGTAGAACAGGGGTACCAAGATTCAGCATATTGTTTATCAGTGCTACCAATGCCTCATATATCCTTATACAAGATCATCATACGATCCATTCTTCACGCTAACGAAATCTAAGTTATCACATCAAGACTTAATTGCATAATCGATCTATACAACTTTCAAAGCATGTATTTCTTGATTAAACCATACGACAAGGAAATCCTATTGAGCTTTCAATGCCAGCCTATGTGACTAACCTGTTGCAGGGTCCGGGGAATCGAGCTCCCTTTCTAAGACGATGAACTCCTTCTTCGCTCTTGCAGATGGCGATCGGAAATGGCTTCCGTCGTGAATGAAGATTTTCCTATGGTTCTTCAAGATTCCAATTGATGAAGCCCTGATTTCTGGAGGCCGTTTTCTTGCAAATACCCCAAGCCCAGCAGAAAATCTTTCTCCCCCAATCTTAGTCGTAATCTCTCAAAAAAATCAAAAAAAAAAAATCCCCCTCTGCTTCCCTTATCTGTTCTTTTATAGCCTTGGCAAAAATCCTCTCTGATTTTCGCTTTTGCCTTGCTTTTGTCCTTTTCCGCTTTTCACTTTTCCCTTGGTTTTTTATTTTTTTTTTGCTTTTCTGTTTTTTAATCTGTTTTCTGTTTTTTAATTTGTTTTCTGTTTTTTTAATCTGTTTTCTGTTTTTTTTAATTTGTTTTAATTCTTTTTTTTTGTTAATATTTTAATTTTCTGATTTTTTATTTCCAAATTTTGTTTTTTTTTTTTAACTTAGTATTAGTTTCTTGATTAATTTTATAATTGGGGGTGGGGCCTCGGACATAAATGGGTGTTTACAATAATATAATAAAAATAACTTTCTAAATTAACAAGAAATGATAAGATAATAATTATTGCATATTCCATTCTAAATAAGAAGGTGTCTTTCAAAATTTACTTTTTGTAACAATTTTATTTGTCTTTAACTTTAACTAAAAATGCTTAGATTAAATTTAAAGATATACAAGAGGATCACACTTGTCGTAACCGTAATTCCGACGAGACGACGAACTCGCTAGAAATTTAAAAATAGAATTTAATTGTATGTGGAGCCGCCACCAAATTTTATTTTAAGGGAAAAATTTGGAAAAACCCTAACTTGAGGATGAAATTCTAGGTTCGGGAGTCGGTTACAAATAGGGAAGGTGTTAGGCACCCTATTTGTCCGTTCCGAAGAACGGTACCCTTAAACTGAGTGTGTGGTTTTCTTTGCAATTTGTTTGATCCCTTAAATATAACAAAAATAAATAGGTTTGTATGAAAATAGCCTGACAGGACTTGATCCTGCTCCTACGTATTCCCCGGTGCAATGGGAAATTCAAGGCTACGTAGTTCTGTTGTTTGGAAGACTTTTTAGAAGAATTTTGAGCTATTTGGTTTTCAAATATGCTTTCAGTTCCACATATGCACAGAGTCTAAGACAAACGAGGGTTGCACTTAGACTCATATGACTCTCTAAATGTCAAACAACAGGGTATGCTACCAGTTCGCACTTAGAGTTCATTGCGTGAGAACCAAGGTTTTAGAGAACTTTTAGAAGAGCTTTGAGCGATTTTGTTTTTAGATATGCTCTCAGTTCCATATGTGCACAGAGTCTAAGGCAAACGAGGATTGCACTTAGGCTCTGATAAGCATAGATTTCATAAATAATTATCTCTCACTTTTATCTCATTAAGACTTCTTATATGTTCAATTAAGTGATCTTTGTCATATTTTATGAGTTTGGGTTCATATGAAGTTTAATTGAATTTCTTTGCTTACCCGATTAAAATGACACTATTATAGTATTTTGAGCATAATAGGAGTTGTAGACATCCAAAAATCATGAAATCTATCTTGAATGAAAGCTTAAAGAAGTGTCCATATTTACAAAGCAAGAGAAGATTCTAAATGGGATGTTTAGGACTCCGAAATTATCTCAAAAGATGAGATAGTGTTGCTGACGTGGAATTTGAACAGTGTGCAAAGATCCGGCCATATCTTGAGATATAGAAGTCATATTGAGATGAAATCAACTTTGTTGGACAGCTAAGATCCAGGGCTACAACTTTTGTTCAGAAGGCAAGCTCTAATTCTGACATGTGAACATCCGAAATTGCGGTGCAAGAAAGTCAAAATTGTTGTGCTCATTGGTGGCAAAAATTCAAAAGTGTTTTGCAATTTCAACAAAGCCCATGTGAAAGCAAGAAAAGGGTAGAAAAGTAATATCCTAGTTGGTGACTTTCTGAAGATGATGCCTCAAAAATCCTCTATAAATAGAAGGGTTTGCAAGAGGAGACACACACCATTTTGGAGATTAACTCCAATACCACTTTCTTTCTTTCTTTCTTTCTTTCTTCCTTTCTTTCTTTCTTGTTAGTTTGCCTCCTACATGGAAGGCTTAGCTTTTCTTTATTGTTAGTTGCCTCCTACATGGAAGGCTTAGGATTTATTTGTTGTTAGTTTGCCTCTTTCTTTGTTGTTAGTTTGCCTCCTTCATGGAAGGCTAGGTTTGTAGTTTCAATTCAAGGATTCAAGCTATTTTCATTTTAACTTTGAGGTCTTGATCTTTATTTACGTGCATATTAAGTGGTTTCTACTCTGCTTCACTATATTCTTCAATTTTTTTCTTTAATCAAAGTTTGATCGGTTGACGTATTTTGGTTAATGTATAATTGATTTATAATTGGTTTTTGATTGGTAAATCATTTTCCAAAAGTTTGAAGAGTAGAATTAAGTAATTGAATTGAAGGTTTTCATTTTATTACTTACTTCAACTGAATTCTGATTGTAAAATTGGTTTAGATAAAAGATTAAGTGGTTACTAAATCTTGTTGATCATAATCAATTAAATTCTGAGAAGTTTCTCAGTAGAGAATTCAAGGATCATTGTAGGGGTTCCAGATGATCCTAGGTTGATAAACACAATGCATGATTTTAGTGATCAATGATTAGTTATGAAAATAGCCTCTGAATTCCTTGAGTTGATAATTGTTAAGTGAAATTAATTTCAGTCTGTATTTTGTGTTTAGCATTTGATATCACATCTTTACAAAAACCCCCTTGTTCTAATTTTCTCCTTATTTGCTTAAGAATCTGAAATGGTCTTTGGGAGATGACCTAGGTTGCACCTTATACTATACCAATAGTTTGGGGGAAATCTGGAAATTATTTTTGCACGTTTGCGACGAGCGTGTCAGGCTCATATGACTCTCTAGATGTCAAACAGTAGGGTATGCTACCAGTTCGCACCTAGAGTTCATTGCGTGAGAACCAAGGTTTTGGAAGAATTTTGGACGATTTTAGCCTTTAAACATCCTCTCAGTTCCACATATGCACAGAGTCTAAGACAAACGAAGGTTGCACTTAGACTCATATGACTCTCTAAATGTCAAACAGTAGGGTATGCTACCAGTTTGCACTTAGAGCTCATTGCGTGAGAACCAAGGTTTTTGAAGAAGTTTTAGAAGAGTTTTGGATAATTTTAGTTTTCAAAAGTCTTCTCAGTTCCACATATGCACAGAGTCTAAGACAAACGAAGGTTGCACTTTGACACGCTCGTCGCAAACGCGCAAAAATAATTTCTAGATTTTCCCAAAACTATTGGTATAGTATAAGGTGCAACCTAGGTCATCTCCCAAAGACCATTTCATGATTCTTAAGCAAATTAGGAGAAAATTAGAACAAGGGGGTTTTGTAAAGATGAGATATTAAATGCTAAATACAAAATAGAGAATGAAATTTATTTGACTTAACAATAATCAACTCAAGGAATTGAGAGGCTATTTTCTTAACTAATCATTGATCACTAAAATCATGCATTGTGTTTATCAACCTAGGATCATCTGGAACCCCTAAAATGATCCTTGAATTCTCTACTGAGAAACCTCTCAGAATTTAATTGATTATGATCAACAAGATTTAGTAACCACTTAATCTTTTATCTAAACCAATTTCACAATCAGAATTCAGTTGAAGTAAGTAATAAAATGAAAACCTTCAATTCAATTACTTAATTTCTACTCTTCAAACTTTTGGAAAATGATTTACCAATCAAAAACCAATTATAAATCAATTATGCATTAATCAAAATACGTCAACCGAACAAACTTTGATTAAAAGAATAAAATTGAAGAATATAGTAAAGCAGAGTAGAAATCACTCAATAAGCATGTAAATAAAGATCAAGACCTCAAAGTTAAAATGAAAATAGCTTGAATCCTTGAATTGAAACTACAAACTTAGCCTTCCATGAAGGAGGCAAACTATCAACAAAGAAAAACTTAGCCTTCCATGAAGGAGGAAACTAACAATAAAGAAAAACTTAGCCTTCCATGAAGGAGGCAAACTAACAAGAAAGAAAGAAAGATGGAAAATGGTATTGGAGTTAATATCCAAGGGGTGTGTTTCTCCTCTTGTAAACCCTTCTATTTATAGAGGATTTTTGAGGCATCATCTTCAGAAAGTCACCAACTAGGATATTACTTTTCTACCCTTTTATTGCTTTCACATGGGCTTTGTTGAAAATGCAAAACACTTTTGAATTTTTGTCACCAATGAGCTCAACAATTTTGACTTTCTTGCAGCGCAATTTCCGATATTCACGGGGCCGAATTCGAGATTGACGTCTGAACAACAGTTGTAGCCCCGGATCTTAGCTTTCCAACAGATTTTATTTCATCTCAATAGGACCTCTGTAGCTCAAGATATGGTCGGATCTTTTCACACTGTTCAAATTCCACATCAGCAACACTATCTCATCTTTTGAGATAATTTCGGAGTCCTAAACATCCCATTTAGAGTCTGCTCTTGCTTTGTAACTGTGGACACTTCTTTAAGCTTTCATTCAAGACAGATTTCATGATTTTTGGATGTCTAAAACTCCTATTATGCTCAAAATACTATAATAGTGTCATTTTACTCGGGTAAGCAAAGAAATTCAATTACACTTCATATGAACCCAAACTCATAAAATATGACAAAGATCACTTAATTGAACATATAAGAAGTCTTAATGAGATAAAAGTGAGAGATAATTATTTATGAAATCTATGCTTGTCAAATTCCCCCACACTTATCTTTTGCACGTCTCGGGCAAACTTAAGTTAAGGATTGGTGACTATTTTTTTTTTTTTTTGAAAGAACATCAAAGTTTTGAGTTGATTTCTCAAGAATTCACAAAATTTCATGAAGCATTCTTTCATCACATTTTTGAAATTACTTAGAAAGGCAACTTTAATTTGAAAAACATAGATTGAGAAAGATAAAACCTCACATGATATACTCTGAATCTCTCAAGTGTTTGATTTGGTAAGTGTTTCTCTCAAATTCAATCCATGAAACATGAACTATCATAGGCTTGCATATCTTCTACTTCTCTACTACTATGTACACATGCAATGCACAAATCAAGAGGTCTTTATTTAGGTTATAACGGGATTAGAAAGATGAAATGATATATTGAAGAGATACAATGTTAGACCAAGGAAAATGATGAGGATTGAGAACTGAGTCTAAGTGCAAGTGTGAGAAACAGATATTACTTCTTCATTCTTTTTTTTTTCTTTTTTTTTCAATATAATAGTTTATTTATTAAGTTCTTGCTTTAGTTTTTTTTTTCATGATATTGATGAACACAACAATAATCTCCCCCACACTTATTAAAACACTTATGGTATGATAAATCCAGTATTCCTCACCTTCTATGGTCAAACAAAGTTGTTTTTTTTTTTCTTTTGATTTGTGGTGAGCTAAAAAGAAGAAAAGGCTTAATCGGCTCAAAGGGCTGATCAAAGGATAAAATTATATGGTTTGGTTATTTGGCCAAGTGGTTTGTTCAAGAAAAACAGTGCCTCAATCATGTTTGTACAATTCATGTGAAAATGTAGCTTCAAAAAGAATCAATGCAAGTTCTGAAGTAACATATTCCATGGATGAAAATCACACAAGAAAGAAAATAATAATAAGGCTCAAAATCTCACAGGTAATATATTTATCAAATCTAATCTATCCAGTTCAAATATGTGTTGCCAAACTAATTAATCTCGAAATGTAAATCATTTTGCTTCAATTATTTTATGAAATCTAAAGAAAAACATACTTCCACATTCAAATTTATTTTTTTATTTTTTTATTTATTTTTTATTTTTTAATCATAAGATGCGTATCAAGAGTCAAGTGTAACTCCTTACTCAGCCATTTTACTCAAAGCAAGTTTATGATTCTAACCTAATTTTTTTTTTATATATCGGACCATCCTCCCCCCAACCTATCCAAGACATTGTCCCCAATGTTTTAGATGGAATTTCATATGACAGGAAAAGAAATGTGAGAAAACCACCAAAGTAAGGAAAAGTTATAACCGAAGAGTGGTATCTGGTTCTCTTTTGTCTCTACCATCCTGATTTGGTTGGTTCACCAGCTGCATTGCTTGACTGAGCTCAGATGTAGGATTTTGCAAAATCTCAAGTAGCTGTTCAACAGTTGAAGCAGATACTATGATGTTGCGCATGGATTATGGCATGAACTCCTGCTCTACTGCATGATCTAAAAAGGATATCAAACCATTATAAAAGCCATTAATATTCAATAAGCCCAAAGGTTTTTTATGAAAATTCCGATAGGCCCAAAATATAATGGTAAAAATTTCTTCCATTGTTCCAAGACCACCAGGTAATGCAATAAATGCATTAGAATTAATCAACATGTGTCTCATACGGTCATGCATGGTTGCAACCTTCAATTCAGTACCCAGGGTGAAGTAGGAGGTGCTCTCATTTTTTAAGCCAACACCTAAGACGTTACACCCCTTTGTGAGTGCAGATCCTGCAACACATCCTTTTAAACCCTGAATCCCTCCCCCATAAACAAGATTGATTTTTCTTGCAGCTAATGCCTTACCAAGGGTATAAGCTGCATGTTGAAATTCTCCATCCTTTCCAAGGTTAGACCCACCAAAAACACAGATAGTATTGATCCTATCCAGATAATTTATAGGGACTCAATATCAGACAAGGAGATCGCTTGAATAGTGCGGGATCAGGATTTGGTAGCAAAAGTTTGAATTTTTGTTGCAAAAGTTTGAATTTTTTGTTCAAGGAAAAGGTGAATGTCAGAGGGGAAAGACTTTAAGCAGGGGTGAAAATTTCAAAAAAAATTGGTGGCCCAATAAATTGAAAAGACAATGTAAATGACAAACATACACGCATGAGAATGAACAGTAGTTGTGATTGTGGCTCACATCTTCCTCTGATTTTATGTCCAGTAACGGCTGAAACGCCTTCTAAGAGTCGAGGATGTGCTTCCCATTCAGTTTTCTTGTAAACTGACAACATGGTCTTTTAAAGTCAGATTCCCAAGACTATAACGTTCTTTTTCCTTACGAAACAGTTCAAACAAATCAAGAAGGACTCCTTGTACATGCCCACTAGGATGCGTCTCAAGAGTCTGAATGATATCATCCAATGACTCCTTACTCAGTCCATCCTTTATGAATTGAATTTTGTCCTCTCGATTTCTTGAAACCATTCCAAGGTTCTTGCATCTTGTGTTACAGGTCCATCTTGCACACCTGTAGCAAACTCCAATTCTTTTTGCCCTTCTCTTCTTTGCATAGGAACTTCTTCCCACACCTGGCATGTTTTTAACAAATGATTCTTGAAATTCACCTGTTAAACGTACCTTAGCTTCAATGATCCAACGGACATCTTCTGGAAGGCCTAAGAGTGTTAATGCCCTCAATCGTTCAAGTCTGCAATTGTAAATGTCTTTAAGAAAATTTGTGGGGAGAGTAGGGAACAAAATTTTGATCCTGGCGAGAGCTTTCTCCATTTTTTTCTTAAAACACTCAAGTTATTATTCCTGCAAGCTTAATGTGGTGTAATAGTTAGGATGATTTAAGAGGTGAAGAAGGAAGTTGAGAGATTGGTTGAAACTTATAAGCGAGGAATGTGAGAGAGGGAGAGAGAGAAAGAGAGAGAGAGAGAAAGAGAGAGAGAGAAAGAGAGAGAGAGAGAGAGAGAGACTTCTCTTGAATTTATTGCAAGTATGTGGCATTGTGCAAATGCACTTCTTCTACCGTGTGCTTTTGAAAACCTTCGAAAAATGGTTTAAGACGATGTCCATTCACCTTGAAGATTTTTTCAGTTTCCTCATTTTTTATTTCCACTGCACCATAAGGAAAAACATTAGTAACTACAAATGGTCCTAACCATCTAGAGCGTAGCTTACCAGGCATAAGCTTTAGCCGAGAATTGAAAAGGAGAACTTTTTGTCCAACGAAAAACTCCTTCCTTGCCAACTTTTTGTCATGAAGAGCTTTGACTTTTTCTTTGTAAATTTTGGAGTTTTCGTATGCTTCTAATCGAATTTCTTCAAGTTCCTGCAATTGAAGCTTCCTATGGATTCCTGCTTGGTCTAGATCCATGTTGCATTTCTTTACTGCCCAAAATGCTCTATGCTCTAATTCAACTGGAAGATGACATGCTTTACCAAAGACAATCCTATAAGGAGATATGCCAATGGAACTTGTAAGCTGTCCTATATGCCCATAATACATCAACAAGGCGCAAGCTCCAATCCTTCCTGTTAGGCTGAACTGTTTTCTCTAAGATTTTCTTGATCTCTCGATTAGAAACTTCAGCTTGACCATTTGTTTGAGGATGATATGGGGTGGAGACTTTATGCATGACTCCATATTTGCGGAGTAGGGCTTCCATTGTGCGGCTGCAAAAATGAGTACCTTGGTCATTAATTAGAGCTCTAGGAATGCCAAACCTGCTAAAAATGTTAGACCTGATAAAATCTGCAACAACTCGAGCATCATCAGTACGGGTGGCTTTTGCCTCCACCCATTTTGAAACATAATCAACAGCTAGCAGAATGTAAACAAAGCCAAAAGAGACAGGGAATGGACCCATAAATTCTATACCCCATACATCAAATACCTCACAAAAGAGAAGTGGTTGTTGGGGCATCTCATTTCTGCGCGAAATACTCCCTATTTTTTGGCACTGCTCACAAGTTATGCATAATCTGTGTGCATCACGAAATATTGTAGGCCAATAAAAGCCTGAGTCTAGTACTTTTCTAGCTGTCCGTTGTGGCCCAAAGTGTCCACCACAAGCTAGGGAATGGCAAAAGGTAAGTACAGACTGAACTTCATGATCTGGAACACATATTCTAATGATTTGATCACTACATATCTTCCAAAGGTATGGTTCATCCCATATGTAGTGTTTGGCATCACTTTTCAACTTGGCAATTTGCGATTTGGTGAAGTGTTTGGGTATTTCTTTAGGAACCAGATAGTTTACCAAATCTGCATACCAAGGATCCTTCCCGTGCAAATGATAGAGATGCTCTTCTGGAAATGAATCTGCAATTGAAGTTTCTTCACAAGGTTGCTGGATCCGACTTAGATGATCTGCTACAAGGTTCTCTGCTCCACTCTTGTCTTTAATCTCTAAATCAAATTCTTGCAACAGAAGCATCCAACGAATCGGTCTTGGCTTAGCATCTGCCTTCTTCAGCAAGTATTTCAAAGCTGCATGGTCAGAGAAGACAATAACTTTAGATCCAAGCAAATAGGAGCGAAATTTATCTAATGCAAACACAATTGCCAAAAGCTCCTTCTCAGTTGTTGTGTAATTGGATTGGGTTGCATCTAGTGTGCGAGAGGCATATGCAATGACATGAGATTTCTTGCTGATTCTTTGAGATAGTACAGCACCAAGGGCATAATTAGATGCATCACACATTAATTCAAATGGAAGCGTCCAATTAGGTGGTTGAATGATGGGAGTGGTTGTCAACCGCTTCTTTAGTTCATCAAATGAATCCTTGCATGCTTGATCAAACACAAATTTGGTATCTTTTTGTAATAGTTTAGAAAGAGGTTATGCAATCTTGCTAAAATCCTTGATGAATCTTCTGTAAAAACCTGCATGACCAAGTAAAGAACGTACTTCTCGCACAGAAGTGAGGTGAGGTAGAGAAGTAATAATGTCTATCTTGGCCTTATCAACCTCTAAACCTTTGTTAGATACCAAGTGTCCTAAGACTATACCTTCTGTTACCATGAAATGACATTTTTCAAAATTCAAAACAAGGTTAGTCTCAATGCATCTGTCCAAAACTTTAGAGAGGCTTTCTAAGCATGCATCAAAAGAAGAACCATATACAGTGAAGTCATCCATAAACACTTCCATGCAACTTTCTAAGAGATCAGAGAAAATGCTTACCATGCATCTTTGAAAGGTTCCAGGGGCGTTGCATAGACCAAAAGGCATCCTTCGATAGGCAAAAGTACCAAAAGGACAAGTGAAGGTGGTCTTATGCTGGTCTTCTGGGGCTATATGTATTTGAAAATAACCTGAAAAACCATCCAGAAAGCAATAGTGAGATTTTCCTGCTAATCTTTCCAAAATTTGGTCTATGAAGGGCAAAGGGAAGTGATCTTTGCGAGTAGCTTGGTTAAGCTTCCTATAATCTATGCACACTCTCCAACTGTTTTGTATTCTGGTAGGGATTAGTTCATCATTGTGATTTTTGACTACAGTCATACCAATCTTCTTAGGAACTACTTGCACCGGGCTTACCCAATCACTATCTGAGATGGGATAGATGATACCAGCTGCCAAAAGCTTACCTACTTCCTTCTTTACCACATCTAGGATGGTTGGATTTAAACGCCTTTGTGGTTGTCTAACAGGTCTGGTGTTTTCCTCCAACAATATCCTATGCATACAAGTAGATGGGCTAATGCCTGGAATATCAGCCAAAGTCCATCCAATTGCTTGTTTATGGCATCTTAAGGTTTGCAGCAACCTTTCTTCTTGTTGTGGTAGAAGGTTCTTTGCTACAATGACAGGAAGCTTCTCATTTTCCCCCAAATAAGCATACTTTAGATGTTCAGGCAAAGGCTTCAACTCCAAAGGAGGTGGTTGTATTATGGCAGGCAGGGATCTATCTGAGATTGAAATGTCTGCAACACTTGCATTTAACATGTCATCTTTCAACAAAGTTTGGTCTGCAGCATTAATCCTGGAACACACAATGCATGGATCAAATTCATCACATGTGCAAGTAAAATTATCTAAGTAATCTAAATCAAAATCAAAAAATTCAAAAAGTACATTGTCAATAGAATAATCATCCGCAAAAAGGTCTATGGCATCAAGTTGAAAGAGTGAATGATTCTCTATGGGATGCTTCATGGCTTCAAATATGTTGAATTGGATGATATCATCTCCAAATTCCATAGAGAGAGTCCCCGTATGCACATCTATCTTTGTTTTTGCAGTTTTGAGGAAAGGTCTCCCTAGGATCAAGGTTGCTCTATTGATGGATGACTCATCTTCCATATCCAAAATGTAGAAGTCTACTGGAAAGATCAGCTTATTCACTTGAACTAGCACATCTTCAAGTACTCCGGCTGGATGTGCTGTACTTCTGTTGGCTAATTGAATCACCACACCAGTTGGCTTCAGTTCTCCCAGATTCAAAGATTTATAAACTGATGAGGGCATAACATTAATGGAAGCACCTAGATCCAACAATGCATCACCAAATGTAGAGTTTCCTATTGTGCAAGGAATGGTGAAAGTTCCTGGATCTTTACATTTCTGAGGGAGGCTGGGTTGAATTAAGGCAGAAACATTGCGTCCCACACTAATCTTCTCATCCCCTTTGAGTCTTCTCTTATGCGTGCACAAGTCCTTTAGAAATTTGACATATTTGGGAATTTGCTTGATAGCATCTAGAAGTGGTATGTTGACTTCCACTTTCCTGAAAGTATCTAGAAGCTCCTTATCCAATTCTGTATGAACATTGGGCTTGGATTGGACCATTCTATTTGGAAAAGGTAAAGATACCTTCTGATCAGCACAATTTGGGGTTTTTGTCTCATCAGATGCTTCAAGGGCAGATCGTTTATGGCAAGCTTCTTTTTGTTGATCATTCGATGTCTTATCGAAGGCTGGTGTATTTTTTTCATCAGACTTTCCCTCTGATTCAGATGGCTTATCAGAGATGTCTCCAGGTGTGGAGATAAATGCTTCTTTTTGGTGTGGATTAGTCTGATTGAAGCTTTGTTGCTTTAAAATTGTAGGGTCTGTCTGCACTTTCTTCCCACTTCTCAAGGTCATGGCATTCACACTCTTGGGATTTATGACAGGTTGAGAAGGTAGTTGACCAGAACCTTGAGATTTCAATTGGTTGACAGTGGTAGCCAACTGCCCAATTTGAGTTTGTAAATCCTGAATGGTAGAACTTACATTTTGTTAAAACTGAAGATTGTTGGTTGCTAATTGCTTCATCAAATCATCAAGAGAAGGTTCAGAAGCATTAGAGGGTACAGATTGCTGCATATGCTGTTGTTGTTGTCTGAATGGCGGTGGTTGGTATTTATTTTGGGAGTCAGGTGTTTGAATCCTTTGTTGTTGTGGAGGACCATATCTCAAGTTAGGATGGTTTCTCCAACTAGGATTGTATGTTCCAGAAGGTGGTTCAAACTTCTGTTGCTGATAATGTTGAGGAGGCCTGTATTGTTGTCCTGTGCCAAAAATACCATTTACTGTAGCCTCAGGTGTCTCACTTTCTTGCAATGTTGGGCATGCATCAGTAGGATGATCTGCGGAAGTGCAGATGCCACATGTTTTGATTTTGTCAACAACATTAAGTTGCTGTTGTTGTCCGATGGCCAACTGTCTTATGATGGAGGTTAGTTCTTCAATTCTGTTCTCCAATCGTGTATGGTCTGTCTTAGTGGTCATTTCATGGACTCCTTTAGACAAGGAATTAGTTCGAGAATTGAATTGCTGAGAATTTTATGCCATGTTGGCAATCAAATCTCGAGCTGCTGTAGGAGTTTTGTCCATAAGTGCTCCACCACTAGCTGCATCAACCATGCTTCTGTCCATTGACATGAGTCCTTCATAGAAATACTGAATCAGTAATTGATCACTGATTTGATGGTGTGGACAAGTGGCGCATAGTTTCTTGAATCTCTCCCAATACTCATAGAGAGTTTCTTGGGAGTTCTGTCTGATGCCGCAAATCTCTTTTCTGATGGCTGCTGTTCTGGATGCAGGGAAGAATTTCTCCAGAAATAATCTTTTCATGTCATTCCAGCTTGTAACAGATGTTGGATGTAGATAGTACAACCAGTCCTTAGCTCCATCATTTAAGGAGAAAGGAAATGCTTTCAACTTGATATGATCTTCAGGAATTCCTTGTGGCCGCATTGTGGAACACACAATGTGAAATTCCTTCAAATGTTTATGAGGGTCCTCACCTGCAAGGCCATGAAACTTAGGTAGCAAATGTATTAATCCAGACTTTAGTTCAAATGGTGCATCAACATCAGGGTATTGAATGCACAATGGTTGATAAGCAACATCAGGTGCAGCTAATTCTTTTAGGGTTCTATCAGCCATGTTCTTAGCAAAATATTTAAAACTATCAAAATTTTTGACACGCTCGTCGCAAACGCGCAAAAATAATTTCTAGATTTTCCCAAAACTATTGGTATAGTATAAGGTGCAACCTAGGTCATCTCCCAAAGACCATTTCATGATTCTTAAGCAAATTAGGAGAAAATTAGAACAAGGGGGTTTTGTAAAGATGAGATATTAAATGCTAAATACAAAATAGAGAATGAAATTTATTTGACTTAACAATAATCAACTCAAGGAATTCAGAGGCTATTTTCTTAACTAATCATTGATCACTAAAATCATGCATTGTGTTTATCAACCTAGGATCATCTGGAACCCCTAAAATGATCCTTGAATTCTCTACTGAGAAACCTCTCAGAATTTAATTGATTATGATCAACAAGATTTAGTAACCACTTAATCTTTTATCTAAACCAATTTCACAATCAGAATTCAGTTGAAGTAAGTAATAAAATGAAAACCTTCAATTCAATTACTTAATTTCTACTCTTCAAACTTTTGGAAAATGATTTACCAATCAAAAACCAATTATAAATCAATTATGCATTAATCAAAATACGTCAACCGAACAAACTTTGATTAAAAGAATAAAATTGAAGAATATAGTAAAGCAGAGTAGAAATCACTCAATAAGCATGTAAATAAAGATCAAGACCTCAAAGTTAAAATGAAAATAGCTTGAATCCTTGAATTGAAACTACAAACTTAGCCTTCCATGAAGGAGGCAAACTATCAACAAAGAAAAACTTAGCCTTCCATGAAGGAGGCAACTAACAATAAAGAAAAACTTAGCCTTCCATGAAGGAGGCAAACTAACAAGAAAGAAAGAAAGATGGAAAATGGTATTGGAGTTAATATCCAAGGGGTGTGTTTCTCCTCTTGTAAACCCTTCTATTTATAGAGGATTTTTGAGGCATCATCTTCAGAAAGTCACCAACTAGGATATTACTTTTCTACCCTTTTATTGCTTTCACATGGGCTTTGTTGAAAATGCAAAACACTTTTGAATTTTTGTCACCAATGAGCTCAACAATTTTGACTTTCTTGCAGCGCAATTTCCGATATTCACGGGGCCGAATTCGAGATTGACGTCTCAACAACAGTTGTAGCCCCGGATCTTAGCTTTCCAACAGATTTTATTTCATCTCAATAGGACCTCTGTAGCTCAAGATATGGCCGGATCTTTTTACATTGTTCAAATTCCACATCAGCAACACTATCTCATCTTTTGAGATAATTTCGGAGTCCTAAACATCCCATTTAGAGTCTGCTCTTGCTTTGTAACTGTGGATACTTCTTTAAGCTTTCATTCAAGACAGATTTCATGATTTTTGGATGTCTAAAACTCCTATTATGCTCAAAATACTATAATAGTGTCATTTTACTCGGGTAAGCAAAGAAATTCAATTAAACTTCATATGAACCCAAACTCATAAAATATGACAAAGATCACGTAATTGAACATATAAGAAGTCTTAATGAGATAAAAGTGAGAGATAATTATTTATGAAATCTATGCTTATCACACTTAGACTCATATGACTCTCTAAATGTCAAACAGTAGGATATGCTACCAGTTTGCACCTAGAGCTCATTGCTTGAGAACCAAGGTTTTTTAGGAATTTTGGAAATTATTTTGTAAGAAAAGGAGTAATTTTGAAAGGAGATTAAGAAAAAGATCTTCAATCCACATGCACAGAATCGAAGGCAAGCGAAGGTTGAACGACGATTCATATGATTCTCCAAACGTCGAAAGACAGGGTATGCTGCACTTTCAACTTCGGAGTTCATTGCGTGAGATCTCAGATCTTTTAAAGCTTTGAAAGTTGTTGTTTAGAAAAATGAAGTTTTTGAAGATTTGATTTAAAAAGGAGGACATATAAACATAAACAAATCAGAAATAAATACATATAGAAGGATCCACACATGGAAACTAATACCTAAACAAGTTTAAAAGGACAAGATCTACACAGGAACTTCAAGAACATAAGAGATTTTAGCACCAAAATTTGAATTCAATTCTCAGAATTTTTAGAAAATATTTTTTGGTATATCTAAAAATTAAAACCAACCAATTGAAATATATGGATCATACTAATAAAAAAAAACAAGTTTGACACAAATCTAACAAGAAATGAGCAAGTTATGCCCAAATCAAATGAGCTAGGTTCATTCACACATCGAGATGAACATACTTCAGTAATCAGGTCCTAGAGACTTCATTTCAGATTCAAATTAGACAAATAATATCATTTCAGAAACTAGAAAGAAAGATGAAGAGAACGCAAAAATAATCACTGAAATCAGATATCATTTGACTGATCAAAAACAAAAACGAAAAACAGAAACGAAAATGAACTTCAAGAACATCAAGTTTTTGGCGCCAAAGTTTGAATTCAAATCTCAGAATTTTTAGAAAATATTTTTTGGTAGATCTTGAAAAATTAAAAGCAAAAAATTTAAATATATAGATCATAGGAATCAAACAAAACAAATTTGACAAAAATCAGGCCAGAAATGAGCAAAGTATGCACAAATCGAATGAGCTAGGTTCATTTACACATCAAGATGAACATACTTCAGTAATCAGGTGATAGAAATTTCATTTTAGATCCAAATTAGACAAATAATATCATTCCTGAAACTAGAGAGAAATAGGAACATAAAGAAATAAAAATCACCGAAATATGAGATCATTTGATTGATCAAAAATAAAAACGAAAAACAGAGACGAAAATGAATTTCAAGAACACCAAATTTTTGGCGCCAAAATTTGAATTCAAATCTCAGAATTTTTTTGAAAACATTTTTTGGTAGATCTGAAAAATTAAAACCAAAAAGTTAAAAGATATAGACCATAGGAATCAAACAAAACAAATTTGACAAAAATCAGACCAGAAATGAGCAAGGTATGCACAAATCAAATAAGCTAGGTTCATTTGCACATCAGGACGAACATCCTTCAGTAATCAGGTCCTAGAGACTTCATTTCAGATCCAAATTAGACAAATAATATCATTTCAGAAACTAGAAAGAAAGACTAAGAGAACGCAACAAAAATCACTGAAATCGGAGATCATTTGACTGATCAAAAATGAAAATGAAAACAGAGACAAAGATGAACTCGAAAATCCAAGAAAACGCAAGAAAATTAAACGAAATAGAAGCAAGATCTAACCTCTCCATTGATGTTCTTGAATGCCACCTGATAGCATCTTGAAAGGTGATGAATAACTGGTAATATGGAGGCCAAGAAGGTGCTCAATTGGATGTAGAATTCAAAAGTCTCTTCGGTGCTCCTCTTAGAAAAAATCTAAAAGCCCCCTTTCAATGACCCCAAAGTGCTCCTCTCTCTCCCTCTTTAGAAATTCTGAAATCTTTCTTAGAAAATGAAGAATCCTCTTGAACTAAATGAAAGTCCCTATTTATAGATAAAATTTCAAAAAAAAAAAAGGGAAAATTATTTTCTTTATTTTATTTTTCTTTCATTTTCTTTTTTTTTTCTTTTTTCTTTTTTCTCTAACTAATTCTTAACCATCCTTAACTAATCCAACTAACTTTCTAACTAAATTCTTAACTAAAAATTTATTTTTTCTTTCATTTTCTTTTTTCTTTTTTTCTTTTTTTCTTTTTTTCCTAACTAATTCTTAACCATCATTAACTAATCCAACTAACTTTCTAACTAAATTCTTAACTAAAAATTTATTTTTCTTTCTTTTTCTATTTTTCTTTTTTTTTGTTATTATTTTTTTTTATTTTAGACTAAAAAAACAAAATGATTTACTTTGGGTTTTAAATTTATCCTCGGACATAATTCAGTGTTCACAACACTCATTCTTTCATTATGATAATATAATAATTAGGTTTATAATTTTTAATTTATTTTTAAATATTTTTTATTTATCTAATATTAAATTTTTTTTAGCATACTTCATACAAATATATTAGTCTAAGATGTAATGTGGAAAAACATGTTAAAAAAGTTTCAATAATTCTCAAAGTTGTTCTATTGTTTTTTTTTTAAGCTTTTGTTTTAAATTGAAAGTGGATATTGTATCTAACTATATTCAATATTTTCGCCTGTTATAATATTGATGTTGGATATTATGGTTTAACAACTTTTAATATAATAAAAAATTTTAAAAATTTGTGAACGCAAATTTGATATAAATTTTAAATTTTAAATTTTAATATTATTTTTAAAAATTTTTTCATTTATTTTAATAGAGTAAAATAATAACAATAATAATTAATTATGACTTATAACATTAGGATAATAAAAAATGCTAGTATTATTGTTGATATCATTAATTTAATAAAATATTTTTATAATTGCCAACAAATAAGAAGGATTCAAATTCAAACTGTTGAAAAATACAAAATAAGTAGCAAAAGTTTTTTATAAATGTAGATAACTAACAAGAGTTTGAATCATGAGAAATTGTCTAAAATTTAATAGTGGTGGTAAAAAAAAAAAGTAGGTAAATTTCAAGGATTTAAGATGATACTAATACAAATTATACCTTTTGCGACACATATTAAATGCAATACTTTTTAAAAATGTTACTAAAATTAATAGGTAATATTTTTTTTATATTTTTGTAACATTTTTTAAATGTTACTAATAATATTTTACTATATGAATTAGATACAACACTTTTTAAAATGTTATTAAAATTAATAGGTTACATTTTTTTATACTTTTGTAACATTTTTTTAAATGTTACAAAAAGTGTCATATGATGTAGTGTGAATTTATTCACATGCTTCAAACTATTGTTAATCAATTTGACACACACAATTTTTCAATGGTTTGACCAATTCTAGGTAAATGATATAGTGGAAGTTTAAATCTTTGGTAAAGTAAAAAAAATCATTATTATTAATTAATTATTTTGTAGTGATAGAAAAAATTTATACTAATTTTGTTAAAATAAAAATATTAATTATAATTTTTAGTAAATTTACTTTAATACCAAATGATAAATAATACAATTAGAAAATAACGTCGATAAGAACATGAATAAAAACTAAGCTTCATTTTAAGTACATATATATGTACATCTTCTTCTGCTATGATAAAAGAAAAAAAGTTTAAAAAAATAAAAATCACATAATTTAATTTTGTTTCTAATAATATTTAATAATCTTTTTTAAAATTTCATCCTAAAATAATTATAGAGAGAAATTAAATTAATTAAATATAAATTTATTATATTTTAAAATAATATTTTAAATTTATATATACACATCGTTAAAAAAATAATAGTTCAATATAAATTTTAATAATTATTAAAATATACGAAGAAAGAAAAATCACACTCATATTTGAAATTTAAAATTAAAATGTATTTATAAATTATAAAATTTAAATTTTTTTTTCAAATATAAAATTCTAAAATAACATGTGAATAGAGTGAAAAGTGAACAAACATAATAAATTTTTTATTTTTTAAAATACATGATTCTATAAAACGTTACACACCAATATTTAATATAGGTTGTGAGACAGAATAATTTTTTTATAAAATATAATATAAGTTTAAGTTATATTAAAATAATATTTTAAATTTAAATATAAACAAAATTTAAAATAAACGAAAACTATATTGTAAATTTTAACAATTTAATTCATATAATAAATGATGATAAAAAAATTATTCATCTATATTTTAAGATTTTTGCATGAAAATTAAAATATAATATAAATTTTATAAAATATAAAAAATAAAAAATTAAACTTATTAGAATATATTAAATGAAGAATTAAGTATATATTTTAGAGATATAAAAAATAAGTAAATAAATAAATAATTTAATATATAATAAAAGATAAAAAATAAAATTATCAATATTATCATTATTAATTATTATTATTATTATTATTATTATTATTATTATTATTGTTATTATTATTATTATGATAAGATGTAGTTCAACTATCATGTGTGTAAACCCACCTTGATTAACCTTTTTAAATTGGTTCATTAATCAAATTGATCACTTTTTTTATTAAATCCACTTAACAATTGGACTATCATTTTAGATAAAAATTCAACCTAAATTCACAGTTAAATAGAAGAAAAAGGAAGAAATATCTGCATGATCTAGTTAATCGAATGATGCTTCACTCGCAAAGAGTAAAGAAAGAGACGATTGTGGCTTTGTGAAGGAAGAGAGAAGTAAAAAAAAAAAAAAAGAAGATAAGATCAAGGTAGAGAGAAAATAGAGAAAAAAATGTCATCCAAATCTTATATCAAATAATTTAAAGAAGGAAAAGGTAGAAAAATTTTATAAATATAAAGATTTTGAATGAGTTACCACCACAACAATGTAATATTTTGTGTGTACTTATAATTTGGTTAGTTGTATGTTATGAAAGGGTTTGCAATTTTATTGTTAAAAAATTGTAAAGAAGGATTTGCAATTTTTTGTATGAAAATTACACGTGATAATAAATTTATTTTTGAAGTTTTATGTGAATGTAGGCAAATGGTTCCGAATTATATTAAATTTATGTGTTTTTTTTTTATTTTTCTTCTTTTTATGAGTATTGTTTATGATAGAGAATGTGGAGGATCTATTGTATTTTTTTTATGCCTTTAGTGGACCCCTTCCGCTATATAACAACTGGTTAAATAAAAATGATAAATATAAAAATTTCATAGTTTTTTTTTAAGTGAAACTAAATGCAAATATCATCAAATTAATTATTTATGGAAGTCTTCTTATGTTCTTGTTCCTTTTATCATAGTTTGTTGCAATATACTAATGTCGAGGTGTCTCACATGATTCATAAATCTCATCAATTTGTTTCGATCATAGATAATATAATTCACATTTAAAAAAATTATTATAACTCATGTCTTTTCTTTCTCCCTAGATTTGTAATTAATAATTAAAAAAGTAATATCAATATGATCTTCAAAGATCTTTTTAAAGATTAAATTTGAACATCAACATCATCTTCATCATTGTTTCAATTTTATCTCAAATGATGTATAAAAAAATACTAAAAAATAATAATTTTCTTTGAACAATGGTGTCCAACAAACATGTTCTATTTATAAGTAAAAAAGATGGGAAAATAAATTAAAACTTATTTATAAAATCAATGAATAAATGATGAAAATTTTATCCTCTCATCCTAAAATATTGATATGAATTAATTGGATGGCCCGATCTTTCTTCATGTTATAAGTTAATAAAGAAAATTATAAAATAATAGAAAAACATAAAAGAAATGGTGCAATGACCGAACACGAACAAATAAACAATCAACCTTACAAGGAACATTACTGCTACTTAGACCTCTTACCGAACCACAAATACAAGATAATCGATACATAGCAACACACTTGGGTTGAAGCACGAATCAGGAGCTTTCATGAATTTGAATCACCAACCTTATAAGGAATATTGACAAGACAAGGTTTTACCAGAGTAAACAAAGATACAATTATCACGAGAGAGAAAAAAACTTGTATTTAGGTAAATAGAAACTCTGATATATAATCTCTTCTTCAATGCTCATAGAAGAGTTATTTATACCTATACAATTATTAATGTAAGAAAACTATAACTAAATTCTAATAGAATTTCTCAATGAAAAAATTATGATTGATCCTAATTAGGCATGGCAGAAAAACCCATACCCACCTTGCTCCATCCCGATTTTTACATGAAAACTCTGAGTTAACTGAAATAGAACACAGGTTCGGGTAAAATTCGATTTTTGAAAACAGGAACGGAAACACGCATAGGAACATGAATACGCGCTCCATTTCTAAAATTACCAAAATATATTTATTATTTAAAAATATTATGTTAAATTAGTAAGATTATAAAAATAATAAACTATATAAATTTTAAAAAATATATAATAATTTAAAAAATTATAAAATAATTAAAATAAGAATATAAAAAATACCGAAAACAGATGCGGGCTGGGTTTCTCTAACCCCGATCAAGGGCAAGGATGTGGTTTAATATTGTAAAACCTACCGGGATAAGGGTGAATATGAGATAAGCAGAGAATATCAGGAAAACATAAAACTCATCCCAACCCACCTTGTTGTCGTACCTATTCCTAATAGAATCTATTCTATAATATGATTTAAATCTTTAATATAATCCTAATTAAATATTGACAACTCTTAATCAAATAATTATAAATTTTTTTAACAAATTAAAAACTAAATCTAATAAAATATATAACATATCTTTTTAAATCTTGTAACTTTTTCATAAAAATCTTCTTATTTGTGTTCATAACAATTACGATTTTATCGATTTTATTTAAAATGTATTTATATAAATTTCAATTATCTCTTTTATTTTTTTAAATATTTTTATTTTTAATAAATCTTTCCTCTAAATTACATTTTTTTAAATGGAGTTCATTGATATCAAAATCCTATCAAATACAGTTTAAAAACCAAGGACATTTAAAGTTATAGATTTTGGCCATTGACTTCTTACATTTGAAAAAGGAAAACTGGAAGAATATAATTGAATTTATGAGAAAGCACTCAATATCTATTTACTTACAAATATAAAACATCAATAAAAAACACAATGTCATCCCATATTATTTAGCTAGAATATATTATGACAAATCTTTTTAAAAATGTAAGATGTTAGAAATGAAAAATTACAAGGAATAAAAATAAAAAATAAGAAATCAGATCACATAAATAAAAAAAAGTCTAAAAAATTGCAATATCAAAAGATTTAAGGAACTAATTTTAAGAACTGATTTAGAATGTATCTTCAAGATGAAGAAAAGATAACACGTTGAGTATAATATTATGCAAGAACATAAATGAAAGGGGATTATTATGTCTCCATGTGAAAGGGACTATTATGTTTCCATCTAGCGGAAAACTATCTATTACTTTTTATAGTAAAGTAAAAAATTAACTTTAGAATTTATCTTACTTTTTTTATAAATCATTTTATTTTTAAAATAAAAAATTTATTTTTTAATTTAAATAAAATAATGACTCCAATTTCAAATTATCTTTTTAACTTCTTTCTATTTCTGCTACGATACTACACATTCTATCCATTCTACCCAGGTATCATGCTCATTACCTTCGGACATCATTCTTCGATATTGCCATAAAAACTTGAGGTTGAATTTTACAAGCAACAAATTAGCTGTGATTTGAAAATTTTGGAAGATCTTTCCCAATGTCAAAAGCTTAGGTTATATGTTTAATTTTCATGACCCCAAAAGAACTTGTGCACTTTCCAAAATTAAGTATCTAATAAAAATAATGTGAGATATTTAGGAATTGTTAGGGATGGAAGATTTTAGAATGAAAGATATAAAATGGTAATTTAACATGGATTTAATATATTAATAATTTATTATTATCATAAATAACATAATTCTTTTATTTTAAAATAATTTTTTTCTTCCCCTTAAATTCCCTCTTAAGGAACTCATTAAAAAAACAAATAAAGATTGCAGAATCATAGCAAAAATCCCAATAATAACATAATTAATCCCAAAACTAAGGAAAGTAACTAGTAGGTATCTTTTTCTTCTTTAATGTTGATAAACTCCTAATTGCACCACACCATTAAAGTTACACAGTGCAGAAATCTTTCACATTCTCCTCAGTCTTCACCAAGTATTTCAGTTTTCTTTTGTATTCGAGTTTGATATATGTCCTTCATATGTTTTGTATTCGAGTTTGATATATCTCCTTCATATGTTCGTTAAATGAAGTTGATTCCTTGATTGTTTGGAAAATCCACCGAAAAACATCCATAGCTTGAAGACTCTTAGAGAGGATTTGAAGAAGATTCTCCAAGAAGCTTTGAAGATTATTGAAGAGGGTTTTTTTTTTTTCTATAACCAAATATATTAAAGCATGGTTTCCGTTTGCCTCTTTGACGATTTTCCTCTATACAATTTGAGTTTGGATCCATTCCTCCCATCAGGTTCCTTTGTTTTAAATTTTGTATTGTCAAAATTCAATATATTTTTCACAAATAATAATAATAATAATATTAAATTAATTAGGTAATTAAATTATTATGAATGTTCTAAAGTGAAATACTTGACTGCAATAAGAAAAAATAAATAATTAAAATAATGTTATTTCAAAGAATAAGAAAGCCAATACAATTGTTTATTGATTCTAACAAAAGAAAGAAAATCTAAGCCACCTAGAATTAGACCATTTATTATATATAAAACTTTATCATAATTTAAAATCAATGATTTGAGTTTCATATACCTTTCTATTTATTTCTATATATCAATTGATTAACTACTTGAAAAATATTTGTCAAACTAAAAAATGATAAAGAAAAAACATGACTTATTGTGTTAAACATCTCAAGACTCCACACATAAAAGAAGGAGAGAAAGGTTAATAGCAATTTAATTTGCACAATGAAAAAGTAAAATAGAAATATTAGTGTTACCTTAGAAATAAAATAAAATTGTTTTCCCTCCTCGTATTTTGTTTCTAATTATCGTGCTCAAATGAGTTTCCTTTCCCTTCGGCTTAGTGCAATATATATAGCAGAGGCTAACGGAGATTGTTTCAAAAATTTTAAGGAATCACAATGAAGCTATGTTAAATTACTATAAATATATGATAATATTTCATTTGCTTTTATCCATGCAAAAGTAGCACCATTTATTGAGTATTCATTTAGATGATTAATTTATAATGATTTATTTGATATATTTTATGCTAAATTACCATAATTAAAATATCATTTCTTTTCTTTTTCATCTCACCATTACATATAGGCCATTTAATATATGATAATTCTTAGTCTATGACTGGTTATGAAAAACTGAAGATGATGTGGAACAGCGATCCACCACGTGATGATGGGATTCGACGTATGCATGGGCACATGCTTTAACGTTTGCTCATGGGGGAAGGTTCTTATGTAGAAAAATTCACATGGTCGCTGACTTGAGAAGATACGGGTACTATACTTAAAGATTGCGTGAGCAGGGAGAAATGAACGAGCAAAACTCCAAGAATTGATGTTGTTCCAGTTTATGGGCTTTGTCTCATATTTGTGGTGTTCTAAGTCTGCTAAGTTTAGCCTCATAGTGGGGTTCTCCCATGATGCAGATTTGAGTTGCCAAGTGCAGCATTTCCTCCTACCCTAATCCTTGCATGGTGAAAATATGGTATATAATTTTATGTCAAAGTATCACACCAATAATTTTTATATATTTATATAATATTTTTATTTATAAAAAATTGTCATAGTCAAATTATAAATCTTGTATTTATTTCTATCTCATTATCATAATTTATAGCTCAAAATTGATATAATCTTATTCTAAAATAATATAAATATTATATATAATATTTATGCATCTCAAAATAATGGTTTTATAATACAAATAATTTGATTAAATTGAAAAGAAATATTTAGTTCTATAGCATGACTGTTAATGGGGTATTTAAGTAACAATACTTTCTAAATTTTATACATTTTGATAAATTCTGTTTTCAAGTTATTAACTATATGATTGTAACAGTAATTTTTTTAATATGTAAAACCATCTAAATTTCAAAGTTTACCATAGTAAAATATAATTAAACTATTATGGTAAATATACGTTAACTTCAAAAGTAAGAAATAATTAAAATATTACCACTAAGATAAAAAATAACCTTCCTAACAAAATAATCTAAAATTATTATTATTAATAACTAACGATGGCATATATGTATATATACACTTGTGTGCGTAATAGAATCCTCAATAAATATTTATAAACCTATGATAAAAATTTATTTTATAGATTTTTATAATTATTTTTCATAATCAGAGTCATGATGTAATAATCAACAAAAAAATAAAAAATATATAAATTGTCATTAAATTTTATTTTAAACAATTTTAAAAAATTAAAAAAAAATCATTCAAAATCATAGTAAGTTCGTAAATTATATATACATAGAAAAAGTAATAATATCCTCCCACATATATTTAATAATTTTATTTTTTAATTAATTATTAAAATTTATTTAATTTTAAAAATATTTATTTGACCTAAAAAATATTTTTATTTTTTATTATTTATAATTTTAAAATTTCAAGATATCATTTTAAGAATTTTTTTTTATTTTAAAATAAAAATATCAATACTCAATTTTATCTAAAAATAGTTTTATTTTCTTCACTTATATTTAGAAAAGAAAATGGATAATGTTATAAAATAAGATCTACAATTTGATTTTTTAAAATCTAATCCTTTAATTGACTGGGCTTAATAAATAGATAGATTTAATCTTTTTAAAAAATATTTTTAGATAAACAACTCAAATTTAAATTTATAAAAAAAACTTATTTAATCTATTTAGAAGTCTATTTATTTTTTTATATTATATTTATATAATATTAATATATTTATATAATTTATTAAAAATTAAAAATTTTAATTTAAAAAAAAATTAATTAACTTTTTTCTTATCTTTAAAATAAAATTCTAAAATCTTATTTAAATCATTTAAATATGTACGTAGACTTAGGACATATTTAATGATATTTTTTTATCTTGTAAATTTTAGATTTATAAATTTTTTTAATCAATCATTTATATATAGATTTTAAATCTATTTATTAATTTTTTTAATATAAACTTAGTAAACTTTAAAATAAATTATCTTTAAATAAATTTTTTTTTAATAAATAATAGATTCAGTTTCAAATGTTAAAATTTTAAGTATAACAAATTTAAAAATTCAAAATCTAAGACATATTTATATTTATATTTATATTTATATTTATTTTAATAAAAAAATTAAAATAAATATTTTAAAAATAATAATAATAAATTTTAGATATTTTTTTTAACAATTTTATAAATATAACTAATAAGCATAGGATGCAAGAGCTCCTCTTCTCATCTGGATTCTATTCATTCCTTCTAATTCTATTACCATATTTGCTGTGGGCTGAACCCTTCCATTCACCATTGACAAGTGATGCTATCAGTGGAAAAAGCAACATCGTTGCAACACTGAAGATAGACATATACTAGATGTTATTTTCCGTTTACACCATTTCATATATTAATTGAAGAACCCATTTATTCAAATTGTGTTCCTATTATTGTTACATTGCCTATGATTGATTGAGAACATTTATTTGAGCCGTTGAATCTGGGTGAGAAAGAATATAAGTGCGTTTTATTTTATTTTTTTAGGAAGAAAAAATATGGTATTTTTTTATGAATATTTATATTTAATTAAATACAAAATTATTTAATTTTTATATTTTTATTTATTTAAAAATTCAGACAATTACAAGAAACAAATTTTATTGTAATATTTAAAAAATAATTTTAAAAGCACAATAAAAAAAAATAAAAAATTTCAATTATTTAAATTTCATCCCCATTTTTCTCAATTATCTTTTATTTTTATACCTTTTTAAAATAATTAACTAGAAAATTAGTTTTTTACTTTAAGCACTCATTGTAGATTTGTACTAAATTTTTAAAATAATGAAAATTAGTTTTTTATTTTTAAAAATATTAAAAATTTTCACCTATTTAAGGGTTTAGGGTACAAATTAATATTTTCACCTATTTAAAAATATTAAAATAATACAAATTAATATTTTTAAAGGTACAAATTTTAAAATTGTTAAAAAATTTATATGTATTATTTTAAAAATTAAAAATAAATTTATAATACATGTATAAAGTAGAAGACTAATTAACTTTTTTTAAAAATTATGGATAAGATTAGATGTTCACGTTTGATAATTAAAAAAGCAAAGAATGACTTAGAACTCGAGAGTAAGTGAAGAGAGTGACTACTTCCCAATCAACAATTATTGGAGTCTTGGGAATTTTCAGAAACAAGATAAAAGATAAAAGAAACATATGTTAAGGATTTTAGAAAAAAAAGATAAAAGCGTGAACAAGAGAGTGAAATGGTAAGAGGTATAATTTTGGAAACTCATCGAGATTAACTAGAAAAATTTCGATACAAATATTATTTTAAAGTAAATTATTTATTTTTAAATTATAAAAGATTTTTTTCTTAATTGTGAAGACACAAAAATTATTTTTCAGGAACCTTTTTTTTTGTTAATCTCTCATTAATTACTAGCTATCACGTAAACTAGCTTTTTTTTTTAGTAAAATTAGCAATGAATCTGTATCTCTATATGTTTTTTTCTTTATTTTCTTGCTAAATAGTAATAGATTAACGACAGAAATTTTCTCTCGTTATATTCGTTCGCTAATATACATTTTTCTTATAGTAGAACTAGAAGATATTTCTAGATTACAAAAGAAGAATTAACACTAAATATATTCTCTAACAAAATCAAAAAGTAATCTATCCGAGTATATGATGAAATTAAGAGCAACCTATTAAGTTCATATAATATAAGTAAAGCTATTAGAATTGATTTTATGATAAGAAATTATGATATTAACCTTATGAATTTAAGTTTCAGTAGTTTCATTGTTATACACCAAAATAGATAATATTAATAAGTACTTCAAGAAAAGCTTTATTTTGTAGAACCCTTACATAGTTTATTTTTGCTACAATAACAATAAACAATTGGTTTTTATAATTTTATTGTTAAATAGTTATAATTTAAAATTTGTTAGTATGACAGTATAATTGTTATATTGAATAATCCATCTGTTGAAAAGTTTACATTATCAATTTATAGTTTGAAAATTTTACTAGACAAAGTCAAGTTATAGTTTCTATTTTACTAAATTTTATGTATAATTAAGATTCCGTGTGGCATTATTATGTGTTTTAGGCATGCTCTTTAATTGGTAAATATACATTTACTAAAATATTCATGCTCTTAGCTATGATTAAAAAACTTATTATGATGCTTGAAATTGTGTTATTATATTCAGTGCAAATACTTTTTTAGAATTGTTAAAATTATAACATTAATTTTATTTTGAGATTTATTAAAATCTAAATATATAAATATTATTAAAATTAATTTGATATTTAAAATATATTAAAGTTATTAAAATATAATCAATTATAGATTATAAATATTCAATGTTATTATGCCTATAAGTGATGGTAAGATAAAAATAAATAAATAATTTAAAATTTAAATTATCATATAATATATTTTTATGATAGAAACACACGCTTAGTTATTTTAAAATGTTTGCGAGAGGCATGCTCTTAGTAAATATATACTAAGTCAAGTTATCGGTTACAATTTATTAAAGTTTATATATAAATAAAATAAAAATTAAATTTATTTGGATTGGTTTATTATATAAGAATTAAAGTACTTTATATAAGATTGTAGGCTTAAATCTTATTATTATCATAATTGTAAAAAAAATAAATTAAAATCCCATGATACATATCATAATCATTTTTGTTAGACATATTCTTTAATTAATAAATTTATATTTACTAAAATATCCTTTTTCTCAGTTGTGGTTCAAGTAAATGATTATAATACTTGTGATTGTGTTATTTTATCCAGTGCAAATACTTTTCTAAAATTATTAAAAGGATTATATCATTAATGTTATATTGCGATATATTAAAATTATATAAATGTTATTGGTAATAATTTGATAGTTTAAAATATATGGAATTTATTGATGATAATATCACATAAAAATATATCACAGCTATGGACTATGATTATTAAATAATGTCCATAAGTGATAGTGATATAAAAATATATAAATAATAAAAATTTACATTATTATAAAAATACATATATCAAATACATTTAATATATCAGAAATGAATTCTTCATCATTAATGATAGTTTCGAATGGATAAAAGTAAATGAAATATTAATTATAATAACATTATAAAATTTATTGTGATTTCACGAAATTTTAGAAAATGTTTAATGGAATGTCCACTATAAATTACACAAACTAGAATAAAAAAAATCAAACAGAGAAAAAGATAATCAAGAGGAAAATATAAGGTAATATTAATAATTTTCTTGTTCTCCGTTATGCAACGTTGTTCCTAACCTTTCTTCTCTTCTTTCATGCTTATATTCTTGAGGTTTTTAAAACCATAAATCATGCATCTTGTATTTTTCAGTTTGATAAATATTTTTTAAAATAGTTATAATCATCCAACGTATAAAAATAGGAGAAATACGCTAATAAAGAGATGTACAAAACTCAAACCATTGTTTTAAGAATTATGATAAATTTTTATATAATTAATAATTTAATTTAATTGATTTAGTTATTTTTTCATGTAAATAGATTTGTTAGAACCAATAAACAATTTTAATGGTTTTTTTCTCCTTTGAAATAAAATTATTAGAGTTTTTTTTTCCGGTGAGCTATTTCACTTTATACCATTCAGATCAATTTAGAATTTACCAGTACTTTAATTTTTAAAAATCTATTTTTAACCTTTAACATAATGTAAATTAGCCCTTCATTTTAAAAATTTTACAAATTAATTCTTCATTTACTTAAACTAATGCAAATTAATCTTTATGCAAATAACATAAAAACAATTTTAAGAAGATAATAAAAAAAATAAATAAGGAATTAATTTAAAAAAATAAAATAAAATAGGAGAAAATAGTAGTAAACTGGATCAACTTATGTAACTTGTATTATTTAATTTTTTATTATTGATGAACAATTGAATTTGGATAATGCAGATTTTTAAAACAAAAGGAGATTTAAAGAAGCAATGGATCGGAATGAGAAAAAGAAATCAAGATTAAATATTAGTCGTTATTTTAAAAAGGGGAAGGCCAACAAAGATGACATAATTTCAAACCCTTCTTCAAGATTTTCAAGTTGTTGTTCTGAGCTATCTCCAAACTCTTCTAATCGCTTTCTTCATAGGCAATTTTCAAACCGTTCAAACCTTTGTGATGAGTCTCCTTCTGAATACTTTTCAAGTGCTCGTGACCACTTTTTTCCTCAACAATCTCCAAACTCTTGTTATGAGTGTCCTTCTCAGAACTTTTCTAATTTTAAATATATTGAATATTGATTTTAAATATAATTTTTAAATATTTAAATTTAGTACATCAATCAACAAAAAATTATGCATTTTGATTTTAATATTTTAATTTATATCTTTCTAATTTTACAAGTTTTATATCTTTAATTTAATATTATTTAATATGATAATATTTATTATTTGATGTTTATGTAATGTATGGATAATTTGCTGCTTCTACAATATGTTTCCAATGAATCACAAAGTATCATCTTATTATTAATAAATACTAATATTTTAGGAATTACTAACAAACATATTAATTAAAAATATATTAAATTATGAATGATTAAATATAAAACTTAAAACCTAAAACCTATATATACATAAAGATGAGACCAAAGGCAAGGGCAGGGAGTTGACTAATCTCTTAGTAAAGTGGATTTTAGGTGATAAAATGATTCCTTAAATCTATAAAACCTTTGTTTTTGGTGTGTTTTATCTTGTAAATTCATGGTTATGATGTCAAATTAAAATTATGATAGATGATATGAAAAAATAAGAATTAAACTATTATTAGAATTATTTAGATAAGAATTAAATGATTGTATTGTTATATTATTAGTTTTTATTAATAATTAATAAATTCTATTTTAGTTATATTAATTAATTTTAATATATATAAATATACATTTTATATAAATTATTAATATTAATTATTATTATATTAAAAATTTAATTATATACCTATATCAATATTGATTAGGATATTTTAATTAGTATTTATAGAAAATTTTCTATTTACTAGTGAGTAAGTTTTTTTTTTATTATAGAATAATGACACGCTCGTCGTAAACGCGCAAAAATAATTTCTAGATTTCCCCCAAACTATTGGTATAGTATAAGGTGCAACCTAGGTCATCTCCCAAAGACCATTTCAGATTCTTAAGCAAATAAGGAGAAGGTTAGAACAAGGGGATTTTGGAAAGATTTGATATGAAGTTATAAATGCAAAATACAGAATGAAATTTATTTGACTTAACAATAATCAACTCAAGGAATTCAGAGGCTATTTTCTTAACTAATCATTGATCACTAAAATCATGCATTGTGTTTAACAACCTAGGATCATCTGGAACCCCTACAATGATCCTTGAATTCTCTACTGAGAAACCTCTCAGAATTTAATTGATTATGATCAACAAGATTTAGTAACCACTTAATCTTTTATCTAAACCAATTTCACAATCAGAATTCAGTTGAAGTAAGTAATAAAATGAAAACCTTCAATTAAATTACTTAATTTCTACTCTTCAAACTTTTGGAAAGTGATTTACCAATCAAAAACCAATTATAAATCAATCATGCATTAATCAAAATACGTCAACCGATCAAACTTTGATTAAAGAATAAAATTGAAGAATATAGTGAAGTAGAGTAGAAACCACTTAATAAGCATGTAAATAAAGATCAAGACCTCAAAGTTAAAATGAAAATAGCTTGAATCCTCGAATTGAAACTACAAACCTAGCCTTCCATGAAGGAGGCAAATTAACAACAAAGAAAGAGGCAAATTAACAACAAATAAATCCTAAGCCTTCCATGTAGGAGGCAAAACTAACAAGAAATAAATCCTAAGCCTTCCATGTAGGAGGCAACTAACAATAAAGAAAAACTAAGCCTTCCATGTAGGAGGCAAACTAACAAGAAAGAAAACATAAGCCTTCCATGAAGGAGGCAAAACTAACAAGAAAGAAAGGAAGAAAGAAAGAAAGAAAGAAAGAAGATGGTATTGGAGTTGATCTCCAAAATTGGTGTGTGTCTCCTCTTGCAAACCCTTCTATTTATAGAGGATTTTTGAGGCATCATCTTCAAAAAGTCACCAACTAGGATATTACTTTTCTACCCTTTTCTTGCTTTCACATGGGCTTTGTTGAAATTGCAAAACACTTTTGAATTTTTGCCACCAATGAGCACAACAATTTTGACTTTCTTTCACCGAAATTTCGGATGTTCACATGTCCGAGTTAGAGCTTGACTTCTGAACAAAAGTTGTAGCCCTGGATCTTAGCTATCCAACAAAGTTGAGTTCATCTCAATATGACTTCTATATCTCAAGATATGGCCGGATCTTTGCACACTGTTCAAATTCCACGTCAGCAACACTATCTCATCTTTTGAGATAATTTCGGAGTCCTAAACATCCAATTTAGAATCTGATCTTGCTTTGTAAATATGGACACTTCTTTAAGCTTTCATTCAAGATAGATTTCATGATTTTTGGATGTCTACAACTCCTATTATGCTCAAAATACTATAATAGTGTCATTTTAATCGGGTAAGCAAAGAAATTCAATTAAACTTCATATGAACCCAAACTCATAAAATATGACAAAGATCACTTAATTGAACATATAAGAAGTCTTAATGAGATAAAAGTGAGAGATAATTATTTATGAAATCTATGCTTATCAAATAACTTAAAATATAACACATGAGCTATATTTAGTATTGAAAAGGATGTATTTATTAAAATGTTTAAAAAAAGGAGAGAGATTTTATTTTTTTATCCTTTATTTTTCTTTAACTTTTAAAAAATATCTATTAAATGAATTTTAATTAATTAGCGGATATGTATAATTTTTTATTTTTTTATTTTTTGAGATAGTGTAATTTGTGTTTCTAATTATTGTTAATTCATAAATTAATCTAATAATTAGTATCAAAATTCATTATAAATTTTGTAGTTATTGAGAAAAAAATAAACTAAAATCATGCCTATAAACTTAAATTGAAATCCCAAAATTTGTAATTTTTTTCTAAAATTATTCAAGGGGTTTTATTTCCTTAAAAATCATGAATGATACCAAAATTTTCTTAAAAATTTATCATGAATTTTTTTTTAAAAATATTAACATTGTATTGCGATGTATAATTTATCATGATTCCAATATTTTTTTCTCTAAAATTGTTCTCTATTATTAATGGTCCATATTATATGAACAACATTAAAATTTTAAATTATTTTATTGAAAATTAAAAGAGAATTTTATAATTTTTCGTTACGATTCCATAAATTGTATAGCTCTTTTATCTAAAAGTTTTATATATGAATCAACCAATTCTAAAATTGATTAAGGACTTCCTTCTTCTTTTCATTTTATAAATTAATCGTGCAAATTTTCATTGCATTAAGAGGTCTAATTAAAAGAATTAATATGGTCCAAATTGTAAGTCAAAACTATTCATGAAATGATAGGGGTTATAAATGATCAACTATGACATCCACTGGTGGGCCAATGGACGAGCTCATTTTTGAGATCCAATTTTTTTTTATTTCTTTCTAAAAATAATATATATCATTTGTGTAATTTGATAAAAAAATTATAATTTTTTATGCACTCTAAATATTTTATATTATTTAATCCTAGAATAAATATCTAAATTTTATATTGTGCTTTCGATTTTTGGATCTGAATTTTTTTATCTATATTTCAAATATTATTTATAATATGTTGGTATATGGATGTATTATAGCATGAATTTAAGATTTGTGATTTATGTATGTAATATAATTATATATATTTATGTAATTCATACTCATTTTCATTTGATTTATATTATGCATGATTATTATTCTTTTGTATAAGTGTGAAGTGTGATCTTATCTATTATGAGAAATAATTGTAAAATTATGGTATAAAAATATAATATATGTTATCTCATTCTAAAATTTGTTAATTCCTATTTATAAAAACATTGTTGAAATAATTTATTAAACAATCACTAAAATAATTAAAAATATATTATCCTTATATTTATAATATATTATATATTATTTAAAAATAGAATCTATTTGATGCTTACATTTTTATTATAAGGGTTACATTTTCCAAAACTTTTAATTTCTTCACTTTTAAATTGATTGATGCTAACAAACAGCTTACACAAGTTTCAAATTCGACAATATTATTGGTGTCTTTAAAGTTCAACTTAATTGTTTTAGGATATTGTTTGCTAGTTGATGAGATGGTTATTGCTCTTATTCTTCTACCATAAATGTTAACAGAACTGTTAAAATACATTCTCTACTCATCATTTTCAGTCTCATCTTTTTCTACCATCAATATATTTTCATCTAGACTTTCTAACAGGAGAGGTTGCTTCTAATTTAGAGGAATTTTAGCTAGATGATCTACAATTACACTTCCTTTGATTGACTACGTACTTGATATCAAATTTTGACAACATAACCTTCCATTTGAAATTCTTAAGGACATGTGGGGGGCTTTCAAACATATAGTTTAGTGGGTTAGTTTGAAAAATTAGTCAAGTGGTGTGATACAACATGCATTGTCTCAATCTCTTCCCGATTCACACAAAGCAAAACATATTTTTTCAATGATCATGTCTAAGACTCACAGTCGTTAAACTTCTTACTCAAATAATAAACTACCCATTCTTTCTCCTTAATCTCATCATATTGTTCAAGCATTTCCCCCATTGATGTTGGTAAGACAAGAAAATATAAAATCAATGGTTCCTCTAGCATCAAAGGTACTAGGATTGGAGGATTCAACAAGTAGGATTTTGTCATATTAAATTCTTTCTAACAAGTTTCATCTTACTCAACTGGTTGGTTCTTCTTTAGCAACTTAAATAAAGACTCACAAGTGCTAGTCATATTAGCCATGAATCTAGCAATGTAATTGAGTCTCCTTAAAAAACTTATTATTTCATACTCTACCTTAGGAACATACATGTTTTATATTACTTTTACTTTTTCTGGGTTCAAAAATGCACTTGCTAGGATTTAGCCTCAACTTGCACTTTCATAGCCTTTCAAAGAGTTTACGTAACACCTCTATATGGCTTTCTCTCTCATTAGATATAGCAACCATATCATCCATAATCATCTCAATTTTCTTGTGCATCATATCATGAAATAATTCGACCATTCCATACTGATAGGTAACTTCAACATTTTTTAGTCTGGATGACATCACTTTATAATAAAATGTTCCCCATAAGTTATGAAAGTAGTATCCTCCTTATCCTTGACATCCAAAAGAATTTGATTATAGGTTGAATACCTATCCATGAATGAATACATGTGCTTCCTAGCTGTGTTTTCAATTAGAACATCAATATAGGGAATGGAAAATCATTTTTTGGGCTTGCTTTTTTCAAATCTCTATAATCTACATACATTATAACATTTTCATCCTTTTAAATACTAGCACAATATTCTCTACTCATTTTGAGTGTCTTGGTACTTCTACAAATTTGACCTCTAGTTTTCTGGTCACCTCTTCTTTTATCTTTAAAGATATATCTCGGTGTATTCTCCTTAATTTTTACTTCTTTGATTTGGAGTTGGGGTATAACAGGATTTTATGCAAGACTATCTATGGATATAATCTTAGCATGTCATGGTAAGACTAGGTGAACACACCAAGATACTCCTTAAATAATGCTATCATTTGTGCCCTTTCAAGATTATTTACCATTTTAAATTCCTTCTTTTCCTCTTTAGATCACATGTTAATCATTTCCACCTGTTCATCATTTACCTTGAATTCTTTCTTAGTCTGTTCAAGTAATTTTGTGAGCTCTTCAATAATCTCTTTGTCATCAGCAAATTCAAAGTCATATCTATTGAAGATCGTAGAGAAATCAATTAACAAGTTCTTAAAGTTATTTTTATGAGACAATTTATGACATATTGATCCTTGGAAAGCAATTGGTGTAGCATTTGAAACATAAAGTGAAAAAATATAATTAAAAAATAAAACAAGTAAAAATTTGATATCAAGAAAAAAAAAATATAATTAAGATTGTTCAAAGAAAATATAAAAATATGAAAATATCTATGGGAACACCAAAGGAATTCTAAAACTTCCAAAAAATTCATTAAGTTACTTGTCTAAAAAAAATAACAAAATTTTTAAGCATCAATGGTAAAACCATTGCCCAAAATAATACACAGTAACAAATTATTTTTGAACAACTACATCCAGTATTGGTTCAACTTCCCAGTTTCTCAATAATGCTTTCTCAGTAATGTCGTAACTGAAATTACAACGAAATAATAAATTTGCTAAATTGAGAAAGAAACCTTTAGAGTAGTGAAGTTGCCACCAAATTTTTATTTTAAAAGGAAAATATTTGGAAAAGAATCCTAACAGAGGAAAAGTTCTAAGTTCGGAAGTCGATTACAAATAGGGAAGGTATTAACACCCTATTCGCCTATTCCGAATAACAGAACGCTTAAATTAAGTATGTGACATTTATATTTTGAAAATTTTTTTATCCTTTGAATAGAATAGAAATAAATAGGTTTATGAAAATCATCTAACAGCACTTTATCCTGCTGCTCCTACGTATTCTCCAGTGTAATGGGAAACTCAAGGTTACGTAGTTCTAGTTAAACACTTGATCTTCAGAGGTATTTGAAAAAAATAATATTTATATCGAATTGAGAGATAGTTTGAAAGTGTTTTGAATATTTAAAAAAAAAAATCTTAATTTACGTGTGCACAAGATTCAAGACAAACAAAGATTATACTGGAACTCGTACGATTTCCAAATATTGAATAGTAGAATAGTAGGATATGCTACTCATTTGTATTTAAAGCTCATTGTATGATATTTAGAATTTTAAAATACTTTAACATATATTTTTTCAAGTTTAAATTTTTAATTGAAAATTTTAATATAATAATATTTAAATATTTTCTAAATCCACATATGTCAAAATCTGAGGCAAGCAAAGGTTGCTTTGAGACTTGTCTGATTCTCCTAGTACTAAACGGTAAGGTATGCTACACATTCATATTTAGAGTTTATTACATGCTATTTAGGTTGAAAAAAAATATCAGAGTATATTTTTTAAAATTAATTTAAAACATTTTAAATTTTTAAATATATTTTATTTGAAAATTTAAATGTGACAATAATATTTAATTGAAAGATTTGATATAATAATATTTAAATATTCTCTTAAATCCACATGTGCCCAAAATCTGAGACAAATAAAAGTTGACCTGAAACTTATATGATTCTTTAAATACTAAATGGTAGGATACGCTACACATTCATATAATTTTAAAGTATATCTTTTGAAGTTTACATTTTTAATTCAAAATATTGATATAATAATATTTAAATATTTTTCTAAATCCACATATGTTTAAATGGTAAAACATATTACATGTTTGTATTTAGAACTCATTGCGTAAAACTTAGAATTTTTTAAATATTCGAGCATATTTTTTAAATTTAATTTAAAATATTTTTAAATCTTAAAATTTATTACTTTTAAATTTAAATTTGAAAACAATATTTAATTAAAAATTGACATAATAATATTTAAATATTCTTCTAAATTCACATATATCCAAAGTTGCTAAATGATAGATTTATTACACGTTTGTATTTAAAATTTTTAAAATATTTTTTTTCTTCTCTTTTATATAGAAAAACTAAATTAGAATAAATTTTAAATGATATTTGTAATAACAAAATTAATCACAAATGATGTAATATTTAACAAATATTTATGAGCTAAAATTTATTTGTTAAAAAAATTAAAAAATAAATGAATTCATAATAATTTTCACATCTATTTAAATATTAATATTAGTTAAATTTTAAATTTAATTTTTATTATAATCGTTAATTTTATCTAAAGAATATTTATCAAAATCTTAAATCTATAACTCTTACAAACCAACGTATCTTTTGATCGAGCTAAAGGTTGGTGGGTGGCTACATATATGCACACATCATGATTTTTCAGTTTTTTTTTATCCTTACGATATATATTTATTTAACTTTTAAGAATAATTTGATTCTAAAAAGGGAGTTTTAAAATTTCTTTGGATAATTAAATTATGAAATCAACGCCTTAACAGAAGCAACGCCTCCCAAAAAATTTGATTCCCCAGTCTCCATGAGTGGCGCGAAATCCTCGAAGGTGACTTGGATGCTCGTCTAGAAGGATCTTGGCTATTGCAGAGCACCCCGTCCATGTCAAACAGTACTGCGAAAATCGACCCCCACTCTCCTGATTTTCCGGTCACATTCTTCTCTTCAACGTCCACCGCATAAGCTTTTACCACAATCTTGGAGTCAAGATGAGGTATTTCGATTGACAATGGAAGAGTTGAGAAGGAAGAGGAATAGGCTTCAATGGTTTCAGATTGGAAGAGAATAAGAACTGAGTTGAGGTCTTTGGGCGCAATAGATAAAAATGAATGGTTTCAAATGTCATAGCCATGCTGTTTCACTCAACTGATTCTGTTTGTGAATGGCGGGGAAGGTCTTGCGAAGGTGGTTGATGGTAAGGCGTTCTGATTAGGGGCAACGGAGGCCACGCATTGGCCGCCGGTGGTTATGGCATTGCTGCCACTGACCACGTTATGTTGGTGAGGCAGAGGGAATAGGGGCACGAAGATTCCAAAATTATATTATAAATTGTTTGAATGTGAAAGATTTCTACAATTTGTGTGAACTCTATGTACTATTAGTGATCTACAATCGTCTAAATCAAGATTTGGTCAAAAGTTGTAGAGAAATGTATGAACAGAATCATTTACGATGCTTATGTGAATCATGTTTAAATTTCTAGATGTCCATGAATGGCGGTTTTGAAACTTGTACCTGTAATTTGCAAAAGCTCTGGTGGGGCAATTACCGGTTTGCAGCTTCTCTCATCGAAAACAATGGCAGAGAATTTAATGGGTTTTTGCATCTCCCCCAATTACTGAGCGAGAGAGAAAAGCTTTTGCTATTGAATTTCTTTCTAAAAAGCTGAAGGTTTTTTCTTCGGTACCCCTGTAAATTGATGGGTACCAAACCCTCTGTGACATGTGTCGCAACCGTAATTCCGGCGAGACGACGAACTCGCTAAAATTTTTTAAAAAGTGGATTTTATTGGTATGTGTGTGGAGTCGCCACCAAATTTTTATTTAAGGGAAAAAGATTTGGAAAAACCCTAACTTGAAGATGAGATTCTAAGTTCGGGAGTCGGTTACGAGTGGGGAAGGTGTTAGGCACCCCACTCGCCCGTTCCGAAGAACGGTACCCTTAAACCGAGTGTGTGATTTCTGAAAATTGTTTGATCCCTTAGTTAACGTGAAAATAAATAGCTTGATGGAGGTTAGCCTGACAGGACTTGATCCTGCTCATACGTATTCCCCGGTGCAATGGGAAACTCAAGGCTTACGTAGTTCTGGTTATGTTTTGAAGGCTTGACCTTCAAAAGTGTTTAAATGAGTGTTCGAAAAACAGTTGAAGGCTTGACCTTCGGAACTACTTGGAAAGTAACGTTTGAAAATGGCTTGATTATTTTAAAATATTTTAATAAGAATCCTTAGTCCACATATGCGCAGGATCCAAGACAACTACGGCTGCACTGGGATCTATACGAAAACTGCAGTACCTGGGATTCGAACCTTGGTCATGGGGTTTATGGATTGCCTACTTGACCACTAGGCCAGGCTATGGTGCTTAGTCTGAATGGGTGTAAATAAAATAAATAGCGATTGGCTGGGAATTAATAAGCCCTTACAGCAGGCCCTGTTTTAGTAGCTTTGTGCCCATTTCATGTTACCATGCCAAGACATTAGGCGATCAAATAATCCATCACCACCGTTCTCAGTTCATTAAACCATTCTGGCCTAAGTTGATTCATCATCCCCATGGAAGCCTAGGCCATTGCTACGACCCCTCACAGTGGCTCAACCGAATTTGGCATTTGATCACAAATTCTAGTTTCTACAATTCCAAGTTTCGACTTCTCACTGGCTCCTTCATCCATCAATCTGTTCCCTTTTCAATCATTGTGGAATTATGTACATTGAAGGGATTCAACTAAAAATTTCAAGTGGTAACAGATTTCAGTCTTTGAGTACTAGGCTCCTAAAGGCTATGTACCAGGCTACGGATGGCCAAAGCCCTGATATGATGTTAGCTTGCTGATCAGAGCTTCATTCACTGAAAATTCCTTCATAGCTTTCCCTGGACTTAGTTGACATCTATATGCCATTACATTTTAATCCTGTCTCACAAATCAAGCCCCTTGTAGTCACCATATTGAGTCATGTCTCAATACATCCAGATGGTACCAATATACTTGTTTGTGGCCTGGCAACTGAAAATTTTATGGCAGCACCTGTTGTTTTCTGCCTAATTATGCAGAAACTGCCACTATACCAAACAGAATTCTGGGAGTCACTGCCGGCATCATGCTATCTGCTTATGTCTTTCAATTCTGGATGAATAAAACATGGTTGACTACTCCAGGAATTTCTTCCAAAGTTGTTTGATGGAGAGATGCTTTCCATTATTGACTTAGCATCATTATCAATTCCAGCAGATGATAACCAACCAAAAGTTAAACCAGGAACATCTGGATCATACAGAAGGGTAGTGCTCTTAGAACTTGGATCTCCCTGTGTTGCACACGAATTGTTCAAGAACTGAGCCTGGATTGGACGAACCATAGTAGAAGCTGGCCTAAGCTGATTCTTAACCAAAGAATCATGCTCTAAATTAGATTTGCTGTAAAGGACAGATTGGTTGATATTAGAATTATGAATGACAAAAAAATGACATCCTCTGATCGGTCTTTTGTAAGTCTTCACTTATGAGTATGTCACTAATTGATAACCTGCCATCATCATGAGCTCTAATTTTATCGGATGGAATTCTGGAGTATCCACCTATGATGTTAGATCTGAGATTGACACCCAAATAATCTTCATTCCCATGAGCTGTGAACCCACTTTCCTCTTTTAATGCCAAATGGTCACCAACATATCCACTTGCAGTATCCACAGTGAGCTGAGCAGCTCTCTCTTGCTTCTTTAAGCAAGAGATTCAACACAGCAACTGACTTCAAGCTTTCAGTTTCCCTACTGAGCCCTCAACTGCACTATTCCCAAACTATGCAAGGTCTATGGAAGCAATCCTATCAAAGTGATCTATGGAGTATCATTAAAAGGTCCTTGGTTTAATAGGAGAGCTTGCATCACTGTAAAGACTTTTGGTTCCGAAGCAATTTAACCAATTTTATTGATAACACCATGGTCATCTATTGCTTCTTGCCCCCTGCTAAGAATGCTTGCCAGTATTTGAATCCTTACTTTTTTCTACCCACTTGTTCATCGATAATATAGGTAAGATCCACCTTGCTACGTGAAAGTGCAGATGGCTGTACTGCTGCTATGACTACTGTTGGGAGCATGAAATCCAGCACTGGTGGTGTACCTACTTATTTTATTCATCAATTTTCTCAAGACAATTCTATGATGGAATCTGATCAGTTGGAACTCCTCTTTGTATTAACAGTTCCCTATTCTTGCTTGCCATAGCTCATAGTATCAAATTCAGCAAGAGTCGACATCCTTTTTTGGAGAAGAAAACAGAAGTTGGAATTCGTATAAACTCGCCTAGCATATTCTTCACCTGATTTATGAGAGATTGAACCACACCACCCTTTCAAGAATCGATGTTGCCAACTCAAACCAAGAAGCACATACCAGAACAGGAGATAGCCAAGGTGTTCATATCTAAGTCATATTGTGTCAATAACATCCATAAAGGCACATAAAAATTACAGAGAATCCTGGATTAAGATTCAAACACAGAGAAAAATGCTGCATGTTAATTTTGTCACCATAGGGGATCCTTCTCCTCATCCAAATTCCTCTTGATCATGCCAGTTTTCTTGAGCCATTAGCTTCCCTTTGGCTGTATTTCTCCACTGGCAGGGACCTGATTTCAGGGATGCAAATGCCCTAGAACCTGATTATCAACACTAGGCCTAGCCAGTTCATGGCATTGAAGTACTTGGGTTAATAACTCACATCCTTTGGTCTTGATCTATCCGAGAATTCATGGGTAAACTGATTTTAACGAGATGTTATGCGGTAAAGTAGGGACATTCCACATGCCTATGGAGCTGGATTTCTCATGTAGGGCTCATATCATAGATCACTCTCAGGCAAATAACAGGACTGAACCAAAATTCTTCTAGAAACCTCAAACCATGGTGCAAGTACACAGGTGCAGTGATTAACCACGAAAAACATTCATCTTCTTTACAGGAACATGTATAATTAGATAAAAAACGAACCTGGGGATAGGTGAAGCGAGGTTCTTCCTCCTTCCTCTATGTGAATCTTCCTTCAACTATGGCCGGGATCCCCCTTCAGTGAATTTGATTCTTCTGAATATGAAGATTTCTTCTGTCTTTTGTCGCATTCATTACCTGGAAAATCAAGATCCTCCTTTTACTACGGTTGATCCTTCTAGGTATGAAGCTTCTCCTTTGAGATCGTTGAGAGCCTCCGTTCCCCAAAAGAGCAAGAAAAAAGACCTCCCAGCTTTCCTGAAACTGTTCTCAACCAAAGCCTCGTTTTCACATTCTGTTTTTTCTGTTTTAAAATTTTTTTCTGTTTGTTTAATTTCTCTTTTCTATTAAATTTCTGTTTTTAATTTCTTTTGTTATTTTTTTTATATTTATATTTATATTTATTTTTATATTTATATTTATTTTTTATTATTTTATTTTATTTTCCAGATTTTTTTATTAATTTTCTAAATTCAGATTTTCAATTTCTTATTTTTCTATTTATTGTGTTATTATTATTTTTTTTTCTGTTTTAAGAAATTGCTATTACTATTTTTCTTTTCTTCTCTTTTTTTTATTGTTTTTATTAATTTTCTAATTCCTATTAAAAAACAGATTTCGTTTTTATTCAACTTTAATTATTTATTCTTTATTTACTTTCCGTTTCAGTTTTTCTGTTTTTTGTTACTTTTTATTTATTTCATTTTTACTTTTGTTTTGGTTTGTTTATTTATTATTTAAATTAGTGTGGATTTCTTGATTAATTTTGCAATTGGGGCCTCAGACATAAAAGGGTGTTTACAGTTTGCCCTTCTTTACTCATTTTCCTACCAGATAATATGAGAAATGATTCTCTGAATTATCGTGGTAGGAAATGAGTAAAGACGTGAACACTTTATGTCCGAGGCTGGCTTTTGAAAAGGTCCGAGCAGCGCTAGAAGCTTTGGGCTTAAAGTGAACCTTATGGACGCTTGGAAAATGGTGATTGAATGACCTCACCGGTTTCATGTGCCGATAGGGTTTAAATATGCGAGGCTTGATGACATAGCCTAGCTCGGCTAAGTGGAGCGAATGAATGTCTGTCAGGACAAGCATGGAATGCAATGGGATGACTTGTTAGGACAAGCAAAGTGAAACGAAGATAGCCTGTCGAGATAGGTAACGAAGAGAATGACCCGTTACGACGGACAAAGTAGAGTGAAAAAGGCCTGTTTGAGACAGGAAAGCATGCAAGAACTAAAATGTAAGCTATGTACAAGGTGGCCTGACAACATAGGCCGAAATGTAAGAAATGTAGACTCGAAGGAGGCCTGACAACCTAGGCCAAGATGCAGAGCCAAGAAACTTGATGGTGGCCTGACAACATGGGCCATGAATACAGAAAAGAAAACGTGAAGGGGGCCTGACATCATAGGCCAAGGTGGAGAAATGTAATCTTGAAGGCGACCTGACACTATAGGCCAAAGGCTGACAAGAAAGCTTGATGAAGGAGGCCTGACATCATAGGCCAAAATGCAGAAATTAAACTTGATGAGGCCTGAAAACATAGGCCATGATATAAAAAAGTAAACTTGATGGTAGCCTGAAAACTTAGGCCTGAAAGCAGTAAATCTAAATTAGAGGAAGGCCTGACAACATAGGCCTGAAAGCGGTAAATCTAAACTAGAGGGTGGCCTGACAACATAGGCCTGAAAGCAGTAAACTAAGCTAGATGGTGGCCTGACAACATAGGCCATGATGTAGAAATTTAAACTTGATGGCGGCCTGACAACATAGGCCATGATGCAGAAATTTAAACTTGAGGGGAATCCCGTTGTCGACGGGAAGAATGCAAATGAAATCCTGTTATTGCCAGGATGAATGCAAACCTGCTTGACAGGTGAACGAAAATTAAACATGCTTGAAGTCCTGTTGCTGACAGGAGAATGAAAATGAAGGAATCCTGCTGTTGCCAGGATAAATGCAAACCTGCTTGACAGGTGAAAGAAAAAGAAACGTGCTTGAAGTCCTGTTGTTGACAGGAGAATGCAAATGAAGCCCCGTTGTTGCCGGGAAGATGCAAATGATGAAATCCTGCTGTTGCCAAGATAAATGCAAACCTGCTTGATAGGTGGACGGAAAATTAAACGTGCTTGAAGTCCTGTTGTTGACAGGAGAATGCAAATGAGGTCCCGCTATTGCCGGGAAGATGCAAATGAAATCCTACTGTTGCCAGGATAAATGCAAACCTGCTTGACAGGTGGACAGAAAATAAACGTGCTTGAAGTCCTGTTGTTGACAGGAGAATGCAAATGAGGTCCCGCTGTTGCCGGGAAGATGCAAATGATGAGATCCTGCTGTTGCTAGGATAAATGCAAACCTGCTTGATAGGTGGACAGAAAATTAAACATACTCGAGGTCCTGTTGTTGACAAGAGAATGCAAATGAGGTCCCGATGTTGCCGGGAAGATGCAAATGATGAAATCCTGCTGTTGCCAGGATAAATGCAAACCTGCTTGACAGGTGGACAGAAAATAAACGTGCTTGAAGTCCTGTTGTTGACAGGAGAATGCAAATGAGGTCCCGCTGTTGTCGGGAAGATGCAAATGATGAGATCCTGCTGTTGCTAGGATAAATGCAAACCTGCTTGACAGGTGGACAGAAAATTAAACATACTCGAGGTCCTGTTGTTGACAAGAGAATGCAAATGAGGTCCCGCTGTTGCCGGGAAGATGCAAATGATGAAATCCTGCTGTTGCCAGGATAAATGCAAACCTGCTTGACAGGTGGACAGAAAAAAAAACGTGCTTGAAGTCCTGTTGTTGACAGGAGAATGCAAATGAAGCCCCGCTGTTGCCGGGAAGATGCAAATGATGAGATCCTGCTGTTGCTAGGATAAATGCAAACCTGCTTGACAGGTGGACAGAAAATTAAACATACTCGAGGTCCTGTTGTTGATAAGAGAATGAAAATGAGGTCCCGTTGTTGCCGGGAAGATGCAAATGATGAAATCCTGCTGTTGCCAGGATAAATGCAAACCTGCTTGACAGGTGGACAGAAAAAAAAAACGTGCTTGAAGTCCTGTTGTTGACAGGAGAATGCAAATGAAGCCCCACTGTTGCCGGGAAGATGCAAATGATTAGATCCTGCTGTTGCTAGGATAAATGCAAACCTGCTTAACAGGTGGACAGAAAATTAAACATGAAATCCTGCTTGACAGGATGAGTGCAGGAATTAAAACTTGAAATCCTGCTTGACAGGATGGATGTAAATGAAATCCTGCTTGACAAGATGTATGCGGAAAATCAAATTTAATGAGGCCTGACAACAGAGGCCGTGACGTAGAAAATTAAAAGTTGATGATGACTATTTGGACAGCAAAAAGGACCTGTTAAGACAGGTGACTTTGAGGTGGGAGGGGCCTACACTACTTGAATGAAAGGCAATCTATACTAACTTGAAAGGATGACCTGTTAGGGAAGGTGAAGCATGAATGACCTGTTAAGACAGGTAAAGAAAAAATGACGAGAATCTGTTAGGACAGGTATCGAGGAAAAGCCCTGTTGTTGACAGGAAAGAAATGAGCCTGTTAAGACAGGGAGGAATCATGCGGAATTCCTGTTGTTGACAGGGTGGACTGAAGATAGATACTTGATAAAGATGGCAGCCTGTTGATGCAGGCGAGAGAATGACCTGTGATGACAGGTGTGGAAAACAAACTTGATGTGCCTTGGGGTGGCACATGAAGAGGGATTATGTACTTCTTCGTCAGTTGCCTTGAATTAAAATAAACTACTTGAACTTGCCTTGAACTTGAAGGTTTTTAAGCACTTGATAATTATTTTCTTGAAGAGACTTGGGCAACCATTTTGCCCCAGTTTAGAAGATTCGTGATAATCGATGGATGCCTTGATTTGAATGAAGTTTGGGCAAACATTTTGCCCCAGTTTAGGCCTCGATGAGATTGAGGATGAGTTTGACTCTAATTTTTCTGGGTAACTTTGCCCTATTGAACTTGATTGGAGTTGAGGAATTGAGGATTGCCTCAACTTGGATTTCCTTGGGCAAATGTTTGCCCCAGTTTTGCTCTTGAATTTAAATCTCTCTTGGGCAAATGTTTGGCCCAATTTGGACTCAACCTAGAATTTGAGGATGACCCTAATTTGAACTTTTGTGGGCAAGCGTTTGCCCCTGTTTGAACTTGATTTTGAGTGTGACCTCAAATTGAATTGTGTGGGCAAGCATTTTCCCCTGTTTGAACTTGATTTTGACGTTGAGGAATTGAGGATTGCCTCAACTTGAATTTTCTGGGCAAGTATTTGCCCCAATTTTGTTCTTGGTTCAAAATTTGAGGATGGCCTCAAATTAAATTTTAGTGGGCAGGTGTTCGCCCCACTTTGAGCTTGACTCAGAATTTGAGGATGACCTCAAATTGGATTTTTGTGGGCAGGCGTTTTCCCCAGTTTGGACTTGATCCTTGATTTCAAACTGCATTTTTGTGTGGGCAAGCATTTGCCCCAGTTTGAACTTGATTCGGTTTTAATTATGATTGATTCGGAAAATTTAGTATTGAAAAAAGGCTATGCAATTCTTGAATAAAGATGCTTATGCGTTGTTTGAGTAAATGAAAAGAATGAGGTATTTGTGATGCTTGCAAAAATGATGCGGGGTTCTTGTTTTAATGCTTGAAATAATTATTTGATAAAACAAATGCTTTGAATGAATGTAAACCATGAAAAGGTGTAAACACTTTTTGTTTCTCTTGATTTTTGATTTTTTTGACACATTCTTCCTCGACAACCCCATAGTGGGTGTGAAGGTATCAAGAATCAAGGCGAGCTGGATTGACTCAGTCTCTTGGTTTATTGGTAATTTTTGGAATCTTTTTTCCGAGATCTTTGAGATCCAACGGTGGTCAACATTATTGAGTAAGACACACTCGTTTTTTGTGGCATCATGGCTGGTAGGAAGATGAATCTTTGGGAAACAATCCTGTCGTGTTGCAACGGTTGAGAATTCATCCGACTTGTCATGACTTTTCAAAATTAATCCTTCTTATTTTTACATTTTTCACATCTCTTTTGGCATGTGCACTATTGAGGTGTGCAGAGTGACTCTGGGTGGTCAATGAAAAAAATATAGAGAAGGTTTGCAAAGGATGTTTGAGGTGGTGTACTTGAAAGGGAAAGATGACAAAAGATGTGGGTTCGACTGCCCAAATGGCACCTTTTGATGAAAAATGCCAATGCTGCTTTTCATAATCTTGATTGTCAAATTAGCCAAACTTGAGAAATGGAAAAATTTTGCCCCAGTTTTAGGAAGATATGAGGTGCGGAATGTCATGTTGTCCTGGGATTCTTTATTTGACCTTAACTTTTGCCTGGGTTGTTCTTTTGAGTTTTTGCCCAGCAGGTCTTTTGTATTGCCCTAAATTTTGCCTAGGTTGCCCTTACAGGTTTTCAACCTAGCGGGCTCTTGATTTTGGTACCCTAACTTTTGCCTAGGTCTCTTTTGTTGTCGACTTAGCGGGCTTCTGTCTGATTGTGCCCTAACTTTTGCCTAGGTCGTTCTTTTGACCTAGCGGGTTCTTGATTTTGGTTGTGCCCTAACTTTTGCTTAGGTCGTTTTTTATTGTTGACCTAGCGGGCTTTTATATGATCCTGATTTTTACCTGAGTTGCTTTTGGAATCCAGCAAAACCTTTCCTGACCATGACTTTGTCGATCATTATTTTGTACTCTAACCCTACTTTTTCCTGGATTATTTTTGGTTTTTAATCCAGCGGGTTTCTCTTCTTCTTGAATTTTATGTTTCGACCTCGATTTTGCCTGGATCATTCTTTGACTTTAATCCAGCGGGTCTTCTCCTTTTTCTTGAATTTTATGTAGTCTAGCCGGGATCATTTTGGTTTCTAATTCAGCGGATCCTTTCTTGCATCCCTAATTTTTCCTGGATTTGAACTTGGTTCCAGCAGGATATTTTATTTGACAAGCCACTTTGAACGATGATCTAGAATCCCTCATTGTTTATTCTGCTTCCTCATTGGGTTTTTCTCTTTGAGCTTGATTAATTAGACGTTCAAGATTATCTATTACAGCACTGGCATTATCACCAACAGGTATTTATTGTTTGGGTATAGGAATAAGAAGTAGGTTGAGTGATGAAAAGGAATGGGAATTTTAAGTAAAGCTAAAATGTAAGGCACGTGCTCGAGAAACATGAAAAATGTAAATTTTGTATTATTCATTGAAATTTATTTACAAAAGATTGATTTTGAAAAGTACGACAATTTCTGGATGAAACATCCTCGATTTGTACAAGGCACCCCGTTGTGCTGCTCCCGTCTCTTTCAGCTGGTTGACGGGCTCTCGTGATTCGGCAACAGATTGTTTTCTGTGTTGGGAGCGAGCCTCCCAAAATCCAGCCATTTTGCGTCAATCAAGCTTTGTACCTTTCGCTTCAACGCTAGGCAATCCTCAGTAGAATGACCAATAAATCCTACATGGTAATCGCATCTGGCGTTAGCATCGTACCATTTAGGATATGGCGGCTCTTGAGGTTTCAGAGGATAAGGTGCAACTAGCGAGTTTTGGATCAGCCGAGGTAGTAGCTCAGTGTAGGAGATTGGGATAGGGTCGAATTGGACGAGCTTCTTCTCCTTTTTCTGGCTTTGGTTGGTACTTTGGCCCGTGGCTTGTGTTTGGGCCGTATATGGTGTTGGTGGTCGGACTTGTGTCGGGTAATTGTAAGTAGGAGGGTATGGTGTTTGGTAGGCGGTAGCGACGTAAGGATATGGTATGTAGGGTGTGTATGGTGGTTGATAACCCATTGGACCATAAGGTGCCATCTGTGGGGTGTATTGGCCCTGACCAGAAGCCACATTGTAGGTTTCACCTGCCTTTTTCTTCCCAGATCCATTGGAAGCGTTGACTGCGCCTGCGTGCTTTTGCATGATCTTTCCACGACGCATGCCACCTTCGATCCTTTCTCCAATGATGACGACATCGGAGAAGCTAGATGTCACACTGCCAATCATCCTGTCATAGAAAGGATTTTGGAGTGTGTCCACAAACATGTTGACCAATTCCCTTTCGGATAAGGGAGGTTGTACTTGAGCAGCCAACTCTCGCCAGCGTTGGGCATATTGCTTGAAGGTCTGATCCCTTTTCTTAGCCATGTTCTGGAGTTGGGTTCTGTCGGGAGCCATCTCCATATTATACTGGTACTATTTGAGGAAGGCCTCAGCTAGGTCCCTCCATGAATGAACGTGGGTCCGCTCTAGCTGAGTGTACCAAGTTGCGGCTGCCCCAGTCAGACTGTCTTGAAAGAAGTGCATGAGTAGCTTATCGTCGTGCCTATAGGGAGACATATTCCTACAGTACATGGCCAAGTGGCTCTTCGGGCAGTTGGTTCCTTGATATTTCTCGAATTCAGGAACCTTGAATTTGGGAGGGATAACTACATCTGGGACCAGGCACAGATCAGCTGCATCTTTGGCTTCATAAGCATTTCCCTCAATTGCCCGGATCCTGTTCTCTAGATCCTTCCATTTTTCTGTATCCTCAGTTGAAGGATGGCTTGGGTATTCCTCAGGCATATGGTGGGGATGAGGAAATGGTAGGTGCCCAGGGTGAGGCCCTTGGGTAAACATAGGATGTGTTTCCCCAAAGGCTATTTGATAGGCCTGTGAGATGGTGTTTGGAGGTAGGTTATGTGTTTGGGCTTGTGTTTGGGCTTGTGCTTGGTTGTATGAGGGTGCATGCCCATGAGGATACCCATGATGAACTCCTTCGGTTAGCGGAGGCATAGTTGATGGCGAAGGGTTTTGTGGAGTGAACCCAGGAGGATGTGACGGGTCAGTTGGTTCTCTCCGCAAGGGTTCCGTCGCCTCCTTTTGTTTTGATAGTTGCATGGCCTCTATCAGTCTAGCCATTTGCTCTTTCAAGGTCTTGACCTCATTTCTCAACTCCTCGTTTTGTCTCTCCAGCTCATCCATGATTTTTGATTATGCTCGAGTTCTATAAGGATGTCGAGGAGGCTGTGTTTCTCCAATTTTTTCTGTTAAAGTTTAAAAATTAATTTTTGAAAAATAATTTGAATGCAACAAATCGTGACTAATTAAAATGTTGATGCACAATGAGTATAAATGTGTGGAATGATTTTTGAAATCCCTTTTTGATGATAAATTTATGAACAAAGGCATGCATGCTATGCACCAATAATCTTTTAGAGACTTTTGAAGTTTGACTATGTTAACAATAAATCAAAGTTGCTTTATTTATTCATCTTTGATTTTTAACAAATTTATTTTTTGGAGTTTTGGTATTTTTTATTTTGCTAGAAAAACATTTATTTTTTAGAAAAACTTTTTAGTTTTGCTAGAATCTTTCTAGAAAGCATTCTTTAGGTTTTCGAAATTTCATTTTCTCTCTTTTGAATCTTTCCATTTTTTCAGTATATTCAAAAGATTGTTTTCCTAATTTTTCCTAGGAATTTCTAGTTTTCCTTGATTTTCCTTATTTTTTATTTGTTTTGATATTTCTTTTCTTTTGTTTGACTTTTCTTTCTTGATTTCTGTATTTCCCCAATCTTCAGCTTCCATTTTGGATGATAATTGTCCGTGCGTATATGAACCATATTATGAAGGGGTGTGTGCTCTCTTTGCTTCTTATGTGGGTTACCTTCCCTAGGGATCTATGGCCTTTTATATGAACCTCTCAAAGGTGGTTTGTAATCCTGGGGTGTTGAGGTCACTAGAGCCAAGTTCCAGTCTGCAATGCTTGCCACAATAGCAGAAAAAGCTACCAGTTGTAGGGCATTACAAATAGGACGCACTCTAGCTGGGATTTTCGTGATAATCAAACAGGACGTAAGCCCCAAAGTGACACCACTAGATCCCTCTAGTCCTAGGCTGCACTCAGACCCGGGTATAGGGCCCCACTCATGATAATGCATATGCAATGTGTATGAGGGCACACAAGTAATTGGGATACCTGCAATTGGGGAAATTGTACAGATATATATTGCAATTTATGATTCATCTATCCTAGGGTTGTACAAAGAATAGACAAACAAACAACAGATAAATAAACAAGTAAATGAATCGTGCAATAAAATGTGCAAACAAATAGGGAAGAGATCAAATATAATGTACACTTAATTGATCGGGCTTGACTCTCTAATGGTTCCCAGTGGAGTCGCCATCTGTCGCAACCGTAATTCCGGCGAGACGACGAACTCGCTAAAATTTTTAAAAAAGTGGATTTTATTGGTATGTGTGTGGAGTCGCCACCAAATTTTTATTTAAGGGAAAAAGATTTGGAAAAACCCTAACTTGAAGATGAGATTCTAAGTTCGGGAGTCGGTTACGAGTGGGGAAGGTGTTAGGCACCCCACTCGCCCGTTCCGAAGAACGGTACCCTTAAACCGAGTGTGTGATTTCTGAAAATTGTTTGATCCCTTAGTTAACGTGAAAATAAATAGCTTGATGGAGGTTAGCCTGACAGGACTTGATCCTGCTCCTACGTATTCCCCGGTGCAATGGGAAACTCAAGGCTTACGTAGTTCTGGTTATGTTTTGAAGGCTTGACCTTCAAAAGTGTTTAAATGAGTGTTCGAAAAACAGTTGAAGGCTTGACCTTCGGAACTACTTGGAAAGTAACGTTTGAAAATGGCTTGATTATTTTAAAATATTTTAATAAGAATCCTTAGTCCACATATGCGCAGGATCCAAGACAACTACGGCTGCACTGGGATCCATACGAATTCGTAAACCCCGAACAGCAGAAAAAGCTACCAGTTCGTGCTTAGGATTCATTGCGTGAGACTTAGGAATTCTAAAATGGAGTCTTTGTTGAAATCATTTACAAAAGGATCCTCAGTCCACATATGCACAGGGTCCAAGACAACTACAGCTGCACTTGGGGCCCATATGAATTCCTAGGAAGCGAACAACAGAAAAAGCTACCAGTTCGTCCCTAGGATCCATTGCGTGAGACCTAGAACCAAAATATTTTGGAAAGAATTTAGTTCGAACATAATAAGGAAAAGGAATGGTTTGATTTGGAAAAAGAATGGGTTTTGAAGTGAATTTGAAAAGAAGCAAAATTGATTTGAATTGAATTTGAAGAAGAGAATTTAATTTTTAATTTTTAGGGGTAGTTTGAAAAATGGGGATTGGAATTATTGAAAAGGTTAAGGGTAGTTTGGTAATTTGAACATGTGAGGACAGATTTGAGATTATTGAAAAGTTTAAGGGCAGTTTGGTAATTTGAATATGTGAGGACAGATTAGGAATTATTGGAAAAGGTGGAGGGTATAAGGGTAATCTTGACGCATGGGGACGGTTTTGGGATTTCATGAACTCTGGGGGGCAGAATGGTAATCGTTGAGCTTGGTCATTTCAAAATTCAAGGAATGTTGTCCTTGGGGTTCGAAGCGAGGGTATGGGATGTCCACAAACGCCCCCAACCACTGGGCCAAGCGCCTGGTTGGGTACATAGTGTAGTTATTTTGATTTAGCTCATGCTTGATCTATGTTAAATGGAATTAACAAAAACTGCAGTACCTGGGATTCGAACCTTGGTCATGAGGTTTATGGATCGCCTACTTGACCACTAGGCCAGGCTGTGGTGCTTAGTCTGAATGGGTGTAAATAAAATAAATAGCGATTGGCTGGGAATTAATAAGCCCTTACAGCAGGCCCTGTTTTAGTAGCTTTGTGCCCATTTCATGTTACCATGCCAAGACATTAGGCGATCAAATAATCCATCATCACCGTTCTCAGTTCATTAAACCATTCTGGCCTAAGTTGATTCATCATCCCCATGGAAGCCTAGGCCATTGCTACGACCCCTCACAGTGGCTCAACCGAATTTGGCATTTGATCACAAATTCTAGTTTCTACAATTCCAAGTTTCGACTTCTCACTGGCTCCTTCATCCATCAATTTGTTCCCTTTTCAATCATTGTGGAATTATGTACATTGAAGGGATTCAACTAAAAATTTCAAGTGGTAACAGATTTCAGTCTTTGAGTACTAGGCTCCTAAAGGCTATGTACCATGCTACGGATGACCAAAGCCCTGATATGATGTTACCTTGCTGATCAGAGCTTCATTCACTGAAAATTCCTTCATAGCTTTCCCTGGACTCAGTTGACATCTATATGCCATTACATTTTAATCCTGTCTCACAAATCAAGCCCCTTGTAGTCACCATATTGAGTCATGTCTCAATACATCCAGATGGTACCAATATACTTGTTTGTGGCCTGGCAACTGAAAATTTTATGGCTGCACCTGTTGTTTTCTTCCTAATTATGCAGAAACTGCCACTATACCAAACAGAATTCTGGGAGTCACTGCCGGCATCATGCCATCTGCTTATGTCTTTCAATTCTGGATGAAAAAAACATGGTTGACTACTCCAGGAATTTCTTCCAAAGTTGTTTGATGGAGAGATGCTTTCCATTATTGACTTAGCATCATTATCAATTCCAGCAGGTGATAACCAGCCAAAAGTTAAACCAGGAACATCTAGATCATACAGAAGGGTAGTGCTCTTAGAACTTGGATCTCCCTGTGTTGCACACGAATTGTTCAAGAACTGAGCCTGGATTGGACGAACCATAGTAGAAGCTGGCCTAAGCTGATTCTTAACCAAAGAATCATGCTCTAAATTAGATTTGCTGTAAAGGACGGATTGGTTGATATTAGAATTATGAATGACAGAAAAAAATGACATCCTCTGATCGGTCTTTTGTAAGTCTTCACTTATGAGTATGTCACTAATTGATAACCTGCCATCATCATGAGCTCTAATTTTATCGGATGGAATTCTGGAGTATCCACCTATGATGTTAGATCTGAGATTGACACCCAAATAATCTTCATTCCCATGAGCTGTGAACCCACTTTCCTCTTTTAATGCCAAATGGTCACCAACATATCCACTTGTAGTATCCACAGTGAGCTGAGCAGCTCTCTCTTGCTTCTTTAAGCAAGAGATTCAACACAGCAACTGACTTCAAGCTTTCAGTTTCCCTACTGAGCCCTCAACTGCACTATTCCCAAACTATGCAAGGTCTATGGAAGCAATCCTATCAAAGTGATCTATGGAGTATCATTAAAAGGTCCTGGGTTTAATAGGAGAGCTTGCATCACTGTAAAGACTTTTGGTTCCGAAGCAATTTAACCAATTTTATTGATAACACCATAGTCATCTATTGCTTCTTGCCCCCTGCTAAGAATGCTTGCCAGTATTTGAATCCTTACTTTTTTCTTCCCACTTGTTCATCGATAATATAGGTAAGATCCACCTTGCTACGTGAAAGTGCAGATGGCTGTACTGCTGCTATGACTGCTGTTGGGAGCATGAAATCCAGCACTGGTGGTGTACCTACTTATTTTATTCATCAATTTTCTCAAGACAATTCTATGATGGAATCTGATCAGTTGGAACTCCTCTTTGTATTAACAGTTCCCTATTCTTGCTTGCCATAGCTCATAGTATCAAATTCAGCAAGAGTCGACATCCTTTTTTGGAGAAGAAAACAGAAGTTGGAATTTGTATAAACTCGCCTAGCATATTCTTCACCTGATTTATGAGAGTTTGAACCATAGCACCCTTTCAAGAATCGATGTTGCCAACTCAAACCAAGAAGCACATACCAAAACAGGAGATAGCCAAGGTGTTCATATCTAAGTCATATTGTGTCAATAACATCCATAAAGGCACATAAAAATTACAGAGAATCCTGGATTAAGATTCAAACACAGAGAAAAATGCTGCATGTTAATTTTGTCACCATAGGGGATCCTTCTCCTCATCCAAATTCCTCTTGATCATGCCAGTTTTCTTGAGCCATTAGCTTCCCTTTTGCTGTATTTCTCCACTGGCAGGGACCTGATTTCAGGGATGCAAATGCCCTAGAACCTGATTATCAACACTAGGCCTAACCAGTTCATGGCATTGAAGTACTTGGGTTAATAACTCACATCCTTTGGTCTTGATCTATCCGAGAATTCATGGGTAAACTGATTTTAACGAGATGCTATGCGGTAAAGTAGGGACATTCCACATGTCTATGGAGCTGGATTTCTCATGTAGGGCTCATATCATAGATCACTCTCAGGCAAATAACAGGACTGAACCAAAATTCTTCTAGAAACCTCAAACCATGGTGCAAGTACACAGGTGCAGTGATTAACCACGAAAAACATTCATCTTCTTTACAGGAACATGTATAATTAGATAAAAAAACGAACCTGGGGATAGGTGAAGCGAGGTTCTTCCTCCTTCCTCTATGTGAATCTTCCTTCAACTATGGTCGGGATCCCCCTTCAGTGAATTTGATTCTTCTGAATATGAAGATTTCTTCTGTCTTTTGTCGCATTCATTACCTGGAAAATCAAGATCCTCCTTTTACTACGGTTGATCCTTCTAGGTGTGAAGCTTCTCCTCTGAGATCGTTGAGAGCCTCCGTTCCCCAAAAGAGCAAGAAAAAAGACCTCCCAGCTTTCCTGAAACTGTTCTCAACCAAAGCCTCCTTTTCACATTCTGTTTTTTCTGTTTTAAAATTTTTTTCTGTTTGTTTAATTTCTATTTTCTGTTAAATTTCTGTTTTTAATTTCTGTTGTTATTTTTTTTATATTTATTTCTATTTTTATTTTTATATTTATATTTATTTTTTATTATTTTATTTTATTTTCCAGATTTTTTTATTAATTTTCTAAATTCAGATTTTCAATTTCTTATTTTTCTATTTATTGTGTTATTATTATTTTTTTTTTTCAGTTTTAAGAAATTGCTATTACTATTTTTCTTTTCTTCTCTCTTTTTTATTATTTTTATTAATTTTCTAATTCCTATTAAAAAACAGATTTCGTTTTTATTCAACTTTAATTATTTATTCTTTATTTACTTTCCGTTTCAGTTTTTCTGTTTTTTGTTACTTTTTATTTATTTCATTTTTACTTTTGTTTTGGTTTGTTTATTTATTATTTAAATTAGTGTGAATTTCTTGATTAATTTTGCAATTGGGGCCTCGGACATAAAAGGGTGTTTATAGTTTGCCCCTCTTTACTCATTTTCCTACCAGATAATATGAGAAATGATTCTCTGAATTATCGTGGTAGGAAATGAGTAAAGACGTGAACACTTTATGTCCGAGGCTGGCTTTTGAAAAGGTCCGAGCAGCGCTAGAAGCTTTGGGCTTAAAGTGAACCTTATGGACGCTTGGAAAGTGGTGATTGAATGACCTCACCGGTTTCATGTGCCGATAGGGTTTAAATATGCGAGGCTTGATGACATAGCCTAGCTCGGCTAAGTGGAGCGAATGAATGTCTGTCAGGACAGGCATGGAATGCAATGGGATGACTTGTTAAAATTGTTCTTCTTGCAAATTTTATCTTAAACCTTTTACTTTTGTGTATTCATTTTTTTTTCAATGATTCATGCCGATTCTACCACTTCAAAGTTATGTCACGTGTTCCCTTCAATTTTGTGTTCTCCACCTATGATACTAAAAGTACTAAAACAAGTTTAGAGATCATAATTTCTTTCAAATGTTTCCTTCAATCTTGTGTTGTTCACACATGATATTAAAAAAAGCTTAGAAATCATAATTTTTTCGACATGTTACCTTCAATTTTGTGTTGTCTGCATATGTTACTAAAACAAGCTTAGAAATCATAATTTCTTCCGCTCCATGAATGGTGATTATCATCTCACCTTCAATATATTTGATCCATTTATAAATGGGAGATGGAATAGCGCCAAAATTATGAAATCAAAATCGACCTAATAACATAGTATATGTCATTTCAATCTCTATGACTTGGAACAACATTTGGAAAATACTCGGATCAATCTCCAATGGTAACATCATCTTCCCAAAGATATCTCTTCAAAAAAGATAAAATTAAAATAAATAACCAAAATAATAATTTAATAATTAATCAAATAAAAATTATATTAATAATAATAATATTGGTAAATATATAGAAAAATTTTATTCAATTTTATGTTTTTATCTAAATTTTAAAGATTTTGAGTTATTGTTATTTATAAAAAAATAATTAAGTTAAAATAAAATATAGCAATTGAAAAAGAATGAAAATTTAAAATTTAATTAATGATTAAAATTCAAAATTAAAAAGAACCATTTAGAAAAATAATCAATTAAGAATTAAGTTAAAATAATTAAAATATAATAAAGATAGATTGAGTTAGTGATTAAAAATATTAAATTAAGAGAGAATTAATAATATTAAATCGATATAAATAAATATAATAAATATAAATAGATATTTAAAATTAAATTAATAATTAAAATTTATAATTAAAATGTAAAAAATAGAATAAAATCTATTTAGATTAAAAAATTAAAAAAATCTTTCCATACTTCGAGGAGTGCCATAAGTAAAATTGAATGTTCCAATTTCTTCTATTTTATCTAAATTTTAAAGATTCTAGTTTTATTACTTAGGATACTTTAAATAATAAAAAATAAAATTAAAAACAAAATAATAATATAAAATAAAATAACATACAATAAAAAAATATTGGATTAAATATAATGCGATAGAAATAAATAATAATATATAGATAAATAAAATTAATTAATTTAAAAGGATAAAGTGTGATAGAAAAAATATAATGTTCACACTTATTTATTTTAGATATTTTATAGTTTTATTTATTTAAAATATTCTTTTTTTAAATAATGTTTTTTTATTTTTCAATTAAATTTGAAAATTTTATTCTATTTTGATTAATGTAACTACTTATTTAGTAAATCTTAAATTATTAAAATTTCACATTATAGAACCTTTATTGATTTAACTACTTTTATAATTATTTTTTGTATTTATTATTAGAATACTATCAACACTTAGACTTATGTAGAATATATTCGGATCATGTTGTTGAAAGCATGTTTAGACCATTTATGTTAAACATCTCTCTTAAAATAACAAAGTCTTTACATTTAAAATAGTTGGTTACCTTTGAGAGAAAATTTAAAAAGCTTTTAACTCCAATTAAGTGATTTGTGAAAACTAATATATCAACTAACTAAAGGCTTAAATATTGGAATTTCTAAATTATGTCACTAAAAAAAAAATTAACTTTTTCGATGAATATTCTGTGATAGTTGTATAAACCTACATAGAATATATTAAATTGATACAAAATATATTAAGTTTTGACGGTTATAACATTTAAACGATTACTAAAGTACCTTTTCGATAGATAATTTCTGACAAATAAAGATTCGTAAAAATGAAGATTAAAACAACCACTATCTATCAGTTAAAACTTTTACTAAAGAAGATTTTTTTGGTAGTTTGTGACCCATATGAATGTAGTTAATCCCTTTAATCTATTTGGTTAGTGTGAGTCTAAATTGTACTAAGATCATTGTTATCTTTTTTATAAGATATGTATTAGTTAATGTTACTTTTGTCATCATATCTCTTATAATATTTGAGATATTTAGACCATCCTTTGAAATTGCATTTTTTTAATATATTGTATTTTTTCACTCATCATTTTTTATACTTGAGATATGAGGCTTATTTTATATAATTTATATCTCTATTGGATATTTACATTATAATATTTTCTGCTCATATTTATTAGATTGCTAATTTGACACGTGCTTTGATCATAGTTAATATTATATGCTTGATAATTCATATACTTATGATAATTGACTAATATTATCCAAATGAAAAACATTTATATTATTATTATTTATTAAAAATTAATAAATTCTATTTTAATTTATGGATAAGAATTATCAATTTTAATATATATCCCCAAATATATACTTTATATGAGTTATTAATATTAGTTATTTAATTATTTGCACATGTTAATATTGATGAATATTGTATAGGCCTTTAGTATGGATAAGTTATAAAGCATTAGGATACTTTAATTGGTACATATGGAGAATCACGAATCTATGCTAGTGGTTAAGCTATTGTTTTCCATTATATTTTATCTCTCCATCTTTCTTTAACTCTCAGAAAATCTGCATGTAAATGGATTCTAATTGATCAATAGATATGCAAAATTCTTACCCTTTTATTTCATGATATTATAATTTGTGTCTCTGAGATCATGGTTTGGTTGGAATATATTAAAAAAAATCAAATAAATCAAACCAATCTTTTGTAGTTAGGTTCGCTTCAATTTTTAAATTTTTTTTTGTTTTAAAAAATATAACAACAAATATTAGTCAATAAAATTTGTAACACCCAAAAATTTTGATAGATTCTCAACATTGTGAATTCATACTAGTAAAAAAAAAAACAAAGATAGAAATAAAAATTTAAAGAAAGTAGAAATATTTTAGTAAAGTGATGAAATACCTCTGTGCCAGGAGACTTAGAACTTTTCAATAATGGTTAGGATATCATTAAAAAGAAATAGAGACGAAGAAATAACGAAAATGCCACCGAAAACACTCAAAACACCTTTAAAGAACTCTAACTTCTGCAAGGATTAAACTATTCCTAAAAAGATAGTAATGACTTAAAAATAAGTTGGAGATAAACCAATAGGGATTAAAAGCATCAAGAAACCAATTTAGTAACTTTTCTGAGAATTTTTTAAAAAATGATCAAAATGTCCTTGAAAGTTTGTTAAGGTCAAAAATTGCTAAACAAAGACCTATAACTTAGAGTTTACACAAAATTTCACTTGATTTTACATGAGGGTGACTAGCTATCATGAGTCATCAAATCATAATAGCATGAAAGACAAATATTTATGAGGAGAGATAAAAGTAATTATGGTTAAGTTAAAAACTAACCTTGATTAGGTTAAAAAATCATGATTAGGTTAAATAAACTATGGTTAGTCTTAAAGGATAATTAATCATATTTTACAATTAAATTTGAAAATGAAAATTACATATGAATGGACCAAAATTTCCTTAGTTAGAAATTTAAATCCTAAATGTCCATAGATGGTCGAGTTTGAGAAGGTCCCATTTCTTTCAAAAGTTTATCTCTACACACTCACCCAAGACTCTACAAACAAAACTCTCACTTTCAAAAATCTTCGAATCAAGATTGACTAAGTTAATCTTCTACCTTTAAGCCTAAACCTTGAACTAAGCAAGGAGACAAAACCCCACCACTTCTCATCAAAGAATTCATGTGGGACATTAAGGGAGGAGACTCTCCATCATTTAATCCAACATGTTCCCATGTTAAGACTCCAACAAGTAGGGATTTCTACCTTAAATTTTTCTAAGCCTTACTTAAGTGATTTTGGCCTAATCTTTTTGTTGTTCTGTGGATTTCTCTCTAAAATTTATTAATCGAACTTTCTTAAGTATTTTTTTATTCAAAATTAACCAAGTTCTTTTAAATTAATCATCACTAAATTTTTAAATAATTTTGAGATTAAGAGAAAATGTTAATGGATTAAAGTGCTCCTTAGTGATTTTAGAGAAATTCAATTGGTTAAAATTTCTTAAAATCAATTTTAAGTACCTTGAAAAGATTTGAGAGATTTTGTTTAAGTGTTGGAAGATGCTCAAGTAAAGGATAAACTAGAGCTTAGAGTAGATCTTATTGATCATAACTTATTTGGTTCGAAAATGATGTTATATGTTTTTTCTCCTTAAAGTTGCAAGTTGATTTTTATCTTTATGAAAAGTTCTAATCTAGAACTCAGATATTTACAAAAGTATAGATCTGGACCAATATAATAATAAATCAAAAGGATTCTAAAATTTAAACAATAAAATTTAAAACTTGATCTTAAAAATTGGATCTTTATGACTATAAAACAAAGATTGGAATTATGGACTTAGAAGGTGAAAGAGACATTTCAAACTCTTCATAATCATGACTAAGACCATGGATTAAGGACAAATTTTGATGAATCCAAAAAAAAAAGGTATAATCAATAATAAAATCAAAGATTTACAAGTTAAAAAAGAAAAATTGGTGAAAAGAAGTCTTTGGTCCATGGTCTTGGTCCACATAAAGGGCCTTGGCCACATAAAGATCTAATCATGACCAAGGTCATTCGGCCAAACTTACTAAATTAACGAGGAAAGGGTCTAAAATTTTGTTGAGGTATAGAGGGGAATCCAGCTAGGGATGGAAATGAACAATGTCGTCTCACAGGGGTCTACGACTCAGCTTGTTTAAAGTTTAGTCTGACTCGACTTATTTAATAACTAGACAGATTCACACTTGTTAAAAAATCATTTTAAATAAATAAGTTAAACTTAAACTTATTAAAAATTCATTTTTCCTATTTACGAATTTATTTATCTTTATATATTATATATTTATATTTATTTTAATATATTATATTTATATAATATTAATATATGTACATGATTTATTAAAAAAATTAATTTTTAATTTCAAATAGAAGGAACTCTATACTTGCAAAACTTTTTAAAGTTTATTATAAAATTTTTATATATTACTTTAATTTTAAAATAAGTGTTTTATATTTTACGTACGTGTGTACTGGGTGTGTGCATTATATTTTTTGTTTGTATGTTATTATATTTGTACATAATGTTCAATATACATTTCTAAAATTTTATAGTTAAGATTACGAATTTTTTATCTTTTATCTTGATAGAGGAAGGTTTAAGTTTCAATTATTTATATAGATTTTAAATTTATTTATTAATTTTTTTGTATTGAATGTTTTTAAACAGACTTAGAAATTTTAAAATAGGTTAAATCTTAACAAAAAAAAAAACTAATAACTTAGTTGAGCCCATTTTCATCCTTAAATCCAACCAAACATAAGGAAATAATAAGTTTAATTAAAAACTTAAACTGCCATTTGGTGAAATCATAATAATTAAAACAAAAATCTTAAAAAATATCAAGTTAAACCAATTTAACCATCTAAATTATAATCTCTCACAAATCACTTTTTAAAAATAAAAATATATATAATATGATCATTAGATAAGTTTAGATAAAAATAAATAAAATTAGCTAACAAATTTTAAACTAAATATATTAGATGTTCTCAATATACAAAGATTAATTTAAATAGGTTAGTTTAATTTATTTTATGTGATAATTAATATTCTTTGTATTTTTATATTTTTTACTTCGTTGATAATCTTTTTTATTTTCTTAAGTAAAAATGTTCAGCTTAATAATTTTGTTCACACGTGTGATTATTCTATGCGAGGATTAATTAATAAGTTTTTATAAATGTTCGATCTGCTAGTTGAAATAATATGGTTATTTTAGGATTTTTTTAATAATTTTTAAATTCTAAATTTCACATAATAATTTTTAAAATGTAAATGTGTAATTCTAAAAGTTTATAATATATTAATATATTTATCTTAAATTATATAAATTTATATTATTAATTATAAAAAAAATTAAAACGTTAAATATTAAAACCTAAATTTTTTTCTAGTTAAAAGTCATCAAAAGTTAAATTTCAGAAAAATATTTTAAATTTATTTCCAAAAAAAATTATTTTTTTAGATTACCAAAATTCAAATTTATTTATACAAAATTATGGTTTTAAATCAAACAAATAGAATTATTTTACCTAAAATTTTTATTATATAAAAGATATATTGCAACAAGATAAAAATTCTATCTAACTACCCTCTCTGCATATTTTATTTTATATATATATATATATGTAAATATATTATTTTTAAATATTTTTATTTTTTAAAAATGATGAAATAATTTTTTTAAAATTATTTTAGAATTTTATATTTAATATTGGATAATATCTTTTAGAATGAATAAAATAGCACTCCTTGTTTACAAATGACTGTTGAATCTAGATGTCTTGTTTCAGGTTTCCTTCCATTTTTTTTTTCTCAAATATAAACTTTGTTAGCAACTCCATTTTCATATTTTTAAAATTAAATTTATTTTTATAAATTTATCATCCTATCATAATTTAGGTTATGAAAATGGTTAATATTTAAAAGTTTATTTATAAATGCATAAAATTTTAATAAACATAAGTAAAATATTTTTTTACATGTAACATTTCTAAATCTATACACTTGTGAAATTTTGACATTTTTATTATGTTTTTTAAATTTTTATATTCTTTTAGGATATAATTTTTTATCAAATTATTTAAAGTATTTTGACTAAAATTATTAAATCCAAATATTTATTCAAAATTTTTTTAAAGATTTTTTAGAGATATATAATATTTAATATATATCAAATTTCTTGAACTGTATTTATTAGGATGTGATTCTTGAATTCTAAATTTTTAATATTTGATGAAGCGTACTTTTATGCATGAAATCTTAATTGACGTAAATTATGCTTCTATTTCAAATTATTTTTCTTGATATATCCATTCGTAAAACTGATTTTTTTTATGCTAATTTGATTTAAAAAAAAATATTTTTGTTTTAATTTTGAGTAAAATTATTACATTTAAATATTTTTTCAAATTTAAAGTATCTTTGAAATTTTAAAAGATAATTCATAAGGTTTTATAAATTTTAAAAAAATTATGATCAATATTTTTACATTTTTTTACGATAATTATGTTGTCTTAATATTTTATAATTAGTTTTGTTATTATATATTATTTTATATATTAATTTTACATTGTTTTAAAACTAACGTATTTTTAAATTGTTGAATGTATAGAAAACATTAATTTGATCATTAAAAAAAGTTAACCTGAATTTCATGAATTATAAAAAAATAATATCAATATATGAAATAATAAATTTTATGAAATAAAATTAATAATAAAATATATATTCAATATTTATTGATAGTATATCATAACTGACCCATTAATAAAATTAATAGATTTTATTTTTTTAAAATGATTACATTTATAAAGAATTATTAGAATTGATTTTATTCTATATACAAATTCAAAAGTACCCGATATTCGGACAAAATATTGAGAATCCAAATATGGTAAAATTAGAATTTGATCATATATAAAAATATGGCAACGGAAAATCAAAGATTAATATAAAAAAATTATAATCATTTAAAATTTAAATATAGTAAAATTTATATTTATATAAAAGTAATAAATACCAAGTAAATTATTTTTAAATATCCAAAATATTTTTTCTAAAATTATAAAGATACACTAAAACCTCATAAACAATAAAAAATATGTTATTATTATAATCAATATATCGTATTTTATTTACAAACTTTGAAAGTTTAAATTCTTATTTAAATTAATTCAAACAAAAAAATTTTAACAAATAAAGAATTTAAAAAATCTTAAACATACCAATTCAAAGCATTAAACTCATACTTATCAAGATATATATATATATATATATATATATATATATATATATATATCATATATTTACACAAATTTAACTATTTTAATCATAATTTTAATATTAAATTTTTACAACATTTATATTTTATTGTTATTATTTATTCACAATAATAAAAAGAAAGTGCAAGTGATAAATTCTTTTATTAATCTTTTAATATTTCATTAACAAAATACAAAATAAATTAAAGATATAATAAATGTTTTAAGAATATAAAAGAGTAAGCTGTAATTTTTTATTACTAAGCAGATAATTATCTTTTGGTATAGACTAATTAGTACGTTAAAAATAATAATTTTTGTTAAAAAATTATTGTTTAAGAAAATATTTTATGTAAATATAAATAATTAATAAAATATTTTTAATGATTAGAATCTTTATTTAGAAAAATTATCAAACAATATATGAGTATGTATGGTCTAAATTTGATTCCAACATATTCTTAAATGTTATAATAATCTAACAATAAATTATTCAAAAATAAAATTTAGTTTGGCATATGAATAATTTCATCCTTACTTATTTTACAGGTTTTAAAAATATTTTAAAAATTCTTTAAAATATTTCATATTTTTATGTTCAACAACCATGTCAAATTCATAAGTTATTTTAATATTTATGTAAATATATTATTTTTAAATAAAATTTCTTCAAGAAATCTATAACTTTTTTTATGCTAATTCATTTTTTAAGAATTTGTATATTGAATAAATTGAATATTTTTGTTTTAATTTTGAGTAAAATCATTGCATCTAAATACTTTATTGAATATTAAGTGTATTTGAGATTTTAAAAGATGATTCATAAGGTTTTGTAAATTTTTTAAAAAAAGAAATTATGATCAATATTTCTAAATTTTCTAAACATAATTATGTTGTCTTAATATTTTTTAATTATTTTTTTCATTATATATTAATTTTCTCATTGTTTTAGAATTAACATGTTTTTAAATTGTTGAATGAATAGATAACATTAATTTGATCATTAAAAAAAAATTGACCTGAATTTCATGCATGAATTATAAAAAAAATAATATCAATATTTGAATGATAAATTTTATGTAAATGAAATATTTAATAAAATTATATTTAATATTTGTGATAGCATATCTTAATTAACCCATCATTAAAATTAATAAATTTTACTTTTTTTAAATGATTACATTTATAAATCATTACTAGAATTGTTTATATTCTATATACAAATTTAAAAGTATCATATATTCAAACAAAAAATTAAGAATTTAAATATGGTAAAAGTAAAGTTTGACCATATATAAAAATATGGTTAGAGAATGATCAAAGACTAATATTACAAAATTATAATTATTTAAAACTTAAATATGGTAAAATTTATATTTATATAATAGATACCAAGTGAATTATTTGAAAAGATCCAAAATATTTTTTTCTAAAATTATCAAGATACACTAAAACCTCATAAACAATAAAAAATATGTTATTATTATAATTAATATACCGTATTTTATTTACAAACTTTAAAAATTTTAAATTCTTATTTAAATTAATTTCAAAAAAAATATTAATAAATAAAGGATTTAAAAAATCTTAAAAATACAAATTCAAAGCATTAAACTCATACTTATGAAGATAAATATTATATATTTACACAAATTTAACCATTTCAATTATAACTTTAATATTAATTTTTTACAACATTTATGTTTTATTGTCACTATTTATTCACGATAAAAAGAAGAAAATGGAAGTGATAAATTTTTATTAATATTTTAATATTTAATTAACAAAATACAAAATAAATTAAAGATATAGTAATTGTTTTAAGAATATAAAAGACTAAGGTGTAATTTTTTAATACTAAGTCGATAATTATCTTTTGGTATATAGTAGTTAGTACATTAAAAATAACAATTTTTGTTAAAAAAAACTATTATTTAAAAAAATATTTTATGTAAATGTAAGTAATTAATAAAATATGTTTAATAGTGAATGATCAGCGTTTCTATTTAAAAAAATTATCAAATACTAAATGAGTATGTATGTATGGACTAAATCTGATTTCAACATACTATTAAATGTTATAATAATGTAAAAATAAATTATTTAAAATTAAAATTTAGTTTGGCCTATGAATAGTTTCATTCTTATTTATTTTACAGATTTTAAAATCATTTTAAAAACTTTTTAAAATATTTCATATTTTTATGTTCAATAATGTCAAATTTATGAGTTATTTTAATAGTTATGTAAATATATTATTTTTAAATAAAATTTTTTCAAAAAATTTATGACTTTTGTTTATGCTAATTCATTTTTTAAGAATTTATATATTAAATAAATTGAATATTTTTATTTTGATTTTGTGTTAATTCATTGTATCAAAATATTTTCTTGAATATTAAGTGTCTTTGAGATTTTAAAAGTTGATTCATAAGATTTTGTAAATTTTAAAAAAAAATTATGATCAATATTTCTACATGTTCTGAGGATAATTAAGTTGTCTTAATATTTTATAATTATTTTTTTATTATATATTATTTCATATATTAATTTTTTCATTGTTTTAGAACTAACGTACTTTTAAATTGTTGAATGAATAGATAACATTAATTTGATCATTAAAAAAAATTGACCAGAATTTGATGCATGAATTATAAAAAAATAATATCAGTATTTAAATAATAAATTTTATGTATCTAAAATATTTAATAAAATTATATTTAATATTTGTTGATAGCATATCTTAATTAATCCATCATTAAAATTTATAGATATTATTTATTTAATATAATTATATTTATAAAGGATTACTAGAATCGTTTTTATTCTATATACAAATTTAAAAGTACCAAAAATTCAGACAAAAAACTGAGAATCCAAATATGGTAAAATTAAAGTTTGATCATATATAAAAATATGGCTAGAGAAAGATCAAAACTAATATTACAAAATTATAATTATTTAAAACTTAAATATGATAAAATTTATATTTATATAATAGAACAAAGTGAATTATTTTAAAAGATCCAAAATATTTTTTTCTAAAATTATAAAGATACACTAAAATCTCATAAACAATAAAAAAATATGTTATTATTATAATTAATATATCGTATTTTATTTACAAACTTTAAAAGTTTAAATTCTTATTTAAATTAGTTCCAACAAACAATATTAATAAAAAAAGGATTTGAAAAATCTTAAAAATACAAATTGAAAGCATTAAACTGAAGATAAGTATCATACATTTACACTAATTTAACCATTTTAATCATAAAAAGAAGAAAATGCAAGTGATAAATATTTATTAATATTTTAATATTTAATTAACCAAATACCAAATAAATTAAAGATATAGTAAATATTTTAAGAATATAAAAGACTAAGGTGTAATTTTTTGATAATTATCTTTTGGTATATACTAATTAGTACGTTAAAAATAAATATTTTTGTTAAAAAATTATTATTTTAAAAAATATTTTATATAAATGTAAGTAATTAAGAAAATATGTTTAACAGTGAATCATCAGCGTCTTTATTTAGAAAAATTATCAAATAATATATAAGTGTGTATGTATGGAGTAAATCTAACATATCATTAAATGATATAATAATGTAACAATAATTTATTTAAAAAGAAAATTTAGTTTAACCTATAAATAGTTTTATTTTCACCTATTTTAAAGGTTTAAAAATATTTTAAAAACTCTTTAAAATATTTCATATTTTTATGTTCGACAACCATATCAAATTCATGAATTATTTTAATAGTTATATAAATATATTATTTTTGAATAAAATTTATTCAAAAAATTTAGGACTTCTTTTTTATGCTAATTCATTTTTTAAGAATTTGTATATCAAATAAATTATTGCACTTAAATATTTTTTTGGATATTAAGTGTTTTGAGATTTTAAAAGATAATTCATAAGGTTTTGTAGATTTTATAAAAAAAGAAATTATGATCAATATTTCCACATTTTCTCATGATAATTATGTTATCTTAATATTTTATAATTATTTTTATCATTATATATTAATTTTCTCAATACTTTAGAACTAATAAATTTTTAAATTGTTGAATGAATAGATAACATTAATTTGATCATTAAAAAAAATTGACCTGAATTTCATGCATGAATTATAAAAAAATAATATCAATATATGAATAATATATTTAATGTACATAAAATATTTAATAAAATTATATTTAATATTTGTTGATAGCATATCTGAATTAACCCACCATTAAAATTTATAGATATTATTTATTTAATATGATTACATTTATAAATGATTATTAGAATTGTTTTTATTCTATATACAAATTTAAAAGTACCAGATATTCAGACAAAAAATTGAGAATCTAAATATGGTAAATTTAAAGTTTGACCATATATAAAAATATGTACAATAAAATTATAATCATTTAAAATTTAAATATGGTAAAATTTATATTTATATAATAGATACCAAGTGAATTATTTTAAAAGATCCAAAATATTTTTTTTCTAAAATTATAAAAATAAACTAAAACCTCATAAACAGTAAAAAGTATCTTCTTATTATAATCAATATATCGTATTTTATTTACAAACTTTGAAAGTTTAAATTTTTATTTAAATTAACTTCAACAAAAAATGTTAATAAATTAAGGATATAAAAATATTAAAAATATAAATTCAAAGCATTAAAATCATACTTATAAAGATAATTATCATATATTTACATAAATTTAACCATTTTAATTATAATTTTAATATTAATTTTTTACAACATTTATGTTTTATTGTCATTATTTATTTACAATAAAAAGAAGAAAATGTAAGTGATATATTTTTGTTAATCTTTTAATATTTAATTAACAAAATATCAACTTAATTAAAGATAAAGTTAAAGTTTTAAGAATATAAAAGAGTAAGGTGTAATTTACGAATAATTAGCGGATAATTATCTATTGGTATATACTATTTAGTATGTTAAAAATAATAATTTTTGTTTAAAAATTATTATTTGAAAAATTATATTATGTAAATGTAAGTAATTAATAAAATATGTTTAACATTGAATGATAAGTATTTTTATTTAGAAAAATTATCAGTATGTATGGTTTAAATCTGATTTCAACGTATCATTAAATGTTATAATAATGTAACAATAAATTATTTAAAAATAAAATTTAGTTTAGCATATGTATAGTTTCATCCTCACTTATTTTACAGGTTTTAAAATCATTTTAAAAATCTTTAAAATATTTCATATTTTTATGTTCGACAAACATGTTAATTTCATAAGTTATTTTAATAGTGATGTAAATATATTATCTTTAAATAATATTTTTTTAAGAAATATATGACTTTTTTTTATTCTAATTCATTTTTTAAGAATTTGTATATCGAATAAATTGAATATTTTTTTTTAATTTTGAGTAAAATAATTGCATCTAAGGATATTAGGTGTTTTTTAGAATTTACAAGAGAATTCATAAGGTTTTGTAGATTTTTTAAAAAAAGAAATTATAATCAATATTTTCATATTTTCTGAGGATAATTATGTTGTCTTAATATTATATAATTATTTTTGTCATTATATATTTTTTCATATATTAATTTTCTCATTTTTTTAGAACTAACATATTTTTAAATTGTTGAATAAATAGATAACATTAATTTGATCATTAAAAAAAATTGACCTGAATTTCATGCATGAATTATAAAAAAATAATATCAATATGTGAATAATAAATTCTATGTAAATGAAATATTTAATAAAATTATATTTAATATTTGTTGATAATATATCTTAATTAACCCATCATTAAAATTTATAGATATTATTTATTTAATATGATTACATTTATAAAGAATTACTAGAATTATTTTTATTCTATATACAAATTTAAAAGTACCCGAAATTCAGACAAAAAATTGAGAATCTAAATATGGTAAAATTAAAGTTTGACTATATATAAAAATATGGCTAGAGAAAGATTAAAGACTAATATTACAAAATTATAATTATTTAAAACTTAAATATGGTAAAATTTATATTTATATAAAAGATAACAAGTGAATTATTTTAAAAGATCCAAAATATTTTTTTCTAAAATTATAAAGATACACTAAAATCTCATAAACAATAAAAAAAATATGTTATTATTATAATCAATATATCGTATTTTATTTACAAACTTTAAAATTTTAAATTTTTATTTAAATTAATTTCAACAAAAAATATTATTAAAAAAAGGTTTTGAAAAATCTTAAAAATACAAATTGAAAGAATTAAACTCATACTTATGAAGATAATATCATATATTTACACTAATTTAATCATTTTAATCATAATTTTAATATTAATTTCTTACAATATTTATGTTTTATTGTCACTATTTATTCACGATAAAAAGAAGAAAATGTAAGTGAAATTTTTTTATTAATAATTTAATATTTAATTAACAAAATACCAAATAAATTAAAGATATAGTAAATGCTTTAAGAATATAAAAGACTAAGGTGTAATTTTTTAATACTAAGCTGATAATTATCTTTTGGTATATACTTATTAGTATTTTAAAAATAATAATTTTTGTTAAAAAATTATTATTTAAAAAAATATTTTATGTAGATGTAAGTAATTAATAAAATATGTTTAACAATGATCAAGATATTTATTTAAAAAAATTATCAAATAATATATGAATGTGTATGTATGAACTAAATCTGATTGCAACATATCATTAAATGAAATAATAATGTAGCAATAATTTATTTAAAAATAAATCTTAGTTTAGCCTATAAATAGTTTCATTTTCATTTATTTTAAAGGTTTTAAAAATATTTTAAAAATTCTTTAAAATATTTTATATTTTTATGTTCTACAATCATGTCAAATTCATGAGTTATTTTAATAGTTATGTAAATATATTATTTTTAAATAAAATTCTTTCAAAAAATTTATGACTTTTTTTATGCTTATTTATTTTTTAAGAATTTGTATATCAAATAAGTTGAATATTTTTGTTTTACTTTTGAGTAAAATTATTGCACTTAAATATTTTTTTGGATATTAAGTGTTTTGAGATTTTAAAAGATAATTCATAAGATTTTGTAGATTTTGTGAAAAAAAAAATTGATTTTGTAGATTTTGTGAAAAAAAAAATTATGATCAATATTTCCACGTTTTCTCATGATAATTATATTGTCTTAATATTTTATAATTATTTTTTTCATTATATATTATTTCATATATTAATTTTCTCAATATTTTAGAACTAACAAATTTTTAAATTGTTGAATGAATAGATAACATTAATTTGATCATTAAAAAAAGTTGACCTGAATTTCATGCATGAATTATAAAAAAATAATATCAACATGTGAATAATAAATTTAATGTACATGAAATATTTAATAAATTTATATTTAATATTTGTTGGTAGTATATTTTAATTAACCCGTTATTAAAATTGATAGATTTTTTTTTTAAAATGATTATATTTATAAATGATTACTAGAATTGTTTTTATTCTATATACAAATTTAAAAGTACCATATATTCGGACAAGAAATTGAAAATCCAAATATGGTAAATTTAAAGTTTGACCATATATAAAAATATGGCCAAGGAAAAATAAAAGACTAATACAACAAAATTATCATTATTTAAAATTTAAATATGGTAAAATTTATATTTATATAATAGATATCGAGTGAATTATTTTAAAAGATCCAAATATTTCTTTCTAAAATTATAAAAATACACTAAAACCTCATAAACATTAAAAATATATTTATTATTATAATTAATGTATCGTATTTTATTTACAAATTTTGAAAGTTTAAATTCTTATTTAAATTAATTCCAAAAAAAGTTAATAAATAAAGGATTTAAAAAATCTTAATTTAAACTCGTTCTTATTTATGAAGATAATTATCATACATTTATATAAATTTAACCATTTTGATCATAACTTTAATACTAATTTTTTTCCAATATTTATGTTTTATTATCATTATTTATTCATGATAAAAATAAGAAAAATGCAAGTGATAAATTTTTATTAATTTTTTAATATTTAATTAATAAAATACCAAATAAATTAAAGATATATTAAATTTTTTAAGAATATAAAAGAGTAAGGTGTAATTTTCTAATATTAAGCCGATAATTATCTTTTGGTATAGATTAATTAGTATATTAAAAATAATAATTTTTGTTAAAAAATTATTATTTAAGAAAATATTTTAGATAAATATATGTAATTAATAAAATATGTTTGACAATAAATGATTAGATTCATATTTATAAAAATTATCAAATAATATATGAATATGTATGTATGGTCTAAATTTAATCCAACATATCATTAAATGTTATAATAATGTAACAATAAATTATTTAAAAATAAAATTTAGTTTAGCATATGAATAATTTCATCCTTATCTATTTTATAGGTTTTAAAAATATTTTAAAATTTTTTTCAAGAAATCTATGACTTTTTTTTATGTTATTTCGTTTTTTAATAATTTGTATATCGAATAAATTGAATATTTTTTTTAATTTTAAGTAAAATCATTGCATCTAAATATTTTCTTGAATATTAAGTGTCTTTAAAATTTTAAATGATGATTCATAAGGTTTTGTAGATTTTTTAAAAGAAAAAATTATGATCAATATTTCCACATTTCTTCGGGATAATTGTGTTGTCTTAATATTTTGTAATTATTTTTGTCATTATATATTCTTTCATATATTAATTTTCTCATTGTTTTAGAGCTAACATATTTTAAAATTGTTGAATGAATAAATAACATTAATTTAATCATTAAAAAAATTGACTTGAATTTCATACATGAATTATAAAAAAATAATATCAATAATAAATTTCATGTAAATTAAATATTCAATAAAATTATATTTATTATATTGTTGATAATATATCTTAATTAACCCATTATTAAAATTAATAGATTTTATTTTTTAAAATAATTATATTTATAAACGATTACTAAAATTATTTTTATTCTATATACAAATTTAAAAATACTATATTATCAAACAAAAAACTGAAAATCGAAATACAGTAAAATTAAAGTTTGACCATATATAAAAATATGGTAAAAAATAATGATCAAAGACTATATTAAACTTATATAATCCTATTCTAAACATGTCATCTCTCCACCATTTTAATATTATTAACTCCGATAAATCTTCATTGTTCCAAGTTGTGGAGTTATTTGGAGGAAGAAAGGACAGTATGGAACCGTGTGACAAGCTCAAGATGCTACTGTCTTCTTTGCATCATTTGGTTACTGATGCAGAACTAAAACAGATCGATAACCCAAGTGTGAGATCCTGACTTGATTCTGTCAGGGAAACTATGCTTGATGCAGAGGATTTCTTTGACGATATCCATATCCAAGTCACCCAAAGGAATCTCGAAAGTGAATCTCAGACCACCAATCGCTGGGTACAAAAAATATTTTCACCTTTCAATTTATTTGATAATAAAGTTGAAAGAATGAATAAACTTGTTGTCAAGCTAGAATCTCTTCGAAGCGAAAAGGATATGCTCAATCTGAAAAATGCTAGGGGTATCAGTGGTGCATTGGTGCTGGGGAAAGTGGAGTCATGGTCTCATCACCCTGATGAGAGATACGGTAGAGTCGATGATAAAGAAACCATAATTAATTGGGTGATATCCTCTCCAGAGAATGGTGATAAGCTCTCAATCATTTCTATAGTGGGTATGGGTGGTCTGGGTAAGACCACACTTGCTCAAGACGTCTACAATGACCCAAGGGTGGAGTCTGAATTTGACATCCTTGCTTGGGTTTGTATTTCAGATGATTTTGAAATTTTGAAAGTGTCAAAAAAAATTCTTGGAGCAATAACTGGTTCAGCTAACGGTAACACGTTGCAAAACCTACAACTGGTTCGTGGAAGATTAAAAGAAAAGTTGTCAGGAAAGAAATTTTTTCTTGTTATGGATGATGTGTGGAATAATGATCGTGATGAATAAGAAGCCGTACAAATTCCTCTGATGTACTGTGCTGCTGATGGAAGCAAAATTCTTGTCACCACACGTAACGTAGAAGTTGCTGATTGCTGCATGCGATCTTATAAAACGCATGCGTTGCAGAAATTAGAAGAAGAGCATTGTTGGAAGATCTTTCTAAAACATGCATTCAACAATGAGAATCATCAATTGCAACCAGATTTGGAAAAGATTGGAAGACAGATAGTCGAAAAATGTCAAGGACTGCCTCTGGCTGTAACAGTAGTTGGAAGTCTATTGCACGGAAAATCATCTGATTCGTACTGGAAAAATATATTGAAAAGAGAGACATGGAAACTTCAAGATAGCGAAGTTCTCCCTTCTTTGCTACTCAGCTATCATCATCTTCCTTCTCATCTCAAGGTACGTTTTGCTTTCTGTGCCTTGTTTCCCAAAGATTTCTTGTTTGAGAGAGAGAATTTAATTTTGTTATGGATGGCTGAAAACTTTCTTCAATGCTCTCAACACAATAAGAGCATGGAAAAAATTGGTAACGAATATTTTGATGATTTGGTATCAAGATCATTTTTTGAGCCATCAAGTCAAGGTAGCAAGTATTATGTGATGCATGATCTTCTCAATGATTTGGAAAAATATGTTTGCGGGGATGCTTATTTTAGACTGGAAATTGAAATGGAACAAAGTATCCCGAGAAGGATGCGTCATTCTTCATTTGAAAAATGTGATATAAGGAATTTTGAAGGGTTGAAGGATCTACGTGAAGCTAGCCGATTACGCGCGTTTCTATCGACGTCAGATAGATATTACGAAAGATTGGATTTTTCTCATCCTAATGATTGGAAACATGATTTGTTCTCCAAGTTTAAATTTATACGTGTGTTATCTTTGTGTGGCAACTATGATTTGGTAGAAGTGCCTGATTCTGTAGGCAATCTTAAACATCTCCGTTCTCTGGACCTATCTTGTACCCGCATTAAAATGTTACCTGATTCCACATGTTCTCTCTTTAACTTACAAATACTCAAGTTGCGGGAATGTCGATTGTTAAAAGAGCTGCCTTTGAATCTTGATAAACTCGCAAAATTGTGTCACCTTGATTTAAGAGGAACTGAGTTGAGAGAGTTGCCCGTACATTTGGGAAAACTAAAGAATCTTCAGATATTGATGGGTTCATTCTTGGTGGACAAAGGTAGAAACTTAAGTATCAAGCAGTTTAGAGAACTCAGTCTTTATGGAGAGTTACGGCTTCGGAAGCTAAAGCTAGAATGGAGCGAGAACCATTATGATTCAATGAAAGAAAAGGAAGTGCTTGAGAAGCTACAACCTTCGAAACACTTGGAACAACTGGGAATTAAGAATTATGGTGGAACAAGATTTCCACGTTGGTTTGGAGATAACTCATTGTCCAATCTGGTTTCATTAAAGTTGAGCAAATGTGAATACTGTCTCTCCTTGCCTTCACTGGAGTATTGCCTCTCTGAAAAAGCTGTCAATTGTTGGGTTTCATTGTATAGATAGGATAGGTGAAGAGTTTTATGGGAGCACCTCTCCTTCAGTTAAATCCTTGGAAGCCTTATCCTTTGAGGATATGGAAGAATGGGAGGAATGGAATTGTAAAGCTGTGACAGGTGCTTTTCCATGTCTTCGAAAGCTTTCCATAAAGAAATGTCCTAAGCTGAAGGAGCAATTGCCGACGGAACTTCCTTGTCTGAAGAAACTAAAAATTCTTTCATGTGAAGAGCTTGTGGCTTCTCTTTCGATGGCTCCAGACATTCAACAACATGAAAGCATGCTTATTGATGATAACCCATCTAGTCCCACGAACATGGAGGTATCAACACTTGAAGTGATTGGATTCCCCGCATATGTCTCTCTTGAAGTTTTGAACATTGGTGGTTTCTCATATTTGAATATTCTCTCTCTGCTTTGCTTCAATTCTCTTTGGGATTTGTCAATTTCATTTAGCTGTGACTCTCTAACCACATTTCCACTGCACTTTTTCCCAAACCTCCATTCGCTTGACCTTGTAGGGTGTTGTAATCTACAAATGATTTCACAGGAGGAGTCTCATAATCATCTTAGGCACCTAAGTATTGGGGACTGCCCATAATTTGAATCATTTAACGGTGAAGGATTATCTGCACGCGGGCTGAAGACATTTACACTGAATGAATTGGAGAATTTAAGATCATTGCCAAAACAGATGCACATCCTCCTTCCATCTCTTTTTGATCTACGGATAATGAATTGTCCTCAAGTGGAGTTAATCTCTGGCGAGGGTTTACCATCAAACCTAACATACCTACGTCTCTACAACTGCTCCAAACTCATGGCCTCACTCAAAGAGGTTTTGGGAGCTAACATATCTCTACGAAACTTAGAGATTTCAAGAATGGATGTGGAGTCTTTTCCTGATGAAGGAACACTCCCACTCTCTCTTACTTTTCTACTCATTGCTGATTTTCCATATCTCAAGATACTGAACTACAAAGGTCTCTATCAGCTCTTCTCCCTTGATGAATTGTTGCTCACAGATTGTCCTAACATCCAATGCTTCCCAGAAGAGGGTCTTCCCAAATCCATTTCATCTCTTATGATTTATAGTTGTCCGTTAGTCACACAACGTTGCCGAAAACCAAATGGACAAGACTGGGAAAAAATTGCTCACATTCAAGAAGTGGTTGTTCGGAATAAGCATGTTATAGACCCGACATGCACCTTTTTTCAGAGTTTATGATGATGTTTATTCGGTAAATTATTTTTCTCCCTTCCACTCTTCCAATGTCTCTTGCTCTTTTTCTTTCCAAATTGATATATATAACATATATGTATGCTGGTAAGTAATAATAAATAAAAATAATACTTTATAATCACAATAATAAAATATTATTTTTGTATCAAAAAACATATATTATGTTTCTACAACTTATTGTTTAAGCCTTCATGTATTATTTTTATGTTTTTGTTCGAAAATCTACATGTATATTCTCTAGTTTAGATTGAACACATAATAAGCGATTAATTTGTTGTATTATTATATTTCATTGTGCTAATTTCTTTGATGTTATTCTACTTTAAATTTCATGAATGGTGATAAATTCTATTATGCAGGGAATGATGGAAATTATCATGATTCTACAACTGAAAACCTGTATGCTCAGCCTGTTCAGCCAATTTAGAAGAAGTCACGAATAATTTTGGTCAAGATTCTCTGATTTGATGTGGATACTCTGGCAGAAGTAAATTAGTGTTGTTAAAAGTGGATAGGTTGCTGCAACCAAGAAGTTAGATGCCATTATAGAGCCTCAAAAGTGATTTTTAGCCAAGGGATATATGTGTGACAGTGTTAGATTAATTTTTTTGTTAGATCATTGAAGTTGTTTGATTCCTAAAATTCACATGGTTTATGAACTTTCAAATTTGTTCAATGCTTGGATATTGTTGGATATTGCATGTATTTTGGGTTGGAACTTTGGGCTTCAATGCTTTAAATGCTCCTTACTGAAATTTTAAAATTTATCATAAGCACATAGGTCTGTCAATGCTAGTGTTCTTGTTTGAGTTTGCATTGGTCTCTTCATAATATTTTACATAATATATAGTTTTGCTTTTCATTTGGTCAAATTAAAAAATGTTAGACCTGGTTTATTATGCTATGGAGGAATTCATCTTTTACTGTTTTATCATTTTCTAGTTGTGGTGCTTTTATCAAACAATTATGAACATTTTCCATGTTGAGAGGAACCGAAAATATTATGAATTTTTTTAACAGCCTTGATGAGCAATGTTACAACTTGAGAGATATATTTTCGTAGTCTGTATTTTTATTATATATAAATGATTTTATATGTTTAAGTAGAAAACGTAAAGGAGAATCCGGTTCAAATTGATTTAGTCTCATAGATTAAATGTAACAAGTTAGGAGCCACAAAGTTCGTATAGTTTCATTAAACAAGAACCAAAAAAAAATGATAAGCAATTGAATTTATGTAATTTTAAATTTTGTAATTTAGAAAATTTTCATTTGGAAGTTGTTTGAAATTGCTTCCATAATCAACCTAAGCTCTATTGGATCAAGAATTAAAGAGAGATGTTACTGAATTGATGTAACAACAAAGGAAATAAGAAAAGAGTAAAAGAATTTTAAAATTTTACCTATAAAGTTAAAATTTCAAATTTTCGATCATTAAAAGTGAATATTCAATAAAAATATTCATTTGTAAATTTCTTTTGTTTTAGTATCTAAACAAAATCAATCTAAATCCTCTCAACAAATACATTATCCGTTTCAAATTCTTTTTCCGAACTATATATTTTTGTCGGAGGTTATATTTAGTGAAGGAGAAAGAAATTTAATGTCTTCAAACTTTACGGTTCACCTTATCTTACACTTCACGTTGATGTATAATTTTGCTACTTCCCTTGTTATGCTTGGAAAGTTTTATTTCTATCTTTTTTATTGTTTTTTAATCCATTTTCTTTCTATCTTCTATGCCAACCATCCTTTGTGTTTCAAATATTTTTTATTCATTTAGATTTTGATGTCTTTCTATCTTTTTAATATTGTTGTTCTATTTTCCATACAGCTTGCTTTTGTTTTGTCTTTAAATTTTCTAGTTGTTATCTTTTTATTTTTTCCATAAAAAATATCACTACATCATGATTCAATCTTACAAACTCAAATCATTAGCTAGGCAGGATAACGAAAAGCTAACTCCTAGGTTCTACATGCCCTTCAAGATCCTTGAACAGGTTGGCAAAGTTGCTTATAAATTATTGTTGCCTGCTAGCAGCTGTCTACATCCTGTATTTCACATTCACTACTCAAGAAATCTGCTTCTACATCTAATGGGAGTCAACCATTGCCCATCTTCCTATATTAAAAATCGGGGCTCAAGAAATCTTTTGCTTTAGTCTTTATCGTTCATTGCATAGTGGAAAGTTCTTCTCTCATAGCTGTTGTGGTAGGTTTTGAGCCCAAATTGCCAACTTCCGCAGCACAATAGTGGCGCAACAAGGAAGAAAAAACCTAGATTTCCAATGTCACACTCAAAACAACATATTTGAGGTTTTTTTAAGGGTATATAATACAGACTTTTCCCCACTTTTCGAAATCTTAAAAAACACCCATATTTTTCTTCTTCTCTCTTCTGGTTGACACTATCTTGTCTCGTTTCTGTTCTGCTGTGTTTCTCACCATCTCCAGCAGTTATTTCCAGTGATGTTGTCTCCTTTCTTCTCCCCTCAACTCTTCTCTCTGTTATGTTCTATTACTCCTGTGTCTTGTCTATCTCTTTCTTCTCTGTTAAGTTACTGTTCTATCTATCTCCATGATTCCATGACTTCATATGTGTTCCCTAACTTTCTTCCCTAGTATATTTTGCTATAGACTAGACCTTTTTTTGTGGATCATTATCAGTATGCTCTATGAATTTATGAGTATTTTTTGAACATTATATATGTAACCATATTGATAAACCACCATTCTGTTGATTTATTTGCGGAAAATTAGTTATAATTACAATATAATTTGATTATTTAACTGTAATTCTACCTAATCTTCCTTATTTTTGTAGGAATGGTCACGCAAGCTAAGAATCCGAAAATAGGCAAGTTTTGGACTAAATAAAGGGTAAAAGAAACATAAAAAGATAATACATTTGATGCGACAATGACACGTCAGGCCTACGGTGCTAAAAGATTACGTAGATTGGTCGCGACGGCTAAGCCAAGCCCGGTCCACCACATTGAAACCCTAATCCACACCTATAAAAGGGAGGCTCTACTACATCATATGACACCATCCTAGGCTCCAAAGGCCACACCACTCTTCGGGGCGTAAGCCTATCATTACCCCGGAGACACACCATTCCATTCTCATATCTCTTTTAGTCTCCTCGCGTAGGATTTTAGAGGTAGAAGCTCTTCACAATACGAGTTGCAACGTCATATTTCCAGTCTTGCTGGCACTACGGTTTTGTCATTCTCTCTGACACGCTCGTCGCAAACGCGCAAAAATAATTTCTAGATTTCCCCCAAACCATTGGTATAGTATAAGGTGCAACCTAGGTCATCTCCCAAAGACCATTTGAGATTCTTAAGCAAATAAGGAGAAAATTAGAACAGGGGGATTTTGTAAAGATTGATATTGAGTTCTAAATGCAAAATACAGAATGAAATTAATTTCACTTAACAATTATCAACTCAAGGAATTCAGAGGCTATTTTCTTAACTAATCATTGATCACTAAAATCATGCATTGTGTTTATCAACCTAGAATCATCTGGAACCCCTAAAACGATCCTTGAATTCTCTACTGAGAAACCTCTCAGAATTTAATTGATTATGCTCAACAAGATTAGTAACCACTTAATCTTTTATCTACACCAATTTCACAATCAGAATTCAGTTGAAGTAAGTAATAAAATGAAAACCTTCAATTCAATTACTTAATTTCTACTCTTCAAACTTTTGGAAAATGATTTACCAATCAAAAACCAATTATAAATCAATTATGCATTAATCAAAATACATCGACCGATCAAACTTTGATTAAAGAATAAAATTGAAGAATATAGTGAAGCAGAGTAGAAACCACTTTATAAGCATGTAAATAAAGATCAAGACCTCAAAGTTAAAATGAAAATAGCTTGAATCCTTGAATTGATACTACAAACCTAGCCTTCCATGAAGGAGGCAAACTAACAACAAAGAAAGAGGCAAACTAACAACAAATAAATCCTAAGCCTTCCATGTAGGAGGCAACTAACAAGAAAGAAAACATAAGCCTTCCATGAAGGAGGCAAAACTAACAAGAAAGAAAGCAAGAAAATGGTATTCGAGTTAATCTCCAAAAAATGGTGTGTCTCTCCTCTTGCAAACCCTTCTATTTATAGAGGATTTTTGAGGCATCATCTTCAGAAAGTCACCAACTAGGAAATTACTTTTCTACCCTTTTATTGCTTTCACATGGTCTTTGTTGAAATTTCAAAACACTTTTGAATTTTTGCCACCAATGAGCACAACAATTTTGACTTTCTTGCACCGCAATTTCGGATGTTCACATGACCGAATTAGAGCTTGACTTCTGAACAAAAGTTGTAGCCCCGGATCTTAGCTGTCCAACAAAGTTGATTTCATCTCAATATGACTTCTATATCTCAAGATATGGCCGGATCTTTGCACACTGTTCAAATTCCACGTCAGCAACACTATCTCATCTTTTGAGATAATTTCGGAGTCCTAAACATCCAATTTAGAGTCTGCTCTTGCTTTGTAACTATGGACACTTCTTTAAGCTTTCATTCAAGACAAATTTCATGATTTTTGGATGTCTACAACTCCTATTATGCTCAAAATACTATAATAGTGTCATTTTAATCGGGTAAGCAAAGAAATTCAATTAAACTTCATATGAACCCAAACTCATAAAATATGACAAAGATCACTTAATTGAACATATAAGAAGTCTTAATGAGATAAAAGTGAGAGATAATTATTTATGAAATCTATGCTTATCAAATTCCCCCACACTTATCTTTTGCACGTCTCGGGCAAACTTAAGTTAAGGATTGGTGACTATTATTTTTTTTTTTTTTTTTTTTGAAAGAACATCAAAGTTTTGAGTTGATTTCTCAAGAATTCACAAAATTTCATGAAGCATTATTTCATCACATTTTTGAAATTACTTAGAAAGGCAACTTTAATTTGAAAAACATAGATTGAGAAAGATAAAACCTCACATGATATACTCTGAATCTCTCAAGTGTTTGATTTGGTAAGTGTTTCTCTCAAATTCAATCCATGAAAGATGAACTATCATAGGCTTGCATATCTTCTACTTCTCTACTACTATATACACATGCAATGCACAAATCAAGAGGTCTTTATTTTGGTTATAACGGGATTAGAAAGATGAAATGATATATTGAAGAGGTACAATGTTAGACCAAGGAAAATGGTGAGGATTGAGAATTGAGTCTAAGTGCAAGTGTGAGAAACAGATATCACTTCTTCATTTTTTTTTTTCAATATAATAGTTTATTTGTTAATTTATTGCTTCAGTTTTTTTTTTTTCAACCATGATATTCTTGAACACAACAATAATCTCCCCCACACTTATTGAAACACTTATGGTATGATAAATCCAATATTCCTCACCTTCTATGGTCAGACAAAGTTGTTGTTTTTTTTTTTTTTTTTGATTTGTGGTGAGCTAAAAAGAAGAAAAGGCTAATCGGCTCAAAGGGCTGATCAAAGGATAAAATTATACGGGTTGGTTATTTGGCCAAGTGGTTTGTTCAAGAAAAAAATGCCTCAATCATTTTTGTACAATTCATGTGAAAATGTAGCTTCAAAAAGAATCAATGCAAGTTCTGAAGTAACATATTCCATGGATGAAAATCACACAAGAAAGAAAATAATAATAAGGCTCAAAATCTCACAGTTAATATATTTATCAAATCTAATCTATCTAGTTCAAATATGTGTTGCCAAACTAATTAATCTCAAAATATAAATCATTTTGCTTCAATTATTTTATGAAATCTAAAGAAAAACATACTTCCACATTCAATTTTTTTTTTTTTAATCATAAGATGCGTATCAGGAGTCAAGTGTAACTCCTTACTCAGCCATCTTACTCAAAGCAAGTTATGAATCTAACCTAATTTTTTTCTTTTCTTTTTTTTTTTGGGTTTTTTTTTTAATTTTTTTTTTAAATTAATTTTTTTTTTTTTTTTTTAGATATCGGACCATCCTTCCTCCCCCAACCTATTCAAGACATTGTCCCCAATGTCTTAGATGGAATTTCATATAACAGGAAAAGAAATGTAAGAAAACCACCAAAGTAAGGAAAAGTTATAACCGAAGAGTGGTATCTGGTTCTCTTTTATCTCTGCCATCCTGATTTGGTTGGTTCACCAGCTGCATTGCTTGACTGAGCTCAGATGTAGGATTTTGCAAAATCTCAAGTAGCTGTTCAACAGTTGAAGCAGATACTATGATGTTGTGCATGGATTGTGGCATGAACTCCTGCTCTACTGCATGATCTAAAAAGGATATCAAACCATTATAAAAGCCATTAATATTCAATAAGCCCAAAGGTTTGTTATGAAAATTCCGATAGGCCCAAAATATAATGGTAAAAATTTCTTTCATTGTTCCAAGACCACCAGGTAATGCAATAAATGCATTAGAATTAACCAACATGTGTCTCATACGGTCATGCATGGTTGCAACCTTCAATTCAGTACCCAGGGTGAAGTAGGAGGTGCTCCCATTTTTTAAGCCAACACCTAAGACGTTACACCACTTTGTGAGTGCAGATCCTGCAACACATCCTTTTAAACCCTGAATCCCTCCCCCATAAACAAGATTGATTTTTCTTGCAGCTAATGCCTTACCAAGGGTAAAAGCTGCATGTTGAAATTCTCCATCCTTTCCAAGGTTAGACCCACCAAAAACACAGATAGTATTGATCCTATCCATATACGGTGTTTCTGTCTCTTTTTTTTTTTGAAAAAATATGTCATAGAGGTTAATAATTTATAGAGACTCAATATCAGACAAGGAGGTCGCTTGAATAGTACGGGATCAGGATTTGGTAGCAAAAGTTTGAATTTTTGTTGCAAAAGTTTGAATTTTGTTGCAAAAGTTTGAATTTTTTTTGTTCAAGGAAAAGGTGAATGTCAGAGGGGAAAGACTTTAAGCACGGGTGAAAATTTCAAAAAAAATTGGTGGCCCAATAAATTGAAAAGACAATGTAAATGACAAACATACACGCATGAGAATGAACAGTAGTTGTGATTGTGGCTCACATCTTCCTCTGGTTTTACGTCCAGTAACGGCTGAAACGCCTTCTAAGAGTCGAGGATGTGCTTCCCATTCAGTTTTCTTGTAAACTGACAACAGGGTCTTTTAAAGTCAGATTCCCAAGACTATAACGTGCTTTTTCCTTACGGAACAGTTCAAACAAATCAAGAAGGACTCCTTGTACATGCCCACTAGGATGCGTCTCAAGAGTCTGAATGATATCATCCAATGACTCCTTACTCAGTCCATCCTTTATGAATTGAATTTTGTCCTCTCGATTTCTTGAAACCATTCCAGGGTTCTTGCATCTTGTGTTACAGGTCCATCTTGCACACCTGTAGCAAACTCCAATTCTTTTTACCCTTCTCTTCTTTGCATAGGAACTTCTTCCCATACCTGGCATGTTTTTAACAAATGATTCTTGAAATTCACCTGCTAAACGTACCTTAGCTTCAATGATCCAACGGACATCTTCTGGAAGGCCTAAGAGTGTTAATGCCCTCAATCGTTCAAGTCTGCAATTGTAAATGTCTTTAAGAAAATTTCTGGGGAGAGTAGGGAACAAAATTTTGATCCTGGTGAGAGCTTTCTCCATTTTTTTCTTAAAACACTCAAGTTATTATTCCTGCAAGCTCAATGTAGTGTAATAGTTGGGATGATTTAAGAGGTGAAGAAGGAAGTTGAGAGATTAGTTGAAACTTATAAGCGAGGAATGTGAGAGAGGGAGAGAGAGAGAGAGAAAGAGAGAGAGAGAGAGAGAGAAAGAGAAAGAGAGAGAGAAAGAGAGAGAGAGAGAGACTTCTCTTGAATTTATTGCAAGTATGTGGCATTGTGCAAATGCACTTCTTCTACCGTATGCTTTTGAAAACCTTCGAAAAATGGTTTAAGACGATGTCCATTCACCTTGAAGATTTTTTCAGTTTCCTCATTTTTTATTTCCACTGCACCATAAGGAAAAACATTAGTAACTACAAATGGTCCTAACCATCTAGAGCGTAGCTTACCAGGCATAAGCTTTAGCCGAGAATTGAAGAGGAGAACTTTTTGTCCAACGGAAAACTCCTTCCTTGCCAACTTTTTGTCATGAAGAGCTTTGACTTTTTCTTTGTAAATTTTGGAGTTTTCGTATGCTTCTAATCGAATTTCTTCAAGTTCCTGCAATTGAAGCTTCCTATGGATTCCTGCTTGGTCCAGATCCATGTTGCATTTCTTTACTGCCCAAAATGCTCTATGCTCTAATTCAACTGGAAGATGACATGCTTTACCAAAGATAATCCTGTAGGGAGACATGCCAATGGGTGACTTGTAAGCTGTCCTGTATGCCAATAACGCATCAACAAGGCGCAAGCTCCAATCCTTCCTGTTAGGCTGAACTGTTTTCTCTAAGATTTTCTTGATCTCTCGATTAGAAACTTCAGCTTGACCATTTGTTTGAGGATGATATGGGGTGGAGACTTTATGCATGACTCCATATTTGCGGAGTAGGGCTTCCATTGTGCGGTTGCAAAAATGAGTACCTTGGTCACTAATTAGAGCTCTAGGAATACCAAACCTGCTAAAGATGTTAGACCTGATAAAATCTGCAACAACTCGAGCATCATCAGTACGGGTGGCTTTTGCCTCCACCCATTTTGAAACATAATCAACAGCTAGCAAAATGTAAACAAAACCAAAAGAGACAGGGAATGGACCCATAAAGTCTATACCCCAAACATCAAATACCTCACAAAAGAGAAGTGGTTGTTGGGGCATCTCATTTCTGCGCGAAATACTCCCTATTCTTTGGCACCGCTCACAAGTTATGCATAATCTGTGTGCATCATGAAATATTGTAGGCCAATAAAAGCCTGAGTCTAGTACTTTTCTAGCTGTCCGTTGTGGCCCAAAGTGTCCACCACAAGCTAGGGAATGGAAAAAGGTAAGTACCGACTGAACTTCATGATCTGGAACACATCTTCTAATGATTTGATCACTACATGTCTTCCAAAGGTATGGTTCATCCCATATGTAGTGTTTGGCATCACTTTTCAACTTGGCAATTTGCGATTTGGTGAAGTGTTTGGGTATTTCTTTAGCAACCAGATAGTTTACCAAATCTGCATACCAAGGATCTTTCCCGTGCAAATGATAAAGATGCTCTTCTGGGAATGAATCTGCAATTGAAGTTTCTTCACAAGGTTGCTGGATCCGACTTAAATGATCTGCAACAAGGTTCTCTGCACCACTCTTGTCTTTAATCTCTAAATCAAATTCTTGCAACAGAAGCATCCAGCGAATCAGTCTTGGCTTAGCATCTGCCTTCTTCAGCAAGTATTTCAGAGCTGCATGGTCAGAGAAGACAATAACTTTAGATCCAAGCAAATAGGAGCGAAATTTATCTAATGCAAACACAATTTCCAAAAGCTCCTTCTCAGTAGTTGTGTAATTGGATTGGGTTGCATCAAGTGTGCGAGAGGCATATGCAATGACATGAGATCTCTTGCTAACTCTTTGAGACAGTACAGCACCAAGGGCATAATTAGATGCATCACACATTAATTCAAATGGAAGCGTCCAATTAGGTGGTTGAATGATGGGAGTGGTTGTCAACCGCTTCTTTAGTTCATCAAATGAATCCTTGCATGCTTGATCAAACACAAATTTGGTATCTTTTTGTAGTAGTTTAGAAAGAGGTTGTGCAATCTTGCTAAAATCCTTGATGAATCTTCTGTAAAAACCTGCATGACCAAGTAAAGAACGTACTTCTCGCACAGAAGTGGGGTAAGGTAGAGAAGTAATAATGTCTATCTTGGCCTTATCAACCTCTAAACCTTTGCTAGATACCAAGTGTCCTAAGACTATACCTTCTGTTACCATGAAATGACATTTTTCAAAATTCAAAACCAGGTTAGTCTCAATGCATCTGTCCAAAACTTTAGAAAGGCTTTCTAAGCATGCATCAAAAGAAGAACCATATACAGTGAAGTCATCCATAAACACTTCCATGCAACTTTCTAAGAGATCAGAGAAAATGCTTACCATGCATCTTTGAAAGGTTCCAGGGGCGTTGCATAGACCAAAGGGCATCCTTTGATAGGCAAAAGTACCAAAGGGACAAGTGAAGGTGGTCTTATGCTGGTCTTCTGGGGCTATATGTATTTGAAAATAACCTGAAAAACCATCCAGAAAGCAATAGTGAGATTTTCCTGCTAATCTTTCCAAAATTTGGTCTATGAAGGGCAAAGGGAAGTGATCCTTGCGAGTAGCTTGGTTAAGCTTCCTATAATCTATGCACACTCTCCAACTGTTTTGTATTCTGGTAGGGATTAGTTCATCATTGTGATTTTTGACTACAGTCATGCCAGTCTTCTTAGGAACTACTTGCACCGGGCTTACCCAATCACTGTCTGAGATGGGATAGATGATACCAGCTGCCAAAAGCTTACCTACTTCCTTCTTTACCACATCTAGGATGGTTGGATTCAAACACCTTTGTGGTTGTCTCACAAGTCTGGTGTTTTCCTCCAGCAGTATCCTATGCATACAAGTAGATGGGCTAATACCTGGAATATCAGCCAAAGTCCATCCAATTGCTTGTTTATGGCTTTTTAAGGTTTGCAGTAACCTTTCTTCCTGTTGTGGTAGAAGGTTCTTTGCTACAATGACAGGAAGCTTCTCATTTTCCGCCAAATAAGCATACTTTAGATGTTCAGGCAAAGGCTTCAACTCCAAAGGAGGTGGTTGTATTATGGAAGGAAGAAATCTATCTGAGATTGAAATGTCTGCAACACTTGCATCTAACATGTCATCTTTCAACGAAGGTTGGTCTGCAGCATTAATCCTGGAACACACAATACATGGATCAAATTCATCACATGTGCAAGTAAAATTATCTAAGTAATCTAAATCAAATTCAAAAAATTCAAAAAGTAGATTGTCAATAGAATAATCATCCGCAAGAAGGTCTATGGCATCAAGTTGAAAGAGTGAATGGTTCTCTATAGGATGCTTCATGGCTTCAAATATGTTGAATTGGATGATATCATCTCCAAATTCCATAGAGAGAGTCCCCGTATGCACATCTATCTTTGTTTTTGCAGTTTTGAGGAAAGGTCTCCCTAGGATCAAGGTTGCTCTATTGATGGATGACTCATCTTCCATATCCAAAATGTAGAAGTCAGCTGGAAAGATTAGCTTATTCACTTGAACTAGCACATCTTCAAGTACTCCAGCTGGATGTGTTGTACTTTTGTTGGCTAATTGAATCACCACACCGGTTGGCTTCAGTTCTCCCAGATTCAAAGATTTATAGACTGATGAGGGCATAACATTAATGGAAGCACCTAGGTCCAGCAATGCATCACCAAATGTAGAGTTTCCTATTGTGCAAGGAATGGTGAAAGTTCCTGGATCTTTACATTTCTGAGGGAGGCTGGGTTGAATTAAGGCAGAAACATTGCGTCCCATACTAATCTTCTCATCCCCTTTGAGTCTTCTCTTATGCGTGCACAAATCCTTTAGAAATTTGGCATATTTGGGAATTTGCTTGATAGCATCTAGAAGTGGTATGTTGACTTCCACTTTCCTGAAAGTATCTAGAAGCTCCTTATCCAATTCTGCATGAACATTGGGCCTGGATTGGACCATTCTATTTGGAAAAGGTAAAGATACCTTCTCATCAGCACAATTTGGGGTTTTTGTCTCATCAGATGCTTCAAGTGCAGATCGTTTATGGCAAGCTTCTTTTTGTTGATCATTCGATGTCTTATCGAAGGCTGGTGTACTTTTTTCATCAGACTTTCCCTCTGATTCAGATGGCTCCTCAGAGATATCTCCAGGTGTAGAGATAATTGCTTCTTTTTGGTGTGGATTAGTCTGATTGAAGCTTTGTTGCTTTAAAATTGTAGGGTCTGTCTGCACTTTCTTCCCACTTCTCAAGGTCATGGCATTCACACTTTTGGGATTTATGACAGGTTGAGAAGGTAGTTGACCAGAACCTTGAGATTTCAATTGGTTGACAGTGGTAGCCAACTGCCCAATTTGAGTTTGTAATCCTGAATGGTAGAACTTACATTTTGTTGAAACTGAAGATTGTTGGTTGCTAATTGCTTCATCAAATCATCAAGAGAGGGTTCAGAAGCATTAGAGGGTACAGATTGCTACATATGCTGTTGTTGTTGTCTGAATGGCGGTGGTTGGTATTTATTTTGGGAGTCAGATGTTTGAATTCTTTGTTGTTGTGGAGGACCATATCTCAAGTTAGGATGGTTTCTCCAACTAGGATTGTATGATCCAGAAGGTGGTTCAAACTTTTGTTGCTGATAATGTTGAGAAGGCCTGTATTGTTGTCCTGTGCCAAAAATACCATTTACTGCAGCCTCAGGTGTCTCACTTTCTTGCAATGTTGGGCATGCATCAGTAGGATGATCTGCAGAAGTGCAGATGCCACATGTTTTGGTTTTGTCAACAACATTAAGTTGCTGTTGTTGTCCGATGGCCAACTGTCTTACGATGGAGGTTAGTTCTTCAATTCTGTTCTCCAATCGTGTATGGTCTGTCTTGGTGGTCATTTCATGGACTCCTTTAGACAAGGAATTAGTTCGAGAATTGAATTGCTGAGAATTTTCTGCCATGTTGGCAATCAAATCTCGAGCTGCTGTAGGAGTTTTGTCCATAAGTGCTCCACCACTAGCTGCATCAACCATGCTTCTGTCCATTGGCATGAGTCCTTCATAGAAATACTGAATCAGTAATTGATCACTGATTTGATGGTGTGGACAAGTGGCGCATAGTTTCTTGAATCTCTCCCAATACTCATAGAAAGTTTCTTGGGAGTTCTGTCTGAGGCCGCAAATCTCTTTTCTGATAGCTGCCGTTCTGGATGCAGGGAAGAATTTCTCCAGAAATAATCTCTTCATATCATTCCAGCTTGTAACAGATGTTGGATGTAGATAGTACAACCAGTCCTTAGCTCCATCATTTAAGGAGAAAGGGAATGCCTTCAACTTGATATGATCTTCTGGAATTCCTTGTGGCCGCATTGTGGAACACACAATGTGAAATTCCTTCAAATGTTTATGAGGGTCCTCACCTGCAAGGCCATGAAACTTAGGTAGCAAATGTATTAATCCAGACTTTAGTTCAAATGGTGCATCAACATCAGGGTATTGAATACACAACGGTTGATAAGCAACATCAGGTGCAGCTAATTCTTTTAAGGTTCTATCAGCCATGTTCTTAGCAAAATATTTAAAACTATCAAAATTTAAAGATGAAAAATCACTACTGTTACTTTCTTGGTTATTACTGGATGAATGCCTTCTATGTTCTCTTTTCAAATGGTGGAATGTTCTATCAATCTCAGGATCATATGCATATAAATTTTCAGGATTGGATCGGGTCATACACAAAAAGGTGAATTCATACAGAAAATCCAAGAATGTTCTACCTAAAGTAAAAACAATTGTTAGAAAGATTAAAATTTTTATACAGACTCCTAAATGAGCCTAGGAAACTAAAATGGTCCCCGGCAACGGCGCCAAATTTTTGACACGCTCGTCGCAAACGCGCAAAAATAATTTCTAGATTTCCCCCAAACTATTGGTATAGTATAAGGTGCAACCTAGGTCATCTCCCAAAGACCATTTCAGATTCTTAAGCAAATAAGGAGAAAATTAGAACAGGGGGATTTTGTAAAGATTGATATTGAGTTCTAAATGCAAAATACAGAATGAAATTAATTTCACTTAACAATTATCAACTCAAGGAATTCAGAGGCTATTTTCTTAACTAATCATTGATCACTAAAATCATGCATTGTGTTTATCAACCTAGAATCATCTGGAACCCCTAAAACGATCCTTGAATTCTCTACTGAGAAACCTCTCAGAATTTAATTGATTATGATCAACAAGATTAGTAACCACTTAATCTTTTATCTACACCAATTTCACAATCAGAATTCAGTTGAAGTAAGTAATAAAATGAAAACCTTCAATTCAATTACTTAATTTCTACTCTTCAAACTTTTGGAAAATGATTTACCAATCAAAAACCAATTATAAATCAATTATGCATTAATCAAAATACATCGACCGATCAAACTTTGATTAAAGAATAAAATTGAAGAATATAGTGAAGCAGAGTAGAAACCACTTTATAAGCATGTAAATAAAGATCAAGACCTCAAAGTTAAAATGAAAATAGCTTGAATCCTTGAATTGATACTACAAACCTAGCCTTCCATGAAGGAGGCAAACTAACAACAAAGAAAGAGGCAAACTAACAACAAATAAATCCTAAGCCTTCCATGTAGGAGGCAACTAACAAGAAAGAAAACATAAGCCTTCCATGAAGGAGGCAAAACTAACAAGAAAGAAAGCAAGAAAATGGTATTGGAGTTAATCTCCAAAAAATGGTGTGTCTCTCCTCTTGCAAACCCTTCTATTTATAGAGGATTTTTGAGGCATCATCTTCAGAAAGTCACCAACTAGGAAATTACTTTTCTACCCTTTTATTGCTTTCACATGGTCTTTGTTAAAATTTCAAAACACTTTTGAATTTTTGCCACCAATGAGCACAACAATTTTGACTTTCTTGCACCGCAATTTCGGATGTTCACATGACCGAATTAGAGCTTGACTTCTGAACAAAAGTTGTAGCCCCGGATCCTAGCTGTCCAAAAAAGTTGATTTCATCTCAATATGACTTCTATATCTCAAGATATGGCCGGATCTTTGCACACTGTTCAAATTCCACGTCAGCAACACTATCTCATCTTTTGAAATAATTTCGGAGTCCTAAACATCCAATTTAGAGTCTGCTCTTGCTTTGTAACTATGGACACTTCTTTAAGCTTTCATTCAAGACAAATTTCATGATTTTTGGATGTCTACAACTCCTATTATGCTCAAAATACTATAATAGTGTCATTTTAATCGGGTAAGCAAAGAAATTCAATTAAACTTCATATGAACCCAAACTCATAAAATATGACAAAGATCACTTAATTGAACATATAAGAAGTATTAATGAGATAAAAGTGAGAGATAATTATTTATGAAATCTATGCTTATCACTCTCCTAAAATTAGGATTATGGATTGTTCTATGGGATTAGTAAGTTTTTATTTGTTTAATCTCTCAATGTGTAACTAATCCCCAAATCATGGGGCTTTGGTGAAACTTATAATGTAACCAATTGAACCCTTTTTTTTCTCTTTTTATGAATGATTGCGTATTTATATTCAATTGTGTTTTCCTTATCATGCATAATTAATTAATGAGAATTAATTTCTAAGTTAATTAGGGGATAGGCGATCATACCATTGCCTAATTAACGGAACTATAAGTTAAACTGAATCTAAGGATTTTGGAGGATCAATCGGAATCCTTGATTTCTAATCAGTTATTAATTTAACAAGTCCTTGTGTTCTTTATGCTTCTCTTAATTATATACCTTGCATGATCATTGGGAGTAGTAATTTAAGGGAAAGAATATTGCTATTGCATGATCATTGGGTAGTAATAGAATTAGAACGGATGGTTAGCAATTGACTCAAATCATTCATAAGGGAATTAGGATGAAATTGGGTAAAGTTAAAAGGGAAACCAAAGTCTCGTGTCTTTTCATAATTGAACTCGTATTTGTGCTCTTTTGTCTTTAAATTTCTTACTCTCGTTTTGTTCCTTTTTTTCATTCACTTTAAATATTTCTAAACAACTCTTTTCTGGTGAGCTCAAAGATTAGGATTTAATATTTTTTTAAGATTGTTAAAATAGTCTCTGTGGGAACGATATTAAGGGTTTTAAATACCCCTTTCTACACCGACGGGTGCACTTGCCCGTGGGTAAAACTTTGTACGCATAGTAAACGCACAACACATATGCATATGTTTATAGATTATATATCTATATAAAAAATTTTAGAATAGCAATCATTCCACTATGCGCTCTATCCCACAACAGCATTTAAGTATGTTTTCTTCCAGTTATTAAAAGATTATACAACCCTCATTTCACTTATGCACTAAGGATAACTGGCTAAGTACAAAGTATACAACACAAAAATATGTAGGACATGATATACAAGAAATATCTTATCAAGCTTTTTTGCAGCAAACAAGCAAGCCTTCTTATTCCCACTAGGAGGTGATTTGCAGGCATCAATTTAGCCCATTGTGCTCAATCACGAACTAAATTCTCAACAATACTATTTAAAATAAGGTCTTATTAGTGGTTTCTCTATAAATTTTTATTAATCTTTCTCTATCTCTTTTCATCAAAATATCTTCCATTGAGGTTCTCCAATTATCTCACTAGAGCCACAAGCAACCTTAAGCAAGTTTGTCTCATCTTCTCTTCTATACACTCAAATCCAACCTTCCTCCTAAATGCATGATGCTTCAAATTCTAATCATTTTTCTTCTCTCATCCACGCATCTCAACATTCTTATTTTCATTACATTTTTTTTGGCTCATGTTGGCACTCCATTTCCCAGCATTCACTACAGGTGCAATCATAAAAAATAATTCAGAAGTATATGTTAAAATGGGCTACACGGATTAGAAGACATGATTTCTAAACTTAGAGACAAACTAAAATAGCATATTAGACATATACGAGAAACAATCACTGAATAAAGTAATCTAAGAAAGTATAAATTCCCTTTCAAAACAAGAATCAAGGAAATGCCAAAATTAATCTTCTCATATGCTCATGAGAAGCTAAAGCACTCTAAGCACCTATTTTACACATCAACCATTCATGACATGACCATGCAGGCAGCTCAAGGTGTGATCCCACCATGTGGGGATTGGTGAGGGTTAGTCACAGTGGGAATCTTACTATCTCACAAATAGACAATAAATAAAAGGACAAATACATTCATACTTCCTGAGATTTAATAAAATTTCAACAGTATCCCTCTCATTTTTTCACATTACTTTAACATCCCCTATTCACATAACTACATAAGAAATCAGGGATAGTTAGTGTAATTGATAAAAATATGCAGTGTTATGTTGTGCTATAAATTAAGGAAGTTTTGTGTAGGTGGTAAAGAAAGAGGGATTTCAAGTGAAATTTTATTAAACTTCAGGGGATGTTAGGTGCAATTTTTCCTAAATAAAATTTTGAAAACAAGACTAAAGCATCATTTAAATGTAATTTTGGATCAATGCAAAGCAGTGTATTGAATTCAAAATAAGCTCAGAATTTCGCAAAAGGTGTGCATCTTATAAGGTAAAGTACAAAGGTATAATCATTAATCCGAAAACAAATGGTAGAAATTCTAACAATTTCATAATTTGCACATATTTTATCCCAATCTCAACCAGTAACTTTTCAATCAATGATTATAATTTTGCATTTTACCTCCAAGGTGCACCCGTAACTTTGAAGTATACAAATCACAACTATATGACCACCTAATGCTAATGTAAACCAGAAAGCACCAACCTTCTTTGTCCCATATCTGCAAAGGCTTACTCCTATATAAAGTGAAAAACAATGATAAATTTCAGTATCTTCATTATAGCAAACTTGCAAAACAAGAATGCGAAACAACAGACGAAAACACAACATACCCAAGGCTGTATAATATGGAAAGAAATCCAGATTGGAATGTGTTCTTGAACATCTTCTGCATGAACAAAAGCCACCACGATAGCAAAATTTCAATCCAAAACAAAAGAAAAAAGAAAGTGGAAAACATACGAACACATATTTAACTCACAACTCCACACACCACAATCCTAACGGAATCGATTCAGGAAAGTAGAGAGAAAGGAGAAAGAAAAAAAAGTAATTGAAAATTACAATGAACGAGAGAGATAAACGAAATCTGAAACCCTACAAGGTTTTGCTTGTTGCAGAGGAGTTTCCAGAAACAAACAAACGAGTACGTTCGATTCACAAATATTTAATATAAAAATATATATAATTATACAAATTTATATTTTATATATTATTCAAGATAAAAATTTTATATATAATATTATTATAATATTTTTATATTATTTAATATTTATTTTATATAAAAATAATATATATTATAATATTATATTATAAATAATTATATAATATAAAATTATATTATAATATTATAAATTTAATATAAATTATATATAAATCAATATTATGTATATTTAATATATAAAAATAAGATAAATAAAAATAAAATTATGTAAAATTAAAAAAAAATAAATTCTTATTAATATTATGATAATAGTTATAATGATGATGATTATAATATAAATAATATTATCTAATATTATATAATTTATATTTTATATATTATTTAAAAATTAATATATAAAATTAATAATTGATATATCAAATATTATTATTTATTTTATTTTTATTATATAAAAGTAGATAAATAAAAAATTAAATTGTATAAAATAATAAAAATATATTATTATTATTATAGAATAATAATTTAATGACGGTAAGATTAAATAAATTTAAGAATGAAAATATTTTAAAATAAAAATAATGTTCATTAAAAAAAATTTAATTTGGAGGTTTCACTTAAGACTGTTTTAAAGATACTTCAAAAATTATTTTAAAAATATTTTTGTTGGATAACTTTTTGTTTTAAAAATTAAAAACTAAAAACTTATAATTATCCTAAACGAAACATTAATATGAGAAAAAAATATATTTTTGTTTCTATTATAAAATTTTGTATGTTCTCTTTTGGAAGGAAAGGAAATTAAATATTCTTTTAGAAATGTGTTATTATACTACCAATTTATATTATAATTAGATATTTGACTTATGTGTTATGCTGATTTTTTAAAATAAAATTAATTTAAAGTATTATAATTATTTGAAATATTAAAAAATTAATTTATAATTATAGTAAATAATAAAAGTATTATTATGAATTTTCAACCTATAATATAATGTGTAAAAATTGAAATGAGAAATAATTTAAAAATAAAAAATAGTAAATAAGTATAAATGAATGATAAATTATAAGGAAAGGGATATTTTAATTTTAGACAATTTAAAAATGGTTAATAAATCATTATTTTGTTGATTTATCTATAACAATTAGATATAATTATTATATGATTAGTGATTATTTTATCAATTGTAGGAATGACCACTCAAGTAAAAAATTAAAAAATAAGTGAATTTTGAATCAAAAAGAGAAAAAAAAATATAAAAAGATGAAGGAACGACAAAAGGACAAAAATGTTCCTTGAAAAAAGTAAGTACAATCATGCTAGTTAAGCATGCCTTCACAATAGATTAGAATTTTTTATACAACTATGTAAACTTAAGCACAATCGTGCTAACCTTGGGAGACGCAAAAAATGATCCAAGTCAACCATAATGATGCATGAAAGGATCCCAATCAACCCTAACATTATTATTGGTGACTCATAGCAGTCGTGACAATTGACGAGACAATTTAGGTCAACCTGATTTGCAACAAAAACATGCAAGGAAGATGGACATGCAAGGATGTAGAACTTTGTTGGATTACATGACATCTACTCATGTGGGCTTAAGGAGCAATATATATATCCTAGCATTGAAAGGTATTCTAAACTTAAAATTGAAGTTTGTTCTCATCAATATAATTTTGAACTCATTTAAATTCGAAAAAATGGCCTCAAAGGAGTCATATCTCCACATTAGAAATTTTCTAAGACTAACGAACATCATCAAGATGAATGGTGCCACGTAAGATGTCGTATGACTACAATTGTTCCCTTTTTCATCATGGAGAAGGTGAACGATTGACAGAACTTTTTGTTTAAGGCATCCATTAATACCTAAGAGCAATTATAATGTCTATTCTTGATGTAATATTTTCCACAGTCCATGCAGTCAAAGATCATAGTGGAAATCGTCAAATTCATCCCATTTAAGAATGAGTCCTTGTATAAGGCTTGGGACCGTTTATAACCTTCTTCATATGTGCTCATATCATGGGCATCGATTACCACATTTGGTGCATATCTTCTACAACAATCTTTCCTGTGACAATAGAGTTGTTATTGACGCAGTTTTAGGTAAAGGCAATCTACATAGCCCCCTGAAGGACATATAGGAGATCATAGGAAACTTGGTTGCTAATAGCAATCAATGGTGATCTATGAACAAATAAATGAAGAGGAAGAACTCTCAACTAGCAGAAATATACTAGGTAGATCATCCTGTCATGATAATCGGTCAAATAGAGGCTTTGAATAGAATAGGGACACAACCTGCCCCACTAATCCAAACTCCAATTGCACCTAACCTTAACCAGTGTAACTTTTGTAGCTCCATATGTCACAATGATGAAGATTGTGTGATTGAATCCCATGTGACTCAATAAAATGAGGAGACCAACTTGATGGAGAATACCTATAAACTTACTTGGAAGACTTATCTTAACCTCTATTGGCAAGGATGTCAAGGTAATAATTTTTCTAACAGTGCTTATAATATTCATAGGCTTTCTCATATGCAGAATCAAAGGGATTACACGCAAAAGAGGAAGGAGTCAACCTTTATAGAATCATCATTCCAAAAGGAGAGGCATAACTCTAGAACATAGAGACACAGATGTCTCAGGTCCAAAACAAGGAGAACCAAATAGGACAGATTCCCAACCTCTTGTCATAATAGGCACCTTAGACCTTGCCTAACTAGTTTGAGATAAACTTAAAGGAATAGGTCAACACAATAATTCTAAGGACTAAGAAGGAGTTGGAAATACCTATGAGAAAGGAGAAAAAAAAGGGCATGGTTATTAATGGTCATCCCGAGGTTACTGACAACCTCTCAACTCCTACTAAAAGAAGTTCAAAAGAAAATAGGAAGAAGATCTATGAGATAATAGAAAGGGCTCCAAAGAGACCACATGCGGAGCCTTATTAACCAACCATGCCTTTTCTTTAAACTATAGATGATCCTTCATTTACAAAACTTCTAAACATCCTAAAGCAATTGAGAATCAATCTTCCCTTCATGATGTCATTTTCCAAATGGCCAAGTACGTAAAGTTCTTGAAGGGTATTTTGCATAATAAAAACAAGTTTGAGGAATATATGACCATCAAGCTCAATTAGGAGTGTTTCGTCACCCTTTTACAAAAACTACCACCAAAACTCAAGGATCTAGAAAGTTTCAATATACCTTGTACTATTGGTAAATCTTATTTTGATAAAACTTTGTATGACTTGTGTGTTAGTGTTAATCTAATTACTTTATTTATTTTTAGAAGGTTGAATATGAATAAGCTCAAACCTACCACTGTCTCTTTTACAGTTTGCAGATAGATCTATCACCTATCCAAAGGGAATAGTGAAAGACGTCTTTGTAAAGGTGGATAAGTTCATCTTCCCTGCTGGCATGGATGAAGACGAAGAAATTCCACTAATCTTGAGAAGATCCTTCTTGGCCATTGAGAAAGACATGATCGATGTACAACAAAGGAAGCTCACTCTAAGGCTTGATGATGAGGAAATGGTGTTTAGAGTTACAAGCTCATTAAAACACCTAAATATTCTTATCCCTTACAATTTTATTAATTCTCAAGAACCCTTTCTAAATCTGTCTTCTGTGTAGAAACAAACCAGAATAAAAGCATACAAGAGCCCTAAGCTCTATAGGAAAAAGATAAAGAAAGGACACCCCAAAAATATATGGAGGCGTAGATTTCATATAAGAAAGAGATTGTCAATTTATAACTTACAATCTTAATTGTTTTAGGAAAGACCCATCACAAAAGAAAAAAAAAAAAAAGATGCTCAAGAAGAAAAGAGAAGGAATTGAGCACTACAAGAAAGGTGTGTCTAAAAAACGCACCATAACACCAATGGAAGGACCTCAAGTAACCATCCATGGTTCTGCTTAGCCATTGGTGTAAGTAAGTTCAGCTTGTGATGTAATACAAGTGCTTATAGGAGACAACCTAGCCTTTTTTTATGTGTACATAATAATAATTTTTAACTAACCACTAAAAAAAGAGTTGAAAATGAGAATGACTATGCATAGTAAAATAATCAATAATTAACCATGTTCTTTATCATCTTGTTTCACACTAGAATAACCTTGATGAAAGATTGAACCTAATTGAGACTTCATCTAACCTCTTTCTCTCTTTATTGAGTACTTTCCCTCTGATTTGTACACTCTAAAGTTTTTCCTTAACCTTCTCAAGGTTTTTATAAGTTGGTTGCATTACAAGAAAATGATAAAGACAAATTAAGTTTTGTTGAATAGACACGAACCTAAAATATCACTCAGTGCCTTATTATAAGCTTGAAAAAGATTAAAGTTGTTTCTTTGGTATCACTTACATAATTGCTATAAATTTAGGTATCCTTAAATTATAACTGAACTAAAGTAAGTGCTTGGGGATGAAAAAATGATCAAAAAGGAAAAAAAAAAGAAGAAGAAAAAGGAAAAGGAAAAGAATGAGAAAGCTTGGAAAGTTCAAAAAATTAAAATTCATAATACCTCAAGTAGTTGAATTCAGGATTTAGAGCTACTAAAAAAAAAAAAAAAAAAATCCTTTTGCATTTCCTTTCTTTCTTATTTCTCACATAATTGCATGAGTTTTCTTGGTCACCTTACAACCATGAAAAAGTCCTTTTCAATTTTGTATATAATTTAACTTTAAGCGGAGATTGAAATTTATGGGCAAGCACATGGTAGTATACAGTTGTCAGGGACAAAGCAATAATGATTTATACCCTTTAACACGTAAGAGATATGAGCAGAACGATCTCCTCTATTTTTTAGACTTGATTCCAAGGAACTAAAAGATCCTAATTAGATTGTTTTTGATTGCTCCTATGATGGAAATTGTATTTTTCTATTACATGTTAAAATTTAAGGTTTCTAAATTCTATATTTGTTTTATTCTCATTCCTTGGGTTATTACTTGAGAATAAGTAATGTTTAAGTTTGAGGTTATGATAAACCATCATTTTGTTGATTTATCTAAGAGAGATTAGCTATAATTACTATGCAATTAATGCTTATTCTATCATAATTCTACCTAATTTCTCTTATTTTTGTAGGAATGGTCATGCAAGTTAAGAATAAAAACATAGCTAAATTTTTGATAAAAAATATGACAAAAAGGACATAAAAAGATGAAGGAGTGAATAAGGATAAAAAGACCCTATGGAGGAAGCCAACACTCTGAGCACGCCTTTGAGTTTCCAACACAGTTGTGATAACCCTGGGAGGCACTAGAAATGATCCAATTCATCTCCAATGACACAAGAAAGAATCCTAATCAGCCCTAACAACGTTGCAAGTGACCTAGAGCAGTAATAGTGATTGGGGAGGCAATTTAGGTCAATATAGTTTGCAATGGAGGCTGCCTTCATCCATATCTATAAAAGCGAGGCTACACTTTGGAAGAAAGACACCTTCTAACACCTTTCTATACTTCATACCTCACACCTCCTGCCTACACCTTAAACAAGGTCGTATACCTCACACTTCTTTCCCTCCATTCCATTTATTCTTTCAGCATCCTCCTATAGGATTTTGACTGGAGGAATCCTTGCATAGTGTAAGTTGCAGACGCTTGCTAGTCTTGCTAGCATTACGATTTTTTATTTCTTATTTTTGGATTAGGATTATCAATTATTTTGGAATAGTTTGTTCGTATTTATCATCTTTTGTATATGTAACTAACCTCCAAATCGTGGAGCTTTGGTGAACCTTATAATGTAACTATTTGAATCTCATTTTTCTATATAAATTATTTTATATTTTTATTATGAATGATTGCTTAGTCCTTTATCCAATTGTGTTACTTTATTGTGTTTAATCCATTAACAATGCATTAACAACAAAGCAAATAAGAAAAGAGTAAAGGAATTTTAAAATTTCACCTATAAAGTTGAAATTTCAAATTTTCGATTATCAGTTAAAAGTGAATATTCAATAAAAATATTCATTTGTAAATTTTTTTTACGACGGAATGAGCTGGCATTGGAAGACAAAAACTACAAAGAAGAAATGAATTTGTTTGGAGAGACCAAGCATATTCTACTCACAAATTTTTCGTCAACGGTACAAATGAACATTTTCTTAGGTATAACTTATAACTATTGTGACTTTTTTAATTCATGACATTGTGTAATTTTTTTTCAATACGAAGAATTGACAATCTAAAGTGTTTTACTGACTCTTTTGCTGTCACATAAATTTTTTTGTTTGTTCTATAATTTACTGTTATTTATCTTCAATTTAACAGCATTGCAGATTATTTCAAAGAATTTCCTCTATTTGTCACTTTGTTGTTAAGACTGATCCAATTTTAAGTAATCAACCTGGCATATATATTGTGAAACCAGACGGACGTAAGGCATTAACTAAGCATACGATCATGATTACATTTTGCAAAGCTTATGTTCATGTGTGATGATATTTTTTATCATCTTTGAAAATAGCTTTCTATTAATCCATTCTTTATACTATGTGTGGTGATCTCCTTTTTTTTTAACCTTTGGAAACAGACTGAAATGCCATATTATGTGTGGTGATCTCTTTTTTTTTTTTAACCTTTGGAAACAGACTGAGCAGCCCACTGTTTTCATACATTTCTTTGATTAATGTTTGGATTGCTAGTTTTTATTCATTTATGTATGTTATCATTGAAATTTCTTTTTTTACTAATTTTAGGAAGCATAATTTTCATAGATGGTTATGGAGTTGCTTAAGTCCTTGCATGTAGATAGTCATAACTAATGAGAATGTATTTATAACAAAGGTAGTATGCTTAAAGTGGTTCATGGATTATGGAGTGGTTATTAGTACTTAACAAAATATGAAATGCAAATTAGTTAAGAAATTGTACTTAACCTTTCAAGACTAACACTTTGAAAAGTTTTTGGCTGCAACTTCTGCCATTGTAGGGTAGAACTCATCTTACTGCAGCTCATGCATCCAAATATCATTTTAGGTAGAACTCATCTTACTGCAGCTCATGCATCCAAATACCATTGAACTGGATTTGCACTCCATGATTGTAATGGATCAGCTACGTTCTATGTTTTCCTATACAAATTAGTTTTGCTTTAAGAATTATATATTAATTTTTGAACTGTGCTTGACAACTTTTTTAAAAATAAAATAAAATAAAAAAATATATTAATTATTTTGAGTTTAATTTTAATATAATGTTAAATGTAAAGTTTTTTTATATTAAATCAATTAAAATTGATTTTAGATATAATTTTTGAAATAATTACTATAAAAATATTTTTTAATTAATACGGCATTTTATAATTGGATCATAATAGAACAAAGTTTTTATATTGTTAATATATTTTTAATAAATTATTTTTATACTTGTAACTAAAAAATAATTTTACATTTTAATAAAAGTTTAAAAAATGCTGTTTATGTATTATAGAAACATTTATTTAAAACTATACAAACAGATGCATAATAATTAATAACAGGCACATATTTTTAATTATTTATATTTCTATTTATAAATAATTTATTAGGTAAATTACACTATCATTTTTTAAGGTTTGATGCTTAATATTTCTTTCTATTTTTATCTTATACAATTTTTTAATTTATATAAAAATATAATACTACATATTTTTAAATTATACAAGTCTCTTTATTTTTTTTTAAAATTATATGTATAAAAAAGTTAAAATAATGAAAAAAATATATGAGAAAATCATATGAAATTAATTAAATTTTAGAAGATATAGATATAATTTATCTTTGATTTAAAAGAAAACAAATTTATTTCTAAAAAAAGTAAACAGTTTCAACTTTTTAACAAAAGTTATTTATACCATTAATATTACGGATTCATGATAGTTGTTTAGGGTTGTCAGACAAAAATATGCAGTTGATTGGATGTGAAAAAATAAAATGAAATCAAAGTGGATATTGCAAATGTTGCAATGAGGAGTTCATGTTTTCTTTTTCTATTATTCTTTGTTTGTTAAGCAAGTTTGGGTATTTATTTTTATCATGAGATTACTTAATTGAGTTTTATGTGGACAGTTTTTATCTATAGAGAGGATTGAAATACGTTATGACCAATACTAAAATAATTATCACAACAAAATAATTCTGGTAAGAATTAATGTTAGATTAAATATATGGAGTGGAGACATATAGAGATATTTAATAATCTTTCTACAATAATGATTGATATTTAAAAGATATTTGTATGAATTATTAAATTATTAATGCAGTTTTTTAAATACAATTAAGGTATTAAAATTAAAATTTTAAATAAATTATTTTAATTTTTTATCATTAGATAAATTATAATAAATTAATAATATAATTTAGTTGATTATATTATTTAATTTTTTTTTGTCTTAGCTTAAGAAAGCTTTTTAAATTTTATAAAATAATAAAAAAAAAAAAATATGAGAAAAGAATGAAGAAAAGAATAACACTTAATACATTAAATTTGTATACGTACATTTTATATTTCAAAATTAACCAACTAATTTAGGTCTGTTAAAATCAGTTTTTGTCTCTAATTTTTAAATTTTTTAGTAAAGATAAATTAAATTATTTTATTATATTATTTTATTATAAATTCATAAAAAATACATAAATAAAAATATTAATCTAAAAAATTAAAATATAATAAAATAATAAAATTAATAATAATAACTATTATTATTATTATTATTATTATTATTATTATTGTTATTATTATTATTATTATGACAGTGAGAACAGTAAAAATAAAAATAGTGCTTATAAGATAATGGTTAAAGATAATAGGATGAAAGTTATAATATAAACATATTATATAATTATACAAATTTATATTTTACATATTATTTTATTATCAATATTTAAGATAAATAATTATATATATTATTATTATTATCATATTTTTATATTATTTTATAGTTATTTTACATAAAAATAATATATATTATAAATAGTTATATACTATAAAATTAATATAATTTATATATTAAATGATATTATTTATTTTTATATAATATAAAAATTAAATTACTTTAAAATAATAAAAATAAAAATTATTATTATTATTATTATTATTAATATGTTAATGGTACTGGTTGTAACGTTGTGGTTATAATATAAAAAATAATAAATAATTATACAAATTTTTATTTTTTATGTTATTTAATAATCAATATATAAAATAAATAATTTCTATATTATTATTATAATCTCTTTTATATTATTTAATATTTATTTTATATAAAATAATAAATATTATATTATAATACTATAAATTAAATGTAATTTTAACATGTTAAATAATATTATTCATTTGTGAATATATAAAAAAATAGATAAATAATAAATAAATTATTTTAAAATAATAAATACAAAAAATTTAAAAATAAAATTTATTATTATTATAATAATGATGGTGATACTAATAGTGATAAAAGTAAAAGTAATATTTTTAAAATAATAGTAATGATATAGTGATCATAATATAAAAAATATTATATAATTATACAAATTTTTATTTTATATATTATTTAATTGTCAATACTTAAGATATATAATTTTATATATTATTATAATATTTTTATATTATTTAGTATTTATTTATATACAAAATATATTTAATAATATTATATTATAAATAATTATATAATATAAAATTATATTATAATATTATGAGTTTAATATAATTTATAAATTAAATAATATTATTTATTTTATTTTTATATAAAAATTAGATAAATAAAAATTTAATTTTTTAAATAACAAAAAATATATTCTTATTATTATAGTGATAACAGTGAAAATGACAATAATAATAATTATGATATTGATAATGATGGTAGTAGAACAATGATTTGATAGTGGTCATGATAATGTTGGTAAGGTTTGATAAATTTATGAAAATATTTTTAAATTTAAAATAGTATTTAACAAATTTTTTATTTTGATTTTGAAATTTGAGTCAAAACTATTTTGAAAATAGGTTAAAAATCATTTCAAAATTATTTTTACAGAATATATTTTATTTTTAAAATGGATTTGAAATCAAAAATTAAAAATTAACAACCATTTTAAAAAGGATCTTAGCTTTGAGGGATTTTCTTTTCTCAATCTTTACATACACTTGTTATTGCAATTTTATTTTATATGACTTGTTTCTTTAAGGTCTTTCTTATTAATCTTTTTAGGATAATGATTAAAAAATTAATAAATAATTTTTATTAAAAAATATGTTAAAAGTTCATTTAAATATTTTGAAAGAAGTGTAATTAATATTATAGTTTTTAATAAAAAATCTAATTTTCATTTCTTAGTTTAATAATATGTTTGAACGAATTACAATTAGATAGAAAAAATTAAAGATAAAATAAATAAGAAAGAATGAAAATATTTTTTCATTTGAATAAATTGAAAAAATTTAAAGTATTAAAAAATATGGTGATAACTTCACTATCCTACTTTCTTTGTATGAAAATACGAAAAAATAACTTAGGTTTTAATTTTATTTCAACGTATTTTAAAAAAATTATAATATAAAATAAAAAATATGTTAAAAAATGAAATAATAGTAAAACAATTTTAAAATAAATTTGAATTTTTATAAATTAATATAAAACTTTATATATTATTTCATTTTTTCTTTCACTCATGAATCTTTTATTTTTTTTATTTTACTTATTAAATATCAAATATTTTCTATTCTCATCCTTTCAATTCCTTTCCTTCTTTTTTTTTATCTTATTTCACTTCTCATCCAAACATAATATGAAAGTATTGGTTAATATTTTTCTTTTAAATTAGTATACCTATCTAGAATAAACTAACATTTTGATTCTTAAAGATTTTAGATAAATTACGTTAATTCTTGAAAGATAAAAATTTATTTATCTAGTGTTTTTAATTTTTTAGTTATTTATTTTAGTCTCTACAAAAAGAATAAATATTGTAGTAATATATTTTTAATACACTCTTTACTATCAGTTATACCTTGTGTAAATTTTGTTGGAAGCAATTTTAATTTAAAAATGGTGGGATTTATTTTTAAAATTGTGTGATTTGTATAAAATTTCAATCAATAATAGAAAGTATTAAAAAAAAAAAAATACTTCGTTAGCATTTCTCAAATCTTATGCTTATATAAGTTGTTAGAAGAGAATAAAGTAATTTTTATGAAAATTTAAAATTTTAAATATTAAAATACTTTATTTATACATTTTTATAATAAATTTTAAATTTTAAAACTTTTTAAAATATTATTTTAATAAAATAATTTAAGAGAACTTAAAATTCTGCAAAATATGTGAAATTTAATTTTTCTCAAGCTCCTTTTAAAAATCATGTTAGTATTATTTTCTCTCACATCTTCTTGTTGCTCTTTCTTGTTGCCCTTTATTATTTTTTTGTTATATATAGTTGCTGGATTATTTTTATTTTAATATATATAGTACATTTTGAAAAAAATTTAGAATTTATTAATATTTTAATCTCTTATTTAATTTTTTTCAAACTCATCAATAACTTTTATTAGAATGCAAATTAGTCACTCACTTTTAAAAATTAAGAAAATTAGTCTCTTTGTTTAATTAAAATAATGAAAATTAGTCTCTTTGTAAATGTGATATTAAAAACGAATTTAAAAGATGGTTATAAAAGTTGAAGACTAATAGAAAATATTTTTTAAGTAAAGGACTAATTTGTAAAAATTAAACAAGTTAGAGATTAAAATGCTAGTAAATTTAATATTTATATATCTAAGTTTTTTCATTGGTTAAAAAAATATGAGCAAAATTAAGAAGAACTCATAAATATTTAAAAAGTAAAATTTGGTACTTAATGAAAATTTAATTATTTTATCTAAATAAAATTTTTAAAATTTAATAACCTTAAAATCCACTATCCAAATAAAAAATTTTAAATAAAAAATTTAAATTTATTTATTCAAATCAAGCCATGATACTTTTACATGTCAAGAGTAGTTTATACCTCTTTATATTTTAAATCTAATGACAGAATATTTTTTATAGAAAAAATAAATAAATAAGATCTAATGTCTTACAACTAGATGTAATTAAGCTATTTCTTGTATGTGGAATAATTTTTCCATCTAAATAAAATATTATTAAAAGGAAAGTATTTAAATTTTTAAATAATTTAAATTTATTACAACATTGAAATACTCTATCCAAATATAAAATAAAAGACTAAAATAAATGAATTTTTATCTTTTAGAAATAAAAAATATTTTCTATCTTTTAAATATTATTGTGATCAATCTCATATCTTTTCGGACTATATTGTAAACATATAATTTACTATTAATGTATGTTTGTTACAAGAGTAATGTTCTTTCAGTCCTTTTAACTTATTTTTTATTTGGTAAAATTCTTAAATATTAATGAATTTCAATAATTTTTTTAAATTGTTAAGATTATTTTTTTATTTGAGTTAATAATTATTATATAAGTTTAATTTATTGATCATAATTAAGATATGAGCAAGAAGATACAAAGATTATTAATGGGTGGTAACGTATAATAATATTGTGATTTTTGTAATATTCTAATATTTTTTTAAAAATAATTAAATTATTTTTTTTAAAAAAATATAGAATAGGTGATAATTACATTAGGCATTTGACACTGTTCGATAACAAAATTCGATTCAATTTGGCAAAGAAATAAAATTGTACATGTTGAATAAAGAAAGTCGAGAAAACTTGGACAAGTTCATCATGCTTGGAGAAGGATTCATCATGTAGAAATATTTCAAGAATTTAAATATTGCTCACATTCAAAACGAATCATTTTCCTAACTTTTCATTAAGTACCTATCTTACCGTACGCTTTCTTGATTTGTTGATTGTGATTTTACATGGTTAGTTTTGTTGATTGTGATTTTACATTTGATGTATTATTTTACAGATATGAAATTCCACAAAATAGAATTTCTAATAATTGTGATAAGGTGTTGGATCTGGTTGGTGTTCAGTTGCACGGTGCAAGGAAACTTAATCGTACTCTATGCTTGCCTTTCATCATGTGGGTTGGGTTTCTTTCTTGATTTTTTTCAGCTTTATTTGTTCAATCTTCCTATACTACTTTACCATCCATCTATCTTTTTTAATCATATTATGTATTTTTTTATTTCAATGTTATCCAAATTTCCAAAGAAATTTTGCATTTTGTAAGTTATTTCAAAATTCTTACCAAGATTTGATTCTAGTTTTCACGTCATACAATTTCCATGTTGACGTGCATGTTGTTATTATGATATCTTATTTCTTATAATAGTATATTTTGCAGTGACAAATTGAATTCTATTTAGCAAATATGCTCAATCGCATCTAATAGAATATTATTTTCTACCTTGCATACTTCTTTTTCCAATACATAATTTTTAGCAATCAATGAATTTTTACTTAATGCATGCACACCCTCCTTCATCTTTTTCACTATTGAATATAATAATTGCTCCACAACTAAAGTAATAGTTCATTCCTCAAATGACATTGTTACACGCGCAAACGCATGAATGAATATTTCATATTTTCTAGTCATGAATGAAGAATGTATTGCTAAATTTTCTATTAAGTATAACCTTATTCACTTTGCTGGAATTTGCTAAATTATCAATTTAAGTGACTATATTGCAACTGTATATTTCTAAATTTTCAAATTTTATTTCTTCTCAAATCAATGTTCATGAAACTTTTAACTTTCTTCAGTTATGGTTCTTCTAGGTGTTTATTAAATTTATTTTTTAAATTTATATATTGCTATATGGTTGTTACATGAAGTTATTTATTAACAGTATATTCTACAGTTGAATTGTGTTGCCAATTTTTTACGGAAAAGTATTGTGTTATTGATAATTTTTTTATATTATTTAATAATTTAAAGAGTTGAATTTTTAAAAGATAATTGTTTGATTTTTATATATTATAAAGATTTAATATAATTAAAAATGATTTGAATAATTAAATTTTATTTCTAACATAGAAGTTATATATTAAAAATATGGTATTTAATATATTACATTAAAAAAGTTAAATAAATTTTTTTTATTAAACTGTGGTTCGATGAGATTAATTTTACTGATTATAAAATAATTGTGAGATATATTGTTAAATTTTGTTTAGTATTTATGAGAAAATCAATTTATAATTTATAATTATTTTTTTTATAAAGGAAATAACTTATTTAAGATAAGTAAATTTTTTAAATTTATGAATAAAATCTATTAGCATATTTTTTAATTAATTTTTTTTTCAATAATTGATTATTTAAAATATAAATGAACTACTATAAATAAACTATATATTTTTTTACTGTAAAAAATATTTTTTAAATAATTTAAACAGAGTGAAACACTTTTAAATCACTTTTAATGTAACAAGTTTAAACACATATTTTTTAATATAATTAATTAAACACAAAATTATTGAAATAATTAATTTATATTACTAATCCAAACACAATAATTTCTATATAATGTAATCTTATACTAACCGACATCTTCGATCTTGTTTCATGTAAAACTTTGATTCTCGAATAGCTACGTAGCTAAGTAACATCACAACCCACAATTCTAAAAATTTTATACTTTGAACAAGCATGTGCAGAATTTTAAAGGATCATTGTCTTTCTTATACGGTTCTTTTTGTTTTGATCTTTTAAAGTGACACCTTTTAAGTCAAATTCTTTTATTAATTTTATTAAAATGTTGAAACAAATCTTTACTTTTTAAAATCAATTTACAAACTTTTATGTTTTAATCATTTTTAATTTATGATTTACTAAATTTTTTAATTAATTTGTATTAATTATATTATTTATATTCCTAAAATTTATATAAAAATATTAGGTAATATAAAAAATTATGAATATGCATTTTATAAGAATAAATTTTTATTTTTATCTTTCACTTTATTGATTGATTTCACTTAATTTTTAATTTTAAAAAATAAATTATTAATTTTTTACATTATTTTTTATATTTGACGTTAATTTTTAATTTTATTTTTTTTCAACTAAATCTAAACATTATTATTTTTATCTATAAATTATATTTTTACTTAAATTTTTTATAGTCTTTATTTAAACTATGATCACTGTCATAATTTTTTTTTAATCATTGCCTATTCTTGTAATATTTTAATTTTCTTTAATCATCAATTTTTATAATGATAACGATACTAGTGAGGTTTATTAAATTTAAAAATAAAAATATTTTAAAATTTAAAATCAACATTCAATTAACCATTTTTTAAAATTTAAAATTTGAATCAAAGCTGTTTTAAATTATGTTAAAAATTATTTCAAAATTATTTTTACAAAACATATTTTATTTTTAAAATTAAATTAAAAATTAATAATCATTCTGATCAAGACTTTAGCTTTAAGTTTTATTTTATTAATTAAAGCTTATTATAGTTTACTTTTTTTAAAATTCTCTTATTAACAGTTTTAGGATAATAATTAAAAATTAATAAATAAAATTTCTTATTAAAAAGTATGTTGAAAATCCATTTAAATATTTTGGAAGAAGTGTAATTAATATTATAGTTTTTTAATAAAAATAAATTTTTCATTGCTTACATTAATAATATATTTGAATAAATTAAAATTAAATGAAAGAAATTAAAGATAAGAGAAATAAAAAAGATTAAAAATATTTTTTTTATTTGAAAGAATTGAAAAAATTTAAAATATTAAAATATATGATGATAAATTTCACTATGTTACCTTCTTTATATGAAAAAGAAAGTAGGATAGATTTTTATTTTATTTCAACGTATTTTAAAAAATTATAATATAAAAATAAAAAATATGTTAAAATATAAAATAATAGAAAAAAATTAAACTAAATTTAATTTTTATAAATTAATATAAAATTTTATATATTTTTTCATTCTTTCTTTTCTTCATGATTCTTTTCTTTTATTTTCTTATTTTATCTATTAAATAACAATTTTTTTGTATTCCCATCCTTTCTAATTTTTTTTTTCTTATTTCACTTCTCATCCAAATATTAATATATCTATCTAGAATAAATTAGCATTTTAATTCTAAAAAATTTCAGATAAATTACATTAATTCTAGAAAGATAAAAATTTATTTATTTTAATTTTTCAATTTTTTAGTTACTCATTTCAGTCTCTACAAAAATAATAAATAATGTAGTAACATATTTTTAACACATTCTTTATTATCGTTCAGAACTTATGTAAATTTTTTGTTGCAAGTAATCTTACTTTAAAAATGGTAAGATTCATTCTCAAAATTGTGAGATTTGTATAAATTTCAATTAATAATAGAGAATATTAAAACAAATACTTTACTAGCATTTCTTAAATCTTATATTTGGATGAGTTATTTTAAGAGAAAAAAATAACTTTTGAGAGAATTTAAAATTTTAAATATTAAAATATCATTTATATATATTTTTATAAGAAATTTTAAATTTTAATATTTTTAAAAAAATATTTTAATAAAATAATTTACGAGAATTTAAAATTTTTCAAAATATGTAAAATTTAAATTTTCTCAAGCTTCTTCAAACTTACTGTTATGAATAACAATCATGTTAGTGTTATTTTCTCTCATCTTTTCTCTAATTACTATTTTTAATCTCTCTTACATTTCTCTCTCATTTTAAACATAATATTTTTAATGATTACATAATATAATTAAATTTTATTTTAATATATGTTGTACAACATCTTAAAAAAAATTTAGAATTTATTAATATTTTATTCGTTTATTTAATTTTTTTCAAATTCATCAATAACTTTTAACAAAATTAAAATTAGTTCCTTCCTTTTAAAAATAAAGCAAATTAGTCTTTTTACTTATTTAAAATAATGCAAATTAGTCTCTCTATAAATGACATCAAAGATAAATTTAAAAGACAATTATGAAAGTTAAAGACTAATAAAAAAGATTTTTTAAGTAAAAGACTAAGTTACAAAGTTGAATAAGTTAGGAATTAAAATGCTACTAAACTCAAAATATTTATATATCTAAGTTTTTTATTGGTTAAAAAATAAGAGAAAATTAAGAATAACTTATAAATATTCAAAAATAAAATTTGGTACATAGTGAAAAAATTAGTTTATATCTCTCTATATTCTAAATCTAATAACTCAACATTTTTATAGAAAAAAATATATTCAATACCTTACAAAATGTATTCAGGTGTAAGCATTTTTTGTACGTGAGACAAATTTTTTATTCAAATAAAATATTATTAAAATAAAAATATTTAAATTTAAAATATTTAAATTTTAAAATAATTTATATTTATTAAAATATTAAAATACTCCATCCAAATATAAGATAAAGGATTAAAATGAATGAATGTTTATCTTTTAAAGATAAAAAAAATTATCATTTAAATATTATTGTGATCAATCCCACATCTTTTCGAATTATAATGTAGATATATAATTTATTCACAAATGTATATTTGTTGTAGGAGTAATGATCCTTCAATCCTTTTAACTTATTTTTTATTTGGTAAAATTCTTGAATATTAATGAATTTCAATCATTTTTTTAAATTGTTAAGATTATTTTTTATTTGAGTTAATAATTATTATATAAGTTTAAGTTTTTGGTCATAATTAAGTTATGAGTTGAAAGACATAAAGTTCATCTACGATTAAAAATGTATAATAATATTGTCATTTTTATAACATTATGAAATTAAACAAAGTTAAATTAGTTTTAAAAAATGGGAGCAAGTGATAATTGCATCATACAATTGACATAAAAGTATTTGATAACCAAAAATCCATTTAATTTGGCTACAAAAAGAAGGAAATGAAATTGGACATATTGTATAAAGAAAGGTGAAAAAGCTTGGAAAAGTTTATTATGCTGGGAGAAGGAATTTAATTTTTTTTTTCAAATTCTTGACCATTTGATCATAGAATTTAAAGATTGATCATATAGGAATATTTAAAAAATTAAAAATTTTATTGATCTTCAATTTTAAGCAAGAGGAGGAGATCTAACTAGATTTTGTAGTTCTCAAACTCCTTTAATTCTAGATTTAAATTTATTTGATTATTAGAAAATTAGTATTTAAATATAGTAATGTTTGTAGTTTAATTATGAGTATGATTATATATTTTATGTTAAATTTGATAAACAATAAGGATATTTAGATACCCTTGACTATCATATTTTGCCTCTACATCATAGAGTATGATGCACTAATGCTAAATTAGATGAATTGTGGGGTTTATAACTTCAGCATAATTGTGCTCATAGTTAACACAATCATGTCAAGAACAAATTTATATGAATTTTTAGAATTAGAAATTTAGCATAACTATGCTTATAATTAGCACATTGTGATAAGAACAAATTCATACAATTGTATGGGCTTAAATATTTAGTATGGTTGCATTCATAGTTAGCATAACCATGCTAAGAAAAAAAGTATGAATTCCTAGGTTTAGGTTTAGCAAGCCTATACAAAAATTCAGCATGGTCATGCTAAAGCAAAATCAAATGAATTTCTAAATTTTATAATGATTATGCTAAAATTTAGCAATAGTTGTGTTAAAAACAAAATGAGCAAGCAAGAACTTGCTAAGTGGATGAGTGATAAGCATAGATTTCATAAATAATTATCTCTCACTTTTATCTCATTAAGACTTCTTATATGTTCAATTAAGTGGTCTTTGTCATATTTTATGAGTTTGGGTTCATATGAAGTTTAATTGAATTTCTTTGCTTACCCGATTAAAATGACACTATTATAGTATTTTGAGCATAATAGGAGTTGTAGACATCCAAAAATCATGAGATCTGTCTTGAATGAAAGCTTAAAGAAGTGTTCATAGTTACAAAGCAAGAGCAGACTCCAAATGGGATGTTTAGAACTCCGAAATTATCTCAAAAGATGAGATAGTGTTGCTGACGTGGAATTTGAATAGCGTGCAAAGATCCGGCCATATCTTGAGATATAGAAGTCATATTGAGATGAAATCAACTTTGTTGGACAGCTAAGATCCGGAGCTACAACTTTTGTTCAGAAGTCAAGCTCTAATTCGGACATGTGAACATCCGAAATTGCGGTGCAAGAAAGTCAAAATTGTTGTGCTTATTGGTGGCAAAAATTCAAAAGTGTTTTGCAATTTCAACAAAGCCCATGTGAAAGCAATAAAAGGGTAGAAAAGTAATATCCTAGTTGGTGACTTTCTGAAGATGATGCCTCAAAAATCCTCTATAAATAGAAGGGTTTGCAAGAGGAGACATACACCATTTTTTGGAGATTAACTCCAATACCATTTTCTTGCTTTCTTTCTTTCTTTCTTTCTTTCTTTCTTTCTTGTTAGTTTTGCCTCCTTCATGGAAGGCTTATGTTTTCTTTCTTGTTAGTTGCCTCCTACATGGAAGGCTTAGGATTTATTTGTTGTTAGTTTGCCTCCTTCTTTGTTGTTAGTTTGCCTCTTTCTTTGTTGTTAGTTTGCCTCCTTCATGGAAGGCTAGGTTTGTAGTATCAATTCAAGGATTCAAGCTATTTTCATTTTAACTTTGAGGTCTTGATCTTTATTTACATGCTTATAAAGTGGTTTATACTCTGCTTCACTATATTCTTCAATTTTATTCTTTAATCAAAGTTTGATCGGTTGACGTATTTTGATTAACGCATAATTGATTTATAATTGGTTTTTGATTGGTAAATCATTCTCCAAAAGTTTGAAGAGTAGAAATTAAGTAATTTAATTGAAGGTTTTCATTTTATTACTTACTTCAACTGAATTCTGATTATGAAATTGGTTTAGATAAAAGATTAAGTGGTTACTAAATCTTGTTGATCATAATCAATTAAATTCTGAGAGGTTTCTCAGTAGAGAATTCAAGGATCATTTTAGGGGTTCCAGATGATCCTAGGTTGATAAACACAATGCATGATTTTAGTGATCAATGATTAGTTATGAAAATAGCCTCTGAATTCCTTGAGTTGATAATTGTTAAGTAAAATTAATTTCAGTCTGTATTTTGCATTTAGCACTCAATATTGCATCTTTACAAAATCCCCCTGTTCTAATTTTCTCCTTATTTGCTTAAGAATCTGAAATGGTCTTTGGGAGATGACCTAGGTTGCACCTTATACTATACCAATAGTTTGGGGGAAATCTAGAAATTATTTTTGCGCGTTTGCGACGAGCATGTCAATGAGCTAGGCCTTTCTTAGTGAATGGGTAAGACCCTGTAAAATGAACGAGCATAGTCCTGCTCAGTGAATGAGCAAGTTCATAATAAATGAATGAACATGTTGGAGATCAAATAGGCTTATTAAGGCTTAACAGGAGCGTGTAAAGCATGAAGAACATAATTATGTATGGAAATTCATATGGACATACAAGATATTAAGTACGAGCGTATGACTTAATGGATGATTGAAGATTGAATATACTCATATTAAATGAATTAGGATTCCAACCTCTAACAATGTGTATTATAATTGGATAGAATGAATCAAAAAATAAATATTGGTAATCTCTTTTAATGAAAAGAGATTGCATTGGAAGGTACAATTTGAACTTTAACATTAAATTAGATTTGATTCCACCCATCATCAATTCTCAGCGGCATAATGCAAATACAAGCTTGTTGATAACTTATTATGACATGAAAATAAGAGAATATGAAACCATTTGTAATGCATATTAACAGTATTTTAGAAAAAAATTAAATTCTTTATTTATAAATAAATATTATGATTTTGTTTCAAAAAAAGTGCAATATATCCTTTTTTTTTTAGAATCATCATTGTATACCTAAAAAATATGATGCTTGATAGTAATAAATATTTAGACATTAATATATATCAATATTTTGATAATTTTAAAAATAAAACATTATATTATAGATAAATTCTCACTTAAAAAATCATTCAAATCCCGAATAAGAATCTTTTATTTTTCCCTATTCTTCCTTTCAAAGTATGCAAAACAAATAAGAAAATTCCAATTCGTCTCTTAAACAATAGAGGGGTGTGATTGTGCTTCCCACTTAACTCTTATAGGCAATGTACACTTAGTAGTAGATTAAATACATCAAATTTTAAAAGTAAATATATATATATATATATAAAAGATCAATATTTTTTATTTTTAGATAATATAGCTAATTAATCTTCATACTAATGATCATTTATCAGCTTGTAGAACTACTACAACCAATATCATTTAATGGCAAAGTAATTTTGCATATAGAAATTTGGGAACATTAACATAGACTTTTAGAAAAGAAATGGATGAAAGGATACAAAATATCAAGTAATGGATTCCATCATATAATGATCCATGTTTCTTGTTGAAAAAAATATTCATGCATTATCATTTCAATGCAAAATAAAATGATAAGAATACAAAAAATTTAGTTTGTGTTTTGATAATTTTCTTCTTCTATTATGATATCTAGTATGTAAAATGGAAAAGAGATTGAGACATTCCTTAGTATCCTATATGAAATTAATCCATCCCTCCATCGTAACTAAAGAATCAAAATGGATCCTAGTTTGTAAAATGCAAATGCAATTATGGTAAAAGCCAAACACAAACCCAACTAATTGGGAGAAGTCAATGCTAGTTAAAAGAGATTTTTATTTATTTATTTAAAAAAATAAATTATTAATATTTAATAATTTAACATATTAAAAAGATAGAATATCTAGAACTACGACGGGTATATCAGCACAAGACATAACTCCACTACATGCACTATCCATTGAACTTTTGATTTCATCTATAACTGCAGTTTTTCTAACAAATTTTTTTGTTAGAAACAACTAATTTTTCACTTTCTTCACCTTCTTCTAGTGGAATTAAACTATCATAACCTTCAGACCCAAATATATTAATGGGATAAAGTAAAACAAAGATATAAAAGTTAATAATGTCTACTACATATATAAATCAATTGGTATATATATCTAACCAAATATTTTCTTACTAAATGACTTAAGTTATAAATATTTCGTTTTTGTTTAAGCAGTAATTTTTCTCCAAAAAAAAATCAATAATAAATAAATTAATGATTTCAAAAATCTAGTACAAGAATAGTTATAATACAGATTGGTTGACCAAAATATCTTAGAAATAATAAATATTATGTCTATTTAGATGAATATTTGTAAAAAAAATTTATATCTTTATAAATTTAAGAATAGCATAGTTAAATACTATTTATTAATATTTATTTCACATCAAAATGGCATCATTTTAATTAAGTAAAAATTTACATAGTATATTTTTTAAAATAAAATTATTTTCAAAATAATATTGTTTTGAATCCAAACCATACACCATCTTATGGTATAAAACTTGGCAATATCTTGTTAGACAAAACTATGTAAGCAAAATTTTCAGCTAAAATCCTTTCATAGACTGTTCTTGACAATTTTAATATAGAGAATCAATGCTTGCTGGTACTCCGCATTTCATGGATCGAGAGTATTAAAGAATATGCATTGTCTAGCCAAAATCAAATGTTATGCTTTTGGAATTATAACACTCCAGTTGATGATTAATCGCCATGCACTTGGACTCATTTTTCCTGTTGAAGTTAAAATTAGAAATGCCTCTTGTTACAGCTGTAATTACGACGAGACGATGAACTCAATAAAATTTAAAAATAATTTTATTTAAAAATGTGGAGCTACTACCAAATTTTTATTTAAAGGAAAAGATTTGAAACAATCCTATTAGGCATCCCACTCGCCTGTTCCAAAAATGGTACCTTTAAACTAAGTGTGTGATTTATTTGAAAACTGTTTGATTCCTTTAATTAGAATAAAAATAAATAGATTGATGGAAGATAGTCTGACAAGACTTTATCCTGCTCCTAATGGTGTTGTAGAAAGTGAGTGGAAGAAAGATGCTTCATATGAGGGTAACATAATGGAAATTTAAAGTAATTTATTAAAATTTATTATATATTTTTTGGATTTTTCTAAGGAAGAAAGAATAAATTTTGTTGTTAATATTTTTTGTCCTTTTTCTTTAAAAAAGTTCAAAACAAATAAAATAATTAAATTCACTAACTTAATTATTATTCTTTTTGAATTTTTCTATTTTTATTTTCAATAATTTTTTATTAAAAATAAAAATAAATTAAGTTTGTAATAATGATCTGAACATAATTAGAACATTTAGATATCATCTCAAAAGATAGGGATTAAGGTCTCCCTAATTTTCTTTCTGTTTTCATTATCTACCTTAAGGTCACATAAAAATGGGAATATCCAATTAGACATGCTACACCTCATAGCTACCAAGGCTATATAGCATCATTATTTGAATCTTCATAAACAATTGTTCATCCAACTAAATATATCTCCTAGAATACTTATTTATTGCAAGATAAAGGAACGAAGATAGAAACAAAAAAAAATTGAAAAAAACACCTAACCTTTGAGAAACTCAACAACTATGGTGGTAACTTTTTCAAACTCAACAACGGTGGAGGCTGATAAAAAATTGACAATAGTAACAATAACATGGACGATGAAGCGAGAGAAACAATGATATAGAGTTTTTAAATTCGTGGGTGCCGATAGTATGAACACGGTGCAAGAGGTTGAAGATGATGTTAACTTGGATCACAATTATCCCAATCCTTCTCCAAGCGACACTTAAAGTACGATTAAAGGTGAAACCGAACTTTAAGTCACTTGAAAAACGGCTTCCCACAACTGCTCTCCAAGTGATGTGCTAGTTGGACTTCTTTCACTCGAAGAGTGCTAACCCTTGTCAAATAATCTCTTATTTATAACTTAGAGTGTGATTAGTTAGAACCTCTCTCCAAGTCATAACTTTGACTCTAAGAAATGTTTTAACATTGTTATCTTTTCTCTTTTACCAATCCTACATATTAAAAAAAGAAGTTATTTGTTTGTAAAATAAGTGAATCTTAAACAATTGTTTACACTATTTTCATTAAAAATGTTTTAAGTGAATTAAATTAAATTAACTAATTAGCCTCACTTTAATAGTTACGTAGATCTACATATTTCTAATAAAAAATGTATCATTTTCAATACAAGTTGAAATAGAACAGGTTAAATTATATTTTATTTAAGTTTGGTCAATTTAAACATTAAGGTCAAAATTTGAATTTATTACTTGTCATAAGCTTTATTTTGTTGTCAAAATATGACCTATGTACAAATCTACTTAAAAACTTATCATATATGAAAGATTAGTAAATAAACTTAAAATCTAAATATATAAATTATTAAAAAAACATACAAGTATGTTTAAAATTTATAATATAAAAAAATCGATAAATACATCTAAACTTTTATATATATATATATATATATATATAAATGATTAAATAGGTTTATAAATTTAATATATTAAAGTAAATATGTTATATAGCTATATTTTATATTTTATCTATTAAAATTTATGTATTATTATATAAATAAAATATATAAATATATTATATTATATATCTAATATATCATCATATATATATATATATATTAAAATAAATTATAAAAATAAATTTTAAAGTATTATGAAAGAATGAGAAAGTCAATTTAAAGAAATAATACAAAAATTTAGTTTTGGTAAAATAAAATCTATAAAAGAAAATTTCAATAAATTTTAATATTTTGTTTGGATGATACGAGAAATAAGAAGAAAATGGAAAAAAAAAAGATGGTAAAGAATATAGTGAAAATAAAAAGAAAAAATAAATTGTTTAGATGAATAAAAATAGGAGGAAATGAAAAGGAAAAAAAATTCTTCTCTTATTCAAATAAATGAAAAAAAAAACATTAATAGTATAAATTTTATTTATATAAATTTATAAAAATTAAATTAAATTTAAAATTTTTTATTTTTTATTTTTTTATTAATATAATATTTTCAAAAAATATATAATTTTTATAATTTATAATTAAAAAACAAAAAAAAGTCTCTTTCCCTCCTTTTTCTCTTCCAGTTGGAGGAAATTAAAATTTAGATGAGATCTATAAAAAATATTTCTTCTTTTCTACTTTTATGCATTAAAAAATAATAAAAAAAATTTATATTTTTTATTTTTATTTTTTCTTCCTTCTTTTTTTTTAATTGAACAAATCTAAAATAAGAAATTACTGGTTATAATAATTGATCCACAATTGAAGTAACAGTTCATTACTCAAATAGTCTTGTGTAAGTTTACATGTGCAAATGCATTAATGAATATTTGTCATTTTATGCTTTTGAAAGTACATTAGCCTCTAACATACTATCCTATTCTAATCACGAATGAAAAATGTATTCCGAAATTTATAATAAGTTTATTTACTTTGTTGTTTTACTGGAATTCACTAAATTATCAATTCCTATGCATGTACATTTCTAAAATTTTAAATTTTTTTTCTTTAAAAGTCAATATTCATGAAATTTTTGAAGGGCTCTCCTCAGCTATATGGTCTTCTAATTACTTAACTTATTTTTAAAATTTATATTTTCTTTGAGGTTATAAATGTTTCCGTTATTTAAAATAAAATATTTCAATCTAGAAGCTAAAAAACTTAATACATTTTAATTTTATTTGATAAATTAATTTATTTTAATAATTATTAATATTTTTTAAAACAGTTACTAACATTTTTGAGAAAACTATTTCAAGTAACTTTTATCTTTTCAGCTTCTAACAAAAATACTTTTTTACTTTTATCTTTAATATATTTTTATAATCTTATTATTTATTTTTATAAGTTTAACATCATCTGATATTTATAATAATAATATAAATTTTGATATATTTATTTTTATTATCATAAAAATTTATATTTAAATTATTTAATATATGCTATTTATTTTAATTATTATATTATTTATTTTATTTTATTAAATAAAATATTGAACCTTTCGATAAAAAATAATATTATAAAAAAATTACTTTTTAAATTTTTATTTGAAATTTATTTATGCAAAAATAAAAAATAAAAATTTTTATTTAAAAATTATTTAATTAAATTTTAATATATTTTTCTTAAAAATAAAAAATATATCATATTTATTAAGTTTTTAATTTATTATTTAGTTATATATTTATTTATTATTTTATATTTATTAGTTCAATTTTTAGTTTTATCAAACATTTTAATTCTAATTAGTGATGTATCTTCAACTTTCTTCTAATTTTTTAATTTTTATTTAATTTATTAGCTAATTTTATCAAATATACCCTTAGTAAAAAATTAAATTATTGTGTTATTGATAACTCTTGTTTAAATTGTTTAATAATTTTAAAATTTAAATTTTAAATGAATAATTATTTGATTCTTATACATTACAAAGATTTAATATAGTTAAAAGTGATTTTAACTCCTAAATTTCAGTTCTAAATGAAGAGCTACATATTGAGAAATACGGTATTCAATATATTGCATTATCAAAATTCAACACATAAAACTCAAAAACATATTTCATCAGTTAGCATGACATCATTTATTTAAAGAATTAAATTAAAAAAAATAATCTTATTAAAGTGTTATTGGATAAGATTAATTTTATTATGTAAAAAATATTTATGAGATAAAATTTAATTTTGTTTGGTATTTATGAAAAAATATATTTATAATTTATTTATTATTTTTTTAAAAGAAATAACTTATTTAATATAAATAATTTTTTGAAAATTTGAGTAAAAATTATTAGCACATTTTTTTTTATAATTGACCATGTAAAATCGATTATTGAAATAAATAATTTTTACAATTAATCCAAACACAATAATTTCTATATAATTTAATTTTATATCAATTGATATCCTTAATTTTTCTTTCACTTAACATTTTAATTTTCATATATTTACATAAATAAAATTAATTTAATCTTATATCAATTGATATCATTGATTTTTCTTTTACTTAACATTTTGATTTTCATATATTTACATAAATGAAATTTGAAGGATTGTTGTCACTTTTGTATAGTTCTTTTTGTTTTGATCCTTTCAAAGATGACATATATGTAGTAAATAAATAAAATGGTTGTAACCACATTTAACACTTTTAAGTCAAATTCTTTTATCAATTCCTATGATTTTATTAAAATGTTAAACAAGTCTTTATTATTGAAAATAAATTTACAATATTCTATTTTTTAATAATTCCCAGATTTATGATTTACCTATATTTTTAATTCACTCCTAATTTACATTTGTTTTTGCACTCCTAATTTACATTGTTTTTGCAGTTAAGTTCCTCAGGTTTATATAAAATATTAACATAAAAATTTGTTAATATGCATTTTGCGAGCTTCTCATATAGAAGGAAAATTAATATATTTACTATTTATACTTATTTAACACACTTAATTCATAGATTATTACGTAGCTATTATTTTATAATAACATTTAATTACAATTTATCTTAATATTTATAACTTGATTGAAGGTATTGTGCATTTAATATTATTGTGGTATATTAATTCATTCACGAGCTTCTCATATAGAAGGAAAATTAATATATTTACTATTTATACTTATTTAACACACTTAATTCATAGATTATTACGTAGAAACTATTATTTTATAATAACATTTAATTACAATTTTTCTTAATATTTATAACTTGATTGAAGGTATTATGCATTTAATATTATTGTGGTATATTAATTCATTCACGAGCTTCTCATATAGAAGGAAAATTAATATATTTACAATTTATACTTATTTAACACACTTAATTCATAGAAGGAAAATTAATATATTTACTATCTATACTTATTTAACACACTTAATTCATAGATTATTAGGTAGAAACTATTATTTTATAATAATATTTAATTACAATTTATCTTAATATTTATAACTTGATTGAAGGTATTATGCATTTAATATTATTGTGGTATATTAATTCATTCACACAATGATAATTTTCTTAAAAAGAAATAATTCAAACTATGGTGCCGCATGACTAGGATAGGGGAAGATGCGACAAAAATTCCTAAATTAGATCTGAGCTTTATATCATTTTATTGTACACTGCAATAGTGAATATTTAATATTAGGACATCATATTAGGACATCATAATATCTGATCCAGACTAATAAATATTTAATATGTGAATATTTAATAATATTAACAATATATAAATATTTTATATTAACAAATTTTTTATCAGTATAATATATCTTAATTTTAATATAAACTTACATTATTTATACTAATAGTTTACTTTTTGTTAGAAAAATACATATACTAACAAAGGTTCTTTTATTTTTATTAGTAAATGATAATTTTTTATAATTTTTAATACAATATACATTTTTAATAAAAAAAATATATGATCAAATCAATTTATGCACATATCTAAAAAATATTTGATAATTTAAAATTAATAATTTTATTTAACTTTAAATAAATATTTTATCAATATTAGAATATGTAAAAAATTACAGAAGGGTAGTTTCTAACCTTTTAGAATTAAAATTATATAATTATAATATTTTGTTTACCAATTGTATATTGATTTTATTTTTCTAACCATGTGACTAATTAATAATATTTCTTATTTTATATATTTTTCTTTCTTACTTGTATAACTCCTCTTATATCAAAGTAAAAGAAGTATCTTTTATAAAAACTATATAAATGGAAAAAGACTCTTTCAACTTGGGCGACACTTCCGCCACGTGTCAGTTTAACGAGCGATCTTATCCATTTAGACGTACTCACATTTGGATTTCATTCAAAAACAATTTTAATGGCAATTCACAGTTCAGACATCTTTTAACAAAGTATACTTTTTTCTCCGTTTCCCCTCTCTTTAAATAAAGTATATATAGCACATATTATCAACGTAAAATAAATACAGGAAAACAAAAAAATTTATCCAAAATTTCACATTATTTATGTTCAGTATTTACGATTAGTTTTAAATAAATACTAAATAATCACTTTTAGAAAACTTTTGGAAAGAATATTTTTTTTAAAATAAACTAAATCACACACATATTTATTTATTTATTTTAATTTTAAATAACCTTTTTATTAGTTATTCAATTATGTGATATTAAATGACGAGTGTAGACCTTTTTTCTTATGTATACTTATTTATACTTATTTATGTTCAGGATTCAGAATTGGAAAACAAGCTGATAATTGTAGCATAGTTTAATGAAATTGAAGCTGACTAATAAGGAAAATTGAAGCTGACTAATAAGGAAAGACTAATAAGGAAAGACGTGACCCACAAGACAATCTTTTAAAAGAAGTGTTTAAAAATATGTTATTGCTCATTTCATTTGCTGTGACAGAGTTATTGGCATAAACTGCACTGCGAATTTGCAATCATTTCTTCTTTGCTACCATGGATGTTGTTGGTGGTGCTTTTCTTTCTTCTTTCCTTGGGGTGGCATTTGACAGACTGGCTTCTCGTGAAATTGTGGAGTTCTTTGGACGAAGAAAAGACAGTGATGAACTGTGTAACAAGCTGAAGATGCTACTGTCGTTCATGGAACCTTTGGTTAATGATGCAGAACTAAAACAGATCGATAATCCAAGTGTGAGATCCTGGCTTGATTCTGTCAGGGAAGCTGTGCTTGATGCAGAGGATCTCTTTGACGATATCCATATCCAAGTCACCCAAGGCAATCTCGAAAATGAATCTCAGACCCATAGCCGGGTAAAAATATTTTCATCTTTCAATTTTCACCTATTTTCAGAATTTATGATGATGTTTATTTGGTAAATTATTTTTTTCCCTTCCACTCTTCTGATATATAAATAACATATATCTATGCTGGTAAATAATAATAAATACAAATAATACTTCATAATTACAATTATAAAATATTATTTTTGTATCCAAAAATAGATATTATATTTCTACAACTTATTGTTTAAGTATGTTATTTTTATGTTTTTTTCAAAAATCTACATATATATTTTTTAGTTTAGATTGAATATGTAATAAGTAATTAATTTTTTATATTATTATATTTCATTGTGTTAATTTCTTTGATGTTATTCTACTTTAAATTTCATGGATGGTGATAAAGAAAAAATAATCTATTTGGAGAAACCAACCATATTCTACTCATAAATTTAATCCTTTGAAGTAGCTTTCTATTAATCCATTCTTTATATTATGTGTGGTGTTTTTTTTTTTGTTTCAACCTTTGGAAACAGACTGAGATGTATGCCATTGCTATTCATTTGATCAGCCCTGTGAGCAGCCCACTGTTTTCATACATTTCTTTTATTAATGTTTGGAGTGCTAATTTTTATATTGTTAATCTATTTTAAATAAATTACTTTTATACTTGTAACTAGAAAATAATTTTACATTTTAATAAAAATTTAAAAAATTCTGTTTATGTATTATAGAAACACTTATTTAAAATTATACAAACAGATCCATAATAATTAATAACAGGCACATATTTTTTAATTATTTATATTTCTATTTACAAATAATTTATTAGGTAAATTACATTATCATTTTTAAGATTTGATACTTAATATTTCTTTCTATTTTTATCTTATACAATTTTTTAATCTATATAAAAATATAATATTACATATTTTTTCATTTATACAAATCTATTTATTTTTTTAAATTATATATATAAAAAATTTAAAATAATGAAAAAAATATAAAAACATCATATGAAATTAATTATATTTTAAAAGATATAGATATAATTTATCTTTGATTTAAAAGAAAACAAATCTACTTCTAAAAAAGTAAACAGTTCCAACTTTTAACAAAAGCTATTCTTATCGTTAATACAATAGATTTAAGGTTGTCAGACAAAAATATACAGTTGATTGGATGAAGAAAATAAAATAAAATCAAAGTAGATATTGAAAGTTTGAGTATTTATTTGATATCTTAATTTTTATCATGACAATTTAATTGAATTTTACGTGGACACCTTTTATGTATATAGAGGATTGAAATATGTTGTGATGAACATTAGAATAATTGTCACAACAAAATAATTTTTATAAGAATTAATGTTACGTTAAAGATGTGGAGTGGAGACATACAGAGATATTTAATAATCTTTCTAAAATAATGATTAATATTTAAAAGGTATGTATGTGAATTACTAAATTATTAATGCAGTTTTTTAAATACAATTAAAGTATTAAAATTAAAATTTTATATAAATTATTTTAATTTTTATTATTAGATGAATCATAATAAATTAATAATATAATTTGATTGATTAAGGCTTAAACAACTTAGTGTTTAAACCTTCATATATTATTTTTATGTTTTTGTTTAAAAATTTACATGTATATTCTCTATTTTAGATTGAACACGTAATAAACGATTAATTTGTTGTATTATTATATTTCATTATCCTAATTTTTTTGAATATTCTACTTTAAATTTCAGATCATTGATATCCGGACAAAAATATTTTCATCTTTCAATTTATTTGACAACAAAGTTGAAAGAATGAATAAACTTGTTGGCATGCTAGAATCTCTTCAAAGCAAAAAGGATCTGCTCAATCTGAAAAATGCTACGACTATCAGTGGTGCATTGGTGCTGGGGAAAGAGGAGTCATTCCCTGATCAACCTGGTGAGAGATACGGTAGAGTCGACGATAAAGAAACCATAATTAATTGGGTGATATCCTCTTCAGAGAATAATGATAAGCTCTCAATCATTTCTATAGTGGGTATGGGTGGTCTGGGTAAGACCACACTTGCTCAAGACGTCTACAACGATCCAAGGGTGGAGTCTAGTTTTGACATCCTTGCTTGGGTTTGCGTTTCAGATTATTTCGAAGTTTTGAAGGTGACAAAAACAGTTCTTGCAGCAATCACTCGTTCAACTGACGGTGACATGTTGCAAAACCTACAGATGGTTCGTGGACGATTAAAAGAAGAGGTATTAGGAAAGAAAATTTTTCTTGTTATGGATGATGTGTGGAATAACGAACGTAAGGATTGGAAAGCAGTGCAAACTCCTCTGATGGACTGCGCCGCTGCTGGAAGTAAAATTCTTGTCACCACACGCAGCCTAGAAGTCGCTGATTGCATGCAATCCTATAGAACTCATGCTCTACAGAAATTGGAAGAGGAGCATTGTTGGAGGATATTTCTGAAACATGCATTCAACGATGAGAATCATCCGTTGGGACCAGAGTTTGAAAAGATTGGAAGGGAGATAGTGGAAAAATGTCAGGGACTGCCTCTTGCTGTAAAAGCAATTGGAGATATATTGAACGGAAGATCATGTGAGTCTGATTGGACAAATATATTGAGAAGCGAGATATGGAAACTTCGAGGTAGCGAAGTTCTCCCTTCTTTGCTACTCAGCTATCATCATCTTCCTTCTCACTTGAAGGTATGTTTTGCTTTCTGTGCCTTGTTTCCTAAAAATTTCTTGTTTGAGAGAGATAATCTAGTTTTGTTATGGATAGCTGAAAACTTTATTCAATGCTCTCAACACAACAACAAGAGCATGGAACAAGTTGGTAACAAATATTTTGATGATTTGGTATCAAGATCATTTTTTCAGCGATCAAATCAATGTAACAAGTATTATGTGATGCATGATCTTCTCAATGATTTGGCAAAATATGTTTGCGGGGATGCTTATTTTAGACTGGAAATTGAGAAGGAACAAAGTATCCCGAGAAGGACGCGTCATTTTTCGTTTGAAAAATGTGATATAAGGAATTTTGAAGGGTTGAAGGATCTACGTGAAGCCAGCCGATTACGCACGTTTCTATCGACGCCAGATAGATATTACGAAAGATTGGATTTTTCTCATCCTAACGATTGGAAACATGATTTGTTCTCCAAGTTTAGATTTATACGTGTGTTATCTTTGTGTGGCAACTATGATTTGGTAGAAGTGCCTGATTCTGTAGGCAATCTTAAACATCTCCGTTCTCTGGACCTATCTTGTACCCGCATTAAATTGTTACCTGATTCCACATGTTCTCTCTTTAACTTACAAATACTCAAGTTGCGGGGATGTAGATTTTTGAAAGAACTGCCTTTGAATCTGCATAAACTCGCAAAATTGTGTCACCTTGATTTAAGAGGAACTGAGTTGAGAGAGTTGCCCGTACATTTGGGAAAAATAAAGAATCTTCAGATATTGATGGGTTCATTCTTGGTGGACAAAGATAGAAACTTTAGTATCAAGCAGTTCAGAGAACTCAGTCTTTATGAACAGTTACGCATTTCAGATATGCAGAATATTGTGAATCCCTCGGATGCATTAGCAGCAAACTTGAAAAGCAAAATGCAGCTTCGGAAGCTAGAGCTAGAATGGAGCGAGAACCATTATGATTCAATGAAAGAAAAGGAAGTGCTTGAGCAGCTACAACCTTCGAAACGCTTGGAACAACTGAGAATCGAGAATTATGGTGGAACAAGATTTCCACGTTGGTTTGGAGATGACTCATTGTCCAATCTGGTTTCATTAAACTTGACCAAATGTGAATACTGTCTCTCCTTTCCTTCACTTGGAGTATTGCCATCTCTGAAGAAGCTGTCAATTGTTGGGTTTCAGTGTATAAATAGGATAGGTGAAGAGTTTTATGGGAGCACCTCTCCTTCATTTAAATCCTTGGAAGCCTTATCCTTTGAGGATATGGAAGAATGGGAGGAATGGAATTGTAAAGCTGTGACAGGTGCTTTTCCATGTCTTCGAAAGCTTTCCATAAAAAAATGTCCTAAGCTGAAGGAGCAATTGCCGAAGGAACTTCCTTGTCTGAAGAAACTAAAAATTCGTTCATGTAAAGAGCTTGTGACTTTTGCTTCTCTTTCTATAGCTCCAGACATTCAACAACTTGGAATCATGCTTATTGATGATAACCCATATACTCTCATGAACATAGAGGTATCAACACTTGAAGTGATTGGAATCCCCACATATGTCTCTCTTGAAGTTTTGAACATTGGTGGTTTCTCATATTTGAATATTCTCTGTCTGCTTTGCTCGAATTCTCTTCGGGATTTGTCAATTTCATTTAGCTGTGACTCTCTAACCACATTTCCACTGCACTTGTTCCCAAACCTCCATTCGCTTGACCTTAGAGGGTGTTGTAATCTACAAATGATTTCACAGGAGGAGTCTCATAATCATCTTAGGCACCTAAGTATTCAGGACTGCCCACAATTTGAATCATTTAACGGTGAAGGATTATCTGCACCCGGGCTGAAGACATTTACACTGAATGAATTGGAGAATTTAAGATCATTGCCAAAACAGATGCACACCCTCCTTCCATCTCTTTTGAAGCTACAGATAGGGAATTGTCCTCAGATGGAGTTAATCTCTGGCGAGGGTTTACCATCAAACCTAACATCCCTACGTCTCTCCAACTGCTCCAAACTCATGGCCTCACTCAAAGAGGCTTTGGGAGCTAACATCTCTCTGCGATCTTTAATGATTTCAGGAATGGGTGTGGAGTCTTTTCCTGATGAAGGAACGCTCCCACTCTCTCTTATTTCTCTACTCATCGCTGATTTTCCAGATCTCAAAATACTGAACTACAAAGGTCTCTGTCACCTCTTCTCCCTTGATGAATTATGGCTCATAAATTGTCCTAACATCCAATGCTTGCCAGAGGAGGGTCTTCCCAAATCCATTTCATCTATTATGGTTTATGGTTGTCCGTTTCTCACACATTGTTGTCAGAAACCAAATGGACAAGACTGGGGAAAGATTGTTCACGTTCAAGCAACAACTGTTCTGGATAAGTTTATTCTGTAAGTTATTTTTCTCCCTTCCACTCTTCCCATGTCTCTTGCTCTTTTTCTTTCCAAGTTGATATATATAACACATATGTATGCTGGTAAGTGATAATAAGTAAAAATAATACTTTATAATCACAATTATAAAATATTATTTTTGTATTTAAAAAAAGATATTATGTTTCTACAACTTATTGTTTAAGCCTTCATGTATTATTTTTATGTTTTTGTTCGAAAATCTACATGTATATTCTCTAGTTTAGATTGAACACGTAATAAGCAATTAATTTGTTGTATTATTACATTTCATTGTGTTAATTTCTTTGATGTTATTCTACTTCAAATTTCATGAATGGTGATAAATTCTATTATGCAGGGAATGATGGAAATTATCATGATTCTACAACTGAAAACCTGTATGCTCAGCCTGTTCAACCAATTTAAAAGAAGTCACGAATAATTTTGGTTAAGATTCTCTGATTTGATGTGGATACTCTGGCAGAAGTAAATTAATGTTGTTAAAAGTGGATAGGTTGCTGCAATCAAGAAGTTAGATGCCATTATACAGCCTCACAAGGAATTTTTAGCTAAAGGATATATGTGTGACAGTGTTAGATTAATTTTTTTTAGATCGTTGAAGTTGTTTGATTCCTAAAATTCACATGGTTTATGAATTTTTAAATTTGTTCAATGTTGGGATATTGTTGGATATTGCATCTATGTTCATTTGTTCAATGCTGGGATATTACTAAATATTGTATCTATGTTGGGTTGAAACTTTGGACTTCAATGTTTTAAATGCTCCTTACTGAAATTTTAAAATTAATCATAAGCACATAGGTCTCTCAATGCCAATGTTCTTATTTGAGTTTGCATTGATCTCTTCATAATATTTTACATAATATATAGTTTTGCCTTTCATTTGGTCAAATTAGAAAATGTTAGACCCTTGAATAAAAATGAGAGGGGAAATCAGTTGCACTGTGCAAGGGAACCAAATCTTACTTTATGTTTAGCTTCCTATGATGTGGATTGGATTTTTATTTTTATTTTTTTTCGGCTTTATTTGTTCGATTTTCTTATACTACTTTACCATGCACCGACCTTTTTGTTATTAATCATACTGTGTATCTTTTTACTCGAATGTTATCTAAATTCCAAAAGAAACTCTGCATTTTATAAGTTATTTTAAAATTTTTACCAAGAATCTAGTTTTCATGTTATACAATTTCCATACTTATGTGTATTTTGTATCACATTGTTATTATTTTAGTTTCAAAATCATATACTGATGTGTATATTTTGCAGTGATAAAATTTCTTGAATTCTATTCCAGCAAATATGTTCAACGCAGCTAATTGAATTTTATTTTAAACTTTATTGATTATAAATTTTGGTTTAATTAAGGTTATTTTATTATTTAAAAAACTAGTAAAATTTCATATTGAGTAACTTTCTACTTATTTCTTTATTAATTGTAGGAATTTTTAAAATGAATTTTTTTCAAGAGAAGCCTGATCATAAATCCACATTGTTAACTGTTCTAAATTTGTTGTTTTCCACATGAAGATTCTCTCTGCACCCAAGGCAAGAACCATGTCTTGTACAAAAGTTGGACAATTTAAATTGTTGCCGAAGTGTATGCACACCCTCCTCCATCTTTTTTACTATTTTTTATTATTGGTTATAATAATTGATCCACAATTGAAGTAACAGTTCATTACTCAAATAGTCTTGTGTAAGTTTACATGTTCAAATGCATTAATGAATATTTGTCATTTTATGCTTTTGAGAATACATTGGCCTCTAACATACTATCCTATTCTAATCACGAATGAAAAATGTATTCCGAAATTTATAATAAGTTTATTTACTTTGTTGTTTTACTGGAATTCACTAAATTATCAATTCCTATGCATGTACATTTCTAAAATTTTAAATTTTTTTTCTTTAAAAGTCAATATTCATGAAATTTTTGAAGGGCTCTCCTCAGCTATATGGTCTTCTAATTACTTAACTTATTTTTAAAATTTATATTTTCTTTGAGGTTATAAATGTTTCCGTTATTTAAAATAAAATATTTCAATCTAGAAGCTAAAAAACTTAATATATTTTAATTTTATTTGATAAAGTAATTTATTTTAATAATTATTAATATTTTTTAAAACAGTTATTAACATTTTTGACAAAACTATTTCAAGTAACTTTTATCTTTTTAGCTTCTAACAAAAATATTTTTTTACTTTTATCTTTAATATATTTTTATAATCTTATTATTTATTTATCTATTTATTTTTATAAGTTTAACATCATCTGATATTTATAATAATATTATAAATTTTGATATATTTATTTTTATTATCATAAAAATTTATATTTAAATTATTTAATATATGCTATTTATTTTAATTATTATATTATTTATTTTATTTTATTAAATAAAATATTGAACCTTTTGATAAAAAATAATATTATAAAAAATTATTTTTTAAATTTTTATTTGAAATTTATTTATGCAAAAATAAAAAATAAAAATTTTTATTCAAAAATTATTTAATTAAATTTTAATATATTTTTATTAAAAATAAAAAATATATCATATTTATTAAGTTTTTAATTTATTATTTAGTTATATATTTATTTATTATTTTATATTTATTAGTTCAATTTTTAGTTTTATCAAACATTTTAATTCTAACTAGTGATGTATCTTCAACTTTCTTCTAATTTTTTAATTTTTATTTAATTTATTAGCTAATTTTATCAAATATACCCTTAGTAAAAAATTAAATTATTGTGTTATTGATAACTCTTGTTTAAATTGTTTAATAATTTTAAAAGTTAAATTTTAAATGAATAATTATTTAATTCTTATACATTGCAAAGATTTAATATAGTTAAAAGTGATTTTAACTCCTAAATTTCAGTTCTAAATGAAGAGCTACATATTGAGAAATACGGTATTCAATATATTGCATTATCAAAATTCAACCCATAAAACTCAAAATCATATTTCATCAGTTAACATGACATCATTTATTTAAAGAATTAAATTAAAAAAAATATTCTTATTAAAGTGTTATTGGATAAGATTAATTTTATTATGTAAAAAATATTTATGAGATAAAATTTAATTTTGTTTGGTATTTATGAAAAAATCTATTTATAATTTATTTATTATTTTTTGTAAAAGAAATAACTTATTTAATATAAATAATTTTTTGAAAATTTGAGTAAAAATTATTAGCACATTTTTTTTATAATTGACCATGTAAAATCGATTATTGAAATAAATAATTTTTATAATTAATCCAAACATAATAATTTCTATATAATTTAATCTTATATCAATTGATATATTTTTCTTTCACTTAACATTTGATTTTCATATATTTACATAAATAAAATTAATTTAATCTTATTTACATAAATAAAATTAATTTAATCTTATATCAATTGATATCGTTGATTTTTCTTTCACTTAACATTTTGATTTTCATATATTTACATAAATGAAATTTGAAGGATTGTTGTCACTTTTGTATAGTTCTTTTTTGTTTTGATCCTTTCAAAGATGACATATATGTAGTAAATAAATAAAATGGTTGTAACCACATTTAACACTTCTAAGTCAAATTCTTTTATCAATTCCTATGATTTTATTAAAATGTTAAACAAGTCTTTACTATTGAAAATAAATTTACAATATTCTATTTTTTAATAATTCCTAGATTTATGATTTACCTAAATTTTTAATTCACTCCTAATTTACATTTGTTTTTGCACTCCTAATTTACATTGTTTTTGCAGTTAAGTTCCTCAGGTTTATATAAAAATATTAACATAAAAATTTGTTAATATGCATTTTTCGAGCTTCTCATATAGAAGAAAAATTAATATATTTACTATTTATACTTTATTTAACACACTTAATTCATATATTATTACGTAGAAACTATTATTTTATAATAACATTTAATTACAATTTATCTTAATATTTATAACTTGATTGAAGGTATTATGCATTTAATATTATTGTGGTATATTAATTCATTCACACAATGATATATTATGCATTTAATATTATTGTGGTATATTAATTCATTCACGCGAGCTTATCATATAGAAGGAAAATTAATATATTTACTATTTATACTTATTTAACACACTTAATTCATAGAAGGAAAATTAATATATTTACTATTTATACTTATTTAACACACTTAATTCATAGATTATTACGTAGAAACTATTATTTTATAATAACATTTAATTACAATTTATCTTAATATTTATAACTTGATTGAAGGTATTATGCATTTAATATTATTGTGGTATATTAATTCATTCACACAATGATAATTTTCTTAAAAAGAAATAATTCAAACTATGGTGCCGCATGACTAGGATAGGGGAAGATGCGACAAAAATTCCTAAATTAGATCTGAGCTTTATATCATTTTATTGTACACTGCAATAGTGCTTAAACAAATTTTTCCTGAAATAGATCTGAGCTTGACATCATTCGATTGCATACTGGAATAGTATTTAATCTTTTTTTCAGCTTCATTTTTCCTGAAACGTAGAAACTTCTATTTCCTAAAACTTTTCTAAAATTATGTATCCAATTCCTCTTTTAAAGGAAAACATAATTAAAAACCATTTCAAAACATTATATTAGGACATTGAAGAACTACTACAAACCAATGTGACTTAATCTCAAAGCAATTTTACATATATAAACTAAAGCAAACAGTAGAACATGAAATTTTTTAATTTATATTGACATAGACTTCCAGAAAAAGGACAAGAGGATACAAAATATCAAATAGTGGATTCCATCAGACTTGGGAAACATCACCAAGATTCTTCTAAGACTTTCTAACTTACTAAATACAATGAAAGGAAAAAAATCATGCCACAATATTACTATTTAGAAAATTAAAGTTCTCTATATTTGGTAGAAGCAAGTAGTCATGAACAAAATACATACGGAAGAAATTAAAAATCAACAAGTTGTTGGCAAACCCATCGTCAGACACAAACTTGGGCAGACTTACACACTTGAAAATTAGAAGCTCGAAATCGTCGTCTGACATTCTTATCATCCAAAACTTGAATCTCAAATGTGAAATACTTCTTTAGATTCTTGACAATCATAACCAGGAATGGAAGTTTTATACCAAGTGTTGCAGCTGGGTCAGCAGGGCATGTTATGTATGTGGACTGAATATTTGATCCAATTATTTCCAGTACATTGGATTGTATGTCTTCATCCTGTGGTCGTTTAATATGGCCATTCACAACTACAAAAAATGTCCAAGGCAAAATCAGTCACATAATATTTGCCTTGAACAATGAAAGACTGGAGCTACATCAAGCAAATCATAAACAAATATATTAAGACAAACAATTAACTATTTGGGACACCATTTTTCAAACATTAACCATCACCAAGAAAAGAAACAAAATCAACTGATAAGATTATGTTACTAAACCACCCACCACTAAAGCTTATAATAGGAAAGAACACAGGCAATCAAAGAGAATTGAATGCTGAATGTAAGAGAATGCACGAAGCAAACAGAGGGAGTGAAGGGATTTTGTAACACATTTACAGAGATGATCAAGGGATTTAGGAGGAAAGGTTGACCAATGTGACTATAAGAATGGGGATAAGAAGAGAGAAGAGGAAAAATAAGTAGAGGGCAGTGAGGGAGAGTGCAGGGTCTCTCAAAATACCCTGTGTTGTCTTTTTGTTTCAGTCTTTATCCTCCATTTGAGTCTATCCACTGGTGACCATACTGATACTCCTATTTTCAGAAGAATGACAAGTGTCTTCTGTTCCAGTTCCTAACTGGAATTAGAACTTTTCACCATTCTCTCAGCTACAAATGAGTGGCACAGATGGTGATACTGGTATTGTGGTGTTACACTTGGGATTAGTCAAGGGGCTAGTGCATAGCCCACCCTCATGGATGCTGGAGCTGTGGACCATGGTGAAATGTCAGGTTCCAACCGCAAGGTATGGAACTTAAGTCCGTCATTGAAAGTATGTGATTCTAATATGGGATTTATAAGATCTTATGCTCTACTCCAACTACAACAACTGGCTTTCATGATTCTACCACAGGAAGGCATTCAGTCCTTTTCAGAATAAGATAATTATTGGGTTGTTATATTGGGAAGGAATGAAAAATGTACCACATAATTATGCAGCAACTTGCAACACCTACCAAAGAAATAAGTTCTAAGTCCTATCTCCTGCCAGGTTGCAATGATTACTATATCCACTCAGGTTTGGCCAGAGTCAGACATTTCTGTGGATTTCATTGGAGTGTTACCAAAGACCCAGGAAGCTTCTTTCATTTCTGCCTTGTTTTATTTTTATCAAGCTTCTTTGCAGCAAACAAGCAAGCCTTCTTATTCCTACTAGGAGGTGATTTGCACGCATCAATTTAGGCCATTGTGCTCAATCACAAACTAAATTCTCAACAATACTATTTACAATTAGGTCTTATTAGTGGTTTCTCTATAAATTCTTATTAATCTTTCTCTATCTCTTTTCACCAAAATTCTTCTATTGAGGTTCTCCAGTTATTTCACTAGAGCCACAAGCAACCTTAAGCAAGTTTGTCTCATCTTCTCTTCTATACACTCTAATCCAACCTTCCTCCTGAATGCATGATGCTTCAAATTCTAATCGTTTTTCTTCTCTCATCCACGCATCTCAACATTCTTATTTTCATTACATTTTTTTTGGCTCATGTTGGCACTTCATTTCCCAGCATTCACTACAGGTGTAATCATAAAAAATAATTCAGAAGTATATGTTAAAATGGGCTACACGGATTAGAAGACATGATGTCTAAACTTAGAGACAAACTAAAATAGCATATTAGACATATACGAGAAACAATCACTGAATAAAGCAATCTAACAAAAGTACAAATTCCCTTTCAAAACAAGAATCAAGGAAATGCCAAAATTAATCTTCTTATATGCTCATGAGAAGCTAAAGCACTCTAAGCACCTATTTTACACATCAACCATTCATGACATGACCATGCAGGCAGCTCAAGGTGTGATCCCACCATGTGGGGATTGGTGAGGGTGAGTCACAGTGGGAATCTTACTATCTCACAAATAGACAATAAATAAAAGGACAAATACATTCATACTTCCTGAGATTTAATAAAATTTCAACAGTATCCCTCTCATTTTTTCACATTACTTTAACATCCCCTATTCACATAACTACATAAGAAATCAGGGATAGTTAGTGTAATTGATAAAAATATGCAGTGTTATGTTGTGCCATAAATTAAGGAAGTTTTGTGTAGGTGGTAAAGAAAGAGGGATTTCAAGTAAAATTTTATTAAACTTCAAGGGATGTTAGGGCAATTTTTCCTAAATAAAATTTTGAAAACAAGACTAAAGCATCATTTAAATGTAATTTTGGATCAATGCAAAGCAGTGTATTGAATTCAAGATAAGCTCAGAATTTCGCAAGAGGTGTGTATCTTATAAGGTAAAGTACAAAGGTATAATCATTAATCCGAAAATAAATGGTAGAAATTCTAACAATTTCATAATTTGCTATACATGCACATATTTTATCCCAATCTCAACCAGTAACTTCTCAATCAATGATTATAATTTTGCATTTTACCTCCAAGGTGCACCCGTAACTTTGAAGTATCCAAATCCCAAATATATGACCACCTAATGCTAATGTAAACCAGAAAGCACTAACCTTCTTTGTCCCATATCTGCAAAGGCTTACTCCTATATAAAGTGAAAAACAATGATAAATTTCAGTATCTTCATTATAGCAAACTTGCAAAATAGGAATGCGAAACAAACAGACGAAAACACAACATACCCAAGGCTGTATAATATGGAAAGAAATCCAGATTGGAATGTGTTCTTGAACATCTTCTGCACCAACAAAAGCCACCACGATAGCAAAATTTCAATCCAAAACAAAAGAAAAAAGAAAGTGGAAAACATACGAACACATATTTAACTCATAACTCCACACACCACAATCCTAACGGAATAGATTCAGGAAAGTAAAGAGAAAGGAGAAAGAAAAAAAAAATAATTGAAAATTATAATGAGCGAGAGAGATCAACGAAATCAAAGTATCAATCTGAAACCCTACAAGGTTTTACTTGTTGCAGAGGAGTTTCCAGAAACAAATTCACAAATATTTAATATAAAAATATATATAATTATACAAATTTATATTTTATATATTATTCAAGATAAAAAAATTTATATATATTATTATTATAATATTTTTATATTATTTAATATTTATTTTGTAGAAAAATAATATATATTATAATATTATATTATAAATAATTATATAATATAAAATTATATTATAATATTATAAATTTAATATAAATTATATATAAATTAATATTATGTATATTGAATATATAAAAATAAGATAAATAAAAATTAAATTATTTAAAATTAAAAAAATAAATTATTATTATTATGATAATAGTTATAATAATAATGATTATAATATAAATAATATTATCTAATATTATATATTTTATATTTTATATATTTTTTAAAAATTAATATATAAAATTAGTAATTTATCAAATTTTATTATTTATTTTATTTATATTATATAAAAATTAGATAAATAAAAATTAAATTTTATAAAATAATAAAAATATATTATATTATTATTATTATAAAATGATGATTCAGTTATGGTAAGATGATAAATTTAAAAATAAAAATATTTTAAAATAAAAATAATGTTCAATAAAAAAAATTTAATTTAAAGATTTGACTGAAAATTATTTTAAAGATACGTTAAAAATTATTTCAAAAATATTTTTGTTGAATAGATTTTATTTTAAAAATTAAAAACTGAAAATTTGTAATTATCCTAAATGAAAATTTAATAAAAAAAATATTTTAATTTTTATTATAAAATTTGTATGTTCTTTTTTGAAAGGGAAGGAAGTTAAATATTCTTTTGAAAATGTGTTATTATACTATCAATTTATATTATAATTAGACATTTGATTTATGTGTTATGCTATTTTTTTTAAAATAAAATTAACTTAAAGTATTATAATTACTTGAAATATTAAAAAATTAATTTATAATTATAGTAAATAATAAAAAAATATTATTATGAATTTTTAACCTATAATATAATGTGTAAAAATTGAAATGAGAACTAATTTAAAAATAAAAAATGGTAAATAAGTATAAATGAATGATAAATTATAAGGAAAGGGATATTTTAATTTTAGACAATTTAAAAATGGTTAATAAATCATCATTTTGTTGATTTATCTATAATAAATTAGATATAATTATTATATGATTAGTGATTATTCTATCAATGATAGGAATGACTACTTAGGTAAAAATTAAAAAATAAATGAATTTTGAATCAAAAAGAGAAAAAAAAACATAAAAAAACGAAGGAACGACAAAAGGACAAAAATGTTTCTTGAAAAAAGTCAGTACAATCATGTTAGTTAAGCATGCCTTCACAATAGATTAGAATTTTTTATATAACTATGTAAACTTAAGCACAATCATGTTAACCTTGGGAGACACAAAAAATGATCCAAGTCAACCATAATAATGCATGAAAGGATCCCAGTAGTCAACTCTGATAATATTGTAGGTGACTCAAAGCAGTCGTGACAATTGATAAGACAACTTAAGTCAACCTGATTTGCAACAAAAACATGCAAGGAAGATGGACATGCAAGGACGTAGAACTTTGTTGGATTACATGACATCCACTCATGTGGGCTTAAGGAGCAATATATATATATATATATCCTAGCATTGAAAGGTATTCTAAACTTTAAATTGAAGTTTGTTCTCATCAACATGATTTTGAACTCATTTAAATTCGAAAAAATGGCTTCAAAGGACTCATATCTCCACATTAGAAATTTTCTAAGACTAATAAACATCATCAAGATGAATGGTGTCACGTAAGATGTCGTATGACTACAATTGTTCCCTTTTTCATCATGGAGAAGATGGACGATTGGCAAAACTTTTTGTTTAAGGCATCCATTAATACCTAGGAGCAATTATAATGTCTATTCCTAAGGTAATATTTTCCACAGTCCATGCAATCAAAGATCATAGTGGAAATCTTCAAATTCATCCCATTCAAGAATGAGTCCCTGTATGAGGCTTGGGACTGTTTATAACCTTCTTCATATGTGCTCATATCATGGGCACCGATTACCCCATTTGGTGCATATATTTTACAACAATCTTTCCTGTGACAATAGAGTTGTTATTGACGCAGCTTCAGGTAGAGGCATTCTACATAGCCCCCCTGAAGGACATATAGGAGATCATAGGAAACTTGGTTGCTAATAGCAATCAATGGTGATCTATGAACAGATAAATGAAGATGAAGAACTCTCAACTAGCAGAAATATACTAGGTAGATCATCCTGTCATGATAGTCGGTCAAATAGAGGCTTTGAATAGAATAGGGACACAACCTTCCCCACTAGTCCAAACTCCAATTGCACCTAACCTTAGCCAGTGTAACTTTTGTAGCTCCATATGCCACAATGATGAAGATTGTGTGATTGAAGCTCATGTGACTCAATAAAATGAGGAGACCAACTTGATGGAAAATACCTATAAACCTACTTGGAAGACTTATCTTAACCTCTATTAGGAAGGATGTCAAGGTAATAATTTTTATACTTGTTATATTCTAATTAGATTGTTGTTGATTGCTCCTATGATGGAAATTGTATTTGTCTATTGCATGTTAAAATTTAAGGTTTCTAAATTCTATACTTGTTATATTCTCATTCCTTGGGTTATTACTTGAGAATAAGTAATGTTTAAGTTTAAGGTTATGATAAATAATCATTTTGTTGATTTATCTAAGAGAGATTAGCCATAATTATTATGCAATTAATGCTTATTCTATCATAATTCTACCTAATTTCTCTTATTTTTGTAGAAATGGTCATGCAAGTTAAGAATAAAAACATAGCTAAATTTTGGATAAAAAATATGATAAAAAGGACATAAAAAGATGAATGAGGGAATAAGGATAAAAACACCCTATGGAGGAAGCCAACACTCTGAGCACGCCTTTAAGTTTCCAACACAGTTGTGATAACCCTGGGAGGCACTAGAAATGATCCAATTCATCTCTAATGACACAAGAAAGAATCCTAATCAGCCCTAACAACGTTGCAAGCGACCTAGAGCAGTAATAGTGACTGGGGAGGCAATTTAAGCATATAGTTTGCAATGGAGGCGACCTTAATCCACACCTATAAAAGGGAGGCTACACCTTGGAAGAAAGACACCTTCTAACACCTATCTATACTTCATACCTCACACCTCCTGCCTATACCTCACACAAGGTCATATACCTCACACCTCTTTCCCTCCATTTCCATTTCCATTTCTTCTTTCAGCATCCTCCTATAGGATTTTGACAGGAGGAATCCTTGCATATAGTGTAAGTTGCAGACGCTTGCTAGTCTCGCTAGCATTACGATTTTTTATTTCTTATTTTTGGATTAGGATTATCAATTATTTTGGGATAGTTTATTTTTATTTATCATCTTTTGTATATGTAACTAACCTCCGAATCATGGAGTTTTGGTGAACCTTATGATGTAACTATTTGAATACCATTTTTCTATATAAATTATTTTATATTTTTATTATGAATGATTGCTTAGTCCTTTATCCAATTGTGTTACTTTATTGTGTTTAATCCATTAACAAGACTTAATTATTCTTATTGATCTCTAATTTTTTTGTGCAGGTGATCGTACCATCCCTTAATTGATGGAACTTTAAGCTAACTAATTCTGTGAGTTTTGGAGGATCAATCAGAATCCTAAGCTTTTAACCGATTATTAAATTAACAAATTCAAAGTATTTTATACTTCTTTTACTTATTTACCTTACATGATTATTGGGTATAGTACTTATGGGAAAAATTATTACTATTGCATGATAATTAGGTAGTAATAGCGTTAGAATAAGTGGTTAGCAATTGATGTTTAAATCATCTGTAAGGGAATTTCAGAGTAAAAATAAGTAAAATTATAGGAAAATTCAAAATTTCATATTTATCCATAACTTTGCATTTGTGTTCTCAATTTTTTATTTTTTATGCTTTCTAATTCTTATTTCTTACACTTGCAACAAATCTTTCCTTTAATGAGTTTAAAAGTTGAAATTTGAACTTTTCCTATAAATTGTTAATATAATCTTTGTGGGATCCATATTGAAGTCTAAAATACTCATTTTTACATTAATGAGTATAATTTCATATGGGTAAAATTTAGCATATATTTTTATACTCGCATTAATTTTTTACAATATAACATATATTTATAATATAAATTTTTAATTTACTAAATGAAAATACCAATCGTATCATAATTTAAAATGCATTATTAGAAGTATATGAAATAAAGATTATTTATTTGTATAACTTAATCACACATTTTAAAGTGTTAGATAACTATTAGAGTGTAAATTAAAAAAAATGTATGTTTTAATGGATAATATAATTGAAATTTAATTTTAAAAATGAGGTTATACTCTATAGTCATTCTTATAAAATTATGTAGTTATTGCAAATAATCTTTCTCAAATATTACTAAATATATAAGTCTATCTTTTAAGTTGTTATTTTTATTTTCTCAATTTTTCGAAATTGTGTTGCTTAAAGTTGTTCTATGAAAAATATAGTTGTTACTTTAGTTGATTGTTGTAGATATAGGAGAAGTATTATGGAGTAAAAAATGGAAATTTTATATATTTATTTACATTAATTAACTTTCACTAGTGTAACACCCTTAGTTTTACCTTTCAAATAATAAAAAATCGTATTTTGTGTCATTTGTTATTTTACTAATAACTAATAGAGACTTTTAGAAACTAATGAATAAAGTAGAAGGATAAGATATTTTGTGTCATTTGTCATTTGACCTTTTAATGCCTATATAGGCTTTCACTTTTAGTGAAGGTTTAGAGGTTTATAGGTAAGGATAAGGTAGTGTACAATTATGAGGCACGGAACGAAAAAATATTTATACCTTCATATAGGAAAGGATATTTGTAGCTCATGAAGTCCATTATGAGAAATTGTGGATGTTACATAGAGAATGGATTGTGGTTTTCAAGCATATCGATAATAAAAAAGAAGACAGAGAAGTCAACATAGGTAAACCTTATCTTTCTATATTAGTAACACTAACCTAGATCATCTACGGCTCAATTGGGTAGAAATCTTCTTAGGTGATTTAGGGATTGTTACAATGACAGGTAGTAATATAGAGCATATTATTTTCAATAGGAGTGATAGAAATCTGGTTAAGGCTATAGGTGAAAAAGTGGTCAATAATCAAGAAAATCTGGTTATTTCTTATTTGCTCTCATGCTCTCTAATGGCTTGAATAAGAGCCTTCTTAGACCGAAAGAGTGGAAGCACAAGGTGCACATGGAGAGTGAGTGAATTATCAAGAGTGAATCTCAACTGTTGTGAGTCTTATTGGGATGTGAGCAAGAGAAGGATGCTTGAATCCTAGAACTTCTGGAAAAGGTTCAAAGAAATGGAGAAAATATCAATCTGTGGAGAGTGAACTGAGTACCATGCTAAACATCAATCTAGCATCTGAAATCTAAGAGAGAAAGAGAGAGAGGAAGTGTGGTTCATTTTTTTATCCTCTACAAGGTGAGGGAGAGACACTAAATTTTTGGGCATGATCGTGAATATCCTCCAGCAAGAGAGATGAGAGGTTATGCTAGGCCTTTTGTGCATGAAAATATAATTGAGAGAGGTTGTGATTGTTGGAGGTCTAGGGGATGTATATGTGTGTAGTGCTTGAGGAAACAATTTTGGAGATCTCGAGGGCTATTAGAAGAGAGCCAAAAAGATGCACCCTAACGGAGACAAAGATGGAGCCATTTTGTATGGATTTGGTTGGAAGAAAAGATGAATCAATGAGGTATCCTCCCATAGAGTGTGTGTTATCTTTGGAAGGAGTGAATGAGTTCTTCTATATAAAATAAGTGATGGTTTTTGTTATTTAATAAGGAGGGGAGAAAGGATCTCTCGAATGAAATTCTAAGAGTGGGAATAAGAAAAATATTGTTGCCCTTAAGTGTGAAGAAAGGTGAGAATACAACCAAAACAGGAAGTTCCTAGGATTGTTGCTAGTAAGAGAGATTTGTTGATCGGGTGAGGGTGTGTGGGACTTATGCGTTGATCCATATGCGAAGAGAAAGTAAATGGAGAGAGGTGAGATTATAAAATAAGGGAGAGAGAATGTTGTTGAGATTTTTGCATGTGGATTCTTAGTGAATTTATGAAATCTAATTGAGTAACAATAGAATTTATTACATGAGTAGGAAAGATGGTGTTGTAGAAAGTGGGTGGAGGATAGACGCTTCATATGAGGATAACATAATGAGAATTTAAAGTAATTTATTAAAATTTATTATATGTTTTTTGGATTTTTTTAAGGAAGAAAGAATAAAATTTGTTGTTAATATTTTTTGTCCTTTTTCTTTAAAAAAGTTCAAAACAAATAAAATAATTAAATTCATCTAACTTGATTATTATTCTTTTTGAATTTTTCTATTTTTATTTTCAATAATTTTTTATTAAAAATAAAAAGAAATTAAGTTTGTAATAATGATCTCAAACATAATTAGATTCAATCTCGTCTTAAAAGATAGGAATTAAGATCTTCCTAGTTTTCCTTTTGTTTTTATTATCTACCTAAGGTCGCATAAAAATGGGAATACCCAATTAGACATGCTACACCTCATAACTACCAAGGTTATATAGCATCATTATTTGAGTATTCATAAATAATTGTTCATCCAACTAAATATATCTCCTAAAATACTTATTTATTGCAAGATAAAGGAACGATGATAGAAACGAAAAAAAAAATTTGAAAAAAAATCTAATCTTTGAGAAACTCAACAACTGTGGTGATAACTTTTCCAAACTCAACAATGGTGGAGGCTGACAAAAAATTGACAATGAAGAGAGAGAAACAATGATGATAGAATTTTTAAATTTGTGGATGGCGATAGTATGAACACGGTGCAAGAGGTTGAAGATGATGTTAACTTGGAGCACAATTATCTCAATCCTTCAAGTGGCACTTAAAGTACGATTAAAGGTGAAATTGAAATTTAAGTCACTTGAAAAATGGTTTCCCACAACCGCTCTCCAAGTGATGTGCTAATTGGACTTCTTTCACTCGAAGAGTGCTGATCCTTGTCAACTATTCTCTTATTTATAACTTTCAGTGTGATTAGTTAAAACCTCCCTCCAAGTCACAATTTCTAAAGGAGAAATTACATTGACACCCTATGACATTCATTGAAAAAACACTCAACATCCCTTCTATTTTTAAGCGGCACTAACCTTAGACATAGCACCATATATCATTCTCAATTATACAATTTTGCACAAACCTTTCTTAATTTTTTATGATATTATATGCATGAAAAAAGTTAAAGTGATGTAAAAAATAAAGGGATATCAACTATTTTGTTGATGAATTTCAAAAGGTGTCAATATAATTTGTTTATTTTTGAAACAATTTTTATTGTAATGTAGACAAGGTAAGAAAGGTAAAGTTTAGAACGAAGTTGAATTGATTTGGTTTGTTGAGTTCAACTTTAAGAAATATTTTAGCGTTATCTTTTCTCTTTTACCAATCTTACATATTAAAAAAAGAAGTTATTTGTTTGTAAAACAAGTGGATCTTAAACAATTGTTTATACTATTTTCATTAAAAATGTTTTAAGTGAGTTAAATTATTAACTAATTATCTTCACTTTAATAGCTACATAGATCTACATATTTCTAATAAAAAATGTACCATTCTCAGTAGAAATTGAAAGGAGATAGATTAAATTATACTTTATTTAAGTTTGATCAATTTAAAAATTAAGGTCAAAATTTAAATTTATTATTTGTCATAAGCTTTGTTTTGTTGTCAAAGTCTGACCTATTTACAAATATTTTTAAAAATTTACAATATATGAAAAATTAGTAAATAAATTTAAAGTCTAAATATATAAATTATTAAAAAGACATACAAATATATTTAAAATTTATAATATAAAAAGATCTATAAATACATCTAAACTTTTATATATATATATATATATATAAATGATTAAAGAGGTTTATAATTTTAATATATTAAAGTAAATATACTATATAGCTATATTTTATATTTTAATTTTATATATTATTATATAAATATATTATATATCATAATATATATTAAAATAAATTATGAGAAAATTAAAAATAAATTTTAAAGTATTATGAAAGAATGAAAAAGTCAACTTAAAGAAATAATACAAGAATTTAGTTTTGATAAAATAAAATCTTTAAAAAAAACTTTAACAAAATCTAATATTTTGTTTGGATGATATGAGAAATAAGAAGAAAATAAAAAAAAAGGATGGTTAAAAATAGAGTGAAAATAAAAAGAAAAAATAAATTGTTTAGATGAGTAAAAATAGAAGAGAATGAAAAAAAAATTCTTCTCTTATTCTTATTCAAATAAATAGAAAAAAAAACATTAATAGTATAAATTTTATTTTATATAAATTTATAAAAATAAAATTTATGTTTGATAACCATGTCAAATTCATGAATTATTTTAATAATTATATAAATATATTATTTTTAAATAATTTTTAAAAAAATCTTTTTTTTTTACTTTTTCTATTAAATAATTAAAAAATAAAAGTAGAATTTTTATGAATATGAAATGCATGAAATGAATGATAAAGAAAAAAATTATTTACTATTTAGTATTGAAATAATACTTATTGATAAATAGATATCACAAAAAAAGTTAAAAATTCTTATCATTAAAATCAATGAAAAATATATGGACAATACTGAAAGTGAAGTCTATAATAAAATGTTTCAAGATCTTATTTAGTATAATTAGGTTTGGTAATGTGTAATATAAAAATTACATTATCCTTCAATATAGTTTAAATTTAATAATATTTTATTTTTAAATATATTTTTAATATATTTAGATTATAATCACTTATACTTATTTTTCTAAAATTAGTAATAGAAAATATAAACAAATACGTACAAGGACATAATAACTAGTTATCATATATTAATGTCTCGTAAGGAATGATGAGTTTAAAATAAACAAAATTTACAATTTAAATACAGTAATATAGCATGAAATATATTATTATAAATTAGTGATCACAAATGAATACCATATCTATAATGTTAATTTTGAACGGATAACTGTAAATGAAATATTATCACATAATTATAGAAATTTAATTATTATGATTTTTCACTATTTTTAAAAAAGATAGTCTTTAATGGAACATCCATTAGCTTGTGCTATATAAATTGCACTTTCTAGGGAGAAAGGTATAAAAGCTCAAACAAAGGAAAAAAGAATTGAACAAGAAAATATAAGGAAGAAAGACAATTTTATATTGTATTTCAAAGGTAATATATTTGATATTTTTTTTCTTTTTCATCATGCAAGGTTGTTCTTGTCCTTTTCTCTTTCTTTCTTGCTAGAAATTCTGAAATGTTTAATATTATAAGTTATGCTATTTTTTGCTAAATATATTTTAGATGGGGTAATCACTTGAGATACAGATTAAGGAGTATATTGATAATGAGGTGAACAAAACTTGAATCATTGTGGTTTGAATTGACTAACAAGCTAATACAATTTATTTAGTTCCCTTTTTTCATATTAACATGATTCTAGTTATTAATTTATTTTTACAGTTAATTATTTCACTTTATAACATTATATGATCTTTTAGTTTTATTATAATTCTCAAACAATTGAATTTGGACAATGCAGAATTTAAATAAAAGAAAAGTGATGGAAGGAGCAGATCCAAACTCAAATCCTCCACAGCAAAATAGCCAGAATCGCAAAAAGAAATCATTCTTGAATGTATTTTGCTGTGCAAAAAAACCAAATGTTGGTGAAGATGACATTTCCAATCCTTCAGAAGAGTCTCCAAATTTTTCTCAGCAGCCAAATGATCCTACCCAATTAAACCCTTCTCTCTCTCAACATTTAAACCCTTATCCTTATGGACACTTAAATCCTTCTCCTTATGAACACTTAAATCCTTTTCCTTATGGACACTTAAATTCTTCACCCTATGGACAAATACCTCCTTACCAGCAATTTTATAACTCTTTTGGGTATGACACTACATACACAAATCCTTATGGGAATCATCATCCAACCAATGATTTTAGGACCAACACAATTAGACAACAACAAGAAGGAGATTATGCAGACTCTTTTCAAAGGGCAGCTGATATGCTCAATGTAGACAATCCAAATCATTGCATTGTTATGTGACTTTGAAGGTGTGGTTCAATTGGTAGTTCCATGGTGCTGAAGAAAGAAAGTAACTAGTAGTTGTTTTTGTTAGTTTTAATTAGGATTAGTTATGTTACCATTGGAAATTTTATCGTAATTTTGTAATTTTGTAATTTTTTTTTTAGGATTCTCTTATTATGATTATTATTATTAGGTTCTTAATTTTAGGGTATGAGAATGTTATTTTAGAAAATATTTTAAATGTGCTAACCTACATGCACATGGGTTTGCTAAGCCTCTCCTCTGTTTTCTGGTTTGAAAATGCCCAATGAGAATTTAACCATGAAATATATTAAATTGGAATTTGTGGATGTGTGAATTTGAGAAATACTTTGGATAAAATATATCCTAATCATTTCAATAGTTAAATTATATAGTAATATTTTAACAACTTATTTTTATTTATAGTTAACGATAGATTATAAATTTATACGTTAAAATAAAATTACATATTTTGTTGAATTTTTTTTAAAATATATAAAAACTAAAAATTTAAAAATAATTTAGTTTAAATAATTTGAAAATATTTTAATTTTCTTAATTGTATTTTAAAAATTAAGAAAAATAAAAAGTATAATAATAACAATTTAAAATTTTAATTTTTTTCGATTTAATTAAATAATATAGGTCGAATTGCTTTGGTTCTTAGAGCCTTATCTCAATATAAATCATTAAATCTTATTTTAAAAAAATTCAACCGTTTAATTAAGACTAAGCCACTTTTCAAATATGGCTCCGTCATTTCTTCTTATACTTGGGTTTCAGCAATTTTCTTTTAGCATATATCATCTTTTCTATTTAGTAATAATAATAATAATAATAATAATAATAATAATAATAATAATAATAATAATAATAATAATAATAATAATAATAATAATAATAATAATAAACAATATTAATAAATTAAGGATTTTTTAATTTTTAACATGTTATACATAATTTTTCTTATTTATCTTTTCCATGATTCCATTTTATGAAATTTAAATTTGTATAATTTTATATTTTATATTAAATAAAATTTAATTTTTGATTTTATGTAAAAAAATTTAATTTTGTATGTGTAACGTATTTTTTTGTTATATTTTTTTAACTTTAAATTTTTTATCATATCAATAAATATGAAGAAATAATATTAAACATTTTGATAGATTAATTTTTTTATATATTCTGTTTTTTTTAACATATATATATTATATAAATATATTTTTGTTATAAAAGGATTAAATGAGTTTTAAAAAAAAAATATTCTAAAATTACATATCCAACTTTGAGTAATGTTATTTTAAATGATAAATTACATATCTTCTTGTTTCATATTCTTCTCAAATATATTTTTCATAAGTAAATTTAATGGAAACTTTACTTTCAATACCTTAAACTTTAAGGTCTCGTAAGCATTGAAGAGATAGAAACAAACAAAATTTACAATATAAATACAGTAATTTAGCATGAAATATATTCCTTAAACAATGATGAGATAAAAATAAACAAAATTTTCACTTTAGATACAGTAATCTAGCATGAAATATATTCCGTTAGAGATGATGAGATAAAAGTAAACAAAATTTACAATTTAAATCTAGTAATTTAACATGAAATATATTCCGTAAGAATTAATGAGATAAAAATAAACAAAATTTACAGTTTAAATAGAGTAATTTAACATGCAATGTATTGGCAATTATGAGATAAAAATAAACAAAATTTACAATTTAAATACAGTAATTTAGACTGAAATATATTAAATAAATTATTACAAATTAGTCATGACAAAGAATACCCTATCAATAACGATAATTTAGACGGAACCGTAAATGAAATATTATCATATAATTATACAAACTTAACATAAATGTCATTATGATTTCTCGTTATTTTTTTTTTAAAAAAGATAATCTTTAATAGCATATCTATTTGCTTGCGCTATATAAACTTTACAAGCTAGGCAGAAAGATATAAAAGCTGTAACAAAGAAAGAGGGAATTGGATAAAAAATATCAAGGAGGAAAACAGTTTTATTATATTTCTAAGGTAATATTAATTTTTTTCTTCTTTTTCATTGTACAAAGTTATTCTCAACCTTTTCCCTTTCTTTTTTACTTGAAATCTTGGGATGTTTAATATTATAAGTTGTACTTTTTCTTGCTATTTTTTGTTTCATAAATATTTTTTAGATTGTTAATCACTTGACACACTGGTTAAGAGAGCATATTGAAGAGGTGAATGAAACTTGAATTACTGTGCTGGTTTGAATTATAATAAGTTTTCATTTAATTAGCAACCTAATTTCGCTGGTTTAGTTTCCTTTTTCATATTAATATATAGATTTGTTAGAGCTAATACACAATCCTAATATTTATTTTTCCTTTAAAATAACACTATTATAGTTATTTGTTTTTAGAGTTAACTATTTCACTTTTAACATTTACATTAAGTTATGAACCATCTATTTTTAGTCTTATTATTATATTTCTTAAACCATTGAATTTGGATAGTGCAGAATTAAAATAAAAGAAACTTGATGGAAGGAGGGGACCCAAACTCAAATTCTACACAGCAAAATCCCCAGAGTCCCAAAAAGAAATCATGCTTTAATATATTATGTTGTGGAAGAAAGAAAAGCAAAATTTCAAATTCTTCTGGACAGTCTCCAATTCCTTCTGAACAGTCTCCAAATCCTTCTGAACAGACAAATTATTCTCCTTATGAGAAGTTTCTTTCTGGACAAAAAACTCCTTCAGTGCAGTCTGATAACTCTCCTGAGCATGGGATTAAAGACATATATGAATATCCAACCAACAATATTAGACAACAATATGAAGTAGTTTATGCAAACCCTTTACAACAAGCAACTGAAATTTTCACTGAAGATAATCCTCCTCAATGCTATATTATGTGACTTTAAGGGGTGTGGTACAATTTGTAGTTAGATGGTACTATATAAAAAAATAACTAGTTGTTATTTTTTTTTAATTCTAGTTAGTAGTATGTATGTTATTATTGGAAATTTTATCGTAATTTTGTAATCTTTTATTTATTTATTTTTAATATTCTCTTATTATTATTATTATTATTATTATTATTATTAGGGTTATTTTAGCAAAGATGATCCCTTTTGAAGGCATTGAAGTTAATTAATAAGCATATGTGCTAACCGACATGCACATGGACCTTGATAAGTTCTACTCAGTTTTCTGGTCTAAAAACGCTCATAACAACTTAACCATGAAAACGCATTTAGCATATTGATTGGAATGAATACGCGGTTGTGTGAAATTCGTGCTATATAAAATAACTCATTAATTCTATATGCCCATGAATATTGAAATGATGCAAAGATCATATGCATATTACACAACACACACATAACTTAGTCCTTTGACATTGTGGAAGATCTTCAAACTTTTGCAAATTTCAAGGTTGACTATGAAAGAGTACAGCTAATTTGTCGTTTGTGAAATTCAACTTGAAGTTTTTATGTGAATTTTAAAAGATGAATTCCGAAGCTAATGACCATGCCATGGGGCTGACCTTTGTAGAATGTGCAATGTGCTTATCCGAAGCTTCTTTGTAATTCAAGATTAAAGAATGCGTCACTGTGACAGAATATAGATTTAAAGTTCTAGTGGGAGCTTTGATTATCATAATGGTCACAGTATTCTGTTCCAAGTTATGTAATGTACTTACTTAATTTCAACTATATATATATATATATATATATATATATATATATATATATATAGTTTTTTTACCACCTAAGTCATATGAAAAAAATTCCTATAGTTATTCTATGCTAACAATCCATGATAATTTTATGGATGTTGCACTGAGTTGTTGTACTTAACTTCTCACATGACACTTTTCAATATTTTTATTTAAAAAACAATAATTTAAATTAATTTTTTAATATTCATACTTTGTTTAATTTCTTCTTAATTAATGACTTCGAAATGGATTGCTGCATTAAAAATTTAAAGAAATTACTTTGTTGCTTAATTTTAACTAGATATAAAACTTGCAAATCTATATTTTATCTGTATGTATAATCCGTTACGTTGTTTTTTTATACTACCTTAATCATATGGAAAAATTTCCTATACTTTGTATATGCTAATTAACATCTCAAATGAAGCTTTTCAATATATTTATTTTTAAAACAATCATTTTAATTAAAATTTCGTTAATATTGATACTTTGTTTAATTTTTTTCTTAGTTATTGTTTCGAGCTGGAGGCCTGCATAACAAATTTGGAAAATTTACTTTGTCGCATATAATGGTACATCCGAATTTAAATATGATTATATTATATTTCTTAAAGAATACCTATAATTATGTAAAAAAATATTAGCACATAATATAAATAAAATATAAGGTGTAAATAGTTTAATAATTTAAATTTTAAATATAAACATTTATTAGGAAAAATAATCTACTTATCACTATTCGAGGTGGTTTCTAGTTTATGATTTAAAAATTAAAAATTAAATTCAGTTTTTAATTTTAAAAAACTTGTGAAAGAAATTAATCAACTAACTCTTTTTTTATATTTTTGCTATAAATCTACTGAAAATAAACACATAAAAATTTATTAATTAAAAAATAAATACAAAATAAAATTATTTTAAAATAATAAAAAAATTTAAATTTAAAAATAAAGTTATTGTTATTATTATGATTGTCGTTATTATTATCATTATCATCATTATTGTTGTGATGATAGTGGCAGTGATAACATGGTAATGGTAGTAATAGTTATATCGAAAGAGGTGCAATGGAAATGATGATGGTAGTGATGTTAATAGTGTGAGATAATGGTGTTAACAATGTTAGCAGTGATGGTTTAGTTAAAATGATAATGGTAGTGACAATAGAATAATGGTGATATTAAGAGCCATGCTGTTTGCATTTCAAAAGATAAAAATATTTTAAAATTAAAAATAATTATTTAAAGATCTATTTTTGTTTATTTTAAGAATTGTTAAAACTACTTTAAAAATATGTTAAAAAATAATTAAGAACTATTCTAATTGAAAAGTATGAACGAATACAAATGATCTTTCATCTTTTCGTTTCCAGGAGAACTTCTAAAATGAGAGAAATCAAAGAAAGAAACATACCAATTTAATATGATTTGGTACTATCTCCCCTTAAAATAATTCTTATTACCACTTCCAATTTTTTCATAGAGAAAATTTCAAACTCTTCTTACAATTTTTAACACACAATTTATGTACATCTCATGTATACTCAAAGGATTATATTTTTGTGGTGACACCTAACTACTCAAGTTACAAGTTACAAAGGACTATATTATTATAATTGTAGTGATAAAACTTGTACAATTTTTTTTTTATTTATAATAGTTTTCTATTTCTTTCATCTTCAAGTTATTTGATGAAGAATTTAAATGAATAGTATCTAAAACATAGATTTTGTTTTCAAATATTCTTTGAAAAGCAAGAATCAAGATCTCAACAGAGTCTTGCTTTCCTTTTATAATAAAAAGAGATATTCATATATTTGCTATAATTGATAATCAGTAAGCTCATAAAATATTAAATACAAATAACCAATAATTTTCAATGAATGAAATTTAGTATAGTTATCATTAACTCACATCCATACTTTTATTATGATTGGTTCCAAACTTTTATCATAAATTTTTCTTGTTCTAAACTAGAGGTAAGACTAACCACAAATCAAATGGTTATTCATCTTTATTTTAAATCTTATTACTAAATCACAAAATTGTTTATAAAATATGATGTTGATGCTTTTGTGAAGAGTTGAGTTACATCAACTTGGTTCAAACACAACTTTCAAATCCTTCACATTGTATCATTCCATAAAAATATTTTAGACTTTGTTTCACATGATATCCACAATTTATACAAGATTGTGCATTTTTTAGTACCATTTCCTTTTTGAAGAGATTAATCTTAGAAAGAATTCTATATAGTACTAGCTATCAGACAAAGATATTCAATTTAAAATTTACCTTCTAATCTCACACTATATATATTTGAAGGGTTACCATGGCATTCTCAATTATCCTTCATATTTATTTGCACTTGTATGAAGGAAACAAATTTCTACAAAGCATTTGTCTAATTAATTTTATAAAGAAAAAACTTTCTTTCTCAATTTCATTTCCATCCCTATTGTTATTCTCTCTATTTTTTAAAGTTGGAAACATAGTATAATTTGAAATGTTTTATATAAAGAAATTTTTCCTACTCATATATTATTTTAAAAGTAAATATTCTCTACATTTTCTATCCTCTTTCTCTATGTTTTCTTCTTTCGCTATTTTAATGATTTACTTATAATTTTAATGTTAATTTTTTAAAAATATTTATATTTTATTTTCACTATTTATTTATGATAAGAAGTGAAAAAATATTAAATAAAAAATAAAAATATACTAAAAATAAATTAAATAAAAACTGAAAATATATTAAAGCAAGTGATGATTTTTTTTAATATTTAAATATTTAATTAATAAAATAAAATAAAAATACAGTAAAAAATTTAAAAATACTAAAGAGTAAGGTATGTTTTTCTAATACTAAGCTGATCATTATCTTTTGTTAGATACTATTTAGTAGCTTGAAAGATAATATTTTTGATTAAAATTTATTATGTTAAAGAATAAAAATATTCTATATGTTTACTATTCAATGATTACAGTTTTTATTTAGAAAAATTATAAAATAATATATATAATTATAATTAAACGTAGAATACTATTAAATACTTTATATAATAATACTTAATTCATAATCATGTTAATTTTAGGAAGTGAGTATGCTATTTTAGCAAAAAGTTCCCTTTTGAAGCCATGAAAGTTAATTAATAATAAGCATGTGCTAACCTACATGCACATGGCCTGTCTAAGCCTCTCCTCAGTTTTGGTCTTAAAAAGCCCACAAAAATTTAACCATCAAAATTGATTGGCATACGCGGTTGTGTCAAATTTGTGCTATATAAAATAAAATAATTCATTAACTCTGCATGCGATTGAATATTCAAATGATGCAAATAGTATATGCATATTACAATGACACATCACACACGTAACTTAAGAAGGCCTTTGACATTCACAAACATCTTCAAAAAATTTGCAAATTCCAAGGTTGACTCAGAGTATAGCTAATTTGTCGCTTGTAAAATTCAACTTGAACTTTTTATGCCAATCTCAAAGGGTGATTTCCGAAGCTAATTAATGACCATGGGCTCAACAGTGTAGAAAACTAATAATTAATTTATATATTAAATTTTATATTAATTTACATTTTAAATTTAAAAATTAATAAATTTTATATTTTAAAAAATATAAAAAATTGTATAATTATAAATAAAATTAAAATGAATATAATATATTTTTTATATATATGATGATCATTTTGTTTGGTAAAATATAATGTATGGTGAATCTAAAATTAAAATTTATTTTCTACGATTTTATGTATAATTATATTTTAAAAGAATTTTTATATAATTTTTTTTTAAATTTTAATTATCATTATTTTTTATATACTTGTTTCAGAAGCCTGATGCAAAATGACTTAATAGAAAAGTTATATAGCATTGTTTTTTAAGTTTTCAATAATTCAATCAATTTTATTTAATGTAGTGGTAATTTTTTTTATATATAGTTTTTTTTTTTGTAATTCAACGTAGAAGAATACGGCTACTGTGCCAAATAATAGATTTTAAATTCTAGCATGAGCTATGATTGTCTAATGGTCACATCACATTATTCTGTTCCAAGTTACGTAATGCACTTAATTTCAACTAGATATAAAACTTGCACATCTATACATTTTATTTATACATAATCGTATATGTAATTTTTATACTACCTTGATCATATGGAAAAATTAAATTCCTATATTTTGTCTATGTTAATGATCCGTGATATTAATTTTATGGTTGCATGTAGCACTGAGTTGTTGTACTTAACTTCTCACATAACATTTTTTAGAAAATCATTTAAACTATAATAGCTTCATTAATTAATATCTTTGTCGAACTTGTTAATTAACTGGAATTTTTTGAATTAAAATTTTAAAAGAATTACTTTGTTGCTAATAATGGTCTTCAGATTCAGACATATATAGATTGCCTTTCTTAAAAAATACTTATAATATTGTAAAAAAATTGATTAAAACATAATATGAAAAATAATATATATATATATATATAAATAAATTTATAAGTTATATTTTAATCTTAAATATTTTATTTTTAAAAAGAAAACTATTAATTTAGTTCTTTAGAATTTTTTTGTTACAGTTGTCACGGTTAAAAATTACACAAATATTCACTATAAAATAGACTTATTTTAATGATAATTTTAAAAGATAAATAATGATAATTTTAATTTATACTTTTTTAACGAAATTATATTTATAAAAAATATTTTAATAAAAATTTGTGTAATCATTATAATTTAATATAATTTCTATCAATTTATACTACCGTTAAAAAGTATTCTAACGGTACAATTATTTTTTTTAAGTGATTATGTATTCACAAAGCCTCTATTAAATTATTCCAAAAAATCGTATTACAACCAACAAAAGGATTCTAAGATAGATAACCCTACTCCCAATTCTTAAAAAAATTATTTACATTAATTCGGTCATCCAAATATTTGTAATGTGCAAGCAAATGTTTAAATATTAAAAAATACAAAATAGTTCTTATTTTAATGTATTAACTTGATAAAATAATTTTTTTATACCATTGGAAGGTCTTATTTAGTATGACAAATATTTTAAGAATTTATATATTTATATAGATTTTGGCAAGGACCAATCTTTGTTGGCAAAAGAAATTGCAACATAACATTTTACCTCTCAGATTTTATATATTTATATAGATTTTTAACATTGGTCTTTTGGTAAATCACCTTACATTTATGATTAACTTGTTTGCATTATAAAGTAATTTATGATAAGGTATATATATTTTCTTTTTCAGAAAAGTGTAAATGGGTAAAATATATGAACAAGTTGTGACCGTTGACATAGTGAGTCAATGCTAAACTTCTCCAACTCAATTTATTCTCTAACTTAACTATGTACTCAGTCTTGAATTTATTCTCTAGATCTCAATTCTTCCTTTATATTGTTATGGTTAAATCTCTTAAATTTAAAAAAATTACAAAAAAAAATTATATGATGATAATTTGATATGCTAGTTTTTGTTAGTATAATTTTTATCTAATAAAATTTACGTCGATGATATTTCATAAGGGGATTAAGTCCCACGTTGCTTGACCAAAGATTTTTGGTAGGCTTTATATATGGGCTACTTGTTGGCTTGTAAACAAGCAAGTAAGACACGTACCCTTGCATGCATAAGCTTCATCCAACTCAGTTCAAAACTAACAAAAACCTATTTATATCAATAATTTAATTTTATTAAATAAAAATTATAATATTAGAGATAGCTTTATCTCCTAATATATTTTTACTTTTATATAATAAATAATAATTTTATAAAAAATTAAAAATTAAATAAAATAATTATTCAATGAAATTTTTTAGTTAGTCATAACAGTTAGGTTGATCTACTACAAAACTCTAATAATTTCAAGTGATTTAGACGAAAACAAATTAAAAAATTACTTATCTGAGATATGTTATTCACAAAATATAATTTTACAACTGCATTTACATAATTATGTTTCTCTCATCTTTTTATGCTAATTAAATTTTTTTATATTATAAAAATATAATTTCTCTATCAATTTATAACAAAAATATCATTAAATAATGACATTAAAAATTCAAACATTTCATATACAATTATATTAAAAAAAATTAAAAAAGCATCATACACAATAATCTAATTCAATTCCAACATAATTATGTACATTAAACATAATGGGGGATATAAATAAAAAAATGATTACAAAAATACCAATCTAAAGGTCCTCCTTTAGATTTGGTTCAAAGCCATGTTCCCACCGTCTACAATGCATTAATTCTCGCCCCTTTTGTTTCCTCAATAATCCTCACTCTCATTCATGCTTCATCTTCACTTAATCTCAATGCATCTATATATAAAACCCTCATATTCCAAAACAAACACACCAACCAAAGCCTCAATATATTGTTATCAATGTTAAGTTCTTCACCAATGTCCTTCTTTTCTTTCCTCCTTTTCCTCTTTCTCCTTATACCATTACTCATAGCTCAAGCTCCATCACCATCTCCAAAACCTACCCTTCCTTCATCCTCCATTTCAGCATGCAAATCCACACTATACCCAAAACTATGTCGTTCCATTTTGTCCTCTATACGTTCCTCACCTTCTGACCCTTACCACTTAGGAAAATTCTCTATCAAACAAAGCCTCAAACAAGCCAAGAAACTAGCCAAAGTCTTTGATGACTTCATCAAAAAACACAAATCTTCTTCTTCTTCTTCTTCTCTTAACAATGAAGAGATTGGAGCACTAGAAGATTGTAGCAGCCTCAACAAGCTTAATGTGGATTACTTGGAGACAGTGTCACAAGACCTGAAATCTTCTGATTCGTATTCATCCAACACAATGTTGGTGGAAAATGTTGAAACTTATCTAAGTGCGGTGGCCACTAATCATTACACTTGCTATGATGGGTTGGTGGTGGCTAAAAGCAACATTGCTAATGCACTTGCGGTGCCTCTAAATAATGTCACACAACTATATAGTGTGTCACTTGGCTTGGTCACGCAGGCTTTGAAAAAAAACCTTAAGAAACATAAGACTCGCAAACATGGTCTTCCCACTAAGGATTATAGGGTTAGGCAACCACTTAAAAAGCTCATGAAGGTAACTAATTAATTTCTTTCTGTATTTTTTAATATTTTTTTTTTGTTTCTTTCTTCTTTTGGGTTATCTTAAAGTTTTTAGAAAAAATATGTTGTTGATTTTTATAAACATGATGCAAAAGGATTTGATTATAGTCCTTTAAATTTTTTTTTATCTAATTTTGATAATTTTGTTAATTTTCTTAAAATGAAACTATTAAAGTTAGTATAGCATGGTTGGATATATGTTGTGTGGTTATTATGTAGAAATAGAGATTATTTTAAGCATTTAAAAATTTAAGATGACAAAAATAAAATATTATTATATATGATTAAAATTTAAAAATATATTTAATTCATTTTCTTTCTCTTTTGCTATATTTTTATTATTATTATTATTACGCTGCAAATTTTCATAAATTTTATTTCATTTAAAATATATTTGAATAAATTATTAACTAATTAATACTTATTTAATAAATGTTTATCATATATAGTTTTTTAAGAGTTTGAGTATGCAGTATTGCACAAATTAAAATTAAGTTCTCCCCTATAATTTGTGTCACCCACATCTACATATATCTTAAGTATAGACATTGAGTTCTCAAATTTGGATTTTTAATTTATATATCAAAATATCAAGAAATAAAGCTGCATGAGTTCTCAAATTTTTAATTTATATGTTTGTGTGATAATTTTTAGCTAGTACATTTTTAAGAGAACACAATCAATTTGTTCAAACAAAACCACAATTAAACATGTATCCACATTACAGTGTCAAAAGCTACACCAGGGTCACAATAAATTAGAACTTTTGAGTCCGAGTCTTTTTCAGGTTGGAAGATTAATTGGGTAGTTTCAAAATGTAACAAAAAGTCAAGTCAACCAGATCCAAGGATTGGTCGGTGTAGGTCAATCAGTCACGTGGGTTCTTGCTTGCTCTGTCAAATGCAATAAACTATGCACGTGCAACTCGCAAGTAACCCAGCTAGCATCTCCTGATATATATATATATATATATGTATGTATATATATATGTATGTATATATATATGTATGTATATATATACCACATGCCGTTATATATATACACACCTTATTATATTGAAGTGATTTTTAGCTATATTCTGTTGATATATGAATTTTAAATTTGTACAAGTTTGATATACATAAAAGAAAGCATGAATATTTTTCTATTGGTATATTCTTAAAGACAAACGTTTCCTAGTATAGTAAAAAAATTGATTAAAGAATTAAAAATACAAGTCTTTTATTAGATAGTGTAACAGTTTTTCTTTGATTTTTAATATATTTCAACATAATTTTTATAATTTTTTTTTATTGAACAATGTTGTAAACACCATGCTTAACCCATTTTATAAGCTTTATACATGATATAAAAGTAATGATTTCTGTACCATAATGTCATTTTCCACTATTGTTAATTGAAATCCTAAAATTTGCTGCAGCTTCTTCGCACAGATTATGATTGTAATAAATCATCCAATTGTACAAGAAGCGAAAGGATTCTTGAAGAAAGTGAGGGTAATGGAATTTTACTGAAGGACTTTTCAGTAGTAAGCCTTGATGGCACAGATAATTTCACTTCCATTGGAGAGGCTATTGCTGCTGCACCTGATAATTTAAAGCCAGAAGATGGCTATTTTCTTATATATGTTAAAAAAGGATACTATGAGGAATATATCATTGTTCCCAGTAAAAAGAAGAATATCTTGCTTATTGGTGATGGAATCAACAAAACTTGCATCACAGGAAATCATAGTGTTGTGGATGGTTGGACCACTTTCAATTCTTCAACCTTTGGTAAGTAAATAGATATATATTCTTTAGTTTGAAAATTCAATGCAGTGTTCTCTACAAAATAGCATACATACACAATTTTATAATTTCAGAGACTAAAATACATTTTTATAATTTTAAGAATTAAATTGACTGATAGTTATATTTTCAAAGACTAATTTGATGTGTTGCTCATACCATAAGACCTTAAATTTATCATAATGTTAATCAATGTTTTTTTTTTAACTTTTGTAATGAATGAACAATGTTTGTTAATCTTCCATGAATATAACTAGATGCAATGTGTTTTATGTGTAATGAAGCTGTCTCTGGAGAAAGGTTCATTGCAGTGGATGTGACATTCAGAAACACAGCTGGTCCTCAGAAGCACCAAGCAGTTGCAGTGAGGAACAATGCAGATCTCTCCACATTCTACCGTTGTAGTTTTGAAGGGTACCAAGATACTCTCTATGTTCATTCTTTAAGGCAATTCTACAGAGAATGTGACATATATGGCACAGTGGATTTTATTTTTGGCAATGCTGCAGTGGTGTTCCAGAGTTGCAACATCTATACCAGAAAACCAATGCCTAATCAGAAGAATGCTGTTACAGCACAAGGGAGAACTGATCCAAATCAAAACACTGGAATTTCAATACAGAATTGTAGGATTGATGCTGCACCTGACTTGGCTGCAGAGTTGAGTTCATCCAAAAATTACTTGGGTAGGCCTTGGAAAGTGTATTCAAGGACTGTATATATGCAATCATATATTGGAGAACTAATTCAACCTGCTGGATGGTTAGAGTGGAATGGCACACAAGGGTTAGATACCCTTTTTTATGGTGAGTTCAGTAACTATGGGCCTGGTGCTGATACCAGCCAGAGGGTACAATGGCCTGGTTACAGTCTATTGAGGGAAACTCAAGCTTGGAACTACACTGTGTTTAATTTAACCTCTGGGAATATATGGCTTCCAGACACCGATATACCTTACTCTGAAGGACTATAGATTAGGTAATGGAATTCAATTATAATGGAACAATAATATGTTTTATTTGATTCACTATTTGTTAGGTGTAAAGTAACTATATATATCTTTTTTGGGTTTTAGAGAGAGATTTAGCAAGGGATGATGAGGGTGGATGAAATTCAAAAATAAAGTTAGCATTATTGATTATTTTTTAGGCATTTGAATAAATTGCTCTATGCAAAGGTTGTAATACCAGATTCATGTGGCATGACTACTACAAACAAGGGTCAGCAGAATTGTTGATTCCTTTATGATGAGTTTTATGCTTGGAGGTTATATATATTTTAAATAAGGCCTTAACCTTCTGTGTCATTATAATTTCATTTCAAGCTTGAACTTCAATTTTTTGTTATCAAATTAAAAGTAAATATCATATTTTAAAGTTTGTAGAAGTAAATTTACTAGAATTTATTTAGAGAACATTTAAAAAAGCTTATATGGAGTTGTGAAAATAATGTATTATAAATTCTTTTTAACTTATTTCAATAAGTTACTATTTAAATTGATGACAAATTCTCATATAAATACATCCTATCTGTGTATAACTACGCTACAATCTCAATGCAGCCTACTTCTATATATGTGCATAGAGAGTTTCATGCACATCTAAGAAAAGGAGAGTAAAGGGATAGAAGTATATAAAAAAATTGGTATGAAAATGGGTACTAGGAAATGCTAGTGCCTTTAGTATAGGTTCAAAGAGTTTCAAAAGAAACCTCAAATTGAATCAATCAATATATAGTGTCAAATTAATAATTAAAAGAGAAAAACCAATGTGAAAGGAAAAAATAACAACATTACAAACAAATTCAACAAAGGAAGGTTCTCATCATATGAGTCAAAGTTGTCACATGGAAGATTTAAAGGGGGCACCAGAAGCCTGAATCCACTTGTCCCCTGAAAGAAAAGCCTTAACAGTAAACATGCTAGCTTGTTTAGTTGTAATGGTTTTCACACCCTTCCACTTCACTCTATTCTTTGTTGAAGCACCTGGTCCAACATTCTGAAACTCAGCATAAAATATGGTATCTGGTGCTGAGTTCCCTACCCAAGGTAACCATCCATTTGGGTTAATAAAACTTCCTAATGTGGATTGCATGAAAACTGTGGTTGAGTAATTCTTCCAGGGTCTTCCAAGGTATGTTTGGACAGAACTCAAGTTCCCAAAAGGTGAAATGTTGCAATTTTGAATTGAAATTCCTGTGTTCATGTTAGGGTCAGTTTTGCCCTGTGCTGTGATTGTGTTCTGCTGACCCTGCATTGGTACCTTTGGCAAAATGTTGCAGTTTTGGAATACAACTGCTGAGTTACCAAAAATGAAATCAACTGTGCCATAAATGTTGCATTCTCTATAGAATTGGCGATTGGAATGTGTAAACACCCATTTATGTCCGAGGGCCCCCAATTATAAAATTAATCAAGAAACCAATAAATAAATACTAAGTTAAAAAGAAAAAAAAACAAAATTTGGAAATAAAAAATCAGAAAATTAAAATATTAATAAAAAACAGAAAACAAATTAAAAAACAGAAAACAGATTAAAAAACAGAAAACAGATTAAAAAACAGAAAACAGATTAAAAAACAGAAAACAGATTAAAAAAACAGAAAACAGATTAAAAAAATAGAAAACAGATTAAAAAATAGAAAACAGATTAAAAAACAGATTAACTAAATAAAAAAATAAATAAATACATAAATGAAAAAAAAAACAAAACAAAAATACCAAATCTGGAAAAAAATAATGTAAAAACAGAAATAATAAAAATAACAATAAAACCCAAATTATAAAAACAAAAGATAATAATAATTAAAACAGAATATAAAAAAAACAGAATATTAAAAACAGAAAAACAGAAAAGAAACAGAATGAGAAAAACAGAAAAGAAACAAAAAGAAGAAAAACAGAAAAATGTTTTTATAAAAAGGGGAAAAATAAAAAGGAAAAAGGGGATTTGGGAAAGATTATAAAAGGGGAGCAGAGAAAGGTTGGGGGATTTTTTTTGGGCTTTTTGCTAAGCTTTTGAAAAAGGACGGGGGCAAAGGAGCGATTTAACGAAAAGTGAGAGAACCATAGGATCATCAGCAGAACTCTCAAGGGGGAATCCTTCGAAAGACAGAGTAGGAAATTCCAGAGAAAGAAGGTTCCTCTGGGAAAGTCATCAAAAGATCGACCATAACAAGGCCTCGCAAAGATCTTGGAGCGTCACTGATCACACGCAGGTTGGTACTCCCTTCACAACTTTTTACCAAATCTTGCATGGATGCTTATAGATCTTAGCCATGGTGTTAATATGCGACAACATGTATGCTTGAAATTACTGTGTAAAGATTCGGTCCATCACACCCAATGTGCAAAGAAAAATCTGAGTTATAAGTCAAACCCGGATAAATTTGCAAAAAGTTGGTAGAGAACAAATTCATGAAATTAAATATGGATCGATCAAGAACTAGCTTACACCTCCTGATTATCTTCCTCCTTCTTATGTGTGAAATCTGGTCCACCACGTAAGCTATAGTACGATACAAATCCATGGTAATTAATCCCTCATAAGCCAAGAAATCTGCACAAGAACCTTCATTCTGTGGCTTCTTTTCAGAACATCTAAACTAAGCTCGAGCATACAAAAGACCCACCAAGAGCAACAATTATTCATTGACTAGAAGCAAACATCTTCCAATGGGTTCTGATTTAAACCCCATGTGGTTAATTCTGGTATGCATAGGGGACGTCAACAGGAGACTATGCCCATGCTCGATGGGAGGACCCACCAGTACAGTATGTTTGAGAAAAAGAGACCCAGATCAGCCTTAATTAATAATGCAATGGACGGACTGGTCTCTTTTATTTTAAACCCGCGAGGAATGAGGCATAGAATGAGTAGCTCAATTGGTTGAGTGCTTCCTACGTACCGCCAAAGGCATAGGATCGAGACCCGTGGGGACCAATTTCTCTTTTTCTAAGGGATTTCCAAACCTCCAAGCCGCCTGAGTCATTACCTAAGCCATGGACCAGCAGAAACCCAACAAAGTCATGCAAGATTTCCTAAATTGCCTTCAAGTTTCCAAAGTATGCCTAAGTAACAGAAAATCAGAAAAAATTTCAAAATTCCAGAAATTAATAAAAAAATTCTAAAAAATCCAGAAAATTAATAAAAATATAAAATATTCAGAAATTTAATAAAAAATAATAAAAATTCCAAAAATTCAAATATTAATAAAAAATTCTAGAAATTCAAAAATTAAAAAAAAACTCCAGAAATTCAAAAATTAATAAAAAATTTCAGAAATTCAAAAATTAATTAAAAATTCCAGAAATTTAAAATTAAAAAAAAATTTTCATAAAAATTCATAAATTTCAAGAAATTAAGAAAATTAGCAAAAATTCCTAAATAAACTCATAAGATTTTCAAATAAATTCATAAAAATTTCTAATAATTACCAAATCATCCTAAATTTCCATAATTGCAAAATTACGCCAAAATTCTATTTGAAAATTCATAAATTTCAAGAAATTAAGAAAATTAGCAAAAATTCCTAAATAAACTCATAAGATTTTCAAATAAATTCATAAAAATTTCTAATAATTACCAAATCATCCTAAATTTCCATAATTGCAAAATTACGCCAAAATTCTATTTGAAACCCCAAAACTCGAAAATGAAATCCTTATCTCAAATTAAGTTTCCTCTTATTCAAGCGTCAATATCATTTGCAAATCATATCTTTCCAAAAATTTAAAAATCTCTTTTCTAATATTTTGGGATTTTTAAGTCTCACGCAATGGGCTCTAAATGGGGAACTGGCGGTTTACCTGCTGTTCAACATTTAGTAGTTCATATAGGCCCCTGTGCTGCCTTAGCCGCCTCGGGTTTTGTGCATGAGTGGACTTAGGGTCCCCTTCAAAACTTTAAAAATATCTTTTTCTAATACTTTGGGATTCTAGGTCTCACGCGATGGGCTTTAAATGGGGAACTGGCGGTTCACCTGCTGTTCAACATTTAGTAGTTCGTATAGGCCCTTGTGCTGCCTTAGCCGCCTTGGGTATTGTGCATGAGTGGGCCAAAAATCCCTCCCAAAGATAAAACTTTCTCAAAACAAGATCTTTAAAATAATCTCTTCTCAAGCATTTTTCGAAGGTCAAGCCTTCACAAACCAAATAATCTTTTCTCAAGCATTTTTCGAAGGTCAAGCTTTCACAAACCAAATAATCTTTTCTCAAGCACTTTTGAAGGTCAAGCCTTCATAAACTAGAACTACGTAAGCCTTGAGTTTCCCATTGCACCAGGGAATACGTAGGAGCAGGATCAAGTCCTGTCAGGCTAACCTCCATCAAATTATTTTTCACATTAAAGGGATCCAAACAGTTTTCAAAATCATACACTCAATTTAAGGGTACTGTTCTTCGGAACAGGCGAGTGGGGTGCCTAACACCTTCCCCACTCGTAACCGACTCCCGAACCTAAATCTCATCTAGGGTTTTTTCCAAATCTTTTTCCCTTAAATAAAAATTTGGTGGCGACTCCACATTATCAAATCAAACTTTTTTAAAATTTTAGCGAGTCCGTCGTCTCGTCGAAATTACGGTTGCGACAGAATGAGCATAAAGAGTGTCCTGAAATGCATCAATTTGACACCTATAATATACTGCTTGATCAGCACTTGTCATTAGTGCCACTGCTTGGTGCTTTTGTGGACCAGCTGTGTTGCGAAATCCCATGTCCCTTGCAATGAAATTCTTCCCAAATACAGCTATTTTTTGTACCAAAAACAAAAGAAACAAGAGATGTTAGCACATAGCCAAATGTGTCTGAAAACAATATAGACTATAGTTATAAGGCTTAGATATACTTTTGTTATCTGAAAATGTGCAATTTTTTTTATTTGTCTCTATTCAAATTTCATTTTAATAAAAACAATGTGTTTATAGTCTCTGGTTAGAAACTAAAATTACATAAACTTTATAATTTTTAAAAATTAAAATTAAAATAAATTTGAGGTCTTACTAACCTAATAATACTAGTTAAAGAATCTACAAGTAAAAAAATTATTCAAAATTACATAAAAGTATGTTATTATACTTTTTAATAAAAAAATAAGTAAAATATATTTCTATTCTTTGTAACATTTTAAAAGTTTGATTTTAATCTCTATTTTTTTTTAAAATAATTGGTTTTGATTTCTATTTTTTTAGTCTTTAATCATTAATATGTCAAAATTAATATATAGTATCAAATCAATCTATTTTAAAAGATGAGTTATCATTTTAAAAATAAAGAATTGAAATCAAATTTTTAAAATTTTAAATGGACTAAAAACATATTCTATCCAAATAAATTCACTTTGGATTTTTAATCAATATCTTGAGCATTTGTCTAAAATTTAAATAGGGACTAATTTAAAAATATCATTTTTAGGAATTAAAAAGATATTTAATTTGAATTTGAAATTGAATTTAATGAAAGTGTTACATACCAAATGTTGCAGTTGAAAATGTTGGGGTGCCATCCACAAAGTTAAGACTTCCAGAAACAATTGTAGCAGTCATTCCATCGCCAATGATCATGACATTCCATTTGGTCTTTTCCACCCTAACATTTTCATAATAAATACCCTTTTTCACATAGATCACAATTCTCTTATCACTTTTTTCAGGGACATGTTTGAGTGCATCAGAAATTTTTTTGTATTTTCCGCTGCCATCTTTTGCTACAACAATGTCAGCTTTTTTCTTCAAATCAATTGTTTGAAGCAACTTGTGGTCATTAGAATGAAGCCACTTTGGTTGTTTATTATGATATGGCAAAGTAGTCATCAAGCGCCTCAAGTTCACTGTGGTTGCAGCCTTGTTAAGCCATGTTATGATGGCAAGACTGTTGCTAGTGAATTCTGTAGAATTTTTAAGATTATTTGCAACATTGGTCTTCAATGCTTCTTCTGCTCCCTCAAAGCCATCAATGCAAGTTTGCTGGTAAGTCCCTGTTTTTTTATCACACAGATAAACAATGATATTCAGAGATGTTTCTTTTCAAATTTTGGTATAATTTATGAAGGAAAATATCAAATGAGTATCCACCTTTTTATTTATTTATTAATTTATCAACTTTCAATAGCAAGAAGGGCTTTGATCCTGTATAGCTATTAAAATTAAAATGATAAAAAAATGAATGTTTTATTAAAAAAAAAAGTACCCATTTTCTATTTTATTTATTTTTTCAAAAAACAATAAAATATTATCTTATTTTAATTTATTGTATTTTAAGTTTTTAAAATTTTATACAAGTAACATAAAAATAAAACAAATTTTATTTCATTATTTTTATACAAATTTATATAAAAAATTAAAAAAATAATGTTATACTTATATTTTATTAATTTATATAATTATAGAAAAATAGAAAAAATCTGCTATAAAAAATATATAATATTATGTTGCTATATAACTTAAAAAATTATATATAATAAAATAAAATAATATTAAATAAAATTATTAAATCTTAAAAAGTGTGAATATCATAATTTGGCTCATAAAATTTGTATGAAAAAATAAGGGTTAAATTTGTTTTTTATGCTTCTAAAATTTTAAAATTTTTGTTGTATTCTTTATTTTTGAAATATTTAATTTTTGTCTTTCATCTTTTAAAATAAATTATTTTTAATTCTTAAAGTAATTTATGTTTGACATCTATCATATATACTGATGAAAAAAGGATCAAAATCCTTCATTTATTTTAACAAATAAAAGATAAAAATCAATCATTTTAAAAACAAATAACTAAAATCAAAATTTAAAAAGTTTAGAAAACCAAAAAATATATAACCAAAAAAATAATATAACTCTATTTCTATTGGGTCCAAATATATGAGATGCATTCATGATATGATGTAAGAATTTGAAGAAATATAAATGTAAATAATTATACCTGCAGCACTCAACCAAGTTTTAAGATCCTCCAAAGCATCAACAAAGGAAGAGTTCCCCACAGAAGCCAAAGAGCTATTGAGATGATCCATTGCAAGACCCAAAAGATCCTTACAATTTTTGAACCCTTCTTTGGTTCTATTATCAACATTCAACCCATCAAAAACTCCTTGCTTAGAGAAATACTGAACAACTCTTTCAACCTCACCCAAAGCCACTTCAATAGACAACAAAAACAACTCTTGAGGCTCAACTTCATGACCCGAATGCACAACAGAACCAAGGCTTCTATAACATGCATCCTTGTAAAGTGTCACATCACAAATAGCCTTAATCGAATTGGAAACAAATTCATCATTCCCATCATTTGAGTTGTTATTATTGTCACGTGCATTGCGTGCAACGCTTCCAAAAACTGCAGCACACACAACGCCAATGAGGACTATTGTGGATACGATTATGATCGTTATTCGCTTTCGCGTTTTGCGTCGAACTTCGAGCATGGCTTGATCGGCTTCATCCACTTTACCATAAGAGTTTAACAACGACATGGTTTGGGTTCTCAAGAATAAGCTTTTTGTGGGAGTGTTGTTTGGTTACACTAATTAATAGTTTTTGTCTAAGTGTTTGTGTGTATATATATAAATGCAAAAGTTGAAGTTTGGTAGAGCGTAACGCGGTTTTACGTGCAAGGCACTAACCCTTTAATTTGTTGCATGTTTAATGGAGTGGCTGACATGTTACAAATATGTGTATTGTTTTATGATTCACCTGCTTATGATTATCATCATGTTTGATTTAATTATAATGAAATAATTATTTATTTTCATTATTTTTATTATATTTTTAAAATTCAAGTAATTGTTTTTTAAAAATAAATTTTTATCAAAACATCCCATTAATTCTTTGAAGTAGATGAATATTTGTACATATATTATAAGAAAAATATTCGTTAACTAATATTTCAATGTTGAATTAATCCTTGTTAACTTAATTTTTTAACTAAAATTAAATTATTAATATAGATATTTTAAATTTATACCAACGATAACATATATTAACAAAAAATTCTGTTAATATCAAATATATTAATATTTATCAATGTATTAGTATAATGCGTCATCTATTAGTATATATCCTTAAAGTTTGTATTAATAATTTAAATTTTATTATATGAAATTTATATTAACAAAATTACTTCAATATTTAATTTTTTATTAATAAATTTTTTTATAATGACTATTTAAATGTTTAAACATATTATCAACCCCGAATGAAGTAAGGAAACAAAATAAGTAAAAAAGTAAAAAAAAAAATTAATTAAAAATTAAAATAATTTTATATGAGATCCTGAATTTAAATCTCGTCATTTTTTTACAGTGTAATAAAATAAACATACGTTGTTAACTAAAGTAACATCACAATATTAAAGATATGTAAATTATACTGATTTTCATTCTTATTTTAAAATTATTATATTTTCTCCTTTTAGAAATAAATGTTTATTATATTTTAATATAATGAATTTTTTTTAGATTTTATTTTTCACAATTCACGGTAGCTGGTTTCAAATTTTATTATAAATTTTGAAATTTTAGAAGAAAAATTAAAATTTTGGATGAAATTCTAAAATCAATAATAGAGTTCTCAAAATTAATTAATTGTCCATAATATTGAAATTTAAAAAAAAAAGAAAAATATTCTTTTTATTGTTATCTTTGTACAATAAAAAAAAATATATATGTAAAAATAATTAATATGATGGAAGAGGAAAAAATATTTTATAATAAAAAAATAAACATTTTAAAAGTCTTATCTTATTTAAGTTTAAAATTATTATTTTGTTATATCTTTTTGAAATGTTTAAGCTTACTTTTTTTTCATATAAAAGCTAAAATCTTGAAATGCACAACCAAAAATCTTAGATCTTGACTATTATGGTTATGATTTTAAAAATTTTAAGTAAAGGTTATAAAAATTAAACTTGAATCATAAAGGTTATATTTTTATGATTAAAAAATTAAAAAAAACTTATAAACTTAAAAAGTGTAAGAAAAATTTAAAACAAAAAAACATATTAAATTCTTTAACTTTAAATCTAAGAGTTATGATGAAAAAAATATAAAAAAAAATAATAATATTATCTTGGTATAAAAATGATTATTTATCCAAGGTCTCTTCCATGAGGGTGGAAGAGTTTAAATTTTATAAAGATATGAAAATTAATGTCCTTCATGATTTTGAAAATAAAAGATTTATACAAAAAACTAGAAAAAAAAATAAACTAAGAAGTTTTGATAGAAAAAAAATGGTCATTTGATCTTAACCCTCAACTTAGAAAAAAAATTTAAAAATTTATTCAAATTGATTATTTAACCATTCAAAGCTAAGATCTCAAAAGAAATAACTTTTAAGAATAAGAAAAATAAATTAAGTGATCTTTGAAGATGATATTAACCATTCGACCATATATTAAAAAAAGAGAGTACAAAGGAGTTAGAATTTTGTTAAGGAAAGGCCATAAGATAATCTAAGTGATAGGAATGATCTCAAAACAAATATAGACACAGTTATGAGCCAAGAGATGATAAAGTAGGTTGAGAAATTAGTGAATAGGAAAAGAACTAAAAGGATCTCTCTGAAAAAGGTACTAAATGTAAAAGATTCATCACAAAGATCTAGAAAATAAAAATCAAATTTTAAAGGGATAAAAATAGTCTATTTAACCATAAGAGTAAAAGGTTATACAAATTAAGAATCAATGATTTAAGAGAATTTAATTACTTTTATCCTTAGACAATGAACCTTAATAAAAGCTTACTTAGGGAAAGAAAAGACCATTCGACCATCACAAAATTATTAAAGAGAAAAATATCAACAAACCTTTGAGAAAAGAAAAAAATTGAGAGAAACTTAGAAAGGATAAATGGTATAGGTTTTCCTTGAGAAAAATTATCATAAAATATAAAAAATATGGGAGCTTGGAAAATTCTAGAAAAAATATGCATGCTTAAATAAATATTTTTACTAAGAAAGAGAATTATTGTGTAACTATTAATATCCTATTTATCATAATGAGGCCTTAGTATATCTATTTATGCTTAAATGTTCTATGTGATCTTTTGAATGATGCAATGCCTTGTGTATGAATTTATTGTTGCATGAGCTGATGTTAAACATTTTATATGATGTTGTATGATTTGGATGTTATATGTGTATATTATATTGACTAAATATTGACCAAACATCCTTTTATAAAGATTTAAAATAGAACCTAATAAATTAAGAGATCACTAAAGAAAACCCTCTATAAAAACTTAACACACTACTCTTACCATGTCAAGTCATAAGGCTTGTGCACATATGAAGATCATAGAAATTTCCATATAGAAGTCATAAGCTTCAAAAAATTATGATGATGATGACCATCTAAAATGAACTGATATCTTAGAACAAAAGATAGAGAAGACAAGTGTAAGACATTGTTTGACTAAAATTGTTAAAGATATACCTTGATTTTAAATTATAACTAAGGGAATTACTAAAGAATAAAAATAATTATGATTATGGTATAAAATAAGAAAAAGTTAAATAACATATATGATATGATGAGACAAAGATCTAAAGAATGATTGAGACTTTACGTTTTTGAAAGGTCTTATGAGAAGGTAATTCATGAAATTTATAAGATGTATGCTTGAAGGAGATTTAATTTCTACCATTATTAAAATGAATCCATTTCAAATGAGTATTATTTTATAAATTAATAATTGAACTTATATATTTGACATCTATTATAAATAAACTAAAATGATTGAGATAGAAATGATGTTACTAATCTTAAGTTGGAAGAAGATAGGATAATATCACTTATTGAAGAATGTAGTTTTTTGATACAAAATAAAATATCACAAAAGTTGAAAGATCTAGATAGTTTCTCTGTGCCATGCATGATAGATAACATGAATTTTGATAGAGCATTTTGTGACCTTAGATTAGTTTCAATCTTATGCCTATTTCAATATATGAGAAATTGAACTTAAAAGAAATGGAAACTATTAGGATATTTTTTTAACTTAGTAGATAAGTTTGTTAAATTTTGTGTAGGAATTTTAGAAGATGAACCAAAGTGACAAGATTTTTGCAAAGGAAAGTTACTAGAAAAGAAACAATAGAGCATTTAGGGTTTAGGGTTTAGTTTTTGTTATTGTTGATAATTTCTTTCTTTCTAATATGACCGTGTAATTAGTTCTGTATCAATTTTTTTTTTATAAAATCAACCAAAATATAAGATAAAAATTGAAAAATTAAAAAATACATACATATTAGCATCAACTAATTATATAAAGTGAACAAAAAAGAAAAAAAGTAATATATATATCAATGCAATAAAAAAGAAAAAAAATCATAGACAAATTCATTAAATAATTTAATAACCAATTTATATTACATCTTCTATAGATTATGAACATGGAAAGGATGCATCCCATTTAATGTCCTCTACACAAATTACCTAAGTATATTAAATGATAGTCATTTAGTGAAATATGTTCTCCTTTTATATAATTTTAAGATCATTACAAAAGTAATGTTATATTTCAGCATTTATAATCACTAACTTACAATTAAACAATAAATAATAAATAATATACACTTCTCTAGTGATAGGACTATTATAAAATTGGTGTATTTTAAAAGGTTTTATATTCTACATTACTTACACATGAAGCTTTTAAACTATTAAATTTCTAAATGTGTGTTAGACTTGTAAAAAAGTAATAAAAGAAGTTGTCTCAAGTGCTAGAGGTAAGAATGATCCAATTCAAATTGGAATTGTTCTCCTCTTATATGCAATTTAAGATGTGCAATCTTGTAACTATTGCAAAATTAAAGTTAGTTTTGAATTTAAATTTTAATATCTTATCTTAAAATTTTTAATTTTAGTAGTTTAACATTTAACTTGATTTATTATTCGATTATGACATTTTTACTCAGTCAAATTAGGTTTAAATATTCAAAATTAATTATTAATTATATTTCACTTTTAAATTTTTTGAATTAATTATTATTTCATAACTTTATACATTTAAAAATTATTATTTAGTTATTTTAGATTTCGTTTGGGATGGTTGCAAGTTTTTAATTTTTATTTTTTAAATCAATTTAAAAATAAAACTTGTTCAAAATTAATAATTTTAATAGTATAATTTTTATTATTTACAATTGATTTAATTGTAATTATCTAATTTTTAAGAAATAAAAATAAAATAAATAATATTATTTAATAAATAAATTATATTAAATTTATAATATTATAATATAATTTTATGTTATATAATTATTTATAATATAATATTATAAAATATATATTATTTTTATATTAAATAAAAACTGGATAGTATAAAATTATTATAATAATATATAAAATTATTTATCTTAAATATTGATAATAAAATAATATGAAAAATAAATTTTTTTATAATTATATAATATTTATTATGTTATAATCACTACACCATCATTATTATCTTATAAACATTATTTTTATTTTTACCATGATCATAATAATAATAATAATAATAATAAATTTTATTTTTAAAATATTTATTTTTATTATTTTAAAAAAATATAATTATTTATTTATTATAGATTTACAAATGAATGATACTATTTGATATATAAAAATTATATTTAATTTATATTATTATAATATAATTTTTTGTTATATAAATTTTTATAATATAATATATATTATTTTATATAAAAAATTATAAAAATATTATAATATATTATTTTATATAAAATAAATATTAAAAAATATAAAATATATTATAATATTAATATAAATTTTTTATTTTATATATTAACTATCAAATAATATATAAAATATAAATGGTATCATTATATAATATTATATATTATGATCACCATAATAATAATAATAATTTAATTTTTATTATTTTAAAGAATTTAATTTTTTATTTATCTAGTTTTTATATATTAAAAATAAATTATATTAAATTTATAATATTATAATTTTATAATATAATTTTATATTATATAACTATATAATATAATATTATAATATATATTATTTTTATGTAAAATAAATATTGAATAATACAAAAATTTTAAAATAATAACATATATAAAATTTTATATTTTGAATATTAATAATTAAATAATATATACAATATAAATTTATATAATTATATAATATTTTTTATATTATAACTATCACATCACTACCATTATCTCACAAACATTATTCTTATTCTCATCGTTATCACTACCATCATTACTATCATAATTATAATAATAATAATAATAATAATAATAATAATAATAATAATTAATTTATTACTTTTAAAATTTAAAATTTATATTATTTTGATATAATTTAATTTTTTAAATTAATATTTTTAATTATATTTTTTTGTGAATTCATACTAAAATGCTATAACAAAATGACTTAATTTGCTTTTACAACAACTTTTAAAAATTAAAATTGAAAATTAAAAAATAAAAAATTATTTTAATTTTTAAAATTAAAATTTAATAATCATCTCGAATGGGACATAGTTGTTCAGAAATTGAATTGTTCATTTTTTATATGTACATGAACAAGCTATTTTTTCAATTTATTCTTTACATTCTAAGTTTACACAATTTTGCTTATTGATTTTTGTTTCCTAGTTCCATCACATGAACTTGTTGCATCCTAATGAATCATGACATATGCGATTAAATTCTTGAGTTTTGTGTCATCATACACTTTATGCTGCATGACATATTTTTTCAAGAATGATAATTAGGATAAGATTTTATGTCATTTTGAAACCTTAGGGAGATCTTATTCACTTGGTTAGTAATATTTCTTTCCTTATAAAGAAAAATATAATTAAGAGTTGATGAATTTGAATCACCAACCTTATAGAGAAGATTGACAAAACAAGGTTTCAGGAGAGAAAAGAAAGATAATTCTTATCAATAGGCTTTCTCTTAAAGTCAAATATTTTTCTAAGTAGCCTTAATCATGCTAGGTGATGCTCAAGTTCATATCATGCTCTCCCTCTTGAAATGGAGTTGTTTATATCATTCTTTTTATATTTTATTTTGCATTTGCATGAATTTGTTTAACAATTTTAGCACGTTTCTTTTTATCTAAATTTTCTCTTTCTTGCAACAAAAAAGGAACCAAATTAATAGGTGCAAGAGGATTAAATTCATAAACAATTTGAAAGGAAAGATATTTAATAGTTGAGTAAACAACCTTATTGTAAACAAATTAAACATGTGGTAAACATTCCTCCTATCTCTCTAAGATCTTCTAGATTAGTGGTTCACAGCAAAAAAGAAAAAGTTTTATTCACAAATTTAGTTTGTACATAAATATATGGATGATTTATTATAGAAAATAAAAATTTTGTTCCAAACTTGGCCTACAAGGTTTTCAAGAAATAGTTTAAGAATTTGACATCTTAATCAGAAACAATTGTACTTGGCACCCCATGTAACTTCATGTTTTTCTTAAAAAATAAATTAGTAATGTTAAAAACATCATCAACTTTGTGGTGTGGGGTAAAGTGTTCCATTTTAGAAAATCTATCAACAACAATAAAGATAGAATCTTTTTCCCTCTTAAAAAATAAAGTTCATTGAAATATATTTCCAAAGTACATTAGAAATAAGGAGGACATTGTACAATCCATCAAGGTTTATTTTAAATTTATTTATGATATACAATGTATTTTTCAATATCTCAACATATCCTAGGTCAATGAAAATGTTATTTAGCATAGCCAAAGTCTTAACAATGCCAAAATGTCTTATAAGATCTCATAATGTTCTTCTTTAATTCATAACTCAAGTAAGAAACAATTAGAAATGTAAAGTTTGTTAGAGTGAAATAAGAAACTATTATGAAGAAAATATATATTCTAACCAACTTCAAGGTTACAAAGAATAAAAACTTTTCCAAAATCAGAATCTTTAGCATAAAAATCTTTAATAAACTCAAAACTAATAATTTTATCATTTATCATGGAAAGAAAAACATCCCTCCATGCCAATGCATCAAAAAAAATATTTTTTTTATCTTTTGCTTAACTATGTACATAAAAGATTCAATGAACTCAATCTACCTAATATGCTTTTGGTTCAATTTAATTTGTATTTTAATATGTTTGAGAGCTTTATGAGTAAAATAAACTATAAAAATCTTTAGACCATAGTAATGCTACCAATTTTCCAACACTTTCACTAAAGCATACAATTCTTTATCTATGTAGAATAGTTAAGAGTGGATTCCATTTAGTTTTTTTGTGAAATACAAAATAAACTTACCTTTTTGCATGAATACACCTTTAATATCAATTTTTAGATAGGCTAGTAATAGTTTAATAGTAATTTTTTCCTTGATATCTTAGAAAGCCTTCTTTAATGTATCTCCTTCTTTAAAAGGAAGATTATTTTTCATCAACTCATTCATTGGACAGTTAATGATTAAAGTCCTTTGAAAATCTTCTGTAAAAACTTGCAAGTTCGTGAAAGCTCCTCTCCTATCCAACAGTGATAGATGTCGTCCATTCTTTAATTGCTTTGATCTTTTCTCATTCATTTCATTTCCCTTACTACTTACAATATAGCCAAGAAAAATAAATCTATTTCTACAAAAAAAAACATTTTTAGGTTACTAAACAACTTTTGTTTTCTTAAAATTTTTAGAATATGTTTAAGGTGATTCACATCTTCATCTAAGGTTTTTCTATATACAAGAATATCATCAAAGAAAACTATCATAAACTTATCAAGATAAGCATGCAATACATGATTCATTAACTTCATAAATGTGATAGGTGCATTAGTTAATCCAAAAGACATAAGTAATCATTCATGAAGTCCATGTTTGGTTTTAAATGTAACTTTTTGTTCATATCCTTCTTTCATTCTAATTTGATGATAGTGAATTTCAAGTCAATTTTACAAAAAATAGAAGAACTAGTCAATTCATCAAGCATATCATCTAACCTAAGGATAGGACGATATAAATTTTCGTTATATTATTAATAACTATATAATTGATGCGACGATTGACAATGATGCTCCATATATAAAATCAATTTGATATTCTATCCTTTTAATTGGTGCTAAGCCTGGTGGTACCTTGTCAAGAAATATATATTCATACTCCTACAAGAGAGATAAAACAGCACCAGGCAAAGTAGATGTTATAACATTAGTATTCAACAAAGATTCTTTGTACATAAGCATAAGGAAATTTTGTTGGAAAAATATAAAGCTTGCTTAATGTCACTCTTTCTTACCGCTAATAAAATTTTCTCTCCTTTTCTATTTTCCTCTTTTTTTTTCTTTGAATTTTTCTCATCTCTCTTTATTTTCTTTCATCTTAGCCTTTTTTTTTGTTACTTATATGTGTCATATTTTTCTCACTCCCATCTTTATTTTTTTTTCTTTCATTCACTTTTTTTATTTTCTATTTGAATTTGATCTTCTAATATTTGTTTTGGTATGATAGGAAGGAGGATTATTGGTTTCTCTCATAGTACAAAAGAATAATGGTTTAAAAACCCATCTTGTGTGACTCTTATAACATGTTGTCAAAGTTTTTCTAACAATAGATGACATGCTTTCATGAAAACAATGTCATATATTACTTCATGTCTATAGTTTTCAAAAGAAAAGAGTTTTTTCACCTATTTTCTCACATTCATCTCACCATAATTATTGAGTCATTGCAACCTATATGGACATGGGTAAACTCAACTTCTCTACTAAGTCAACACTTGCCATATTGCTAGAAATTTCACCAATAATGATTACATTACATATCTTATTTTGGATTAGGCAACATGTAAATTTTCTCTTTGATTGTTCTCTCCTTCTACTATTTGAATGTTGAGCAATCTTCTAGCCACTAAGATGTGTCCATATTTAGCACCTTATCTATCAACAATAGATGGTTCCTGTTCAGTCTCTCAATCTCCATTACTTTTAATGATCATAGTGTACTTATTTGGTCACTCACTAATTTTTTTTTTCTATTCCCTAATATTTGAAACACCTTGTATCCCGACTCCTATAAGAATTAGGCTCAAGTTGAGTTTTATTTGAAAGGGTAGTGTCGTAACCGTAATTACAACAAGACGACAGACTCGCTAAAAATTTTAAAAATGATATAATGGATTGTGGAGCCGCCACCAAATTTTATTTTAAAGGAAAAAATTTGGAAAAACCCTAACTTGAGGAAGAAATCTAGGTTCGGGAGTCGGTTACGAGTAAGGAAGGTATTAAGCACCCTACTTGCCCGTTCCAAAGAACGGTACCCTTAAACCGAGTGTGTGATATTTTGAAAACTGTTTGATCCCTTAAAATAGAATAGAAAATGAATAGGTTTATAGAAAATAGCCTGACAGGACTTGATCCTGCTCCTACGTATTCCCTGGTGCAATGGGAAACTCAAGGCTACGTAGTTCTGGTGGAGAGACTTGATCTCTTGGAGGAGAAAAGAGTAATCTTAAGTAAAAATTTTAAAACCAACGTTTGTTTTTTAGAAAAAACGATGAATTTGGAAATGGACGTGCTTGCCAAATTCAAACCGTCGTCAGCCCTATTTGAATTTGCACGAATTAGAACACAAAGCAGTAGAGAATGCTACTTGCTTACATTAGAATCCGTTGCACGATTGAGGAAAACTTAAAACAGAGTTTTTGAAAAGAGAATGAATTTTGAAAACAGATATGCTTGCATAATCCAAACCGTCGTAAGCCGTGTTTGAATTTGCACGAATTTGAACATGAAGTAGTAGAGAACGCTACTTGCTCGCATTAGAATCCGTTGCACAATGGAGAAAAACTTAAAACAAACGTTTTTTTGAAAAAAAGAAATGAATTTTGAAAAATAGATGTACCTGCATAATCCAAACAGTCGTAAGCCGTGTTTGAATTTGCATGAATTAGAACACGAAGCAGTAGAGAACGCTACTTGCTCACATTAGAATCCGTTGCATAATTTGAGAAAAACTTAAAACAGATGTTTTTTGAAAAAAGAATGAATTTTGAAAAAACAAACGTGCTTGCATAATCTAAATCGTCGTAAGCCGTGTTTGAATTTGTACAAATTAGAACACGAAGCAGTAGAGAACGCTACTTGTTCTCATTAGAATCCGTTGCACAATTTGAGAAAAACTTAGAACAGATGTTTTTTTGAATTTTGAAAAAACAGACGTGCTTGCATAATCCAAACCGTAGTAAGTCGTGTTTGAATTAGCACGAATTAGAACACGAAGCAGTAGAGAATGCTACTTACTCGCATTAGAATCTGTTGCACAGCTGAGGGAAATTTTTAAAACAGGAGTGTTTGAAAAAAAAAAGAATGAATTTTGAAAAAACAGACGTGCTTGCATAATCCAAATCGTCGTAAGTTGTGTTTGAATTAGCACGAATTAGAACACGAAGCAGTAGAGAATGCTACTTGCTCGCATTAGAATCCGTTGCATAGTTGAGGGAAATTTTAAAACAGGAGTTTTTGAAAAAAAGAATGAATTTTGAAAAAAACAAATGTGCTTACATAATCCAAACCGTCGTAAGTCGTGTTTGAATTAGCATGAATTAGAACATGAAGCAGTAGAGAACGCTACTTGCTCGCATTAGAATCCGTTGCACAGTTGAGGAGAAATTGAAAATAGAGATGAAGATGAACTCGAAAATCCGAGAAGAACCAAGAAAATTAAGCAGAATAAAAACTAGATCTAACCTCCATTGATGTTCCTTATTCAATTGTCTCCAATCTAACTTAGGTCATAAGGTTCAAAGGTAAGAATTAAGTGTTTTTTTTATTTGATTCAAGCATACACTTAACTCTTTAGGCTTAATGACTTAATCGTGCATCATTTAAGCTAGATTTAGCATATAGGATGCATGGACATGGTCATGCACTTTTCAGAATTTTTTTTTTCAAAGGAGGACATACAAACATAAAAAAATTAAAAATAAATACATATAGAAGGATCAACACATGAAAAATAATACCTAAACAAGGTTAAAAGAACAAGATCTACAAAAGAACTTCAAAGACACAAGAGATTTTGGCGCCAAAATTTGAATTCAAATCTCAGAATTTTTCAAAAATATTTTTCCAGAGATCTAAAAATTTAAACTGATCAATTGAAATATATGAATCATAGGAATCATACAAAACAAGTTTGACAAAAATCAGACAAGAAATGAGCAAGTTATGCACAAATCAAACAAGCTAGGTTCATTTGCGCACCAAGACGAACATGATTCAGTAATTCGGCCATAAAAACTTCATTTCAGATCAAACTTAGACAAATAATACCATTCCAGAAACTATAGAGAAAGATGAAGAGAATGCAACAAAAATCACCAAAATTGAAGATCATTTTATTGATAAAAAATGAAAACGAAAAACAGAGACGAAGATGAACTCGAAAATTTGGCGCCAAAATTTGAATGCAAATATCAGAATTTTTCGAAAATATTTTTTGGTAGATCTGAAAAATTAAAACCAAAAAATTGAAAGATATGGATCATAGAGATAAAACAAAACAAATTTGACAAAATCAGACCAGAAATGAGCAATGTATGCACAAATCAAACAAGCTAGGTTGATTTGCGCATCAGGACGAATATCCTTCAGTAATCAGGTAATAAAGACTTCATTTTAGATCGAAATTAGACAAATAATCTCATTCCAGAAACTAGAGAGAAATACAAAGAGAACGCAACAAAAATCACTGAAATCGGAGATCATTTGACTGATCAAAAATGAAAATGAAAACAGAGGCGAAGATGAACTCGAAAATCCGAGAAAACACAAAAAAATTAAACGAAATAGAAGCAAGATCTAAGCTCCATTGATGTTCTTGAATGCCACTTGATAGCATCTTGGAAGGTGATGAATAACTGGTTCCATGGAGGCCAAGGAGGTGCTCAATTGGATGTAGAATTCAAGAGTCTCTTTGGTGCTCCTCCTAGAAAAAATCTAAAACCCCCTTCAATGACTCAAAGTGCTCCTCTCTCTCCCTCCGTAGAAATTTTGAAAGTTTTTTCGAAGTGAAGAATCCTTCCTTGAACTAAATGAAAGTCTCTATTTATAAATAAAATTTCAAAAAAGAAAGGAAAAAAGAAAGGGAAAAATTTTATAGAAGTGAAGAAGCTTCCTCCTTTTGTTTTCTAATTTTTCTCTTTTTTTTATTTTTTTTATTTTTATTTTTCTTTCATTTTCTTTTTTCTTTTTTTTCTAACTAATTCTTAACCGTCATTAACTAATCCAACTAACTTTCTAACTAAATTTTTAACTAAAAATTTATTTTTCTTTCATTTTCTTCTTTCTTTTTTCTCTAACTAATTTTTAACCGTCATTAACTAATTCAACTAACTTTCTAACTAAATTCTTAACTAAAAATTATTTTTCTTTCTTTTTGTGTTCTTTTTTTTTGTTATTTTTTGATTTTAGACTAAAAAACAAAATGATTTATTTTAGATTTTAAATTTATCCTCGGACATAATTCAGTGTTCATAGATAGATAACTTACCTTCTTTTTATCAACCTCTTTAAAAAGTGAAGCTAAAGTGGTATCATGATTTGAATGACTCTTCCATGAGTTAAGAGAACTTTAACCAAAACTCCATCTCATGTTATTTCTCCTTTTGAATTGTTACTCTACCTTGATGGCTTGATGTACCATTTCCTAAAGCTCAGTATAATGATACATCTCAATAACACTAGTTATGTCATAATTGAGTCCATGCAAGAACCAATCCATGGTTTCTTCTTAATCATCCACTATATTGGTTCTAATTATGGTAATCTTCATATTTCTATGATACTCATCTACACTTATTGATAATTGGGCAAGATATTGTAGCCTAATGTGAAGTTTTATATAATAATAGGATGAGATAAATTGTTTTCTGATAATTATTTTCATTTTTTTAAAATATTGATAGATTATTTTTTTTATCAATATTTTTTTTATAATTGATCCCACCACACAAAAGCATAATTCATAAATTTAAATAAAAATTTTATCATTTTACTTTTAAAATAGTTATAACATAAAAAATTTTGTTCCACTCACATCTCTCACTCTAAATATATTTTAAAATAATTTTTTTAAAATAATTTTTTTTTATTTTAATCCACCCATATTATATCTTTTACTCTATACCTTCTTAAACTATTTTGCTCAAATATTCGATAATCTTCACCCTCCTCATCCTAATACTTTAAATCAAATATCAAACATCAAATTGATAATATCATCGAAACCTTCGATGGAATCGGTTATGTTACATAATTCAATCATCCATATATTTGTCTGTCCATGAACTTCCATTGTGTAAATGCAAATTCAGTTGTGTATTTGTACATCTCTAGTTGTGGATGTTGTTCTCTTTTATCAAACAAAGTTTTCACTATCAATATGGGACGACATGATGTGTAGGAGTGCGTCACTTAGTTGTGTAATTTTAACATCTCATTCCTTTTTCATGTAAAGTCGTCATTGTGCGTTGGAGACAGAGAATAGGAGAAAGTGTTTTTGAATACTTACCATTCGCTTTGAATAATATTGATGCATTGAATGCTACTTTTACTTTTTTTATTTAAAAAAATTAAAGATCAACATTTTATCCCACTTTTTCATTTCAAAGTATTTATTAATCTAGATTTAGATTGTTTAAAATGTTAAAAATTTTATAAAGGCTATCTATATTCTATATTTGTCTCATCACAAGTTTTATCATTTTGTTTATTGCAGCCTTTCATGTTGTTAATTATGTCCACACAAGTGCTAGGTTATTCGTCTTAACGAGCTTGGGGTGCCACCATTAAAATCTTATAAAAAAAATGTTAATTTAATTTAAAATAATATATATATTTTCTTTCTAAATTGTCTGTGATGACACAAATATAGAATATAGGTAGCAGGTATATGATTTTTAACATTTGAAACAATCTAAATCTAAATTAATAAATATTTGAAATTAAAAAAGTGGGATAAAGTCTCCATCTTCAATTTTTTATGTTAAAAATATTAAAAAAATAAGTATTGAACGCATCAAGATTATTCAAAAAACACTTTTCTCCAATTCTCTGTCTCTCACGCCCTCCCATACATCATGTCGTCCTATATTGACTGTGAAAACTTTGTTTGACAAAAGCAAATAACACAAAGAATCAGAAATGTATAAATACACAACTGAATTTGCATTGCATAAAGGGGAAGATATATAGAAGAAAGAAAGAAAAATAAATAATTATACACAAACAATGCCTCAACAAAATCAAGCCATTCCTCTTCTTACTCCTTACAAGATGGGGAACTTCAATCTTTCTCACAGGTACTTTTTCTTGGCTTTAATTTCCATTCATCTTAGTTTATTTGTGAAATTAAAGAATATGTTGACCAATCTAAGATGTAAAAGAACTTGCACATGCACCAATTCAAGTGGCATAAATGACATAAAAATCAAATATAATTGTGGTACTTTTTCTTTTTTTTTTTCAGAGTGGTTTTGGCACCACTGTTTAGAGCAAGATCTTACAATAATGTTCCTCAGTCCCATGCTATCACATATTACTCTCAAAGAGCTACCAAGGGAAGTCTTCTGATAGCTGAATCTGCTACTATTTCACCCACTTCTCACAGGTAATTTGTGTTGTTATTAACTACATCATATCATTTATGAGCCTTAATTAAGAACACAAATTCATATATTAAATATATATATATTATTGTATTTTGATGTGTATAAAAGCCATCCAAACACACCTGGGATATGGTCAAGAGAGCAAATTGAAGCATGGAAACCTATTGTTGATGCTGTTCATGCCAAAGGTGGTATATTCTTCTGTCAGATTTATCATAATGGAAGGGTTTCAGATCCAGGTATGTTAAACTTGATGATGACGTTTCAAGCATAATATTATTTTATTTTGAATAACTATTTCTTAATTTGTCAATTTTTTTAGCAGAATTTAAGCCAAATGGGGAAGCTCCAATATCATCAACCAACAAGCCATTAACATCAAATGGTAATAATGGCTTGGAACCAAGGCGACTAAGGACAGATGAAATTCCTCATATTGTCAATGACTTCAGAGTTGCTGCAAGAAATGCTATGGAAGCAGGTGAATGAAGAAATCACTCTAATATGATAGTCATGATCTTAAATTGAGATTTTGAAATATGTTCCTAACCTTAATTTTTATGTTGTAGGCTTTGATGGAGTAGAGATCCATGGAGCACATGGTTTTCTAATTGACCAATTTTTGAAAGATCAAGTTAATGACAGAACAGACAAATATGGTGGATCCCTTGAGAACCGTTGCCGCTTTGCATTACAAGTTGTTGAGGCTGTTGTTGAAGAAATAGGGGAAAAAAGAGTTGGAATAAGACTATCACCCTTTTCAGACTACAATGAATGTGTTGATTCAAATCCTGAAGCATTGGGTCTCTACATGGCCAAATCTCTTAACAAACATGGTGTTGTTTATTGCCACATGGTTGAGCCAAGATGGAAGAGTTCTGGAGAAATTAAGGAAAGTCCTTATAGCCTTTTACCAATGAAGAAAGCCTTTAATGGCACTTTCATTGTTGCTGGAGGATATGACAGAGAAGGAGGGAACAAAGCTGTGGCAGAGAACAAAACAGATCTTGTTGCTTATGGTCGTTTGTTTTTGGCTAATCCTGATTTGCCAAAACGATTTGATGTTAATGCATCACTCAACAAGTACAATAGGGACACCTTCTACACTTCTGATCCTGTTATAGGTTACACTGATTACCCCTTTCTTCAAACCATTGCTTGAGGATCACATCAAGGACAAGTATCAACAACAACTTCTGTTTTCTGCTCAATTTCTCATTCTTCAACAATATTTCATGTTCAAAATAAAGTTGCTGCTGTATAATGAATTCAGATTTCTGTTTTTCACCCAATAATGTAATGTAATTGTAACACAATAACATTGCATTTAAGCATAATGTTATGAATCATAATTTTTTTATATGGAACCATTAAATATTTAGTATTATAATAAACCAATTATTTGAGATAAGTTAAAAGGTCACTCCATCACTGGCATAAATAGAGGATCACTCATTTATGATTTATTTTTAATGAAACATCCCATCCTTAACCTATACCTTAGAATTCAATAGTAGGGTATAACCCCAAGGATAAAAAATAAGTCTTCTATGTAATACATGAAAAAGTTATATTATTCATGTAACACTTCCTGCAATATATAATATAATTTTTTTTCTTTTTTTTTTCCATCACATTAATTATTTTATCACATATTTTCTTTTTAATTATTTTATCACATATGTTTTCTCTTTTTTATTGTACAAAAAGTAGCATAAAAAAATATTTTCTTTTCTCTTCAACTTTCAATATTATGGATAATTAATTAATTTTAAACATTATTTATATTATAATTTTATAAGATGAAATAAAACTTTAAATACCCTACTGTTGACTTTAAAATTTCATCCAAAATCTTTATTTTTTCTTCTAAAATCTCAAAATTTATAACAAAATTCTAGACTAGTTACCAAAAGTTATGAAAAATAAAATCTTAAAAAATTCATTGATATTAAAAATATATAAATCTTTATTTAAAAAAAAGAGAATATATTAAAAATAAATATTTCAGTTCTATTTGATAAAATGAATTTTTAATAACCTTTAATATTTTTTAAGCAATTAATAGTATTTTTTTTTAAAAGTTACTCTAATTAATTTTTAAATTTTTTAGTTTCTAACATAAATAACTTATTCATTTCTATACTTAATATATCCTTATAATTTAATCCATTATTTAACCAGTTATTTTTATCTCATAATAATATTACTAATTTTTTATACTTATTTTTCTGTTTTGTTATAAAGTATTATATTTAAATTATTGTTTAAATATACATAAATTATGTTAACTTTTATTTATTTATTTATTTTTAAAATAAAATATTTAAATTTTTGAAAAAATTAAAATTGTAAAATAGATACTTTTAAAATTGTTTCTTAAAATTTATTTATATAAAAATTAAAAATAAATAGTGATTTTAAAGAAATAAAAATTATTTAATTAACTTTTATATTTTTATTTGATAGAAAATATAAAACACACTTATCAAATTTTAGTATATTAATTAATTATATTTTTATTTATCATTTTACATATATTAGTTAGTTTAAAAATTAATTTTATCATCTATCTTTAATTCAGTTGTTAACTTATCAACTTTTAAATTTTAACTAAATTTTTATTTTTATCTTTTACTTTTCAATTAAATTTACACCTTTCAAGAATATGTTAGAATTCTAAGTTTTCTATATAAATACAAGATAATTTAATCATTTATAATTTTCTATAATAGAAATCAAATCAACTAATTCTAATTATATTAAGTTCTACTTGAGTTCACCTAATTCAGTTGAATAACTTGAATATTAGGAAGCTTGTCCGTTTTTCTTTCAAGTCCTTAGAGTTAGTAGAGTGACTTCTTAGCGGAAGTCTTAACTCTGTGTGTAGATAAAATAATTTAGAATTACTAAAATTTATATATTTAAATAATAACAAAAAGAATTTTAAAAATGCTGTAAACTTTTATTTAAGTAATTTTTATATTAAATAGATAGAATTTTAAATGACTCTTATTTAAAGAGGATTTCTAAAATTTTCTATTATTTTATTTTCTTCTTAAATTATTATTTATAATTCTCCTTATCTACTATTCTTCTTTTAGTAATTACTTATATTTATTTAAAAAAATTTAGAATTCTAAAATTTCTTACCCAAACACAGTGTAAGAGACACTCACCCAAAATATGAATGCAATCACATATCACAAATCTTTCCTTTATTCATTTCATTATAAACATGCATGGAATTTCTATTATAAAATAGTCCTCAAAATTGTCTTTCTCACTATTTCAATAGGATATCCAACACAACTTCCTTCGTAATATGGATCCATACAAACAAAATCATAGTCAATAATATGGTAAGAATCAATTATAATAAATTTTTTAAGATAGTTCAATTTTCATAAAATATCTTTTAAATCATATATTTTTTCTATATCATTTATAATTTTTATGGGTTTCACACAATACTGTAAAAGATAATATTAGACCTTTTCACCAATTTTATCATACTCATAAATATAATCAATTTTAAAAGTATTTTTTTAAAAATTTAGAAAAATATTTTTATAAATAAAGTATAAACACAAGTTTCATGAATATTATTAATATAATTTTATAAAAGAACCACCAAGATCTAAATTTCTAAAAATCAATCACAAATCATGTGAAACATCTTTTAATCCAAATCTCAGTTATTTTAACAAAATTCACTTAAAAAAACTTTTGAGAACTAAGTATAAAAAATTTTAAGATGATTTGCAAAAAAACATTATAAAAATATGTATTTTTAAAAATTATTTTTAAAATAATTTAATACTTAATAAAATCTTCAAAAATTCTACGATGCTAATTTTTAGAGAAAATTTAATAAAATTAAATTAACTTTAATAAAATCAGTGAAACTTTTAGATAATTGTTAAATAAACTCAATAAAAAATAATTATTAAGTAATTTATAAAAACCAAACAACCATCCTCGTCAAACCATTCACAATACATCATCACTTCAAATAAGTTATGGATTAATCCATGTTTATACACAGCAGATCATCATCATCACAAGCTTCATAAGATCATAGAATTTATGAGTGCAATATATATTCATTATTTATAATGACACCATCATATATTTCATGTCAAATCGATAATTTTATCTACGATCCAACTAAGATCTATATGACCAAGCTTGTCATATTTATCATCAACATTACATTCAACACATATTTCACAACATAGAATGCCTAAAGTATAGATTCCATAATCAAGTCCTCCAAAGTTCAATAAGACAAACTTCATTCCATAGAGGACAACCTCAAATTAACAATCTAATACCCCAATCTACTCCAACATAACCCAAATCAACATAAAATCATCAAAGCATCCATCACAGTTAATTACATCTTTTAACCTATGATTCTCAATAACTCAAATATTTTTTTTTAAAAAAATAATAACAAATACATGTTAAATCTCCTATTTTGATACCTTATTACATCCATATTCAAAATATTTCTTTTTTGTAAATTTTTATAAAACTAAAAAAAATGTCAAAATTTGAGTTATTTCATAATAGGATTTGTTAAAATTTTATAATTTGATTTAGGCATAGGCGTATCATTCTTACCACTAAAACTTACTCAATATTTTCAAGATATTCTGATCTAAAAAAATCATTTTAACATGAAATTGATGAAAAAATTTTAAAGACTCATTTATCTACAACTTTTATGAAGAAAAGAAATGATAGTTCAACCTTCATAATTCTCATTGTTCCAAAAATCATGACAAATGAGATTTCTATTCAAATGTTATCTTTGAAAATAAATTCTCAGGTTCCAAGAGAAGAATCTTCCTTCCTTACTAAGTAAAAACTCACCAAAATTAAATAAATTTTCCCTTACTTCTGGAACAGTCAGATTGCACCTTAAGAGGGGGAGGGAAGATTTTCTTATTTTCTCTTTCAGAACTCTAAGTCTTAGATTAATAAAAATATAAACACTTAATATGCAAGGGGAACCAAGAAAGCTAAAAAATAATGTAAAAATTAAAAGGAAAATTTTGGATGTACTATTTATCTACCCTAATTGCATGAAAATGGAAGAAATCAAAGAAGAATAGAGAATGGAGCTAACTTTGCTAGAAGAATAAGTTTTGGATGAGAAAAACCTAAGCAAAAGGTAGGTTTATAGGAGAAGAATTTAGAAATAGAAGTGAAAGGACTATTGGAAAAAGGTATGAAAATAAGAAAGAAAAGATGGAACATTTTCTGTTAATTAAATTAGGAAGTTTCTCGAGAAAGCTTCCTACTTCTTTCCAATTTTTTTTCCTTTTTTTACATTTTTATGTATTTATGATTCTTCTCAATTTTAATTCATTTTAAGGATGTTTAGCTATTACTAACATAAAATAATTATTTTTAAGATCCATCTGCTCTAAAAGATTAAATAAAAATCATTTTACCAATATCATAGGTCATATCAAATCTTAAAAAACTAAAAAATTAAATGAAAATATATATTATTTAAGTAATCATAATCCGCTTGCATATATAATAAACTTAATAATCAAGGTGTCTTAATTTATATGAATAACTAACACCTAAAAATTTAAGATAAGTGGTAATTACACTATGAACTTTTACAATTTCTAAAATACATAATGATAGAAAATGTTATATATATATATATATATATATATATATATATATATATATATATATATATATATATTTAAAGGTAATTACATAAAAATAGAATTAAATTATTTATTATAATATAAAATATAAACTTATTTTTTAAAAATAATATTCTAAATATATATGTGTGCACAAATTTTAAGATAACTAATGGTTATATTTTGTTTAAAATAATTTTTTAAATTTATATATATACAATGTTCGAAATAAACAATGGTTATATTTCTAATATATGTAATGATAGGAATGTTACACATATATTTAAATTTGTTATGTGAAAAAATATAATTAAAAAATTATTTAAATATAAAATATATGATGATAGAAAATATTATATATATATATATATATGATTTGTTTTATGAAAGTAGAATTAAAATATTTATTAAAATATAAAATATAAAATATAAATATATTTAATTAAAATAATATTTTAAAATTTATGATGATAAAAAATACTATATATACATATTTATAATTTATTGTATAAAAATAAAACTAAAATATTTATATAAAATATGAATATAAATTTATTTTATATTAAAATAATATTCTAAAGTTATACTTGTGTAAGGTTCAAAATAGACTATTGGTTACATTTTAAATTTGTCTAATTTCTAAAATTTGTGATATAACAAATTTTACATTTATATATTTAAGATTTGTTATGTAAAAAATTAATAAAATTTTTATAGAATGTGTAAAGTATAAATTTATTTTAGATAATAATCATGTGAATTTAACAAATTAGTAGATAAAATAAGAACAAATTTTAAATTATTATTATATTACTCTTATATTATTATTATTATTTGTAAAAAAAAACAAAAAGCTGGACTAAAATTAAAGGAAGAAACTTAAAGACTAGATGGAACTTTATTTTTGGATAAGCAGCCCAAAGTAAGAAAATACAAAACGGGCTCAACTTAATCTGAAGGCCCAAACCATCTTTCACTTCTGGTGGGTTCGAGACCTGTCCATTGCAACTGAATTCGGAAGGAGATTGCTTTTTACATTTTTGTTTTCTACTTTTTATATATTTTTTTTTGGTAAAATTAATTTTTAAAAATAAATTTTTTAATGGAATGAGCTTTCAGAAATATTTTTTTGGAATAAATTTAATAAGTTTTTGAAAATGCTTATCTGAAAAATAATTAAATCAATTTCAAAAAATATCTTTCGAAAAGGTATTTTCAAAAATTCATCCACTGTATTATGGAAATATTTTCTTTTTAAACATATATTTACACTTATTTTACACAAAATAACGTATCCAAAATTCACTTCAACTCTTTTCCAAAAACAGATATTCAAAAATTCATATTCTTATATTGTATACATCTTTTTTAAATAAATTATGAATACTGTATAATTTATTTTTTGAATATATATTTTTGGAAAAAAAATATAAATCTTCCAAATTTGTATTTCCAAAAATTACTTAACTAAAAAATAATTTTATCTTTCTACATAAAAAAATACAAAAAAATAAAATAAAAGGTATGAAAAACAACTCCTATTCCAAAGAAGTGATTTTGAACTCAATTTTTTTTTTCTCCATTCGTTATTCATTAATTATCATATATAGTAACAAGATTAATGATGAATGTGTGCAATTGATTGAGCTGAGCATGTGTCAGTGTGAGTTCTAAGTTTTGCTTGCTCATTTTCATGAATTTCACTTCACACAAAAATAAGATAATAGAGATGAACATGAATTTAAGAGTATATGCAATAAATGAACATTAATTTGGGAGATGAGCATGATTCAAGTATCAGAGATGAACCTGAATTCAGGAGATAAACATGAATTCCTTTTCCATGGAAATTAACTTGTGTATGCGATATGAAATGAGTAAAAAAAAATTAAATTTAAGGTTATAAATGGTAACAAAATAAACATATATATATATATATATATATATATATATATATATATATAAAATTGAAATGTAACAAAATTATTAATTAAAAAAATTTCTCTCCTTCATTTATATATATATAATTGGAATGAAATTAGGATTTTTCTCCTATCTTGTTTAGCATTGTAGTTAACTTTGAAACGTATACTTAACTCTCTTTTTGCCTATGTGAGTATGTATTCTTTGCTGACACGTTCATCCTATGAAGGAATAGTTGGTCCTATGAGGGAGCCCCTAACTAGGATTAAATGATATCCACAATGAGCACATTTTGAGATACAATTTACAATGATGTTAAGAGTAACTATTTAGAAATTACATTCCTATAAAGTATAGAGGTACGAGGAAGTAGTACCAAAATTCTTCCAACCTTGAAATATTTGGATGTGATACTTAGGTCAGTATCCTACGGATTGTAACCATAATATTATAGACTTGGAGTAGCATACTTTAAGTAAGAATATTCTTTAAACATTTCATTTACCACTATGATATGTATATATATATACATATATTTAAATTTAAGAAAGATATCTTTTAATTTTTTGTATTGTGTGTTTAAATGGCAAGATTGAAAATAAAGTACAATATACGAACTTTTTTGTGAAATTTATTTTAAATTTATACTTGCGAATTTTATTTGTTAATAAAATATGAATCATTATTTTGACTATTTACTACCTAATTACATTAAGTTCAAATGTAAGTATATTATGGTATTATGTTCAGTTTTAAATTTCGTGATCTTATTTTATGTTTAAACTAGTTTATTGCTATCATGTTTCAATTGAGACTGTCACTCATTTGTAGAATGAAAGTTTCAGTAAAAAAAAAATTATATTACTATGACTAAGGCCAAGATATTTACGCATTTAATTGATTAAATGTATAAATTTTATATAGTATAAATGAGGATAACACAGGATAAACTTACACATATTGTATTAAATATTATATCATGAATAACATTGCATAAAGTTTGATTTTTGTTGATTCAACAATTAAATTATAACTATATATTATTTTAATTATTTGTATTAAAATTTGTCAAAACTGAACAATTATAATATACAATTAAAGGATTCTTATTTTTATGTTTCAAAAGTTATATTATGTTAATTTTAACATGCTTAAATATGATATCAAATAATTTTATATTAATTTTAAATTTTATAAATATAATTTATATAATATCAACATTTAATCCAATAATTAATTTCAAGATAAAATTATTTAATAAAAAATTATTAAATAACATAATATTTTACATTTTATATTACGCACATCAATAATAGAAGTTAATCCATCTCCCAGTATATATATATATATATATATATATATATATATATATATATATATATATATATATATATATATATATATATATATAACATCAATATTAGTTATATCAAATGTTGCAACATTTAATAAATTTTTATTAGATAAATTTATATTAAAACTAATAACATATTCAAACATATAAAATCCAACGTAATATATACTTTCAAGATATATAAAAATAATAAATCTCTGATGGTATATTTATAATTTACATATTTTAACATGATAGTTATAATAATACATAATTATACTTTAATGATTAAATTGAAAAAATGATATGTTATTAAAAATTATTATTAATATAACATTTAATATAATTCACATTCATATAAATTAATTCTTTATATATATAATAAATAAGTTTATCTTAAAATTAATCGTTGGATAAAAGTTCATGTCATTTATCTTAAACCTACAAAAATTTTGATATTTCATTTATATATCAAAATTAATATAATATTTTTTTAATATATAAAAGTAAAAAAATTAGTATATTTTTATATTTTTTTATTTTAAAAAATTTGTATAAATAATTAAGATAATATACTATTATAATTTAATTTTTTAAATTAATAATATTCACATTTTATATAGAATTGTGTAAGAATTTGTATAACTAACATCTCTATAAATTGGTTTATATATATAATTTTAAAATTCATTGAAATTAAATATCAATGTTAAAATTCATACCAAATTTATCATTAAAATAAATGAATCCAAGGTTGAAAAAAAACCTAAAAGTTAAAAAAAAAAAAAAAAAATAGCAGCACGTGAGGTTTCCACTATGTTACGTGCACGCACTCTCTTTCCGCACAACGTCAACCTTTTCTTTTTTCTAATTTTGATTTCTACATTTTCTACAATTGCCCTTTCTAATCATCTATTAGTTTTTATTACAAAATAATTAATCTCTATCACTATTTGAAAGGGTATCATTGCGTGTGCATCAAAGATATATAAAAATTAACTCATTTCTAGCTCTAAATAGGCTACTTTTAGCTTGCCTATATTTGATAAACCATGTAGGTTGAATGTTTTAGTTAAAAACATAATAAAGAAACGTATGGATTCATTTCCTTATATCTAATAGGATAGTATACTAGAACTTGAAATAATAATTAATAACGATAATTTGATTTATTCTTCTCTCTTTTATTGTAATACTAGTTAATTATGTATTGGTTTGATCTTAATCTTTATGTGCTGATTTGCTAATTCATTTAGTTCAAAAATTTTTGGTGGTACCATGTCCCTTAAAATATTAGGGATCATCATATTCTAAAAGCGTGATCAAAATGCCAAATATAATTATCATACTGTAATTATTTTTTATCCCTAAAAAAAATTCTAGTGACAATCTTAAAAGATAAATAGTGAGTTTTAACTTTTACAATTTTTTTTAATAAATCTATATTTATAAAAAATTATCCATCAAAACATATTTTAGTAATAATTTGAATAGTATAAATATCAAAATTTAATATATTTTATATCAATTTATACAACTGAAAAAAATATTTGTTAAATTTTTTTTAATATATTTAATAAAAAATGTCACACTTTAAAACATAAGATGCAACAACTAATTGATACCAACTAGTTAGGATTTGAAAAAGACAATAAGGAGTAATCCTTTTCCAATTAATAAATTTCAATAACTAATTAAGGAAAAATAATAAAATTTAGATAATTATTGTTGATGAGAGAAATTATAATAAAAATTATAAATTATAACATCTAATATATGTATATTATTAAATATTATATTTTTAATAAAAATTCACTTTTATTTTTTAAAAATGTGTACAATATTTTATAAATGACAAATCTATAATCTTTAATATAATCTAAAATGAATTTTATGATCTGCCGTTTGGACTTAAGTTTGATATTGTGGAGAAGGAGTTGCGTTCGTTCGGTAACTATACCCAGCCAACAAGTAATAAAGTTTGGCATTTGAGATCCTAAAATGCTATATCACAGAAATTATACAGTAATGATTAAGATCATTAAATCTTTAATTATTTGAATAAATATGTAAAAAAGATTAAATTTAACATAAGAATAAAGAAAAAAATTTCAAAAGTAAGTAAAAGTTCAATTATGAATTTAGATTAGTTAATTCAATAAATAATTGTAATTAAGTAAAGGGATTAAGGTTAATCCTCTCAAACTTATAAACTCAGTTTACCTGTGATTTAATTCATAGATAATCAATCAACTAATTAAGACAAATTCAATAAAAAAGAAAACACAAACTATATTAAATACCCTTAGTTATGATTATAGTAACCCATAATCATAGACAAACCTAAAACGTTAACTAAAGAAAAGAGATAGAATTAATTCTCCTTTTAACAATCTATAGTACTAAAGTAATAGGGCTTCTGTTTTTTACTACCAATATTTTTAATAGGGCTTACGTTTAGGAATATTCATTTCCATAAGAATCTTCATTCCTAAACGAGTTCCATATGTTATATAATGGGTGTGCATTTATTTGACATAGTCATGAAAATTACTTGCATAGTGCATAGCCATGTTTGTAACGTGGCATGATTTTGCTTGTAACTTGGTAGGGACGTGCATGTAATTTGACCCATGAGTGCTTATGATGAGCACAATGTACTCATTCTTTCACAACCATGGAATGAAATTAATGCATGCTCTACTTTTGTTTGGGCATGCTATTATTACCAATTATATTTAGTATTTCTCTTTTTTAATGCTAACTTCTTTTAATTTAAGCATGTTTTTGTCTCTCAAATTTTTCCTCATCTCTATTTCTCTAATTCTGTACTTAAGCTTTTTGTTTTCTTTTCCAAATCTTTTAATTTCTAAACCTTAATATACTTAAGCTTGACATTTTTGTTTCTACTTTTGCTCTTTTTCATTTTCAAAAACCATTTTATTGAGATTTTTTATATCAATTTTATTAAGTAAACCTCCATTTTTTAAGTTCATCATATCTTAAGCCTCATTTAATTTAGTTCTAATTTTATAAATTATATAGTTTAATCCTCAACTTTACAAAATGATATTCACGATAGTTATTTATAATACAAAACGATAAGAAAAAATAAAATAAAATAAATTTAAAAACTAATAATTAAAATGAATATTTTACAAAATTAGAGATTACAATAAAAAAAGTCTTAGAATTTTATAAATTGAAACGAGAATTTACTCATTATATTATATTTAACATTTTCAATAATATCGTGTTTAATAAATTTAAATATATGAAAGATAACTGATGATTCACTGAAACCACTATATAAAAGATATAAAAATTTGTTCAATTTCTACTTTTATTCAAAGAGTTTATCATTTTACTATAAAAAATTCAATAAAGATATTTACCAGTGATTTATTTGTAAAATAAGATTCAATATATTTTACTTATAATTGTTTAATTCTAATTATGTTAAGAGCATACAATGTTTCAAATGAAACTATTTAGTTCTGAAAATGGTTAATAATTATAACATTTTTAGCATGTGTTATAAATGATAATAATCTTATATTTTATTTTTAGAATAATTTATATCTATTTATAAATAAGGATTTTCACATCAAAAATACCTTTATATAATATATTTTATTAATTTTTAAAAACATATTTTGTTAATTTAAAAAAATAAATTTAATTTTATCATACATAACAGATGTATGCAATAGTTGGAACAAAAAGATAAAAAGAAAAGCATGGATAAACGTACTGAAGAGTCAGAATCAAAAGAAAGGAGACCCCTCCCACAATCATATTCACTGTTCATAGCCCGTGACTTAGTACTTATTCCTAATTAAAGATCCCGTGACTTAATATACATGAAATTTTTTTTTCACAAAGTAACCATAATAATATATAAATATATACAAAATTATTAATAAATATATCTGCACTAAATATATTTATTTATATCTTAAAATACAAAGTTAGAGTTTTGAGTAAGGTTAGAGAATTTTTTTAAGTGTTTAGAAGGTTTGTTATGAAGAAAATGAGTTCCCTATGACTTAAAATGTCATTCGGCCACTTAGGGGTAGTTTGGAAATTAATTTTCTACTTAAGGTATTTTGGTCCATTTACATGTAATTTATATTTTCTAAATTAAATATATATATATATATATAAGGAATTATTATTTAGGAATATTTTAACATTAATCAATCTGAATTTATCACTAACATCAAGGTTAACTTATTCTAAGTATGGTTAATTTATTTTAACCATGGTTAATTTTATCTCTCTTTATTAATATTTTTATCTTATATATCATTAATGAAGTGATGACTCATGGGATGAATCACCACCTTATTTTTTACATATTAAATTCGTGCTCAAAGGATAGGTTCCACTTCTCGACTTTTTCTTTGCATTTTCTTACCCTACCAATCTTACTAAAGTATTTTGGTAAGTTTTTGAGAAATTTTCAGAAAGTTACCAAATTGATCTTCCAATGTTTCTAACACTTATGGGTTCATTTTTGAATCATTTTTATGTTGTTTTCCATTTTTCTCGGAACAATTTAGCCTTTATAAAAAACAAAGCTTTTCTAAGGACGTTTTGGGTATTTTTAGTCCTTTTTTATGCCGTTTTCATTATCTCTTTATTTCTATTATTTTCTTATAACTATTTAACCATAATTATGGATTCTAAACCGTTAGAATATATTTTAAATTTTATTTTGGGTTTTCTGTATATTTATTTGTGTCATCCTAATATAAAGATATTTTCATCATTTGCTAAAAATTCTCTAGTTTTTCTATCTTTTATTCTTATTTCTACTTTATTTTTTCCTAAAGGATATTTGTAATCTAATAAGTCTATTATGAGTATATATGGGTGTTACACCAAACATGTTTTAACATGATAAGTTGATTGCTTCAGGGGAAAACCCATAAAGATGATTTTGCTAAGCTCCTTATACGTTGACCGCACCCTATATGAGTCTGACCTATCATAGGCCCATAATCATCCATCTTCAAAAGGTTGGAAAATGTATATCATGTTGAGATTTCATTTCATTTCTTGCACTTGTAGGTATTCCTATACAAAAACACATTGTTGCCATGAAAATTATTATGTACCCCTTCCTGTTTCCTCTCTATAATTTGACACCTTACTATCCTTATTGGTAGTTAGTGAATAGAGCCTCATGTAAGCTTCCTCTAAAGGTTACTCTCCACACCATTTGTCATCCCAGAAATATGTTTGATGGCCATCATGTGTCTGTTTATGCACATGCTACTAGAATCAATCAATATTATCCATCCTACTAACCATATTTAGATATTTCCATCGCTTGGAAGAGAATTTGGACAAAGCTCCATGTCTACGATTATTGGTGATCCTTATACCTTGCTTTTAAAATCTGTAACCATTGTCCCTCTCCACCTGTCAACATTCCCAATTCCATTTTAATAGTAATGCCTCATTGAATAACTATAAGTTTTTAACGCCCAATCTCTCTTCATTCATCAGCCTTGCAAACTTGATCTCATCTTACCCATATTACCTTCTACTATCGTTTGATTCCCCTAAAGGAAGTTTGATATGATTCACCCCACGCGAATGAATCGAAATGCGGAAACGATAACGGAACTTCTTGAGAATCAGGATAAGATAAGAAAGGGTAAGGTAAGATAAGGTGAGATAAGGTAAAGGAACCCGACACAAACCGCGACCTGCCGAAGAGCACCGAAGTTATCAAGAGGAACGTGACCCTTACCGCGACCTGCCGGAAGAACCAACGTTATCAAAGGTAGTTCTTTGCCCAAGAACCAAGGGAATCAACTCACACAGAGATGAAAGTCTCTCAAAGAGAAAATATGATTAATACTGAAAATCTATCTTTTCACTGAATCCCTAACCCCTATTTATAGTGAACCTAATCTAGTAAAAAAGATAATAAATTAGAAATCCTAATTAGATTGCAATTTGAATTGCAATCAATTTAAAATGAATAACTTCTAGATAAATATCAAATCCTAATGTAATCTATAATAAATCATAACTTTATCACTTAAGATCTTCAATGATATGACTACATAAATTAACCCATGTTGGAATTGGGTTTGGGTCCACGTAATCTTTTCCTTGAACTTCCTTGATAAGACCTTCAAGTGCTTGTTCTATACGTTTGGTCCTACTCCGCATCATAGGACCTTCCATTCCTTGTAGATAATCTTCGAGATGACCATTTTTGCTTATCATGGTGCCCACGTTCACATCATTCCCTCCTTCTCCAAGAGGATTCGTCCTCGAATCTTGATGGTCATCTTGGGACTTTAAAAACTTCAAGCTACGATGATCTGAATGGATGACGAATTCCTTCGACCAAAGGTAATGTTGCCAAGTTTGTAAGGCCCTCACCAAGGCATAAAGCTCCTTATCATAGGTTGGATAGTTTAGTGCCGCTCCACTAAGTTTCTCACTAAAATATGCCACGGGTTTGGAATCCTGCATTAAAACAGCTCCTATACCCACACCAGAGGCATCACATTCAATCTCAAAAACTTTATCAAAATTGGGTAAATTTAATACAGGGGCATTGGTTAACTTGTCTTTTAGTAAATTAAAAGCTTGCTCATGTTTCTTATCCCATTTAAAATTAACATTCTTTTTAACAAGTTCATTTAAAGGAGCAGCTATAGAATTAAAATTTTGTACAAACCTCCTATAAAAACTTGCTAAACCATGGAAACTCCTTACCTCATTAGCATTTGTAGGCCTGGGCCAATCTCGAATTGCCTTAACCTTTTCTTCATCAACACTAACTCCTTGAGAACTTACAATAAACCCTAAGAAGACAACTGATTTCATACAAAAAGTGCATTTTTCAATATTAGCATGCAATTCATGGCTTCGTAAGGCAGTACACACAGCACGTAGGTGATCTAAGTGTTCATGCATTGTCTTACTATATATTAAAATATCATCAAAATAGACAACAACAAATTTTCCAATAAAAGTTCGCAAGACATGATGCATTAATCTCATGAAAGTACTCGGTGCATTAGAAAGACCAAATGACATAACAACCCACTCATATAATCCATATTTTGTTTTAAAAGCAGTCTTCCACTCATCACCCTCCTTCATATGAATTTGATGATATCCACTTTTTAAATCAATTTTAGAGAACAAACAAGAGCCATATAATTCATCTAATAAATCATCTAACCTTGGAATAGGATATCGATACTTTACCGTAATCTTGTTGACAGCCCTACAATCCACACACATACGCCAGGTTCCATCCTTCTTTGGTACTAAGATAACAGGAACCGCACACGGGCTAAGACTTTCCCTCACATAGCCTTTCTGCATCAACTCCTCTACTTGCCTTTGAATCTCTTTGGCCTCCCCAGGACTAGTTCTATAGGCTGGTCGGTTTGGAATCGCAGCGCCGAGGAAAAAATCGATTTGGTGCTCAATGCCTCTAATAGGAGGCAAACTCGTTGGTGGTTCTTTAGGAAATACATCATTAAATTTCTGCAACAAAGATTTAACCACACTAGGGAAAGAGGAGTTATGGTTGTTAGTAAAATAATTATCCTTGTACATGAGTACAAAAACTTGTTCCTTTTCCCTCAAAATACTCTCAACCTCCCCTCTGTGAGCAAATACACAAACTTTCTTTTCTTTTTCTTTAATTCTTGATTTTTCTTTCTTTTCACCCTCACTCTTTTTTTGACTTTCTACTTTTTCTTCACCCTCAATTTTCTCTCTTTTTTCTCTTTCTTGATTTTCTAATTCCTTTTCTCTCATTTTACATTCTTTTGAAATTTTCATTTGGTCAGAATAAGCCTCTGTCGCAACCGTAATTCCGACGAGACGACGGACTCGCTAAAATTTTAAAAATGATTTAGATGAATGTGGAGTCGCCACCAAATTTTTATTTAAGGGAAAAGATTTGGAAAAACCCTGACTCAAGGAAGAGATTTAGGTTCGGGAGTCGGTTACGAGTGGGGAAGGTGTTAGGCACCCCACTCGCCTGTTCCAAAGAACAGTACCCTTAAACTGAGTGTGTGATTATTTAAAAATAGTTTGATCCCTTTTATTAGAGTGAAAATAAATACTTGATGGAGGTTAGCCTGACAGGACTTGATCCTGCTCCTACGTATTCCCCGGTGCAATGGGAAACTCAAGGCTTACGTAGTTCTAGTTTATGAAGGCTTGACCTTCAAAAGCGCTTGAGAAAAAATTATTTGGTTTGTGAAGGCTTGACCTTCGAAAATGCTTGAGAAAAGATTATTTTAAAGATTTTGTTTTGAGAAAGCTTTATCTTTGGGAGGGATTTTTGGCCCACTCATGCACAAGACCCAAGGCGGCTAAGGCAGCACAGGGGCCTATACGAACTACTAAATGTTGAACAGCAGGTAAACCGCCAGTTCCCCATTTAGAGTCCATCGCGTGAGACCTAGAATTCCAAAGTATTAGAAAAAGATATTTTTAAAGTTTTGAAGGACTTCTAGTCCACTCATGCACAAGGTCCGAGGCGGCTAAGGCAGCACAAGGACCTATATGAACTACTAAATATTGAACAGCAGGTAAACCGCCAGTTCCTCATTTAGAGTCCATTGTGTGAGACTTGAAAAGTTCCAAAATATTTAAAAAAAAAATTTAAAGTTTTGAAAAGATACGATTTGCAAATGATATTGATTCTTGAATAAGAGAAAACTTGAATTTGAGATAAGAATTTTATTTTTGAGTTTTGGGGTTTCAAATAAAGTTTTGGCGTAACTTTGCAATTATGGAAATTTAGGATAGTTTGGTAATTATTAGAAATTTTTTATGAATTTTCTAGATTTTGTATTTTTATGGATTTTTTTGGGTCTTTATTAATTTTTGTTAATTTTTGGAATTTTTATTAATTTTTGAATTTTTGGAATTTTTTATTAATTTTTGAATTTCTGGAAATTTTTGTTACTTCTGAATTTTTTAATATTTTTTTATTATTTTCTGGATTTTTTAATTTTTTATATTTTTTTATATATTTTTTGTTAATTTTCTGATTTTCAGGATTTTTTATTAATTTCTGGAAATCTTGGATTTTTTTTTTATTTCTGGAAATCTTGAATTTTTTATTAATTTCTGAAAATCTTGAAATTTTTTATTATTTTCTAGAAATTTTGAATTTTTTATTAATTTCTGGAAATTTTGAATTTTTTATTATTTTGAATTTTTTATTATTTTCTGGAAATTTTGAATTTTTTTATTAATTTTCTGGAATTTTTATATTTTTTATTGATTTTCTGGAATTTTTTATTAATTCTGGAATTTTTTGAATTTTTATTATTTACTGGAATTATTTATTTATTTTTGAATTTTGAAAATTTTTTATTATTTTTGAATTTTCATATTTTTTATTGATTTTCTGGAATTTTTTATTAATTATTGATTTTCTGGAAATTTTTATTATTTTCTGGAATTATTTATTTATTGATTTTCTGGAATTTTTATATTTTTTATTTATTTTCTGGAATTTTTATTATTTTTTATTGATTTGGTTTTTATTATTTTTTATTGATTTTTGGAATTTTATTATTTTTTATTTATTTTCTGGAATTTGAATTTTTTATTGAGGGGCAATTCTGTAATTTATGGGCTGGAGGGCAGTTTGGTAATTTTTGGTTTGTTGAGGGGGAATTTGGTCTTTTGATGAGGCAGGACAATTCTGAATTATGGAATTCAAGAGGGGCAATTGGGTAATTGCCAGGGATTCAAGAGTTTGTTGAGGGGGAATTAAAATTGCCAAGTGTAGGATTCGAACGCTTCCTCTTAAATAGCCTCTGAGTGAATTGCCATCTGAACCAAACTCCCAACTATGTTATAGCCATTGTGGGCCCCACATACAGAATTGCTTCATTCGAAATTTGCATGGAGTTTCGTCTTGTTGGTCAACACTGTATATGAGTGTCTACTGGCCACCCTGAGACTTGGCCATCTTTGTGCGCATGGGACGTAATCTAGTTTTGCTTGTTTCGACCATTATGGCTGAAGTTGAAAGCATCCTTGTAAGTCAAAAGTTGTACGACTTAAGCTTAGCTTCCCCTTACTCTTACCACACTAAACAGAGTTCATGCTGTTTCCGATTGCAGATGTTGAACCATAATTTCCAGTGTGGTTTTCAACCAACTAATCACACCACATTGATCATGCAAATTTCTGTTCCAGGCATAACACTAGATTCTATACTACTACTGACTCGGAACACCCATAACAAGCCCGTTATGCAAATAATTTTTTTAGGCAGAGCCCTCATAACAGGATAATGCAAATATCATATTTGAATTTGAATTCCTCACAAATAACATATGATGTATATTTGGGGATGAAAATGGAGATGCAGACATCCACGACCGGTAACAGATTTGAGCTCTTACTTAATTAGACTACACTTGTTTTCCAATTAACCCTAAGACAGCCTTGTAGTTTCTTGATTAGGTGAGAATTCATCTAAACAGGTACAGAACTTAACTGTGTGGAGGTGATCATGTGGATGGATTTCCCAGACGGGTTTCACTCTCAAGGCTAATCTAGTGAAGAACTTAAATCAGGGGAAGACATATTATAGGCAAGCTCGACTCTGTTGTTACCCCCGCATCTTTAGTCAAACATGCGATTTCTTGGCTGAGTTAGGACTTATCTCATTAGCTATAGAAAGTGAAGCTTGTGAGGATAATTATCTTACTCGAATCTGGTCTAAGAACACACTCACAGCAAGCTATTCAGACTAGCATCTCACTATTCATTTTGATCCTTGAATTTCTACTAATCATTATATAGTCAAGTTTCGTCCAAGCTTTGATGCAGAGAAATAAGAATACTCTAGACTCTTTCGATCATTGAATTTCATATACAGGAAGTGGGTTTTAGGAAAGAAGAATTGAACCCTAGTTATCTGAATCCTATTATTTCGCTAATAATGCAAGAACCGCATACCACATTTTAATGATTCGAACAAAAAGCAAAGGATCGTACTTATTCCAGATTTGCTCCAATTCTTGCAACGTATATATTCAGATAAAGACTTTATATCTTAAATGAACCTGGAAGTAGCTGAGAGATTGCAAGTGCGAGGTGCTCCTGGAGGTCAATCCCTTGTTCTTCTACAACGTGAACATGATTTTCTTGGGTGAGTGATCTTGAAAAGCCACCGAGGGGGAGAACGAGTGTGCTTCTGATCTTCCCCAAAAAAAAATCCCCAAGGACCCCCCAAGAATCCCTTTTTTATATTGCCTCTGTTCTTTTTTCCTTTTTGAAAACTTATATTCGTTTTTTCTTTTTTTTTTTTTTATTTTTTTTATTTTAATTGTTTACTTATCTTTCAATTATTTTTCCAGATTTCAAAATATCTATTTATTTAAATTTTGAAATATTTATTTTTCCTGATTTTTCTTTTCTGATTTTTTATTTTAATTTTCTTTAACTTTTTCTATTTATTATTTTTCTTTTTCTTTTCTACATTTGACTTTTCCAGAATTTTATTATGTAAAAAAAACTTGACTTTATTATCGTTTTTCTATTTGTCTGTTCTCTGTTTGTCTGTTTTCTGTTTTTATTTTTTATGTTCAAAAATTTTTTTGATTAATTTTGCTAATTGGAGGCCTCGGACATAATTGGGTGTTTACAGTTTGCCCCTCTTTACTCATTTTCCTACCCGATAATGTGAGAAATGATTCTCTGAATTATCGAAGTAGGAAATGAGTAAAGACATGAACACCTTATGTCCGAGGCGATTTTTGAAGAAATCCGAGCAGCACCAGAAGTCTTGAGCTTAAAGTAGACCCCCCAGGTGCCGGAGGAGCGGTGGTTGAATGACTTTACCGATTTCGCGTGCCGACAGGGTATAAATATACAAAGCTAGATGGCATAACCTAAGTAAGCTGAAATGAATGAAGGCTTGTTAGGAAATGCGTGGAATGCAATGGAATTGCTTGTTAGGACAAGCAAAGTGAAATGAAAATAGCTTGTTAAAATGGGCAAAGTAGAAGAGAATGGCCTTTTAAGACAAGCTCAGTGGAATGAAAAGGGTCTGTTTGAGGCAAGGAAACGTGCAAGAACTAAAAAGTAAGGTATGTACAAGGTGGCCTGACACTATAGGCCGGAGTGCAAAAAAGAAAACTTGAATGTGCAGAAAGGGAAACTTGATGATGGCCTGACATTATAAGACGTGATGCAGAAAACTAAACTTCATGAGGCCTGACAGCATAGGCCATGATGCAGAAATGTAAACTTGATGGTGACCTGACACTATAGGCCATGATGCAGAAATTTAAACTTGATGGGAATTCCGTTGTTGACAAAAATGCAAACGAAATCCTGTTGTTGCCAGGATGAATGCAAACCTGCTTGACAGGTGCACGAAAATTAAACATGTTTGAAGTCCTGTTGTTGACAGGAGAATGCAAATGGGGTCCCGCTGTTGCCGGGAAAATGCAGATGAAATCCTGCTGTTGCCAGGATAAATGCAAACCTGCTTGACAGGTGGGCAGAAAAATGAACGTGCTTGAAGTCCTGTTGTTGACAGGAGAATGCAAATGGGGTCCCGCTGTTGCCGGGAAAATGCAAATGAAATCCTGCTGTTGCCAGGATAAATGCAAACCTGCTTGACAGGTGGGCAGAAAAATGAACGTGCTTGAAGTCCTGTTGTTGACAGGAGAATGCAAATGGGGTCCCGCTGTTGCCGGGAAAATGCAAATGAAATCCTGCTGTTGCCAGGATAAATGCAAACCTGCTTGACAGGTGGACAGAAAAATAAACGTGCTTGAAGTCCTGTTGTTGACAGGAGAATGCAAATGGGGTCCCGCTGTTGCCGGGAAAATGCAAATGAAATCCTGCTGTTGCCAGGATAAATGCAAACCTGCTTGACAGGTGGACAGAAAAATGAACGTGCTTGAAGTCCTGTTGTTGACAGGAGAATGCAAATGGGATCCCGCTGTTGCCGGGAACATGCAAATGATGAAATCCTGTTGTTGACAGGATAAATGCAAATGAAATCCTGCTTGACAGGATATGTGCAGGAAAAATTTGATAAGGCCTGACAACATAGGCCATGATGCAGAAAATTAAAAGTTGATGGCGGCCTGACATTATAGGCCTGAAAGCAGTAAATCTAAACTAGAAGGTGGCCTGACAACATAGGCCTGAAAGCAGTAAATCTAAGCTATGGCGGCCTGACAACATAGGCCTGAAAGCGATAAATCTAAACTATGGCGGCCTGACAACATAGGCCTGAAAGCGGTAAATCTAAGCTACAGCGGCCTGACAACATAGGCCTAAAAGCAGTAAATCTAAGCTACAGTGGCCTGACAACATAGGCCTAAAAGCAGTAAATCTAAGCTAGGGTGGCCTGACAACATAGGCCTAAAAGCAGTAAATCTAAACTATGGCGGCCTGACAACATAGGCCTGAAAGCAGTAAATCTAAACTATGGCGGCCTGACAACATAGGCCTGAAAGCAGTAAATCTAAACTATGGCGGCCTGACAACATAGGCCTAAAAGCAGTAAATCTAAACTATGGCGGCCTAACAACATAGGCCTGAAAGTAGTAAATCTAAACTATGGCGGCCTGACAACATAGGCCTGAAAGCAGTAAATCTAAACTATGGCGGCCTGACAACATAGGCCTGAAAGCGATAAATCTAAACTATGGCGGCCTGTCAACATAGGCCTGAAAGCAATATGTAAAGATGCAATGCTATGGCCTGACAATATAGGCCAGTGAGCAAGAATGCAAAGATGCAATGCTACGGCCTGACAACATAGGCCAGTGAGCAAGAATGAATGAAACACTTTACCTTGCGCTTGGTAGTTATTTCCTTGAAGAGATTTGAGCAACCATTTTGCCCTAGTTTGGAAATTTCTTGATAACTGAGAGGCATCTTGATTTGAAAGAATTTTGGGCCGGCGTTTTGCCCCAGTTTGAAGGGTTTCAATAAGCTTGACTTGAATTTTTCTGGGCAACCTTGCCCTATTGAACTCAATTGGAGTTGAGGAATTGAGGATTGCCTCAACTTGGATTTTCTCGGGCAGATATTTGCCCCAGTTTCAACTTGAATTTAAATCTTTCTTGGGCAAATGTTTGCCCCAGTTTTGTTCTTGGTTCAAAATTTGAGGATGATCCCAAATTAAATTTTTGTGGGCAAGTGTTTGCCCCAGTTTGAACTTGATTTTGAGGATGACCTCAAATTGAATGGTGTGGGCAAGTGTTTGCCCCGGTTTGAACTTGATTCAGAATTTGAGGATGACCTCAAATTGACCCCCCTTTTTGTATGGGCAAGTGTTTGCCCCAGTTTGGAAATCTTTTAATTATGATCGATTCAGGCAATTTTACCTAGGTCTTAATTAGTTTTTGAAAAATGAGTTATGAAATGACAAAATGCTTATTGCGATGTTTGTGATGCTTGAATAGAAATGATGCAACACCTTTTTTTCTTGCTTCAAATAATTACTGGATGAAATGGATGTTGTGGGATGAATGTATGCCGTAATGTGGCTCTTATTTTGATGCTTGAAATATTTACTTGATAGAACAAATGCTATGAAAACCATGGAATGGTGTAAAATTTTTGTTTCTCTTGATTTTTTAACACATCCTTCCTTGACAACCCCCTAGTTGGTCAATCTTTTGGCTTCTTGATCAACTTTGGAGCTTCTTTTCTAGGATCTTCGAGACCCGACAATGGTCAACAGTATTGATTAAGACACACTCCTTCTTTGGTGGCATCATGGCTGGTAGGAAGATGAATCCTTGGGAAACAATCCTACCGTGTTGCAACGGTCAAGGATTCATCCGACTTGTCATAACTTTTCAAAATTAATCCTTTTTATTTTTACATTTTTCACATCTCTTTTAGCATGTGCACTATTGAGGGGTGCAAAGTGATTCTGGATGGTTAATGAAAAAATATAGAGAAGGTTTGCAACGGATGTTTGAGGTAGTGTACTTGAAAGGGAAAGATGACAAAAGATATGAGTTCGATTGCCCAAATGGCACCTTTTGGTGAAAAATGCCAGTGCTGCTTTTCATAATCTTGATTGTCGAATTAATCGAACTCGAGAAAATGGCAAAATTTTGCCCCAGTTTTAGGGATATATGAGGTGCAGGATATCATGTTGTCCTGGAATTCCTGGTTTGACCTTAATTTTTGCCTGGGTTGTTCTTTCGAGTTTTCAACCCAGCAGGTCTTTTGTATTGCCCTAAATTTTGCCTAGGTTGCCCTTACGGGTTTTCAACCTAGCGGGCTCTTGATTTTGGTACCCTAACTTTTGCCTAGGTCTCTTTGAGGGTTTGACCTAGCGGGCCTTTGCTTGATTGTGCCCTAACTTTTGCCTAGGTCAATCTTGATTGTTGACCTAGCGGGCTTTTGCTTGATTGTGCCCTAACTTTTGCCTAGGTCATTCTTGATTGTTGACCTAGCGGGCTCTTGCTTTGATTGTGCCCTAACTTTTGCCTAAGTCGTTCTTGATTGTTGACCTAGCGGGCTTTTGCTTGAGTGTGCCCTAACTTTTGCCTAGGTCATTCTTGATTGTTGACCTAGCGGGCTTTTGCTTGATGGTGCCCTAACTTTTGCCTAGGTCGTTCTTGATTGTTGACCTAGCGGGCTTTTGCTTGATGGTGCCCTAACTTTTGCCTAGGTCGTTCTTGATTGTTGACCTAGCGGGCCTTTGCTTGATCTTAATTTTGCCTGAATTATTGTTGGAAACCGACAAGACCTTTTTTGGTCATGACTTTTGTTGATATAATCTTGAACTTTAACCCTACTTTTGCCTGGATCGTCTTGGCTTAATCCAGCGAGTTTTCTCTTCTTCTTGAATTTCATGTTTTGAACTTAATCTTGCCTGGATTATTATTTTTACTTTAATCCAGCAGGTCCTCTTCTTTTCCTTGAATTTTGAATTTTGACATCGACCTTGCCAGGGTCATCTTGGTCTCCAATTCAGCGGATCTTATTTTGCATCCCTAAATTTTGTCTGAATTTAGACTTGATTCCTGCGGGATGTTTTATTTGACAAGACACTTTGAATAGGGATCTAGAATCCCTGGTTGTTATTCTGCTTCCTCATTGGGCTTTTTCTTTGAGCTTGATTAATCCGACGTTCAAGATTACTCATTACAGCACTAGCATCCTCATCAATTGGTATTTTATTGTTTGAATAAGAAGTGGTTTGAAGAGATAAAAAGAATGGTAAATTTTTAGAAGTAAAGCTAAAATGTAAAGCACGTACTCAAGTGATATGAAAAATGTAATTTTGTATTTATTCATTGTTGTTTATTTACAAAAGATTAACTTTGAAAAGTACGACAATTTCTGGATGAATATCCTCAATTTGTACAAGGCACCCTGTCGTGCTATTCCCGTCTCTTTCAGCTGGTTGACGGGCTCTCGTGATTTGGCAACGAATTGTTTTCTGTATTGGGAGCAAGCCTCCCAAAATCCAGCCATTTTGCATCAATCAGGCTTTGTACCTTTCGCTTCAACGCTAGGCAATCTTCAGTAGAATGACCAATAAATCCTACATGGTAATCACATCTGGCATTTGGATTGTACCAATTAGGATATGGTGGCTCTTGAGGCTTCAAAGGATAAGGCGCGACCAGAGAGTTTTGAATCAACCGAGGTAGCAGCTCGGTATAGGAGATTGGGATAGGGTCAAATTGGACAGGTTCTGTTTCCTTTTTCTGACCTTGGTTGGTATTTTGGCTTATGGCTTGTGTTTGGGCCGTATATGGTGTTGGTGGTCGGACTTGTGTCGGATAGTTGTAAGTAGGATGGTATGGTGTTTGGTATGCAGCGGCGATGTAAGGATATGGTATGTAGGGTGTGTATGGTGTATATGGTGGTGGTCGAAAGCCAGTTGGACCATACTGTGCCATTTGAGGAATGTATTGGCCTTGATTAGAAGCCACATTGTAAGCTTCACCTGTCCTCCTTTTTTCTGTAGAGGCGTCAACTGTCCTTGTGGCGTTGTGCATGATTTTTCCTCGACGCATGCCACCCTCGATCCTTTCTCCAATGATAATGACATCAGAGAAGCTAGAAGTCACACTGCCAATCATCTTGTCATAGAAAGGACCCTGGAGTGTGTCTACGAACGTGTTGACCAGCTCTTTTTCAGATAGTGGAGGTTGCACTTGAGCAGCTAGCTCCCTCCATCTTTGAGCATACTGCTTGAAGGTCTCATCCCCCTTCTTGGCCATATTCTGGAGTTGGGTTCGATCGGGAGCCATCTCGGCATTGTACTGATATTGTTTGAGGAAAGCCTCAGCCAGATCCCTCCATGAACGGATGTGTGTCCGCTCTAGCTGAGTGTACCAGGTTGCAGCTGCCCCTGTTAAGCTGTCTTGAAAAAAATGGATAAGAAGGTTCTCATCGTAGGTACATGCAGACATCTTCCTACAGTACATAGTCAGATGTTTCTTTGGACAGCTGGTTCCTTGGTATTTCTCGAATTCAGGAACCTTGAATTTGGGAGGGATGACCACGTCTGGTACCAAGCATAGATCAGATGCATCTTTGGCTTCATAAGTGTTTCCCTCAATTGCTCGGATCCTGTCCTCTAGACCCTTCCATTTTTCTATATCTTCACTTGAAGGATGGTTTGGGTTTTCCCTTGGCATGTGGTGATGGTGATAAGACGGTATGTATATAGGGTGCGGCCCTTGGGTGAACATAGGGTGCGTTCCCCCAACGGCTGCTTGGTAGGCTTGTGAAGTGGTGTTTGGAGGTAGGTTATGTGTTTGGGTTTGTGTTTGGGCTTGTGTATGGGTTTGTGTTTGGTTGTATGAAGGTGCATGCCCATGAGGAAACCCATAATGAACTCCTTTGGTTGGCGGAGGCATAGTTGATGGCGAAGGGTTTTGTGGAGTGAACCCAGGAGGATATGACGGGTCTGTGGGTTCTCCCAGAGATTCCTTCTGTTTTGACAATTGGATGGCCTCCATCAGCTTGGTCATCTGCTCCTTTAGAGTCTTGACCTCATTTCTCAGTTCCTCATTTTGTCTCTCCAGCTCATCCATGATTCTTGATTGTGTATGAGTCCTATAAGGATGTCGAGGAAGCTGTGTTTCTCCAATTTTCTGTTAGAGTTAAAAATTAATTTTTGAAAAATAATTTGAATGCAAAAATCATGAATGATAAAGATGTTGGGGTAAAATGAGTATGTGGATGAAAAATGATTTTTGAAATATTGTTTTTTTTTTATGATAAATTTATTAATGAATGAATGCATGCCATGTACAAATAATTTTTAGAGACTTTTTGAAGTTTGACTATTTTGAAAATGAATCAGAGTGGCTTTATTTATTCATCCTTGATTTTTTAACAACTTGTTTTTAGGAGTTTTGATATTTTTTATTTTGCTAGAAAACTTTAGTTTTGTTTAAAAACTTCTTAGAAAGCATTCTTTAGGTTTTCAATGTTTCCTTTTCTGTCTATTGAATCTTTTTATTTTTCAGTATTTTCAAAAGATTGTTTTCCTAATTTCTCTATTTTTAAAACATCTTTTTAAGTTTGTTTTTGTTTTTTCTTTTCAATATTTTCAAAATATTTTTCTAATTTTTCTTAGGAATTTTCTCCTTCTATTTTGGTTTTCTTGATTTTTATCTTGATTTCATTTTTGTATCTCCCCAATTGTAGCCTTCAAATCGCTTGTATCTTGAAAGGGGTGTGTGTGCCCTTTTTATTTCTTATGTAGGTTACCTGTCCTGAGGATCTACGGCCTTTTATATGAACCTCTCAAAGGTGGTTTGTAATCCTGAGGTATAAGAGGTCACTAGAGCCAAGTTCCAGTTCACAATGCTTGCCACAACAGTAGAAGTAGCCACTAGTTGTGGGGCATTATGAATAGGACGCACTCTAGCTGGGATTTTCGTGATAGCCAATCAGGACGTAGGCCCCAGAGTGACACCACTAGATCCCTCTATCCTGGGCAGCACTCAGACCCGGGTATAGGGCCCCACTCATGATATATGCAATGTATGAGGGCACACAAGTAATTAGGATACCTGCAATTGGGGAAATGTACAGATATATATTGGAATTTATGATTCATCTATCCTAGGGTTATACAGAGAATAAACAAACAGACAACAAATAAGTAAACAGATAAATAAAACGTGCAAAAAAATACAAGAAAGAAATCGTGCAAATAAACAAGAAAGAGATCAATTATGACACACTTAATTGAATGGGCTTGACTCTCTAAAGTCCCCAGTGGAGTCGCCATCTGTCGCAACCGTAATTCCGACGAGACGACGAACTCGCTAAAATTTTGAAAAAAGTTTAGATGAATGTGGAGTCGCCACCAAATTTTTATTTAAGGGAAAAGATTTGGAAAAACCCTGACTCAAGGAAGAGATTTAGGTTCGGGAGTCGGTTACGAGTGGGGAAGGTGTTAGGCACCCCACTCGCCTGTTCCAAAGAACAGTACCCTTAAACTGAGTGTGTGATTATTTAAAAATAGTTTGATCCCTTTTATTAGAGTGAAAATAAATACTTGATGGAGGTTAGCCTGACAGGACTTGATCCTGCTCCTACGTATTCCCCGGTGCAATGGGAAACTCAAGGCTTACGTAGTTCTAGTTTATGAAGGCTTGACCTTCAAAAGCGCTTGAGAAAAAATTATTTGGTTTGTGAAGGCTTGACCTTCGAAAATGCTTGAGAAAAGATTATTTTAAAGATTTTGTTTTGAGAAAGCTTTATCTTTGGGAGGGATTTTTGGCCCACTCATGCACAAGACCCAAGGCGGCTAAGGCAGCACAGGGGCCTATACGAACTACTAAATGTTGAACAGCAGGTAAACCGCCAGTTCCCCATTTAGAGTCCATCGCGTGAGACCTAGAATTCCAAAGTATTAGAAAAAGATATTTTTAAAGTTTTGAAGGACTTCTAGTCCACTCATGCACAAGGTCTGAGGCGGCTAAGGCAGCACAAGGACCTATATGAACTACTAAATATTGAACAGCAGGTAAACCGCCAGTTCCCCATTTAGAGTCCATTGTGTGAGACTTAAAAAGTTCCAAAATATTTAAAAAAAAAATTTAAAGTTTTGAAAAGATACGATTTGCAAATGATATTGATTCTTGAATAAGAGAAAACTTGAATTTGAGATAAGAATTTTATTTTTGAGTTTTGGGGTTTCAAATAAAGTTTTGGCGTAACTTTGCAATTATGGAAATTTAGGATAGTTTGGTAATTATTAGAAATTTTTTATGAATTTTCTAGATTTTGTATTTTTATGGATTTTTTTGGGTCTTTATTAATTTTTGTTAATTTTTGGAATTTTTATTAATTTTTGAATTTTTGGAATTTTTTATTAATTTTTGAATTTCTGAAAATTTTTGTTATTTCTGAATTTTTTAATATTTTTTTATTATTTTCTGGATTTTTTAATTTTTAAAATTTTTTTATATATTTTTTGTTAATTTTCTGATTTTCAGGATTTTTTATTAATTTCTGGAAATCTTGGATTTTTTTTTTATTTCTGGAAATCTTGAATTTTTTATTAATTTCTGAAAATCTTGAAATTTTTTATTTTTTTCTGGAAATTTTGAATTTTTTATTAATTTCTGGAAATTTTGAATTTTTTATTATTTTCTGGAATTTTTGAATTTTTTTATTAATTTTCTGGAATTTTTATATTTTTTATTGATTTTCTGGAATTTTTTATTAATTCTGGAATTTTTTGAATTTTTATTATTTACTGGAATTATTTATTTATTTTTGAATTTTGAAAATTTTTTATTATTTTTGAATTTTCATATTTTTTATTGATTTTCTGGAATTTTTTATTAATTATTGATTTTCTGGAAATTTTTATTATTTTCTGGAATTATTTATTTATTGATTTTCTGGAATTTTTATATTTTTTATTTATTTTCTGGAATTTTTATTATTTTTTATTGATTTGGTTTTTATTATTTTTTATTGATTTTTGGAATTTTATTATTTTTTATTTATTTTCTGGAATTTGAATTTTTTATTGAGGGGCAATTCTGTAATTTATGGGCTGGAGGGCAGTTTGGTAATTTTTGGTTTGTTGAGGGGGAATTTGGTCTTTTGATGAGGCAGGACAATTCTGAATTATGGAATTCAAGAGGGGCAATTGGGTAATTGTCAGGGATTCAAGAGTTTGTTGAGGGGGAATTAAAATTGCCAAGTGTAGGATTCGAACGCTTCCTCTTAAATAGCCTCTGAGTGAATTGCCATCTGAACCAAACTCCCAACTATGTTATAGCCATTGTGGGCCCCACATACAGAATTGCTTCATTCGAAATTTGCATGGAGTTTCGTCTTGTTGGTCAACACTGTATATGAGTGTCTACTGGCCACCCTGAGACTTGGCCATCTTTGTGCGCATGGGACGTAATCTAGTTTTGCTTGTTTCGACCATTATGGCTGAAGTTGAAAGCATCCTTGTAAGTCAAAAGTTGTACGACTTAAGCTTAGCTTCCCCTTACTCTTACCACACTAAACAGAGTTCATGCTGTTTCCGATTGCAGATGTTGAACCATAATTTCCAGTGTGGTTTTCAACCAACTAATCACACCACATTGATCATGCAAATTTCTGTTCCAGGCATAACACTAGATTCTATACTACTACTGACTCGGAACACCCATAACAAGCCCGTTATGCAAATAATTTTTTTAGGCAGAGCCCTCATAACAGGATAATGCAAATATCATATTTGAATTTGAATTCCTCACAAATAACATATGATGTATATTTGGGGATGAAAATGGAGATGCAGACATCCACGACCGGTAACAGATTTGAGCTCTTACTTAATTAGACTACACTTGTTTTCCAATTAACCCTAAGACAGCCTTGTAGTTTCTTGATTAGGTGAGAATTCATCTAAACAGGTACAGAACTTAACTGTGTGGAGGTGATCATGTGGATGGATTTCCCAGACGGGTTTCACTCTCAAGGCAAATCTAGTGAAGAACTTAAATCAGGGGAAGACATATTATAGGCAAGCTCGACTCTGTTGTTACCCCCGCATCTTTAGTCAAACATGCGATTTCTTGGCTGAGTTAGGACTTATCTCATTAGCTATAGAAAGTGAAGCTTGTGAGGATAATTATCTTACTCGAATCTGGTCTAAGAACACACTCACAGCAAGCTATTCGGACTAGCATCTCACTATTCATTTTGATCCTTGAATTTCTACTAATCATTATATAGTCAAGTTTCGTCCAAGCTTTGATGCAGAGAAATAAGAATACTCTAGACTCTTTCGATCATTGAATTTCATATACAGGAAGTGGGTTTTAGGAAAGAAGAATTGAACCCTAGTTATCTGAATCCTATTATTTCGCTAATAATGCAAGAACCGCATACCACATTTTAATGATTCGAACAAAAAGCAAAGGATCGTACTTATTCCAGATTTGCTCCAATTCTTGCAACGTATATATTCAGATAAAGACTTTATATCTTAAATGAACCTGGAAGTAGCTGAGAGATTGCAAGTGCGAGGTGCTCCTGGAGGTCAATCCCTTGTTCTTCTACAACGTGAACATGATTTTCTTGGGTGAGTGATCTTGAAAAGCCACCGAGGGGGAGAACGAGTGTGCTTCTGATCTTCCCCAAAAAAAAATCCCCAAGGACCCCTCAAGAATCCCTTTTTTATATTGCCTCTGTTCTTTTTTCCTTTTTGAAAACTTATATTCGTTTTTTCTTTTTTTTTTTTTTTTTTTTTGATTTTAATTGTTTACTTATCTTTCAATTATTTTTCCAGATTTCAAAATATCTATTTATTTAAATTTTGAAATATTTATTTTTCCTGATTTTTCTTTTCTGATTTTTTATTTTATTTTTCTTTAACTTTTTCTATTTATTATTTTTCTTTTTCTTTTCTACATTTGACTTTTCCAGAATTTTATTATGTAAAAAAAACTTGACTTTATTATCGTTTTTCTATTTGTCTGTTCTCTGTTTGTCTGTTTTCTGTTTTTATTTTTTATGTTCAAAAAATTTTTTGATTAATTTTGCTAATTGGAGGCCTCGGACATAATTGGGTGTTTACAGCCTCAACGGGCCTTAATGGAATCAATACAATTTTTCGATTATCCACTACAAAAGAATATCTATTTTTAAATCCTTCGTGCATAACCTTCTTATCGTATTGCCAAGGACGTCCTAACAATAAGAGCCCAGCATGCATAGGGGCAACGTCACACAACACCTCATCATTATAATTGCCAATAGAAAAGGACACCAAGACTTGCTTGCTAACCCTTACATCCCCACAATCATTCATCCACTGTAGCCGATAAGGATTAGGATGCTTCTTAGTAGGCAAGTTTAATTTCTCTACTAGCAATGTACTAGCAACGTTGGTGCAACTACCGCTGTCTATAATCATATTACATACCTTGTTGTTCAAATGACAACGGGTGTAGAATATATGCTCCCTTTGCTCTGAATCTCCTTCATCCTTTGGTTGAATGTTCAATGCACGTCTTGTGACCAAGATTTCTCCATGCACAGGTTCTGCTATCTCCACATCACTACAATCTTCCAACTTCTGCATTTCTTCTTCCTCCGAGCTCACACTGTCCACTTCGCCATTGTCACGAATGATCATAGTCCTCTGGTTCGGACATTGAGAAGAAATATGCCCCAGACCTTGACACTTAAAGCAACGAATGTGACTTGACTTATTAGAGGATTTAGTTTCAAATTTACCTTTGGAAATAGGTGTTGCGGATTTTCCCTGAGATTCCTCCTTTGGTTTAGGCCCTTCTTTCTTGTTGGACCAATTGGACTTCCATGATGAACTAGAAGCATATTTGTGAGTGCTCCTAGAATTGAGTTGTCTTTCCACCTGAATAGCTTTATGAAGCAATTCCTCCATCTCTACATAATGTTGTAGTTCTACCACGTCAGCTATCTCCCTTTTTAATCCTCCAATGAATCTTGCCATAGTGGCTTCCCTATCCTCCTCCACATTGGCTCTTATCATGGCAATTTCCATCTCCTTATAATAATCTTCAACACCCCTAGCGCCTTGGGTAAGACTTTTCAATTTGCGGTACAAGTCCCTATGATAGTGACTTGGTACAAATCTTCGTCTCATGACTACTTTCATCTCTTTCCACGTTCGTATAGGTCTTTCCCCATACCTCCTCCTATTAAGGACAAATTGATCCCACCAAATATTAGCATAATCATTAAAAGATAGTGGCTAGTTTTACCTTTTTTTCCTCCGAGTAATTGTGAGAATCAAACACATGCTCTACTTTTCTTTCCCACTCCAGATAAGTTTCAGGTTCATTCTTTCCTTGGAATGGTGGCAAAGATAATTTAATACTCCCCAAATTGTTATCTTTTTCTTCTCGATATCGTCTTCTTTCTCTATAACATCCACTTTCTGATTCTAAGTTCTTCCCCCAATCTGTTTCTTCATCGCGGTGAAGTGATCTTTGAGGACTACTTCTACGAGACACCTGAGATCTCCTTCTCGAACAATCCTCCATGTCCTCCAACTTCCTGTTCAACTGTTGGAATTGATCTTGAATTGATTTCATGAATACTTTTAGATCCATCTCATTTTGATGGAGTTCACTACTCATGTTGGCAATGCTGCAAATTGAACAAAATAAATAAATTAGAATAGTAAGGCCTCACAAGTCACTCCCTTAGTGTTTGCCCTCAATATTGAGGCTCTTCACTCATGTTTACACTCGAATTGGCTTTTTCTATAATACTCTAACCAACTCTTGCCTTTTACCTCTCAATTCTCCTTATAAATCCTTGAACTAAGAACTTCACAAGTTGATCTTCCCACAGATAACGAAAGAGTCACAGATACACAAGATAAATAAGATAAGGAATATTGGTCAAGAATTAAGAACTTAAAGAAATTATATTGAATGAAGACTAATTTTTTTTTTCAATTGTCTTGAATTTCCTTTTTTTTTCTATCACAACTTTTTTTTTTAATTTCTATCACAATTTTTTTTTGCTTCTTTTTTTTTGAATTATTTTTTTTATCCAAAACTCCTTTTTTTTATAGAATATTTGGTAGGTAACAACTTTAACACAAGAAAATAAAACAAAGGATAGATGACACCTGATTCCAAGAGTTGAAGCTCTGATACCAAATGATATGATTCACCCCACGCGAATGAATTGAAATGCGGAAACGATAACGGAACGTCTTGAGAATCAGGATAAGATAAGAAAGGGTAAGGTAAGATAAGGTGAGATAAGGTAAAGGAACCCAACACAAACCGCGACCTGCCGGAGAACACCGAAGTTATCAAGAGGAACATGACCCTTACCGCGACCTGCCGGAAGAATCAACGTTATCAAAGGTAGTTCTTTGCCCAAGAACCAAGGAAATCAACTCACACAGAGATAAAAGTCTCTCAAAGAGAAAATATGATTAATACTGAAAATCTGTTTTTTCACTGAATCCCTAACCCCTATTTATAGTGAACCTAATCTAGTAAAAAAGATAATAAATTAGAAATCCTAATTAGATTGCAATTTGAATTGCAATCAATTTAAAACGAATAACTTCTAGATAAATATCAAATCCTAATGTAATCTAAAGTAAATCCTAATGTAATCTATAGTAAATCATAACTTTATCACTTAAGATCTTCAATGATATGACTACATAAATTAACCCATGTTGGAATTGGGCTTGGGTCCACGTAGTCTTTTCCTTGAACTTCCTTGATAAGACCTTCAAGTGCTTGTTCTATACGTTTGGTCCTACTCCGCGTCATAGGACCTTCCATTCCTTGTAGATAATCTTCGAGATGACCTTTTTTGCTTATCGTGGTACCCACGTTCACATCAAAGTTTCCTTGCAATCATGTGAGCTTGGTAAGGACTGTCCTTGGAGTCCTAAAAAATGAAAAATAATACAAAGGTAAACTTGTAAGGACCACTTTTATCAATATAATTCTCCCACTGAACGAAATATGCTTAGCCATCCACACTGCTAGTTTTTCTTGAAATGTATTACTCACCTTTTCCCATCATGATTCCTTATAAGGATTATCTCCTATTCTGAAACCCAAGTGTTTTAAGGGTAGTGATAACATTTACTATTCAAAAATATTATAGCATAAACATGAAATCAACTGAGACATTTATCCCATAGACTGAGCTTTTTGATAAGTTGACTTTTAACATTGACACCATTTTGAACCTTCTCAAGATTTCTTTAATTGCCCATAAATTTTTGCATAAAGCATTTTCCATGAACACTGTATCATTAGTATATTGTAGCAAATAGATTGTATCTTGATGATTGATCGTGTAACGTTGGTTCATACCTTCTTGAATTGCATTTAGAGTCAGGCCATGAATTACATCACTTTTTTAGAAAATAAAACTTTTGTTCCAATCTTTTCCCATATTATTTTTTAGAAATAGTTTAATAATTTTATATTTTAATAAAAAATATTATTTTTGGCATGTAACCTCACAGTTTTCCTAAAGAATAAATTAGCAATGTTAGAAGCATCATCAATTTTGTAGCTTGGAATGAAATGTTCCATTATAGTAAATATATTCATGACAATAAAGATAAGGTCTTTTCCCTTCTAAATTTAGATAACCTTAAAACAAAATTCATAGAAATATCTTCCTAAGATACATTAAGAATAAGGAGGGGAATGTACAATCCCTCAAAATTTATCTTAGATTTTTCTTTTTGAAAACAATTATTTTTCCCATAAATTTTTCAATATTTATTTACATCCTAGAAAAATAATTAAAAATGTTCATTTAGCATAATAAAAATCTTAATAATGCCAACGAATCTTATGAAACCCCTAGAATGTGCTTCTTTAATTAGTAACATATGCAAAGAACAATTAGAAATGCAAATTTTTTTAAACTGAAATAAGAAATCATCATACAATAAAAATTTAATCCAACTAACTTTTACAAGGATTAAAAGCTAATGAAAATCAGCATCATTATCTTACAAATCTTTAATGAACTTAAAATCAAGAATTTTAGCATTTAACATGGAAAGAAGAACATATCTTCGTGACAACACATCAACAACAATATTTTCTTACCTTTCTTATACTTAACCACATACGAAAATGATTCAATAAACTCAATTCACCTAACATATCTTTAGTTAAATTTATTTTGATTTTTTATAGGTTTAAGAGCTTCATGATGAGAATAGATTACAAATTCTTTAGATCCTAAGTAATGTTGCCAACTTTCCAATACTCTTGTTAAAGCATACAATTCTTATCATATATAAAATAGTTAATAATGGATTCATTTAATTTCTCACTAAAATGTACAATAGGCTTATCTTCTTGAATGGATACACCTCCTATACTAATTTCACCGGCATTATATTCTATTTCAAAAGTCTAACCAAAATTTAGAAGGGCCAGTAATGATGTACAAGTAAGTTTTTCCTTGATAGTTTGAAAATTCCTTCTCTTGTATATTTTCTCATTTAAAATGATAAATCTTTGTGATCAACTTGTTCAATAAGAAAGCTAATGTGTTAAAGTCCTTCATAAATCCTTTGCAAGCTTTAAAATATGTTTAAGATGATTCTTCTGTTTATTTAAGACTTTGCTATATAGAAGAAAACTATCAATGTAAACTATAATATACTTACCAAGATTATTATAGTTGTGCTAGGTGCATTAGCCATAACTAACTATTCATAAAGTTCATATTTAGTTTTAAATGCAATTTTTTATTCATCTTCTTTCATTCTAATTTGATGATAGTCATTTTTTAAGTCAATATCTAATATAAAGAAATTATGATTGAACAATCCTAATAGAATCTATTTATAATATGATTTAGATTATTAATATAATTTTAATTAAATTTAAATGAATTCTAATAATTTGAAATCAAATCAATTAAAATTTTTAACTAAAATTAATACAAAATTTTAATAAAATAAATGTTATATCTTCTAAAATCTAGTGATGTTTTTAAAGATTTTTTTGACTTTCATAAATAAAAAGTATAATTTTATGTGTTTATTATTACCATTCTTTTATATGATTCGATTATATATATTTTTTCATTTTAAAATACAAAAATTAAAGATAGCACCTATACACTTAATTAAAACAAATTTTATTTTATTTTTTTAATAAAAATAAATTTTCTACATCTCATATCATCATAAAACACCATAAAAAGTGAAGTGTTATATTTATATAATATTAATTTTTAAAAAAATTAATTTTAAACTATTTTTAAAATTAAAATAAATTTTTAAAATATATTTCAAAAGATTGATTCAAACTTTAAAACTAAATTATACTCTCTAAATTATTTAGGTTATATATAACAATGTATATTGGCAGAAAAATATGGTAACATGCAAGAAATTTAAACTCTTTAAAAAAAATTTTCTTCCTCAAGTATAAGGGGATAATGTTGGAGATTAATTTTAAAACTTATGGGAAACAAATCAAAACACGCATTTTTCGATATGTTTGAGCAGTAACACAACATGGGATGCAAATCCCAGCGAGCATCCTTTAAGTAATATAGGTTATATATTAAATAATATATTTTAACTAAAGTCAAATAATTAAATTAATATTTTACATTTTCAAATATTTACGTGTCAATCAATAAGATTATTGTTGATATAAGAAAGGGGTCACTAAAACAAGTGTTTTTAGACCTCCTTCTGATCTCAATCGCGTATTGTTGTTCATATTTAATATTAAAGTTGAGATATTCTAAAAAATTATTTTAATAAATTTTATATAATATTTTAAAATAAATTAATAAAAATTATAATAATTAAACGTTATTTTTATATATTTCAATTTTATTTAATCTTAACCTTATTTTTATTTTTTAAGTAATATACAGGATATAAAATAAATAATATATTTTAACTAAACTCAGGTAATAAAATTACAATTTTAAATTCACAAAAATTATTGGATGATCTGAAAATTGAATAAAGAAATAAGAAGATAAAAAATAATATAAAAAATAATTTGTTTGGATGCACAGAAATAGAAAATAAAAAAATAAAAAAATAATTTTTTCTCTTACTTGAATAATAAAAAAAAAGAATGAAAAAAACATATTAATAATATAAATTTTGATTTGTATAAAAATTTAATTTCAATTTAAAAAAATTTAAAATTTATTATATTATTTTTATTAATTTTAAAAATTAATAATTAAAATATTAAAATTTGAAAATAAAAAAAATATTCCGCCTCTCAATTTTCTCCTAATGTGAGTGAGGATTAAAAATCTATGGAATTTGCAAAAAATAAAAATAAAAAAATTCTTCATATAAAATAAATTCATCCAAATATTTTTTCCATTTCTTTTCTACCAATTTCTTCCTCCCCTATTCCCCATATTCAAACATGCACTTAAAATCATTGTTGTTCCAAGGAACAAATCAATGAAGCATGTGTTTTAAATCTCCACCAGACTTCATTTATATATCTATATATATATATATATATATATATATATATATATATATATATATATATATAATTTTTATAAAATTTATACATTAACTTAAAATATTATTAATGTGTAATATTCAAATTAATTCGATGAGTAAGAAAACTTTTATTAAAAATTATATTTTTTGACATTTGATAATCTTTTCTATAAAACAGGTTTTTTATTTGAACAATAGGCTCTTTATCTTCTAAAAACAGGCCTTTTATATTAATTATTTTTGAAAAAAAAATATTTATAATTCGCTTAAACTCTACAATTATATTGCAGCACTTCTTATTAAAATTTTCAAATAAGAAGTAGAAAGTCACTCTAAGTTTTATAAGTAATGAAAAAAAATCCTCAAATGATGATGACCTATTCTTAGTATATGTTTAGAAATGTTTAAATTTAGAAAAATAATTACTTATTTTTTTAATTTCATTAGAGATCATGTCATTATAATAAACCGAAGCAAACGCACACTTAAAGTTTCAATTATTAATAAACTCATATTAACAAAATCATTTGAGTCAATTTTAGCATATACAGTAACAATAAATGATGATTATGTATGTTTGAATCAATTTAAGTGGCGAAGTTATAAGATATTAAATAGTGAGTTGGCGAATACGTTTCAAAGTGTATTTCCTTTATTTTCTTTTATTCTCTCTCCTTTGTCTGTAAGAAATAATGAATAATAATAAACTAAATGTTCAAACAACTACGTAAGAACAATCGAATTCCTGTTCAATAACAAAATGACGTATAACATTCAATCTTTGTCGTCTCACTTTCGTATTCAAATTGAATTTTGGCCATAAATTTCTGGTTATGTGCAGGTCACCACGTTTTTTCTGTTGAATTCTGTCACAATTGTTTTTAGCTATGAGATGAATAATATATACAATTGTTTTAAGATGTGTTAAATAAAGTAATTTAAAAATATAGCATTATCAACCTTGATGTAAAGTTTGGGGGGTGGGGGAATATTACATTATTAATTTTATTTTTTATAATATGGAATAAATTTATTAAGTTTTCACTTAGATGTTAATGTTTGTCTACTTTTTTATTACATTTTTTTATCTTTTGAAATTTCTTTTAACAAAAAAAATTAAAAGTTAACTAAAGTTGTTTTAAATTAAAAACACATTATACTTGTATCGAGATAAATTGTACTTAATATTTTATTTTATTTTATTTTACCTTGCATAAAATTTCTCAATTAATAAATTAAGAAAACTTTTTATTACAATTAGCAAAGTCTTACAAGACAGATACACAATATTATTTTATTATATAAATTAAAAAGGTCGTTAAAAAGTGAAAAAAATATTGAATATAATTTGGGTTAAATTTAAAGAATGTGAATATCATTTATCATATAGTTATAATGTTTACAAAAATATTGTTTTTAAAATAATAAGCATATTCACCTTAATTAAAATAAATACACAAAAAACAAATTGCCAGCTTCTCAATCCTGTCTGATATGGCACTCTCCATCTCAAGCAAGGCTAATCCTTCATTAATTTGCTTGAGAGGAGAGAGAAAAATGAAAAGTTTGAGTTAAAAAATAAAATAAGAATTTTTTTAAAACTTTTATTCCTTAGATTTATTTGAATGAATAAATAAATAAGTAAAATATGGATAACAGTATATTTTTATTTTATTAAAAAAATAGGAAAAAAGAAAAATTAACCTTTAAAATAATTTTTTTTTGTTTTTTCTTCAATTTAAATGGATATTTATAATTTTACTAAATTATAATTAAGTTCTCATAATTTAAAAAATAAATTAAATTTTTACAATTTAAAATTTATAATTAAGTTTTTAATAATTAATACTGTTAATTAATGTTAGATAAATGATATGAAATTTTTATTTAACACATTTTTTACTATTAATATTAAATTCTAACATTTTATAATTTTTTTCTTCAAGTATTTCTCTCCTTATCATTAAATTTTATTTTCATTAGGTAATGTGTAATGCCGCTAAAAATATACAATAAAGACATTATAAAGAAGCACATAAACAGTAAAGTTTATTCAAATAGTTCAATTATAATAATATATATATATATATATGTAGTAAATAATACAAAAGTATATATTTGGATTATTATAGGTGGGTTTAACTTTCATTAAAAATTATTTTTTATTTTATCATAATCAATATATTGATTTAAATTTTGGAATATGTGATACTTTTTATAAAAATTTAGATATATGTTGAGTTGGAAGAGTAATAGATAATAAATTGGTAGGCTTTCAATGTCAAAAGCACTCTATATATCAATTTGGTCTTTAATGTTCGGTTCCTTTACAAGTTAAACAATCTCTTCTTCTAATCAATTAGGAAAATTTTGCCAATGACATCAAACTCAAATTCTAATACCATCAAAGGCTAAAACCATATCTTTCACATCCCTCAAGAAAAAGCAAGTGCAATAAATAATTTTGCTTTATAAATATGATTTTACTACATGCTTGTTTCATTTTAACTTCATGAAGCAAATTTGCTTAAGAGAGAAAAAGAAAAACCATGCTTTGATATATTACTTATGAAATAAACCAATTATTTTTAGTACCGGGAAAAATAGGATATGAAATCTTTATCTTTATATGTATAAAAGTAAGTTATAGGAACATTTTTTTGCTATAACATTTAAATTATAAATAATTTATTGACAATATTTTTGAATTCTATATGAGATAATTTTTTAAGTTTTTACAAATAATATTGCATGGATAAATTTCTAAAACCATTGATGTTTTTTTTTTCAAATCACCAATCAAATCATGGAAACTCATATCTATAATTTAATTTCTCTTTATTTAACACTTTAAAATTTTAGTTAATATTTTTATAATATTATCATAATTATCTTAGTTATTATTGAAATAATATTTTTAATTATTTTTTTACTTTAATAGCTTAATATTTATATTTATGACCCATAAACTACTTCCTTTATCTGTTTAAATTTTTTAAAAATTGTTAAGTAGATTAATTTTTATTTTATAAATATTTATAAAAATAAATAATAAAAATATTTTTATTAATTACGTAAAGCAGTAGTACTGCAATCTTTTTATTTTTTTCCCTAAGTTTCAAATTTTAATTACATTTCAACAACCATCTTATATGGACACATAAGTAAAGTAATTTAGGAGTAATTCCACCTACTTTTCCACCTAAACTATAATTAGTGAAATAGAAAGAAAGCCGAAAAAAGAAAAAAAGAAATTTAAATTTTGTTTTTAGAAGTGAATTTAACATTATTTATTTTATTAACATTTTGGGAAAGACTTCAAATATAAATAACCAGTTCCTAAAAAGCAATCCCTAAAATGTGTTTAGGAAGATAAACTTGTTCTTATACGTTGAAAAGAGTAACCAATTGGGATTGATCAAAATTAAAAACCCTTTTCAATTTGAATCATCAAAATGTCATTTAACTTTCTAATTTCTATTCTTCTTTCTCTCTTTTGATTAGTGAGACACGTATCCCCAGATTCAGTGCACATCAACGAATTGAAGATTTTGCTGTCTCCTTTTTCTTCCATGATTGTGCTGTCATCGATTTTCTGTCCATGTAAGATCTTTTTCTTTATTATTTTTCATTTTTTCAGTTTTCTTTATTTTAATCCTTAATTCTTGTTCTTTATTCTTTGTTTCATTCTTTATGCTTTTTTAAGGGTAAATCGCTTCGAACCCAATAATTTTCTTGGCCTTTTGATCTATTTAGAGTCATTTTTAAAATAATTAACAGTTTAATTATTTAATATTTATCTAAGTATGAATTGATAATTATTGTTTTATATAAAACTGCACCATATAGAACAAGATGATGATGCATCACGTTTAAAAATAACAAAAGGTAAAGATATGTCACATCAAAATCAGAATGTAAAACAATTTTTAAAAAAATATACATAAATCCACACATTAAATATGTATCAGCATATAAAGGTATCACACTGGTAGTCCACGTATAGACATAAAAACAATTTCATCATACACTGTAAATATAATAATATATATAATTTACAATATTAATATTAAATTAAATTAAATATATAATAATATTTTATAAATTTTAATTAAATAATTATAATAATATTTTATAAATTTTAACTAAATATAATACAAAAATTAAAATATAAAAAATTTGTTAATGTTATATATTATTTGATAAATATATTATTATTTCAAATATAATAAAATTTAAATAAATTTAAATGTTATTATTTAAAATATCATAAAATTAAATAAAATATCATAAAATATAATACAATAAAATAAATTTATAAACCAAAATTATAATGCATGCTTTATACACGATAATTTATTTATAATTTAATAGATTAATATTATCATTATAATTATAATAAATTATTATATAGTTTATATTTTACAATATCATTTAAAAGATATTATTATAATATATTTAATTAAATTTTATAAAATATTATATTTTAAATATTAATATTTAAATTTGATTAATTTTTATTATATATATATTTTATATAATGTTAAGAATTTATAAATTATATTTAAATCTAATTTAATTTAATATTGTTAATTGTATATATTATTTCATTTATAATGTATGATAAAACTGTTTCAAAAATTGTTTTTATGTTTTTTCACACATACTATCATTGCCAGTGATGCCAAACTACTAACCACTTTTACGTCTTTTTATGTACATTCTTATTGTTTTGAGGTATATAAGAAAACCTTTTCAAATTATCTTATATCTTTATGTAATATAAATGTGAAATATTTTCAAATTATCTTAGAATTTTTCACGAGAACAAACATTAAAATTTTTATAAGCATGATATATAAGAAAAAATATTTTTTATAAGAGGTATATACAATATTTATAACGTATAAATTATATAAATTTATACGTTATATATCTAATATAAATCATTAATAAATACATTATAAAGAAAAAAAATTGATGAATAAATAAAAAATTAAAGTTATGATACATAAATAAATATATTATATATATATTTGACGTATAAATAAATTTATTATATTTTTATTACATATTTATTTATATGTTATAGGTAATATATGTATTTTTTTAAAAACAATTATTTTTTTTCTTACAGCATAATGATAAAAAAAATTATTTACTCTTTTTTTAAAAAAAAACTCAATTATCTCATAATCTAACGTGATATATCCTCGCCTTTTATCACTTTAATATAAGACACATGGAACAAAAGTTACTATTCATATCTATATTAAGTAATTAAACCATCTTTTTGTTTATTTATTTATTTTTAAAATAACTCTAAATAGTTGAAAAGACCAAGTTTCTTACGGCCTTTTCCTCCGTCGTTATCACCATTGATGACTTGCAATTGTGACGTTTACAAAGACGCTAGTTGTAATTAAGTAAAATTAATTATTATTTAAATTGATTTGAGCTTTATACTATTATTAAAATTAATTTTTTTTTCTTGGAAAAGGAAAATATTAATTTTTTAGTTTTGGAACAAACAAAGTCTTTCACGTGTCTTCATATATAACGTGAGAGACAGGTTCAGTTTAGTTTCTGCCTTTCACTCACCAAGGGCAGTATCAAGAGTTTCTCTTCTTTTTGTTTTTGTGTATGTTTGTTTCCTCAACTTTTGGTTTTTCCATCTTGTGCTTCAAAATAAAGTGGCTTGACTTGATATCATTTCTGAATGTTTTCTTTTTCTTGAATGATGCATGTAAAATGGTGTAGGAAAAAGGGAGCTTTGTGAAACAAGTAGTGAAGTTCTGTCACAAACATGGAAGAGGAGAATGTTAAACAGCCATTGTTGGAGAAGAAGTACTTTAAGGACTGCCCTGGTTGTAAGGTGGATGAAGCCAAAGAGCTGAGTCAAGGACAGGGTGTACCCATTAGGAATCTTATCATCATATGGATGGTGGTGTTATGTGCTGGTAATTAACCATTTATCTCTCTATTTTGAGTGTTTTCACTTCTGGACAAGTTGGTTGTTACATTTATGTTTATGTCTTTTGGGGTAGTTGTGACTAGTGAGTGCCAAGTTTCCCAATGCCACTGTTCTAAGTTCTAACCATTTCTGGTATGTTCCTTAACTTGTGTCAATGGCCTTTCAGTTTGTCTATAAAAAAGAATTGGTGTCTAAATATAGAACTCAAACAGCATATACATGTTAGCTTAACAGTTAATACTTTCAGCAAAAGGGTACTACTAGTCTTTTCTTGGAGAAAATCTAAAAATAGATCATTGCTTAGTGGTGAATAATTGAATTTATTATCATTATTTTGATCTTTCTCTTGAATGTCAGAAAGTGTGTAACTAAGCTTTAAATAACAGTGCCATCTATATGAGTAGTGTAGGAGATTTTAAGTTAAATGTTTTGTGGGATTTTCATTTCTAATATTTTGAAACTGAAATCCCTGTTTGATTCTATGCATTTGTTAGCTTCCAATTTTTATATCTTTCTGAATCAGTAGAAACTACTTTGTTCTTATCTAACAGCTCTTTATTTTATTCTTTACAGCGCTCCCAATATCATCTCTCTTTCCATTCCTTTATTTTATGGTGAGTTTAATTATCTACTGTGGTTTACTGTTACCTTTCACATGATGCATACTCTATTCTGTGACATCATTATTTCTTAGAAGCCTGAAAACATGTGAAGGAGAATTTCTTTATTTATTAATTGAGTGCTTCAAGCTCAATTTCAGTTTTTATTTTTTATATATTTTTATAATTAATATATGAAGATATAAAATTCATTCTCCCTATACAAAATTACAAGGTACACTTCATTTTTTTTTCACCAATTTTCCAAAGTACATCAATAATTCTGTTCCCTCTCAACCATATAATGTTGTAGTGAGACTGATAATCACAAACTGTTGGATTTGCCAATCTCAATTTCTAATTGCTTATTACTTCTCCTTATGTTTTCTCATTTTTATGTAATAAGATTCAAAGAGTAACTTTGTTATATATATATATATATATATATTTGTGAAGTACATGAGGAGACTATATATAGAAATAACTGAACTAGATAACAAACTATATCAGACTGAATTAAAAAATATAATCTATCCTTATCTGATTGCAACAGAATCATAACAGAGCCCAATAATCCAAACAAAAGAAAATTAAACTATATCTCATAATTTCAAGGATGTTGATGACATCTTATCTCCTATTATTATGAAACACTCAAGAAATCAAAACTTTGCATAAAGTTTAACTTTATGATGATGCATATAATATACAACCTCAACAATGCAACATTTTATTTTCAGGTAAGGGATTTTAATATTGCAAAAACAGAAGCTGATATTAGTTCTTATGCTGGTTATGTGGGTAAGATTATTTTTATTTCCATTCTTTGAAGTCCTCAATAATTCTTATAAGTTCTTTATTAGTGATACCTGTATGATAAAATATGTTGTAGGATCTGCATTCATGCTTGGCAGATGTTTGACATCTATATTCTGGGGACTTATAGCTGATCGCTATGGTCGAAAGCCCGTTATAGTTATAGGGATTATTGCAGTGTAAGTAATATCCATCATTGAATTGGATGCTTTCTTTATGTTATGCTATGCAGTTTCCCATATTTATCAATGCTTATTTGATTTTAGTGTCATTTTCAACACACTATTTGGCCTTAGCACAAGTTTTTGGATGGCTATTACCACGAGATTTTTTCTGGGAATTTTAAATGGTTTGCTTGGACCAGTGAAGGTACCTTTTTTCTAACACCTACATAGTTAGCAATTTAATGTTTCATTTGATCCACCAGCACCATGACACAAATTAAAATGAGTGAACTTGGATACGTAACTTGTTCAATCTCATTCAAACTTCCAGTTTTATGTCCATTTGACTAACTCCTCTCTTTAAAAGGCCTATGCTACTGAACTTTTTCGAGAAGAACACCAAGCTCTAGGACTCTCTACAGTAAGCATCACCAACTTTTGTATACTATCAGTTGTTAGAACTTCCTTTCCATAATAATAATAATTCAAAGTGTGATCTGCTTTTAGGTTAGTGCAGCTTGGGGCATTGGTTTAATCATTGGCCCAGCACTGGGGGGCTATCTGGCTCAGGTACTATTTCTATTCTTTACCTTCTGAAGAATAAAATAATCTTGCAAAAAGAGCCTTGAATATTGTAGTATTCTTGTTCTCTTGCATATTGAGAAGGTTGATACCTAAAACTCTTTACTTAATTGAGGTTAGGATTTTGGTAGTCCATCTGCCATGTTCAAATCAATGGTCCTTTGCATATTTTTAACATTTTGCATTGTCAAGTGCTAAAGTTTGTGAGTGTTTATGTGCCTTAGGGTAGTGACAAATATTTATGTATACATTTGTAACTTGTTTCTCTAATACTTTGGGAAAATTTTCATTGCAGCCAGTAGAGAAATATCCACATATATTTCCAGAGGATTCCTTTTGGGATAAGTAAGTGGACTTTTCTTTAATTTCATAAAATTTAAGGATTCTATATTGTCTAAACACAAATTGTTCTGCAGGTTTCCATACTTTTTGCCCTGCTTTATAATATCAGCAGTTGCTTTGGTAGTAGCTATTGGCTGTATATGGATTCCGGTAGGTATTGAATTTTTTGATAAACCTGTTCATTAAACTTCAGATTTTTCTATCTTGCCTATGTTCCCTGCCTTTTATTTTAGACACTTCTATGATAACATTTTATAAAGCAGAATCATTTTATATGATTTTTATGCTTTTTCTACATTGTTTGTCATCTTGTCTTGTTTGCTGTTCTCACCAATATAATTGCTTAAAATATCTACAGGAAACACTTCACAACCATAATTATAGCAATGAATTCATAGATGACACTGAAGCTTTAGAAAATGGAATCAGCAGGGCTGGTGAAGACAAGATAGTCCAAAATAATGAAAACCTCCTCCTAAATTGGCCATTAATGTCATCTATCATTGCTTATTGTGTTTTCTCACTTCATGATATTGCTTATCAAGAGGTATCATTCTTTTGCACATAATGTAGTTAAAAAAAATATTCTATGCATCTCCTTCAAAACAAATGGTGTTTGGATTTTCCTGCTTCTTTACCATGCTTTTTAAGTGAACAACATTCATTCATTCATTCATCCTGCTTGGTTTAGATTTTCTCATTATGGGCTGTCAGTCCTCCAAGGCTGGGGGGTTTGAGCTTTACAACTGATGATGTTGGTGATGTTCTTTCAATATCAGGTGCATCTCTGGAACCTATAATAGATGCTTATTAATGTTAGCCATATATGTTTCCTTCCTAACTTTCCATCTATAATATGCTACTTGAGCCATACTAAATTTATTGCTTTGGTTCTAATACTTCTATGAGTCAACTTTTATCAAAATTATTTGTACTTTGGGTTTTCTTAGTGACAAAAGGATGTTGATTTTTATATTTATTGTTGATCTTTGTATTCCTATCATATAATACATATTTTGTACAATTACTGATTCTCAAATGTTTAGGTCTTGCACTTATCATCTACCAACTTACTGTATACCCTTCTGTGGAAAAATCTTGTGGACCTATTGATATTGCCCGAATCTCAGGGGTTAGTTTTCTCCTAATTGTGGCAATTATTGCATTTTAGAATTTCATTTTTTTTTTTGTTCTTTGAAAGATGTCCTGTTAATTTGGTCCTGTATGCAGGTGTTATCCATACCGCTTTTGCAAAGTTACCCCTTCATAGCATTGTTATCCGGATTAGCACTATACATAGTTATAAGCATTGCTTCAATTCTGAAGAATATTCTGGCTGTAAGTGCACCTCTTTATTTATTTAATTGTTTATTTGTGATTTTGAGGGTTTAAAATTGAATTTTGTTGTTTTGTGTTTATAAGAGTAAAGAGAAAAGGATAATGTATAGTGGAAAAAATATATTAATATTTTATTAGAAGACTCTATATACAAACTCTACCAGTTGTCAATTCTTTATTATGGGGGTATAATAACATTATTTAAAATTTAAAAAAGGAATCATAATAGCATAACATTCAAAACATAAACCGGATAAACAAATACCTATAAACTAGGAAACAAACTTTGACTCAATCAGTTATTGTAGGCACACGTTCAACAAATCTCCTCCTTACCTAAATAGTTGCATACCCCTAGTTTGGTTCTCAAAGCTTTAAATGTGACTTCTGGAATAGCTTTTGTTAAAATATCTACACTTTGATCTTCGGTTCCACAATAAATTAGCTTGACTTTCCCTCCTCTTTGCACATCTCTTAAAAAAACAACTTAATCTTAAAATGCTTAGTCCTATCATGAAAAATTGGATTATTTGAGATTGAAATAACCGCTTGATTATCAACAAAAATTTATGTTGGCTCCTTTTGCTCCATATATAAATCAGCAAGTATACGCCTATGTCAAATTGCTTGATTCACATATAATGTAGCTTAACTTGGACTCTTAACAATTCCAAGATTTTGGAAATAATCATCAATTCTACCATTCCAGACCTTAGGTACCTGTTTAAGACTATATAAGACCTTTTTTAGCTTGTAGACCTTATAACCATTTCAAAAAATAGATTTTATATCTAAATGGTAAATTTTCCATCCTTTGTGAGCAGTTAAAGCAAGCAGCATCCTGATTGTATCAAGGCGTGCAAGTAAGGAAAGTATTTTTGAAAAATCTGCCCGAACACTTAGCATATCCTTTCACTGCTAATCTGGCCTTGTATTTGTTTATAGAACCATTTGCATTAAGTTTCGTTCTATAAACCCATTTGACTCCTATAGCTTGTTTGTGCTACGGTCTGTCCACCATCTCCCATGTGTCATTTTTTTAAATCATTCTGAGCTCTTCCTCCATGACTTTAGTTCGCTTGTCATTCTTCACAACTTCTTTGAATACTCTGGGTTCTAGGACTATGATATTGCACCTTTGATAGATCTTTGATGAAGATCTTGTACCTTTGATAGGAATGTCATCTACATCATCATCAAGGAATTTTGGGATTTCTGATTCCTTATTGGTTCCTTCCCATCAAATTTAGAACAGTTTTTAGCTCTCATTTTCACCCTGAATACATCTCTATCTTTTGTGTCTTTGATCAAACACCAATTGTCTTCAAATATGACTTTGAAGCCTTTTTCTACAAGTTGTGCAACACTAAGCAAATTTTGGTCAATGTCAGGCACATATAAAACATCAGGGATATCCTTCAAACCTATCATGCTTTTGATCCCTTTTTCCTTGATTGAGATGAAATCACCATTTCCAATTTTTACTTTGGAAACGATGGTTTTGTTAAGCTCTTTAAAAAGCTTCTGGTCATTGGTCATATAGTTTGTGCAACCGTTGTCTATTAACCATGAGTCACTAGAACTATTGCTTGTAGCAAAACATGTTGCCACAAAGAGTTGCTCATCTTCTTCATCTTCTGTAGTTACATTTGTCTTCTCCGATGTAGACTTGCAAATTCACTCTACATGTCTCATATCGCCACATTTTATGCACCTGACATCTGGCCTCCACCAATGTCTTCTCTCGAGATGGTTTGTCTTTTTGCAATGGGAGCAAGGAGGAAAAGTCTCACCCTCCTGCCTATTGGAGTCTTCTATTTTTTTTTCTACTATTTGTTTTTCTTTCTATCTTTGTCACCTTTCTATCTTTGTCACCTCTTAAATTTTGTGCTTTCATATGAAAAGCACCCTGCACTGCCTCTTGCCTCATCATTCTTTTTCTCTTGAGCCTGCAAAGCATTTATCAATTCTCCCAAGCAGATGTTTGACAAGTTTTTTTTTTTTTACTCCTTCAATGCTAATATCTTTGATTCATGTTTTTTTGAAACAGTGACAATAATTTTTTGCATAATTCATTTGTCTGGAAAGTCCTTACCAAGAAGTTGCACTTTGTTTGCTATGCTTAATGCTTTCTTTGGTAAGAAGGAATTTAGGGGGGAGAATTTATTTTCAGGATTTGTATGGATTTTATTTCACTCCTCAAGAGGAGAGAAAGGGAGGAGGGACTAATTTTTTTTTTTTTTATTTATTTTAAATTCTTAAATATTTTTAAAAATTTTAAAAAATAAATACTATGTCAATAAAATATAGTAAAAAAATTATTTTTTTAAAGTTAAAATTTATTTTTTAAAAATTTATATAAATAAAAATTTATACTACTAATATTTCTTTCCATTCTATCCAAACAACTTATTTTTTCATTTTATTTCCATTCCAATTCTTATCCTCATATTTCCTTTCTTCCTAATTTTTCCCTTCCTCTTTTCTATTCTCTGCCCTTCGAATTGAGAGCTTGCATGCCTTTGGTTCTCTCACAACCATGATATTTTGATTTGAGATACTCTCAAATGGCTTTGGAAGACTTTAGGTTCATAATTCTTGTAAATATTATTTTTGGCAAGGCAGAACAAACGCAATATTTTGCTTTAACCTTTCTTGTCTTCCTTTCTTTGTGAGTCTTCATCTAAGTCATGGTAGGATTTTCAAATAGTTAAGAAACATCGTGTCGTCTTCTACTGTCTTCCAAAGATCTAATGTTTCAAGATAAATAGTCATTTTTTGAACCCATAATTCACACTCTTCACCATTAAAAGTAGGTGCAGTGATTGTATGTGATGTATCCTCTTCCATTATCGTTTTTCATAGATCCCTCAAAGACAACAACTCTGATACCAATTTGTTGTTTTGTCTTTACAAGAGCATAGAGAAAAGGATAATGTAGGATGGGAAAAATTTAAAATTTAAAAAAGAAATCATTTAGGAATAACATTCAAAACATAAACCAGATTAACAAATCCCTATAAACTATGAAACAAACTTTGAATGAATGAGTTATTGTAGGCATAAACAAATTTTTACAAATTAGGAAACAAACTTTGACTCAATCAGTTATTTATTGTAGTCAAGAGTTCAAGAAATTTGATTAACCTCTTTATTTACTTAACGTTTATGTGTGATTTTGAGGGTGTAAAATGAATTTGATTAACTAAACCTCAAGTCAGGGGAGCAGTTTAATTGTTTCAAAAAAGTTTCTTTATATTACAAATTTGATTGTTTTCTTTTTGCTGGACTTAGGTGACCATCGTAACTGGTTTGTTCCTTGTACAAAACCGAGCTGTGGTAAACTTTTGGATAATTCATCTATCTTTTGTTTCCATACAAAGATTAGTTTTTGATGGAACTGTAGCCATATATAACATGTTGATTTGGAAAACAGGAACAACACCAAAGGGGTGCAGCTAATGGCATTGCTATGACAGGCATGTCTCTATTCAAAGCTATTGGTCCTGCTGCCGGTGGTGCAATGTGAGTGTTCCTGTGATTTCTTCATCTTTCGTTTGACTTATGTATCAATTCAAATTAATATTTCAAAACATATTGGCTCTAACACTTGCATATTAAATATACTTTTTTTTTTATGTGTACTGTCTCTATTCATTTGTGCCTGAAACTTCATGTTAAGTTCCTTTATGATGTTGCCCCTTCATGCCTAACCGTAGTTGACTATATTGAAAGAAATAGGTAACCTGTTCCATATCAATGTATACCTATCTTAAGATATTTCATAAAAATTACCTCTCACTCCAGTTTGATCCATTACCAGTTAACATAATTTTCACTAGTCAAAATTTTTAATCACACACTTTCTGATTACTAGTAAAATATATTGAGTATTATCTTCAATTTTCTTATACCATCATGGTCAATGCAGATTAACTTGGTCACAAAAGCGGATGGATGCTTCATTCCTCCCAGGTATGATGCTCTCAAATAATTTGTCTGTACCAGTTTCTGTTTCATATACGGTAGATGGGAACTCTGTCTACCATTAATAGGAAAACACATGATTTTTATCCTTGAACAACAGCTTTGAATCTGTGGGGACATAAGTTCAAATATGTCATTTAGCATTTATTTGTGTTAATCTAATGCAGTTGAAGGACAAAGAAAAAAGCTAAGATAGAACCAATCACATGTGAATTCTTGAGCTAAACACTTTGTACTATGTTTAAGTAGACAAGATGTTTGTGGTGGTACAATAAACCATTTGTCAATAGAGTTATTAATAGCATCTGTTCTTTAGCTAACTGTATTACTATTTACTAGGAGCTTACTGTTGTGCATTAACTGCAGGAACCCATATAGTCTTCTTTGTATTGAATTTAGTTGAAGGACTTGGAATACTAATGATGTTGAAACCATTCCTTCGTGAAAAGAAAAGAACACCCTCAAATCAGTTACACTGATACCAATCAATTTTGCTTAAAGCATGCGGCATCTATCATTTGGGAATAGTACTAACTATGTGCATCAAATTTGTCATCATGGGGACCAGTGATAATTGATGCTAGATTTGTGGTACAAATTCTGACATGTGACTTGCCAAGTTTCCCTTTCAAAAACAAAAGGGGAAAAGTCATCAGAGAAGAATGAAAAGAAATGGATGGAAACTGAAAGAACAATACTCCGTTTGAAGTTCAAAGTGACATCACTGCATTGCCCTTCTGCTTTTCTATTTCAGAGCCGATTATAAATTCCATGTAGCTATGTTTATGGCAGTATATAATTGTAATGTTTTTATTTTGATTGTTTCAAACATTAGCTACTTTTAACTGAGATTGATAGTTTGTTTGAATCACGGAATAAAGAGGAAGAAAATGAAAGAGGAGAAAGAGGAAAAAAATTAAATTAAAAAAAATTATTTAAATAGATAGAAATAAGAGAAAAAAATTTATTTAGATAGATGAAAATATATATATATTTAAAATATTGGTCATCGTGAATCTAGATCGACGTTTTGTTTGATTCATAAAAGAAAGAAAGAGAAAAAGAAAAAGGATAAAGAGAGAATGAAAGAGGAAGAGAAAAAGAGAAGAAGAAGGAGAAAGAGAGAATGAAAGAGGAAGAGAAAGAAAAGGAAAGGAAGAGAAAAAAATTTATTTAGATAGATGAAAATATATATATATATATATATATTTAAAATATCGGTCATCGTGAATCCAGATTGACGTTTTGTTTGATTCATAAAAGAAAGAAAGAGAAAAAGAAAAAGGATAAAGAGAGAATGAAAGAGGAAGAGAAAAAGAGAAGAAGAAGGAGAAAGAGAGAATGAAAGAGGAAGAGAAAGAAAAGGAAAAGAATAAAATTAAAAATAAAGAATGAGTTGTTTAAATAAATAAAAATAAGAGAAAAAATAAAAAAAATTAGATAGATAAATATATATATTAGTTTTATAAAATTTTAAAAAAAATTAATTTTTTTCTAAATATAATTTTAAATTTTTATAACTTTAAAATTATATTTAAAATATATAATACTTTTAATAATTTAAAATAAATAAATAAAAAAAACTTCTATTCCTCATCTTTCTTGTTGAAGGAGGGAGAATTAAAATTTTGATGAATTCTGTTAAAAATATTTTTTTCTTACTTTTTGTACAAATATATGATAGAAATTTTTTTTTTCAACCTTTAATCAAAAAAATTTCGAATATCAAGTTAAATTATATATTTAAATATACAAGTGGTTGATGTTATAAAAAAAATTATTTTAAAATTTATATCTTATAATTAAGATTAATAATTATAAAATTATTTATAAAAATAAAGTTCATTTGTTAACATACATGGGCATTAGGCCTTACAAAAGAAAAGGTTAAGTTGTAAATAATAAAAAAGAAATAATAAAAATTATCGTTTAATTTTTTATTTTTAAACTAAGATTTGGAAATAATTTATTCAATTAAAAATTATTAAATTAATTTTTAATATATTTTAATTTAATTTTTTAAAAGAGTGATACTTTAATTTAAAAAATAATCTTAAATTTAAAATTCATCTATTAAAGATAAAAACCGTAATTCTATTAATTATTATTATAGTTTTCATTATTATTAATTTTATTAAATTTATGATAGTAATAATAATAATAATTTTTTAATTTTTAATTAATTTTTTTACTTTTTATTATTTTGAAACAGTTTAAATTTTTTGTTACTTTTGTAATTAATACTTTTTAATTTGTCTCCTTTTAGCATGTTTATGGAAATATAGGATAAAATCAATTGACTCTTATAGTAAATTTCTAAAAATTAAACTTTGAAACTAAAATCAAATTTAATTTTTAAAAATTCAAAACTAAAATAAAAACCACCCGAAAAATAACTTGAACTATTTATTGATAAAAAAATTAAACTATTTCGACCAAGAAGGAATCCTAGGATATGTAATTAGTAGCTACTAAATTAGCAAACTCAATTATCATTTGTGTAATACATTGGAAAACTCTTATACATGCCAAGCATATTTGACCACTATAAATATAGAATTTATTAATTAAACCTTCATAACTTTCTAATTTAAGTGTCAATTATTTTAATTCTTGATTTTGAAAACAATTTTAATTTTAATGTATTATTATTATAATTTTTTTATATATTAAAAAATTAAAAAATATCATAAATAATTTTTTTAAATAATTATTATAAAATAAAATATTTTTATTTATACAATAATTAATAATTGAATTACAGTATAAAGTTATTTTACATTATTAATATATTTTATTTGATAATAAATTCTCATTCTAATTCCTAATTTTTGAAAAAATAATTTTTATTTTAATTATTATTATTTTATACTCAAAATAACTAAAATAAATAAATTTTGTAAAATCAAGAACTAAAGTGATAAATGTTTGTAATTTAAGTCACTAAAATGGGATAAATATAATTTTATCTAACTACATCATTATACATAAAAGTGTAATAAATACTTAATTTTTGATAAAAAATTATATTTTTGAATGTTTAAAACTTTAAAAATTGAAATTTTAAAAAAAATCATATTTTTCTTCTTCAAAACATTTGTATTTAGTCAAGAATTCCAAAAACTATTAAAAAATAAAAAATATTTTTCAACATAAATACAATAAACCACTTATTTATACTTTAAATTTTTGTCTAATAATCAATTGTTTAAAAAAATATCATGACTAAAAGTAAAAAAAATGATAATTAACTTAGTTAGATATATAATATTTATTAATTATCACTTTCTACATAATTGATTATCATAATTTAGTAATCAATTACTAAATTAATTTTTAATAATTATATATGTAACTGATTTAATCACTAATTTTTTATTATTAATCATGATTTTTTTATGATAATCAATTATTAAAACAAATTTTGATAGATAAATGAATGTTGTTATTCTTTGTATATTTGCATATCATTACTGTTAGAAAATTATAACAACCTAATGCAACTAGGAAGAATAGTTTGAAGGCACTAAATAAGCTATGGAAAGAAAAATAGATATTTTAATATTAGATTTTAGCATAATTTTAGAATTATCTCCCTCTTTGTAAATATTTCAAACAATTTTATAAAACATCATTCATTTAATGCATATAAAAAAATATATGCATAAAATTTTGGTACAACTTATTCTTTTTGTTTACAAATTATAATGATAAAAAAAAATAAGAAATTATCAATTTTTAATCCACCATATTATCAATATATAATGAATAGATATTAGAGAAAGTTTTATTTCATCCTACTCAACTCCAATTTTTCATATTTGAGAAACATTATACTAAGATTCCTCTTGCATGGTAAGAAGATTTTCAAAACATAATTCAACTCCTCTTTAGATATTTTATTTTTTTCTTCTAGAATTTCCTTTTACTTTGGTTCGATAAGACTACATAGGAACATCAAACAAAATAATTTAGGAGGTGAAAACACCATTCTATCAAGAAAATTTGTGTTAATGAATAATTATATTAGAAATTTATTTGAGCATGAAAAAGGTAATTTTATCAAAGATCCTATAAGATTTTCAAGAGGGATAAACCATCTTATAGATTGATAAATATATTTGAATAATAGTAAAGTAGTTATGTTATAAAAGGTCTTGAGAATTTCTATGGACATGATCTAATACTTTTATTTGACATCAAACTTGATCTCCTTTCATTTTTTTATATGGATACAGACCAAACCAAATTAAATATTGTATGTTTGATTTTGATTGATATAGTTTTATTTTTATGGAATTTTTTCCTAACATATATTTACCAAACTATTTCAAAGAGTCCAAGCTTTTTCTAAAATTCCTATATTTTGAATTATTTAATCATCCCCCATTCCTGTTCTTGACCAATTTTAGCAAGAATTTGGACAAATAATTCTACCTTTTCAGTGTTACCTAATTCCTCAGTATTGGACCCACTCAAGAGGAAAGATTCAACATGCACATCAAATCAAGCAATATTCAAATCAAGTGGCAAGTAACTATGAAAGTGACATGGGAGAAGTCGATACTTATTTCTCAACCTCCCTCATCTCTAGGGAGGGGAAAGCTATTTGGCTATACTAGGAAAGTGAAAAGGAAGATGGATACTTCAAACACATAAATTTATGATTGGTGAGAAAAGTTTGAGATTATTAAATTTTGTATTTTTAAATGATAAAAAGTAATTTTAAAAATATTAGAAATTTTTATTTAAATAGCTTTTGTATTAAATAAAGAGAATTTTAAATGGATTTTATTTAAAAATGATTTCTAAAATCCTTTCTTCTATTAGTTTTTTTTTCATTATCATTCATAAATATTTTTATATTTTATTATTTTTTAAATAATTATTTATTTTTTAATCACAAATTTTTAAAATTTCAAACTTCTGTCCAAACATAAGATAAAGGTAAATTAAATCAAATTGGTTTGATTTTAAAGGTAAAATTCATTCAAATTGATTATAAAACGGTTCAATTCGATTTGGTTAGAATATATTATAAAAATTAAATTAAATCAAATCAATTTTTAGTAGTTTGGTTCAATTTTATTTTTTAAGTTTTAATTTTCTTTTTAAAGAACGAATGACAAAAATTAAATATAAGTCAATAAAAAGTATAACATCAAAATTTTGTGAGATTATATATCTTATAATTCTATATGTTGAATTTTACAATATGAAGAAAAAATTGTAATGAATATGAAATAAATATATATATATATATGATAAAAAAAATATTTTTTATTTTATTTTTAATATTATTTTAAAAAAAATTATTAATTCGTTTAGTTTTTTTAGTTTTAGGTTTTTTCAAAAAGATCAATAATATATTTTTATTAATATTTTCTTAAAAAATATGAAAGAAAGAGTAATGGATTTTTTATATATTGAAGAGTTTGTAAAAAGTTACAACTTAATTTTAATTTTATTTAAAGATTTTATTAATTAAAATATCAATAAAATTTAAATATAAAATATTAATAAAAAATATTTAATAATTAGAAACAAAATTAAAATATATAAAATTATAGATGATTTGATTTGATTATGTAATCCTATTAGATTATGTATTTACTTTTATGAATTAGATTATATATTAGAAGTCTTGTCAAAACTATGATGTATGTAGGTTAGATTGGATTAATGATTTAAATTTGGATTTCTCTTTGTAACGTTGAAAAGTATGCAGCATTTTTGTCATAATAGAATCAAAAAGGAAAACAAGAATATTTTAAGAGGGTACGGAATCAAGAATATGTAGGTTTGACGATAATGTTTTGGACCCCACAGACACATCCTTACACTTAGCTTGGACCCAAAGTCTTCATTCAATAGATATTTAAGACAATTTTTAACAACGTGTTTTTGTAACAAAAGAATTTAAAGTGCAGCTTTTATATTATTAATTTCTATCATTGTTAAATTTTTTAGGGCATGAGTTTCAGAAACAAAATGTAATATTATAACTTGAACAGAAAAATATAAATGAGATTTAGAGTGTAAAAATATATATAAGAGATTTAGATAAAAGAATTGATAAAAACCAATTTGTTCAATTTTAAAAATAAAATTTAATTGATGATGCAAAATTATTTTTTTTAATATAATACATGTTAAACATGATTATTTAGACAAATTTTTTTAAATAATAATTTTTTAAAATAAAAATAAAAAATTTAACCAATTATACCTAAATATCTAAATATAAATAAATAGAAATATATAAATAAATATATGTTTCTATTTGGTACAAGAAGTGCTTTTCTATTTTTTTTTAAACTTTTGAGATCATGTCATAATAATTATTTTCGTCTTTAAATTGGATTGAAGCCACAATTTTAGGTTTTTAAGTCCTCACGTTTTTTTCGTTTTGTTAATAATTATTTTCGTCTTTAAATTGGATTGAAACCACAATCTTAGATCTTTAAGTCCTCACGTTTTTTTTTTTTCGTTTTGTTAGAATTGATTTTATCCACCAATAGAATAATATATATGTCAAATTTATAATTATAATTTTTTTATTTTGTTAATGTATATTATTTTATTTTTGATTTAAAAAATTGAGTTGTTAATTTTTCATTTTGTCATTTATATTTTATATTAGTTTTTGGGGTGAATTTTTATAAAAATATGTTAATTTTTACTGTTAAATGTCATGTTGGATGGACGTTCAAATATGTCTAAACAACATCACATAATACATTAAGGACTTTTCCATCTTATTTACCTTACTATAACTATCCTCATTTTCATCTTGAATTCTATGATGTCAATAAATAAATCTTCAAATGTTTTACCTTTATTATTGCAAGTTTTTTAATATGGTTGATCCTTAAGGTATATCTGAATCATATTAAAATTGATCCATAGACTAATGTGAAATATAAGTAAATATATTGATATAAACTCCAATACCACCTTACATGATCAAGCCAACCTAAAAAAACATAACTCGAAAAGAAGACTCATGGAAAAGAGATAAAAGAGGTAATTGGAATCCACATAAATTCACTTAAAAAAAATTAAATAAGATCGTGATTTTTATGGACGTAAATGAAGAAGATCTCAATTGAAGGACAACAAGGTTTAAGAAGATATTTTATTTATTTTACTAGATTTAGTTTTCGATTTGTAGATTATTTGACTAAGATTTAATTGAAGATTTGAATCATATTATAGATAGATTATATTAGGATTAATCATTATTTTATCATATTAGAGATTGAGAAATTCTATTAGGATTTAATTTTAGTTTTCTTATACTACTAATTGTACAAATATAAATAGTTCTATGAATAATGAAAACAGATTGGATATCAGAATTTCTATTAACCTAAATAAATGTTTTTTTTTCTATTGTAAGAATTAAATCTTTTCTTTACGCTTGTGAAACGTTGTTTTGTCGATCTTCTCTATAAGGTTGATGATTCAAGTTCATAAAAGTCTCTGGTTCGTGCTTCAACCTAGGTGTGTTGTTGTATGGATCAGTTATCTCATGTTTATGATTGGACAAGAGATCTAAATAACTGGTCATGTTCCTTATAACATTAATTAGTTATTTGCTCCTATCAGGTCATTGAACTATCTATTTTATTTTTTCTATCATTTTATAATTATTTTATTTGACTTACATCGTAAAGATCGAAACCATCCCATCAATTCATATCATATATGTTTCTATTGATACAATAAGTGCTTTTGAAAGCACACCATAACAATCACTTCCATCTTCAAATTGGAATGAAGCCACAAATTTTAAGTTTTTAAATTTCACGTTTTCTTATGCATTCAATCAAGTTGATTTTACACATAGCAGAATAATACATATGTCAAATTCATAAAGTTTAATTAATGATCAATTAATATTTAATTAACTACTTATTAAATTAAGAATAAGGCTTATGAACAATGAGTTATGTCTTATAATTTTTTTTAATAAATAAAATAAAATATCATATTATTATCTTTGATGAAAACTTTTAAAAAAAATTAGTTATTAATGTTTAAAAAATGTTTATTTTATTTAATTTATGTTTTCATAATAAGGAATAAATTGATTTATTTTTTACTCAAATGCTAATTTTTTTTATTTTCTTTTTTACCGTAGTTTTCTTATCTTTTGAAGTATGTTTTAATGAAACAAAATTTGAACATATTAAAAAAAAATTAATGATAACGGAAACTTATTTTTGAATTTACCTAAAAGTATCATGTTAGATTAAATATAATTGGTACAGATTAGTAGAATTGGTAAAAAAAAATTAAAATTACATTATATTTTATTTAACCAAATGCATATACTACATGAATTTAAAATAGTATATAATTTTTAATGATATAAAATTAAAATATTATATTATTAAATTTTTAAATATAATCTATTATAAATATTTTAAAAATAATTTTTAATTAATACTAACTTAATTATAAATTAATTACGGTTAGATTATTATTTAACTTTAACTAATTCAGTAATTAACTAACTGTTAAGCAATCATTGTAATCAGAAAAATATGAAATTCAACGACGTCTAAAATTTAATATATACCTAAAAAAGATAAAAGTAAAAAATTTGTAATAATTATTATATACTTTTTAATATTTTTATTTTAATATATTATTTATTTATATATTTTATTATTTTTATTTTATTTTGAACTACCTATTTATCGATATAAAGTAATATTTATTCATTTGTAATAAAAAAATAGTAAAAGAAAAATTGATTAATAAAGCATTGAAACAAATTCTAAAGAAATTTTAGAATTAATTAAAATAAACTAAGATGTTAGAAGAGAGCAAAGTGAGAATGCGTTGGAAATGAAAGGTTGAAAGGATGAATTGTTGTTAACGTTAGAAAAGTAATCCTTTCCATTTTTTTTCTGTATTTTTATATAATTTTTTTACATATATAATCAATTTTACATATATTTATTTATTTATTTATTTTGCATAAATCATCATATTTATGATAGAAAAAATCTATGTTTGCCAACATCCATCTAGCAAGTCATGGAAAAAGAAATAAGTGAAGAGGAAAAAGAGAAAAAAAAAGATGGGAATGAAGTAAGAAACATAGGTGTTGGAGAGAGAAACAAGCTTGGACAAAAAATTATGTTGTTGAATAATGGTAGAGTAAGAAAAATTAATAATTGAAAGTTTAGATTTAAATAATTGCTGAGCAACAAAAAAATATGATTAAGATAAAAAATTAAAAATTAAATTCATTTTACAATGCAATTTATCTTATAATATATTTTATTAATAAAAAAATTTCTATAATAATTTTATATATTTAATTTTTATCAAATAAATTATTTCATAAATATTAATAAATTACATTTTAATTTTATAATAAATTTATTTAAACAATATTATGCACTTTTCTATGATTTTATTGATTTAAGATTAAAATATAAATGAGATAAATTTTTAAGTTCAAATAAAATTAAAAATTAAAAAAATGTGATAATTTATGAAACCTATTTAATAAATTTTATAAAATTGTAATTAAAAAATTATTAAATTATATAATAGAATTGTCATTTTATTGTAGAATAGTTAGTTAGTTTTCACATATAGTTAATTGTTATTCAATTCATTTTTTATAAATACATATATATCTTTTGTAATTATCTTTTTATCAATCTAATACATTGAATTATTTTTACGGTAATCCTTTTCTTTTATTTGAGATATATGATCTTGATTTTATCAACTTCAAATTACTTGTATTATGGAAGTTGTTTTCCATTTCAAGATTCTGATATTATATCATAACTTTTCAATAAAGAGAGCCATGATTTCGTTGTTGAAGTTGATGATCCAATGGTTGAAGATCTAACATTAATGGAGATGAAATTTGAAGAAATATCTATTGTGATCTGCTAAACAACATCATGAATAAAAAGATAGAAGAGTTAAAAAGGGATATGTCTAAGTTTGTAGAAAGCTTAGACAAATTAGATTTAATGAAAAAAAGTGATAGACATTATAAAGACAAATTGGTATTGAATTTCAAAATTATCACAAAAGAATAACAAACTTGACATCTTATCTACATTCTTTCTGCTCTATATGCAATAAGTTTGGACATAACTTAAGAGTATGTCACTACAGACATGAGAACTGACATAAAAGGATCCAAAAAGATATGGATACCTAAAAACATGATTATTCCTCTCACAAATATCATTAATAGGAAGAAAAAGAATACTAAAATAATATCTGGACAGCAATTGCTCATAATACATGATGGGAAACAAATCTATATTCCTAGACTTGGAATCATGTGATGAAGGAAATGTAGCATTTGGAGAAAACCAACAAGGAAAAGTGAAAGGAAAAGGTAAAGTTGGTAAAAATAATCTACCATCTATTGAAAATATTTTATTTGTTAAAAATCTAAAATATAATCTACTGAGCATTAGTCAATTTTGTAACAGTGGATATAATGTTTCCTTAAAATAAGAATAAGTGTATAGTGAAAAATTATGATGGGACTATACTATTTACTACCAAATGACATTATAATTTGTATAAGATAAATCTAGAAGAACTATTTGATAAAAAAAAAAAAGAAACTTATCTTTCCTCAAATGTGGATGAAAGATGAATTTGACATAGAAAATTAGGGCTTATAAGTATGAATCATATTTTAAAGCTTCATAAATTTGATCTAGTCAAAAGGAATCCAAATGTATCTGTTAAGGAAGACAATCTTTGTGAAATGTGTCAAAAAGGGAAACAAGTCAAAATCTTCTTCAAACAATAATCTTGTTTCCACTTCTAGACCATGGAAGTTACTTCATGTAGATCTCTTTGGACCTACAAATATACAAAGTATAGGTGGTAAAAGGTACAAATTTGTTCTCATAAACGATTATTCTAAACTAACATGGGTATACTTCCTAGCTCACAATGATGAGTCTTACAAGGTTTTTAAAATCTTTTGCAAAGGAATCTAAAATAAAAAAGGATTCTATATTGTATGTATTGTATCTCAAATAAAAAATGATTAACATGATTTGTGAAAATTTTGTTCCAAACCACCTTTTGGCAGAAGTAGTCAACACTACATGCTATGTACAAAATTGTATTTTGATTAGACATGTTTTAGACAAGACTTCTTATGAATTATGAAAGGAAGAATATCAAATATAGCATGTTTTCATCCCTTCATATGTGAATGTTTTATATTGAATATGAAAGATTATCTCAGTAAGTTTAATTCTAAAGTAGACAATGGAGTATTCTTTGGTTACTTAGATACCTCTAAATCCTTTCGCATTAACAATACTAGAACTTTAGTTGTTGAGGAATCTATTCATATCATATTTAACAATGGAAAATCGATTAACAATAACTTAGATCTTGAAGGTGAACTTGCATGTATGGACATCAGTAGTAATGACAAGTTGTGTAGAGATTTTGTTAAGATGATGCAAAATGAATTTGAGATAAGTGAACTCAAATTCTTCCTTCATCTTCAAATCAAACAAGAAACAAGATGTATCTACGTTCACCAACAAAAAATACCAAGGAACTATTGCAAAAGTATAAGATGGTCAATTCTAAATCTATGTCTACACCTAGGCATCCATGTGTAGTTTTGACTAAGGATGAAGATAGTCAACTTATTGATCAAACAGTTTATAAAGGAATGGTTGGATCTCTTTTGAATCTTACTACAAGTCATCCATACATTATGTTTAGTGTTTGTCTTTGTGCATGTTTTCAAAATGATCCTAAGGAATTGACACGCTCGTTGCAAACGCTCAAAAATATTTTCTAGATTTCCCTAACTATGATATAGTATAATGTTCAACCCAGGTCATCTTCCAAAGACCATTTAAGACTCTCAAGCACATTAGGAGAGAGTTAGAATAAGGGGATTTTGTAAAGATTTGATTTTAGATTCTGAATATAAAATGAAGAATGAAATTAATTTGTCTTAATGATTATCAACTCAAGGAATTCAAAGGATATTTTCTTAACTAATCATTGATTACTAAAGTCATACATTATATTTATCAACTCAGGATCATACAGAATCCTTAAAATGATACTTGAATTCTCTATTGAGAAAACTCTTAAGATTCAATTGATTATGATCAACAAGATCAAATAACCGCTTAATATTTTATTAGATCTAAACCAATTTCATAATTAGAATTTAGTTGAAGTTTCAATTACTTAATTTCTACTCTTCAAACTTTTTGGAAAATGATTAACCAATTAAAAATTAAGTATACATTAATCAAAATACGTCAATTGAACAAACTTTGATTAAAAGAAGGAAAATAAAAAATATAGTAAAACAGAGTAGAAATAATCTAATAAACATGTAAATAAAGATCAAGATGTCAAGGTTAAAATGAAAATAAACTTGAATCCTTAAATTGAAATTATAAATTTAGCCTTCCACGAAGGAGGCAAAACTAACAACAAAGAAAGAAAGATAGAAAATGGTATTAGAGTTATATCTAAGGTGTGTTTTCGCCTCTTGTAAACCCTCATATTTATAGAGAATTTTTTATGCATTATCTTTATAAGGTCTCTAATCTTTTTTTACTTTTTCCACCCTTTTATTGCTTGCACATGCATTTTTTTGAAAATGCAAAACACATTTGACTTTTGCCACCAATCAGCATACCAATTTTGACGTTGATTGAAGTGCATTTCCAAATATTCATGTGTCTAATTGTAGCCATGGATGTTATCTTTCCAACAGATTTGATTTCATTTCAATATGACTTCTGTATCTCAAGATATGGCCAGATCTTTGCACACTATTCAGGTTCAGTGACATCAGCACTATCTTGTCTTCTGAGATAATTTCGGAGTCCTATACATCTCATGTGATCTCTGATCTTGCTTTGTAATTGTGGATACTTATTTTAGCTTTTATTCAAGATAAATTTCATGATTTTTGGATGCTTAAAATCCTATTATACTCAAAATACTATAATAGTGTCATTTTAATGAGTTAAGCAAAGAAATTCAATTTAGCTCCATATGAACCCAAACTCATAAAATATGACAAAGACAACTTAATTGAACATATAAGAAGTCTTAATAAGCTACATATGAGAGATAATTATTTATAAAATTTATGCTTATCAAGAACCGTACCTAAAGGCTATAAAAAGAATTTTTAGATACTTAGTCGATACTACTAACTTTGGACTTGTCTATAAAGTGAAAAAATATTTCAAACTATTTAGATACTATGATGCTGACTATATTGGAGATAGGATAGAAAGGAAGAGTAACAGTGGAGGATTCATTTCATTGGAGAAAATCTCATTTTTTGGAGAAGTAAAAAACAAAACACTATTTCTTTGTCTAATGCGAAAGCAGAATACATCTTAACATCAAGTTGTTGCTCACAGCTATTATGAGTGAAATATCAATTAGAAGATTACAATATATTTGAAAATAATGTTTTCATTTTCTGTGACAATATTTTTTCAATTAGCTTGTTTAAAAATTCTATTCAACACTCTAGGGCTACACACATTAAGATTAGACATAATTTTATACGAGACTATGCATAGCATGATGTCTTCAATGTTAAATTTGTAGACCTTAAGCATCAGTTAACAAATATTCTAACAAAACCCTACCTAAGATCAATTTGTCTTTATTTGAAACCTACTAGGTATGACCAACATTAGCATCTAGTTGTATAAATCGTCTAAAAAAGTTCGCATCTATCTAAGTGTTCACCTTTTAATCATATCCTCTAATGCCTGCTTTATTTTTGGAATATGATTCTTAGTTATTTTTATTATTATTGTAAAATTTTCTAACACATGTTTGGATTGCTTAAAAGCAATTATGCTTCCCCACTACACCACATGTCTCAATGCCTTAACTGCTCTATAGTCATTGGTAAATGTTTTTCCAAAATTAATAAGATATTTTCCTATGATGTGACATATCTTATTAATGTTGTAGTATTTTTCTCTCTCCTGGTAGTGAATGTTCTCTCATGCGCCTTGTCTCTCTCCCCCATTTTTTGAGGTGTTTCAAAATTTTGAGATATACTATTTTTATCTCTTCCTTCTTCTACTCCTTTTCACTCTCATCATCTAAAACATTACTTCCTTCCCTCTTTCTCTTAAAACTCTCTTCATCTCTTTCCTTGAAAACCTTAATCAATGGCCCTTAAAAATTATTCGTCTCAACAAAAAAATTGCAAGTTGATTTTTCAAAAATCTATTAGGTTGTAGCGCTTTAAGGAAGACGATGTACCTTCATGATTTTTTTCCTACTTCTACCTGGGTACCTTTCTTTCACATCATAGATGCTAGATGGTACGAAGATGTTATCCTCGAGTTCTAGAAGAATGCACCCATCAATACTTTTAAGGAATCATCTTTCATAGTCACAAATGTTTTGTCAAGCTCCTAACATTCTCTCAAGACTTTTTGAGAAAATTACTCAAATGCAAATCTGAAGGTGTTGTGTACCATTAGGTATGAAAAATAGACATCTTTGCTACCGTCGATGCCACTTTATACACAGATCCCTTCTCTCCCTAACGTGACAATGCTAAGATGAATGACCTGGATAAAGTTATGCCATCCTAAGGAGTATGGTCTTCACTTGCATAGGTTCAAGGAACCATGTCTCCCAAGTAAAATGCTTCTATCTATTCCATCTTCGGTAAAAGACCAAGATCAATCTTCTTGCCTTCTTCTTTGACTATTTTTGAAAAATAGTGGAAGATCGCATCAAGAACATTTCCTACAATAACCCCATTACCAAAATTGTAGAGTGACTATTAGCTAACCATGTCGAATATCTCTACAAAAGGAAGCGCCTCCCTACCAACCTCTTCGGCCTAAGGCAAATCAGGACGATGAAAATTTACTTTCCTCCTCCTAACTCTCCTAAGGATGAGCTTGAGTGTGTAGTTCAAGAAAAATTAAGCAAATTCATACCTATGTTTGAATAAAGCTCATATAGATTGAGCTTGTTTGATGAATCATCTTCATTAGCTAAAATTCATAATATTTCTGTTGGTTCCACCAACTCAAAGCACCCCACACCAACTTAGGGAAAATCTTCAGAATGACTCACCAAACGCAAGCAAGATGTTGATTCGTCTAATCCCTCATTCGTCTCGTCCCACCCATTTCCACTAGTAAATGATTCACTCTTCTACCTCATTCTACTGCCCTAACTAAATGACATTGTTTAATCACTATAGACAATGATTCCTCTCCCTTTTCACCACTAGCCACCCTTGTCCCTCTTCAAATCATCTTATCCATCCTTGATATCTCGCTTCTCCACCAACCTTCCTACCTTCCTTAACTTCAGCATCATCCCTTACCTTCCTTACCCTAGTTTCTCCTCCACCAACTCCATCATTTCTTGCTTACCCTAAGTCCTCTCTTGCACCTTCATTTCCATAAAATCAAACACCCATTCCTTTTTCCTCTACCTCACTTGCCCCAAACAACCCTTTCCTTTAGATGAGGATGTTGTTCTTGTTGCATCCTTGCAATATGAGGAGTCCATTGCCTCCACAACATAGGCTTATTCCTCCTATCACCTTCATCCTTTGACAAGGGATGACCAACATCCATCTCTTGGATCACATGATCAACCGTTAGCTCCTAAGGGACCAGGCCCTCTTCTAATGGTTTCAAATTTACCTTTACATCTTTGGCCTTCTTCATCGCCAACCTCTCTTTACCTGAATGGAAAGTTGCGTATCCACTCCTTTCCACCATCACCTACCTATGTCTTCAAGAACATGAATATGTCTGATGACATCCTGCCCTGGCTCTCTGCTCAGGAGTTTGAGGTCATTATTGTCTCAAGATGGAACAAGTGCTAGTTAGACAAAAGATGAGTCGATATTTTACAATGCATTTGCACATTGACCCAACAACCTGCATGACATCTTTCACTACCATGAAGATTTGGCATGATCATTTGTCTCCATGTCTGTCCCCTAAGCCTAACACCTCCTTAAAGGCTCACATGGTACCCTCTGGAACACCTCTTATTACTGGGATTATGTTTGAAGAGTTGCAGGATTTACTTAAGGCTTGTAGTGATCTAATGGATTTTGAGCATTCATGGTTGATGTACACCTACTACAACTGGGTGAACACCACTTAGTTCTCTTCATCAAGTTTTCCTGATGAACATAAAACAGACAAATGGCATGTTCAACCTCGTTGCCATTATTTTTTTGTCTTCACATCGCTACTCCATCATTGCAGACGCCCTGTTTTGGCTCCTGCTATCTTTCCTAGAATGTTTTATATTTATTTACCTCCTTCCTTGTACCTTATTTATTTTTTAGTTATTTTTATGGTTACTATTTTGTTTGTTTTTACTATTACCAAGCCTTCTCCTCCATCACTTTCTCAATCTTCAGCTCTTATTGTCTATAATCCTCTTGCATTGATTGCTTTAGCATCCTAATTTCCTTTTTTTCCATAGTCACCTATACAACCTGCTTCCATTTCCCATTCATTGCCAACATATACCTCTTCTTTTGTTATGAGAACCTCGTGTTTCGTCCTATCAAATTCAATGTCTTACTAAAGAACAGTACATAAATCGTCTAGCGTCTATCAAGGCTCAACAACGATGTAACCAATGTCAGCTTTAGCATCTTGAGCAAACACAAACTAGTCTACGTAATGAGATTTTCCTATTTCATAGACATATGAACTATACTCTGCAAGACCTGTATGATAAGATTTTCTAGATGATTCATCAACAATTTGAGCATTTTAGGCAGTGACTTTTTTTTTCTATTGATAAAAATAAGGGGTGACATATTAAGTTTTATTTAATTTTCTTTTAAGTTTATTTATTTTTTCTTTTATAATTACCAACTACATTTGATTTAATGGACTATGTTTTTATTCACTATTGTTGTTTGTATATTATCTTTTCTATTCTACACAAAACTTGTCTAATAAGAACTTGTCTCATATAACTTGTCTAACTTTGATAAATCAAAACAATTAAAAGATTTTTTCCATCATAAAAAAGGAAGATTGTTGGAACCAAGTCGAAAATAATGACATCCAAGCGACCTATAATGTGTTATTGATGATAAAAATATGTGTAGAATTTTTTTCTTAGGTGCATACAAAAAACAAAAAGCAAAGTGAAAGGTACTTTGCTACATGACTTGCATTTGACGGACAATAACAACTTTTCACCTAAACTACGGTCATGCATTAAATGGACATGCAGAAGATGTTTCAAATCTCTCTTGTTGTATAACGACTATTTTGTCTTCATCTATATAAAGGAGAAACTTATGAGCTAAAAACAAAAGACATAAATGAGTTGAACACCTATGTTTATTTGTCTTTCATTTACTCATAACTTATGCTATAAACCTTGCATCTGATTTATTATTTTTAAGTTTTGAGTTTGGAAACTAGATAGAAAGTGTCAGTTTGTATTCCTTAGCATATTTGAGCCTAGCGAGACTTCTCCAAAAATATTAGAGATTGTATTTTTGATTGTTTGTATTATCTTCTTGATAGTGAAAGAACTTGTTATGTGATAACAAGGACTAGACATAGTCCTTAGAATGTTAATAATGAATCGGTATAACTTTCTTATATGATTCACTTTATCATTCTCTTACATTCTTTAGATGCCTAATGTCTTAACAATTAAGCTGTTTTGAAAGCACATAATTTTTACAACATAACATTCAACTCCTTTCTATGTGTTTTTACATATATGATACTTCATTTTGTTTGGTACAAAGTAAGATGCTATCTTAAATACCTTATTTATGGAAATGTAACATATTTCTACTCCAAGTAAATATGGTATTCTTGGTTCATCACATCCAACTTTTGGAAAGCTAATAAAATTATCATTTTATTAGAATAATTAGTTAATTTTCATATATAATTAATTATTGTTCAATTAATTTTCTATAAATACATACTTGTATATCTTTAGTAATAATTAATTATCAATGTAATACAATGAAGTATTTCTATAATATTTTTTATTGAAATATATGATCTTTGATTTTATCAACTTAAAATTATTTATATTCTTTATAAAAGTTCTATTTCATTTTAAAATTATGAAATATATTAGATAAAATAAATAATGTATTATTATAAAACTCAAATTAAAGAATTTAAAAATGTATCATAATTAAAAAGTGCTTTTAGCTATCTTTCTTTCTATCGAACATTAATTTTTTATTTTTTATTTGTTATTATATATTTTATAATATATATAATCCTATAAAAATAATATATATTTTTATTTTTTATTTTTAATTCTAAATAGAAAGTTAGATGCTTAGATAAGAAGATTAAGAACTTATTTATTTAATAATTAAAAAATAAATTTTTATATTTTTTAATAAAATTTTTTTTATTAAAAATTATATTTTTTAATAAGAATATATGATTCAAAATTTTATTTACTTATTTATTTAAAATTAATTTTATTAAAAATAATTTAATTAACATTTATTATAAAAATTATATATATTACTTTAATTTTTAAATAAATATTTTAAATTTTATTTTAATTTTTATGTTATCTAAATTTATATATACGTTATATTTTTTTATTTATTATTATATTTATATATAATTAGCGTTCAATATAAATGATCTAATATAATTAAAGTTTTAATCTTTTATTTAGTTAGCTTTAGAATTTAGTCCTTTTTAATTCATTATTTATATAAAATTTAAGTTAATTTTTTATTTTTTTTATTATAGATTTTTAAATATATTTATAGATTTTATAAACTTTAAAACATGTCATCTTAGAAAAAAAAAATTATGACAGATGTATAAATTCAGATCTCAAAATTTTTAAACAAACTAAATTTAAACACTTAAACTTTATTTTAACTCTACCTTTTTACATTCCTATTTTAAAGTTAGAAATTAAACTCGTTTATTTAGAATTTCTTTTTAAAAAACCTATTTTATAAAAATTTATTTTCCAAAATTTTATGTTATTTTTTTCAACATTTTAAAAAGTAAAATTAAAAAAAAAATTGAAAAAATATTTTAAGTAATTTAAAAAAATAAAATTATAACTACTTTAATAAATTATATTTTATAATTAAAAGCTTAACTTGTCTTTCTTGCTTTAATCTTTTCCTTCCCATCCTTTTCTCATCAGTACTTTTAGTTTACGTATGCAATGATGTCATTTGTTAAATGATTATTTATATTAAAAATATTTTTAATTATTTATTCATATGAAACAAGATTGACTAAAACTAAATCTTTCGTTGTCCCAAAAATCTTATTTTAAGTAAATGGTTTGTATTTAGATATGATTAGATACAAGCTGTTTGATTATTTTTTTTTAAATTTAACCGTTTGATTTAAATATAATAAGATATACAATTATTGTGCGGATGAAATAATCATTACTCTTTCATTTTTTTTCGTTGACCAAGATAACTTTATAAATATTATTATTCAGTAATTCTTATCAATGTTATAACTATAAGGTTCTCTCAATAATCCCGTAATAACTAGCTAGATACTAATATGCTAGATCATTATCATCAACCATACATAGAGAAAATGTGTAAATCATAAAATTATAAATTATAGTATAATGGATTTTAACATTTTTAGGCAGCTTTATCAGAAATTGTTTCAAAATATTAGGATTAAAATAGAATGTTTAATCCTATTTTAATTAATTTTGACATGTGATATATATTAATGTTATGTTAATAATAAAAAATAAAAAATTAATTAAAATTTTAAAAAATTAAAAATATACTTAATCTAAAAAATTAAATTAAACATTCGATACTTAATCAAATATTTATTAGAAAAGGATGATATGACTATGAAAATAAATATTTGATGTTTATTTGAATAATTGGTGTTTAGGTTAACTAACAATCTAAAATCACAAAATAATGAATAAATTTAAGTAGGAATAACAATTTTTTGGATATATTAAAATAATTATTTACTAGAAATTAAAATTATAAATAACTATTTTTAATATACATATAAATATTTTTAAAAATTAAAATATCATTATTTTTATATATTTATTAATTTTAATAATAATATAATATTTTTAAGATGAAAATATTAAAATAATAAATATAAAGTAATTTGTGAAATTTATTTAAATATTTTTATTGTGTTCTCCTGTTAAAGTAAAATTTTTTTAAATTATAAAAAATAATATTATGTATGTATGAGGTCCATATAAAAATTATTAAAATAATTGTTTAAGCAATTTTATTAAGTTGCTCCAATTAACATATTCTAAAAGCCAGATAAACAGTATGCTTTTGGGACGAATTAAAGAAGAAAGAGCTGAAAATTTTCTTAAAATTCTAAAATTTAGAACATTAAAGATAATGTAATAATATATATATTGTGTAAAATATTACATAAATTTAAAGTATAAATAATAAATCTTTTAACATTTATCTTAATATAATATAAAAAGGAATATTTATCATGTATCTTAATAAAAAATATATCTAGCGAAAATATTTTTTTTATATAAAAATAAAAATAACAAATCTAAATATAATAAAATATAATAATTAAAATTTATTCTTTTAAGTCATGTTTTTATTTTATATATTCAGGTTTTAATATAACCACAACGTGTGAGACAGGATCTTGCGTAATGGTTTTTTCATTCCTAGAAGAAGAATAGCTTCAACCATTTCTCCTTGGGTTCTGTGTATGCTTGTTTGCTCAACTTTTGGTTTTCCATTTTGTGGTTCAAAAACAAAGTGTCTTTATGCATTTTCTGAATCTTTTTATGTTTTCCTTTCTCAAATGATGTGTGAAACAAGTAGCTGAGAGCTTTTTCTCACTCACAAACATGGGAGAGGAGAATGTTAAACAGCCATTGTTGGAGAAGAAATACTATAAGGATTGTCCTGGTTGTAAGGTGGATGAAGCCAAAGAGTTGAGTCAAGGACAAGGTGTACCAATTATAAATCTTTTCATCATATGGATGGTGGTGTTATGTTCTGGTAACCATTTTTCTCTATTTTCTTCTTTTTTTTTTTCATTTCTCAACATTAACACTCTTTTGGGTAATTCTGAGTCTCAAGTTTTTCTAATGCTACTGTTTTTCTAACCATTGGTTGGTGGTATGCTACTGTTTTCTTAACTTGTCTTTAAGGCCTTTCAGTTTGATTAAGTCAGGTGAGGTAATTGTTGAATCTGTTTTTTGTTATTTTTTTAAAAAAAATTGTTAACTATTAAATAAGAAGTATAGATAGATAAATGATACTTTATGTATAATACCAAAATTGTTAAAGAAACATATTTGTTAATGATTGAAGATTTTTTATTTCTTTAAAAAAAGTTTCCAATTATTGAATAAGAAATGTAGGAAGATAATGGCTAGCTTACTAATGTGATCCTATACCTCTCTTACTAATATGGGTTGCTAAAATATCTAAAAGTTGAGTTTTAAGGTGGTAAAATAATTGGTGTCTAACTTCAGACTGACAATGCATATGAAGTTGTCATGTTTTCTTAACAAGTATTCTTTTAGCAAAAACTGCAATATTAGGATTTTTTTGATAGTGTATTATTTTTAAGTTTTTAAAATTATTTTGTGAATCAATTTTAAAAATCTGTTTTTGATGAGTAGAAAATTAAAAAGAAAAAAAAGCTATTTGATAACTCTGTTTAATTTTTTTTAGTATTCTAAAAATAAAAAAGCTATTGTATTAACTTTTTATTTATAAATATTTTAAATCAAATGGAAGAAATTTTTTTATCTTGAATGTATTTCATGTTTTTATAATGTTTTGAAAATATTATTTTTTAAATTAATCCTTATAACTTTTATTTTTATTTTTAGTCCTTACATTTATTAAAAAAAATAATCCTGTTAAGCATTTTTTTTGTCTTTCTCTCTTTCCAGTTTTGTTGATATGAAGCTATCCGAAATCATTCCTATGGAATTACCCACAATTTGCAAACATACTCATAGGAACCAATCATTTTTTAATATGCTATTATTATATGCGATGTTTTTTTTCTTCTACAAATTTATATTATAATTTATATAATATATTTTATATTTTATATTTTTTCTCTTTTTTATTATATACTTTATTGTTCATATTAATTGTATAAATATAATTTTTCTTACTATAACAGCACATGAACATTTGCGGTTATCATAAATTCATGATACACAAATTTTAAGATTGTATAGAGAAGATATAAAAATAAAGAGTGAGCAAATCCTCAAGTTAAGATGTAACATTGTATGAAGATGAATCATGGATTTTAGTTTTAAAATTTTAATTTTTTTAGTTTTAAATTTTATAAAAAATCTGTTTATTTAAAGTCTTTTCTATTTTACTTTTTACTATTATTTTAAACTAAAAAATATTAAATTAAATATCATTTTAAAAGTCCAAAATAATAAAATAAAATGGATGATAAATAGAATCTGAATCCATTCATGGATATATCATAATTGAATCACCAACATGTAGCATTATGTTAAGACAACGAGTGCAAGACTCTTCATAACAACGAAACAAGATGGTGAACATGTTCCCAAAGAATTTAAGACTACACAATCACCTTCAAAATGGACCATTCAAAGAGTGAAGAGGAAAACTATTCTATGATCGTATATCATAATTGAAGGCAAGATCATGTCAATTCAACCATTAAATTCACATGTATTATTATACAGATCATGTTTATAAAATTTCATGAAATGTTTGCATAAAAGGTTTTCACAAACTAAAAATGTCCTTTAATTTAAATGTTTTATGGCATTTTCGATCTTAACATTATGAAACTGAAGTCTGTGTTTGAATTCTATGCATCACTGGTTGTGAATTTTTATGTCATTCTGAATCAGTTGAAACTACTTTGTCCTTCTCTGATTGCTATTTATTTTTTCCTGTACAGCACTCCCTATAGCATCTCTCTTTCCATTCCTTTATTTTATGGTGAGTTTAACTATCTTCTGTGGTTTTCTTTTACCTTTCACATGAAGGAGGATTTATTTAGTAATTTTGAGTGCTCCAAGCTCAATTTCAATGTTTTTATTTTATTTATATTTTTATAATTAATATATGAAGATCAGAAGTGCATTCTCCTTTCAATACAAAATTACAAAGTACCCTTCATTGTTTTCCAATTTTCCTCAATATAGCAATTTCTGTTCCCTCAACCACATAATTTTGTAGTTAATTGCAAACTGTTGAATGTGCCATTGTCAATTTCTAATTGCTTATTGGTTTTCCTTGCTTTCTCATTTGTTATGAAATACTCAAGAAATCAAATCTTTGGTTAATGTCTAACTTTATGATGATGCACATAATATACATCCTCAATAATGCAACATTTATTTTCAGATAAGGGATTTTAACATTGCAGAAACAGAAGCTGATATTAGTTATTATGCTGGTTTTGTGGGTAAGATTACTTTTAGCAATTCCATTCTTTGAATTTGAAGTCTTCAATATTTCTTATTAAGTTCTTTATTAGTGATGTCTGTTTGATAAAAAATATGGTAGGATCTGCTTTCATGCTTGGCAGAGTTTTAACATCTGTACTTTGGGGAATTATAGCTGATCGCTATGGTCGAAAGCCCGTTATGTTTATAGGGATTATTGTAGTGTAAGTAATATCCATCAATGAATTGTATGCATTCTTTATGTTATGCTGTGTGTTTTCCCATACTTATCAATGATTACTTGATTTCAGTGTAATTTTCAACACACTATTTGGCCTTAGCACAAGCTTTTGGATGGCTATTATCATGAGATTTCTTCTGGGAAGTTTAAATGGTTTGCTTGGACCAGTGAAGGTACCTTTCTTCTAGCACCTAAATAGCGCAACTTTTGAATGTGTTCACTTGGATACATAACTTGTTCAATCTCCAAACTTCCAGTTTTATGTCCATTTGACTAACTCCTCCCTTTAACAGGCCTATGCTATAGAACTTTTTCGAGAAGAACACCAAGCTCTAGGACTCTCAGCTGTAAGCATCACCAACTCTTGCATACTACCTTCTGCTAGAACTGCATTTCCATAATGATAATTTAAAGTGTGATATGCTTTTAGGTCAGTGCAGCTTGGGGCACAGGTTTAATCTTTGGCCCAGCACTGGGGGGCTATCTGGCTCAGGTCCTATTTCTATTCTTTGCCTTGTGAAGTATAAAATAGATCATGAAAAAAGCCTTGAATTTTGTACATGCTCATAAATGAATTGTTTTGAAAGACCTTTGGCCTAATGAGAAGGTTGATGCCTATAACTCTACTTCTTTGAGGATTAGAAATTTGTTTAGTCCATCTGCCATGTTCAAACAAATGGTCTCTTGCATACCTTTTACATTTTGTATTGTCAAGAACTAAAGTTTTTGTGAGCATGCTCACATTGGGGTCGTGGCACACATTTATGTCCACATTTGTCATGTGTTTCTCTAATACTTTGGAAAGTTTTTGTTTTTCATTGCAGCCAGCAGAGAAATACCCACATATATTTCCAAAGGATTCCTTTTGGGATAAGTAAGTTGATTTTTCTATAATTTTACAAAATTTTAAGTATTCAATATTGTCTCTCATTTTTGACATTCTACCATTGTATCCTTTAATGATGGTGATGATTTTCATTTGTTTAAACATAAATTGTTCTGCAGGTTTCCATACTTCTTGCCCTGCTTTATAATATCAGCTGTTGCATTTTTAGCAGTTATTGGCTGTATATGGATTCCGGTATGTATCTTAGGATCTAGGATATTTGTTCATTACACTACAAATACTTCTGTCTTGCCTATGTTTTGTGGCTTTATAATATCTTGCAGCTACAAATTATTCTACAAATTGTTTTATGATTTTTTCATCTCAACCATGTTTTTTCTTCACTGTTTATCATCTTTTCTTGTTTGCCTCCCTCATCAATATAATTGCCTGAAATTCCTGCAGGAAACACTTCACAGCCATAATTGTAGCAATGAATCCATAGATGATGCAGAAGCTTTAGAAAATGGAAGCAACGGGGATGACAAAGACAAGATAGTCCAAAAGAACGAAAACCTCCTCCTGAATTGGCCTTTAATGTCATCTATCCTTGTTTATTGTGTTTTCTCACTTCATGACATTGCTTATCAAGAGGTATCATTCTTTGGTACTTAAAGAGGTTAAAAATGGTGTATGCATCTCCATTTTAATATATGCTGTTTGGGTTTTTCTTGCCTAATTTCTATGCATTTTTTAGTGAACAACATTCATTCATGCTGCTTTCTTTAGGTTTTCTCCTTATGGGCCGTCAGTCCTCCTAGGCTGGGGGGTTTGAGCTTTACAACTGATGATGTTGGCAATGTTCTTTCAATATCAGGTGCATCTCTGGAGCCTATAATTGATGCCTTATTAATGTTAGGAAAACTTGTTTTCTTCCTAACTTTCCATCCATAAAGATTATACATAAATTTTATGCATTTACATGAGGCCATATGGTAACTTCCTGCAAGGGTTTTTTCTGTTTTTACTGATCTTGTTGAGTGAATTTTAATGACTTGTGTTTCCATACTTTGAGCAAATATTGGTCATAGTCATAATTTAGAGTTTGTTTAGAGAATGAGTTCCTAGGATCATCATATTCTGAATGTGCCTTTGTAGCTTCACAGAAGTACCTTTTGATATCAAATGCCATAGATGTCTCAAACATCATCCTTTTGAGCCTAAATCTGGGTTAATCAGTTGTTATATATGGTAAAGTTTACTTATATCTCAAAGTTACTAATTCAATTGTACTTCATATGATTGTATATCTACTCGGGCCTCTATGTTGTTTTTGCTTGCCAATTTTTTCTGCTTTATAACACTCCAGGATGCTATAACTTTGAAAGCAATGTTCTTTTATCATTTTCTTTATAAGAGAGGAAGCCGGAACAATAGGCAAGTTTGCATAATAATCAGTTTGGAACAGTTGACATAACAATATACCACAGAACCATATTAAATATCCCTTTGGTTCTATACTTTTATCAAAATTGTACTTTGGTTTGCATAGTGACGAACATGTAGATTTTTATCATTATTGTTGATCTTCGTATTCCTATTACATAATTGAAATTTTGTATAATTACTGACTTCTCAAATGTTCAGGTCTTGCGCTTATCATCTACCAAATTACTGTATACCCTTCTGTGGAAAAATCTTGGGGACCTATTGGTTTTGGCCGGATCTCAGGGGTTAGTTTCACCTAATTGTGGCAATTATTGCATTTTATCATTTTATTTTGTTTTGTTATTTGAAATATGTCCTGTTACTTTGGTCCCAAATGCAGATGTTATCCATAGTACTTTTGCAAAGTTACCCCTTCATAGCATTGTTATCAGGCTTAGCACTACACATAGTGATAAGTATTGCTTCAGTTCTGAAGAATATTTTGACTGTAAGTTCATCTCTTTATTTATTTAACCATTTATTTGTGACTTTGAGGGTTTAAAATTGAATTGGATTCACTAAACCTCATGAGATCAGTTTAATTAATACAGAAACGTTTGTTTGTTACAAATATGACTAATTGTGTTGTTTTTGTTGGATTTAGGTGACCATTATAACTGGCTTGTTCCTTATACAAAACCGAGCTACGGTAAACTTTTGTACAATCTTCATTTTTTTTGTTTCAATACAAAGGTTGAGACTAGTTTTTGATGGAACTGTAGCATTTATGACATGTTGATTATGAAAACAGGAACAACACCAAAGGGGAGCCGCTAATGGCATTTCTGTGACATTGCAGTCCCTATCCAAAGCTATTGGCCCTGCTACCAGTGGTGCATTGTGAGTCATCCTGTGATTTCTTCAGCATTTGTTTCACTTACCTGTCAGTTCAAAAAAATGTGAATGTAGATCTTAACGAGGAATTAACATTTCAAATATTATTGGTCTAACACTTGCATATTAAATATACTGGTTTTTATATGATCTATAGCATAGATTAATCTGATTCATATGTTCCTGAAACTTCATCCTATGTTCCTTTATGATTTGGTCCTTTCATAACTAACTATTAGGTGAGTAAATTCAAACAAGTAGGTAGCCTGTTTACCGTCAATGCATGCTCAGGCCTTGTGGATGTTGTAAGATATTTCACAGAAATTACTCTCACTACATTAGCAATTGACCAAGTTTTCTTCAGAAGTTTTTAATCACATACTTTCTGACAACAAGAATGTTATATTGAAGATTATCTCCAATTTTCTTATATGGTCATGGTCAATGCAGATTAACTTGGTCACAAAAGCGGATGGATGCTTCATTCCTCCCAGGTATGATGCTCAACTAATTTGTATGTGCCGGTTTCTATTTTATATATGGTAGATGGGAACACTAATTTGTCTAACACTCTTAACTTCAAATGTCAATAGTTTTTCTTTCCATATTCAGTGTTCATTAATAAGAAAGTCCATAGCAAACTTTTTTTCAACAGCATAAAGTCTTTTAGCCTTGAACAACAGCTTTGAATCTGTGGATACATAAGTTCAAATACTGCATTTATATTATTAATCTAATACAGTTGAAGGGAAAAGACAAAAGCAAGTGAACTGAATCACATGTGAATTGTTGATCTAGCCTCTTGTTTGCTGGTCTGAGTAGACAGGATTTGGGTACAATAAACTATTGTCTAGCTAGACTATGATAAAATAGGCTCAATTTAGATGAACTTCTTAGCCAGCACTTGTAGGTAAAGAAAATAAGGAGGTAAACTTATGGAGAAGTTAGATGAAAAATCTTCTAATAAAATTGATGTTCATACGGTGATTTTAACATATGAAGAAGTTTTTTTTTCTTATTTTTCTTTCATCTGCATTTACTTATGGAGAAGTCTATCAGAATTGGATCATAGATAATAAGAATAGTAGTGATCCTCTAACATACAAACAGTACCATCTATTCATTTACACTTCTCATATAACGGTTGATAGATTTAAAAAGAAAAAAACAAAAATAAAAAAAAATTTAAAAGCCTACATCTAGATATAAATGAATATACAATACTATTTATTTGTTTGAGAAGTTTTTCCCAGTTAAGAGAATTTTTCTTTATTGATAGCTATATTACTAGAAACTTACCGTTGTACATTTAACTTGTAGGCACCCATATGGTCTTCTTTGTACTGAACTTGATTGAAGCACTTGGAATACTAATGATGTTCAAACCATTCCTTCGTGAAAAGAAGAGATCACCCTCAGATCAATTACATTGATGTCATCAATTAATCTTGCTTAAGGCATGCGGCATCGCTCTTAGCTGTTGTGTATTATTGGTGAGTGGGGACTAGTGATGATTGATGCAAATTTAATGGCAGCAATATCAATATGTAATTTGTCATTTTTTCCTCAAAATCAAGGGATAAATTATAAAAAGAATGGAACGATAATCAAAGAAGAATATTAGAAGTTATTCTATAAAGGAAGAAATCTGGTGTAATTTCTTATATTTTATTAGATAAATTGTCACATATATATATAAATAGTTACAATAATATCTCAACGAATATTTACAGTATAATTTTCCTAAATAAATACCAAATCAGATAATAATAAGAAAAATATTTTCCAGATATCTCAATATCTCACTACCCTACCTCAAGTTGGAGCAGATGAGTTACAAATGCCCAACTTGAAAAGCATGCAGTCAAATTAAGTTTTTGCCTTGTCCCAAGATGTCTGACAACTAAGCATGTGATGACACATGATAGGTAGCAACAGTTACTTACAACAGCTCATCATAAACAAAGTGGCAATCTATTTCGATACATTTGGTACGCTCATGAAAGATTGGATTAGCACCCATGTGCAAAGAAGCTTGATTATCACGCCAGAGTTTAATAGGTTGAGAATGAGCAATGTCAAAACATTATAAAAATTCCTTTAGCCATTTAAGCTCACAGACAGTAGAAGCCATAGAGCGGTATTCCGCCTCTGCGAATGAACGTGACATTGTAGGTTGCATCTTAGTTTTCCAAGAAATAGGAGAATCAGCAAGAAGAATAAACCAGCCGGTGAAAGATCTCCTAGTCAAAGGACAACCAGCACAATCCGAATCACACCAAACAGAAAGTTGAAAATTACAGTCTTTTCGCAACACAGTTCCTTGGCCAGGATTACCTTTCAAATAGCGTACAACACGTAGAGCAGCATCCCAATGTTCTTGTCTTGGTTGCTGCATGAACTGGGAAAGTGTATGTACACAATAAGACAAGTCTGGTCTCGTAATAGATAGATAGATTAACCTGCCTATTAACCGTCGACAGTGTTCTGTATTTATAAGGATATTGTCGTTCGCTAGAGACAGACGATGATTGGGATCCATGGGAACACTAGTAATGCATATTTACGTTGACATATGCTTTGAAGGTTCTGATGGCATCTCTATCATTTCCTGAAATCACAAGATCATCCACATAAACCAGCACATGAAGCTCTACATCCGCACGACGTAGGACAACGAGTGAATGATCGAAGGAGGATTGTGCAAATCCATACTGTTTCAAAGCACTTACTAATTTGGCGAACCAACATCGTGGAACTTGTTCCAATCCATTAAATGACTTGCGTAGTCGGCACACTTCATTGGTTTGAGATCGAAATCCTGGAGGAGGTTTCATATACACCTCTGTTTCAAAGCACCTACTAATTTGGCGAACCAACATCGTGGAACTTGTTCCAATCCATTAAATGACTTGCGTAATCGTCACACTTCATTGGTTTGTGATCGAAATCCTGGAGGAGGTTTCATATACACCTCTTCTTCAAGATACCCATGCAAAAAGGCATTATGAACGTCCATTTGATAAAGCTCCCAATTTTTAGTAGCGGCTACAGCAAGAAATGTCCGCACAATCACCATCTTGGCTACAGGAGCAAAAATTTCATCGTAATCAACACCTTCAACTTGATGGTTTCTCAATATCACTAGTCGGGCTTTAAAACACTCAACAGAACCATCAGAGTTATATTTGATTCGATAAACCCATTTGCAACCGATAGCTTTCTTTCCAAGTGGCAAGGATTCCAAAGTCCAAGTTCCAATATTTTCCAACGCCTTTATTCCAATTTGCATGGCTTGACGCCATCTTTCATCTGTCATGGTCTGGGCAAAGGATCGTGGTTCAGTACCTGCATTAACAGCTGCCAAAAAATGTCAATGTTGCAGTGAGAGGCAACAGGAGAACTTGGAGGGTCTATTTTGCAGATGGTGTTTGTCACAGAATCTTTCAGCCAGGTGGATGGCTGCTTAGCACGATGTCCATGTCCCAAGGACTCCCTATCAACATGAGAAGCCTCTCTTTCGTCTACAGTAATCCTAGGCAAAGAAACACCACTCTCCACATGTTCAAAATTACCCATATTTTCAGTCTTGGCTTCACTATCTGAATTTGATTGTACAATATTTATTTATGGATCATCAACAATACTACCCAACGGCGAAAGATCCACATGCTCAGATGCTAACAATCGAGGTTGAGCACAGGAAAATTTATTTTCACAAAACACTACATCTCTTGACACCATGAACTTTTTTGAATCCAAATCATATACTCGCCAACCCTTTTTACCATAGGGATATCCCAAGAAAACACATCGTCGACTGCGACTTGCAAATTTATCCCCTTTGGTGTCTTGACTGTGAGCATAACATAAGCTCCCAAAAACACGAAGATGATTAAGAGGCGGCGGCGTGTTGTAGAGCATCTCATATGGAGTTTTCGCATTCAACACAATAGTAGGTGTACGATTGATTTAGTATCCAGCAGTTAAAACGCATTCCCCCAAACTTCAATAGGCAGATGGGATTCAAAACGCAATGCACTAGCAATATTAAGAATATTTGTGTTTTCGCTCTACTTGTCGATTTTGCTTAGGAGTCCTTGTACAAGAAGTTTCATGAACAATTCCATGATTTTGAAAGTAGTCACTCATGCATGTGAATTCTGTACCATTGTCACTACGTACAACTTTTACTTGTTTTCCAAATTTACGCTCTATCATAGCAAAGAACTGATACATACGTGTGAAAACTTCTTTGTTTTCTTCCAACAAATAAATCCACATAGCTAGTGAATAATCATCCACAATGGTCAAAAAACACCTAGCACCACAATGAGCCATGATTCGATAAGGTCCCCAAAGGTTACAATGAATTAATTGAAAAACATCCATGGTTTTATTAATACTAATGAGAAATCTTTCTCTACATTATTTAGCTCTAAGAGAAACATCGCAGGCTTTGTTACACAATGCATTATTTTTATTAAACCCAATATTTGGAATCAACTCCACAATCTTAGAAGATGGGTATCCCAGTCGCCTATGCCACAGAGCAAATGTGTTTTCATCATCATGCCTCACAGCACCAGCAATGTTCATTCCACCAAGATAGCAGAGTCCCTCTCTTCGTTCACCTGCTCCAATCACCTTCCTCGAGACACAGTCCTGTACAACACAAAATTTATCAGTGAACAAAACCATGCAATTCAATTCATCAATAAGTTGTGATACTGAAATTAGATTGCATTTTAGGCTAGGCACATAGAGAACATTGTTTAGTTTCAGAGCATCATTAAGCACCACCACTCCTTTTTTGGTAGCAAAGACTCAGTTTCCATCAGGAAGTCCCACTGGACATTTCAAGTCATTTTTTATGTCGGTCAAACATTTCAACTCCGTTGTCATATGGTGAGAAGCACCTGAATCTATTATCCATTGAATAAGATTAGGCTGACCAGTCAATTTCTCCGTGGTTCCTAACTTGACATTATTCAAGAGATTCACCAGTGTTTTCCACTGCTCACCATTCAGCCCAATAGCTTAGATTTTTCTTCATTTATCATCGTGTTGGCTGATTCTGATGTTAGTGCAGAGGCTTGCGCTACATTTGCCTTTCCCACTACACCACGTCCTCTAGCATTGGACGTCATCCCCTGTTGTTTGGCTTTACCGCGCCCAGCTACTCGTCCAATTTCTCTAGGTCGTTTGCCCCACCACTCTGGTATCCAATCAATTGAAAACATTCTTCAATGGAATGTCTGGAACGATTGCAATTGCTGCAAGTTATGTTTCGGTCCTTCCCTTCAGTTTTTCCATGAGGTTTCCTTGCAGTCTGCACATCAAAACTCATCTCTTCTTACATTCTTCCTTACCGTGGGTAACCGTTCTCACACATTCCTTTTGCACCAAGGTCGAATAAATTTTATTCAAACTTGGCAAGGGGTCTTAGACAAGCAGATTTGATCTCATGGTGCCATAGGCAGTGCTATTAATTCCCATAAGAAACTGATGGACTTTTTCTTCTTCACACTTCTTCTCCATCTTGCATGCTAGATTACAGGTACATTCACCACATGTGCAGGAAGGTGCCTGCTCATGGTTTGCTAACTCCTCCCACAACTTTTTCAACCTTCCGTAATAATTGACAATAGTCATACCTTTTTGTTTGCATTCAGCCAACTTCGCTTTAAGTTGCTGGATGCGTGGCCCGTTTGCAACAAAAAATCGTTCCTTGATATCCGTACACAGATACTATGGCATGTGTGATATGGTTGAACGAAGAGTGGTTCAATGGTGTTCATTATTCATGACACCAACAACGAGTTATTCACCAATCTTCAAGTTCTGGTGATTTTTTGGCTGGTCAGGTGATGGCTCCATATACGAATCCAATTTTCTTTCTAACTCTCAGCGCGGTTTTTAGAGAGCGAGTCCACTCATCATAATTCTCCCCTTTCAGTTGAACTTGCGTCAAAAGGATTCCTGGGTTGTCGTTTGCAGTGATGTCATAAGATGAGATTGTCTTTCTTAACTTCACATCATTAGCAGCAGCGTCTTTTCTGTCAGCCATGATAGCAATGGCAGGCCTACCAAACTACGCTCTTGATACCGTAAAGAAGAATAAATATGGTGTAATTCTTTGTGTTTTATTAGACAAATTGTCACAAATATATATAGGAATAGTTACAATGATATCTCAACAAATATTTACAGAATAATTTTCCTAAATAAATACCAAATCAAATAATAATAAGAAAAAGATCTTCCAGAAATCTCAATATCTCAATATAATCCTCTAAAGTTGAATGTGGCATCACTATATTCCTCTTCTGGTTCCCTGTTTCTTGGCCGTTTATAAATTCCATTGAGTTATGTTTCTAGCAGTATATCATTGATATTTTTAATCATGATTATTTAAAACTTTCGCTACTTTGAATTCTAATTTATTTATTTTTAATCAGCAACAGAGGTCATATTAATCAGAGCACAAGGGATACTCTAACCCAAAAACTTACAAAACCAGAATTACGGAAGCAAAGGTTTAATAGAAAAGATAAGTTATACAACATCCATTTATAAGATGATCTGCTAACCTATACCCTGACTTTCCTATTAAAACATCTCAATGTGGATCTAATTGCCAATCTATAAATGAAATATTAGACACTAAATTATGAGCAGAGATCCAGTCTCAAGAAATTCTCTTAATATTTTTCAGTATTTCCTTTTCTTGTACCTTATCTGCAAAATCTATATTAAAGCATTTGTTGTTTCTTCATGACCATATGGCCCAGAATCAAGCATATATGACCTTACGCATTCACTGCATGTTCTAGGCAGGATCGTGAACACGTTCCACCAATTTAAACGTCAAGTTCAGATCTGGCTTGTTACTTCGCAGTGTAAAAATAGGTAGTTTCTGTTTTCAGCTTCTTTCCCACATATTATGTACATTGTTTCAGGTTCCTCCTTCAGCACTTCCCTTTTGTGCAAATTCATTCTAGTGGAAATTTGGTCATGGATGGTTCTCCAGCTTAAGGCACTCATCTTTCTATTTACTGAGTATGTTCTTGTATTGCAAATTCAGTAATCTATATGCTTTCTTTACCAAGTATGTTCCTATATTGCTACCATTTTACTTTCATACATCTTTTTTTCTTCTCCTATTGAATCTTACCTGTTGCTATGTGCAAATATGTATGGTATTTCTTTTGTATTGACTTTAAATATTCAAACTGCTCTCATTATTTTCATTTTGTGTTGACTTAGGGAAATGGATTTCAAAGGAATGTTGTTTCCCGTGTTTCACTTTATTTAAAGTTCTTTTTTTGAAGGGATTTATGAGTTTGGATCAGTTTGTGAAATGTGGTGATGGAATTGGTTTCTAGATCTTCTCAACTTTATGTGTTTTGCTATTATTGTTTTTGTTAGGCCCGTGACAACAAGCATGGTTGAATGGTGCTAATTTGACAACAAGCATGGTGATGGAATTGGTTTCTAGGTCTTCTCGGTTTCATGTGTTCTGCTATTGTTTGTTTTTGGTGGGCCCATGACAACAAGCATGGTTGAATGGTGCTAACTTGACAACAAACGTGGTGATGGAATTGGTTTCTCGATCTTATCATGTGTATTGATATTCTGTGCCTTGTTTTATATATTTTTTCTATATAATGCTAAGGAGAAGGAATGGTTGTTTTTAGATGTTGCACATGTCTTAAGTTGTGATAAATATGTTTCTGATGCCAATTTTCTTTTCATAATGCAAAGAAAATTCATATATATATATTGAAATTATAATAGTGGATAGTAAAATTTGGTTGAAAATTCATAATGTCTCCGTCATTCCAAACAATAAAGAATAGTTGAGCCAAACCAACAATTACTATATATAATATTCCCTTTTATTTCTTCCTATGTTTAGGTTTTAGCTTAGCCAGCTAGTGGCCTTACCCGAAATACACTAAAAAGAATTATATGTGTAGGAAAGATTTTGATTATAGTTGACTGTTTTGGCAATTGAAGTAATTTGTTGTAAGGTAAATATTAAGGAGAATTTTGTAAGCATGCATTGTATAGCCTGAATGATAAACAGTCGAACTATGTTATGTATGTGATGCCCACTTGTTACTTTGTTGGAGCTACAACACATAATTGAGTTGTTTCATTATGCATAGTTTTTTATAAGTAAAAACTATGCTATATAGGTGAGTATATGTTGGATCACTTGGAGAATAAACAGTTTAACTGTACTACATAGGTGATGCTTACTTGGTATCATGGTAGACCTACAGAACATATAGAGTCGTTTCATTATGCCATGGCTCTTGATATAATGCACATTTTAAAAAAAAAATTATCTTTTCTGTATGCTTCTTTGGTAGAATGCATATATTTTTTTTTTCAAAATATTCTTATTTCATTGCATAAGAATCTAAAAAAAAATACATTAGCTAGCTTATAATAAGGATTCTCTTTTTCTCTTTTTTGGAAATTTTGGATTGTTAAAATAACAAGCTGAAGTTTTAATTTGTTATTATGTATGTATTTTTTCGTCTTTCTTTCTTTTTTTATAGTATGACATGATGAATATAATTCTATCATTAGAAGATGAAAAATAAAAAATTCTTTATAAATATGAATTTTCTTATCTTAATGTTATACCAAATGATTTCAAAACATAAGAAAAGGTAAATTAAATTTAAATTTTTTAAAACTCTTTATAATAATTTTTTGTAAAGTAATGATGTTATGTTTTCGAATGAGTTTTTTGATTAATTGCTAAGAATAAAAGAATATAGAATAGAAAAGTACAAACTTGATTTATTTTAATTCAAAACCAATTATAATATCTTTTTATAATTTTTGGGATACCATATCTAAAGAAAAAAAATTTCTCAAAGGTTACCTTAACCTTATAATAATAAGAATATCTCATCTTCATAGAAAACAACAAAAAAAATGAAGTAAAAACTCCCACTAGAATAGATAATATATACAATTATAAGTAAAATGGTTATCACTAGACACAAGTTTGTCTAATAACTAGCAAAAATATATCTGAATATTAAATATTTTACATTATTCTTACACCTTATTTATTTGAAAACAAAGAATGAAACAATGTTTTTTCAAATGTGGATTTTTATATTGTTTATGCTTATTTATGTTGTTTTACTATTTTAATGGGTTGTTAGTTAAATTATTCTTTTGATCGAAAGATTAGTGCATGGGCTGATTTTTAGCTCATTCGGCTTTGTGCGCTTTTAAGCCTTATAGATTTTTAATATAGTGGATTTTTTTTGATCCTATGAACTTTTTTTATCCTAACTCATAAGACTATGGCCAAATAGGTGAGGTCTAACCCATTTGATAACTCTACATATTGCCACACCCTTTCCTCATCCCTTTTTTCCATCTCATCACTTATGTTGTGTCCTTTCTATTCTAAAACTTTGTATAGTCTTGACATAACTTTCTGTAGTAAATTTGAAACTAACCAACTTTCCTTCCAAAAACTTTCTCTAATCCATCCCTAAGCTTTCTTTGAAATTTGTTGTCTAGTCATTCACTTCTGTTCATTTCTTTTCCTTCTAGTCCCCATAAGTCTTTCCATCATAAGGATCCCTTTATATGTATTTCCGTCTTATCCTTTTTTATTTTTCCATATTTTGCCCCTCACACCTTTTCATGCAAAAGAGTCAACCTCCATTTCCCCATTAAAGCAAGGTTCATCTTCTCCAACTTCTTCATCCTGAGCTCCCTTCCTCCTTTTCTTTGCATATTTGATCTTATGCCACCCATGCTATCTTCATCCTATTTTCTCCTTTTTTATTCTTTGGAGCCTCTACCTTATTCTTGTCTTCGTTGACTTTAAGTGTCCCTATAGACCTTATTGTTTTGTTCCTCTTTGATTCTTTATTCCTCTCATTCCTTTGTTGTTCCATATTCCTTCCTTCTATGTTGTCACCTTTAATTATTGTCACTTTTTCATTCTTTTTTTTTCTCTTTTTTTTTTTATTTTTCTATTCATTATTAGCCCTTCCCGCATTCTCCAACCTCTCCTTACTTTCTTTCTTCTTTTTATCCTTTTGTTTGCCTTCTTCCTTATTCCTACTAGACCCACTTAGCATCCCATTTTTTATTACTTCCTCCCACGATCTGTTATCCTTGGTCCCTTTTATAGTTTTCATGGGCCTAATCCCTCTTCTTCATTCAGCTCACCCTCATACTCATTAAATTTGGCTTTTTTCCTTTTCTTTTAGGCATATCTTCATAGCTTGCACTGTTGCTGTCCAGCCCACATCACTACTACCCATTTTACTCCTTTCTTTCATTTCTGTTTGCTCTTCCCACAGATTCGAATTTCAATTTGAATTTGTAACCATCATATTGTGATCCTTTGTTTTCATTTTGATGTCTTAATTCGTAATTTGGTTCATCCGTAGACATATTTTACCATGACGTCCTCCTAAAGGACGCTTATGGCAGACTCCTCCAATTCATCTTCATCCTCCATCTCCAATAATCGAAAAAAATTCCATTCCGAAGAGGAGTTGGATTCCTCATCCTCTAACCAATCCTATGTATTATTTGAACACACATGAAATATGCTCTATGCTAGTTTGTCCTCATTCATTCTTATGGATAAAAAATCTGATTCAATCTTTCATTTTACTCAACAAAATTATATAAAATTTTGATATGTTAAGCATAATTTAATGTTTATAAAAATTTCTCAATTAATTTAAAAAATTATTTAAAAATAAAAAAATGAGTGTTCAAAATCATTGATCGACAAAAATGAATCTTGATACCCACACTTCAATTTCTTATTTTAAACTATGAAATCACACTTGTAAGAGTGTGTTTTTATTATAATTTCTTTTTTGTCAAAGTGTCAACTTCAATGCATCCAAGTTCCCTTATCTCCACAAAAGCTTCCCTCAGCAGCCACATATATTTCTTTCCTCATGAATTAATGACAAATGTCCTTGAATTCAATTGAAGGAATTGAGTAACAAATTCCAATTGGACTCTTAAATGATGTTACTACTTCTGCTCACCAAATTCAGATGGTTTTCTTTTTCTTACACGTTTATGAAAGTCTTTCCTTCTCCCTACTATGATTTTTTATGGATTAAAAACAACCTAGGAATCCGGTACTAGTTCATTCCGAAAATTCTTGTCACCATATGTGGATGAGCTTGGTATTGGAAGAGAAGGCTAAAAGTTTACATGGAGTAATTTGAAGGATAGAATTTACATCAATTTTTATTTTCAGATATAATAAAAAATATTTAAGTAGAATATAGGAATGATTTAGAGCGTTTTTTTAAAATATATATTTTATTATTTGAATTTTTGTAAATTAATTTGTTTATATTATTTTTGAAGTTTATTAACGTTTATGAGGTTTTAGATATTTTACAGTATAAATTAAAAATGGTTGAATGTTCTTAAATGTTAAAATTATATTTTTAGGATTAAATGTTCTCAAATGTCGTTTTACACAAACTCATATTAGATGAGTTTTTATAAATGAGTTTTTATAAATGACTTTTTATAGAAAAATCTGTAGATGGGTTTTTATAAAAGAGTTTCTACAAACAAGTCTTTAGGCTAGCTTTCTATAGACAATATAAACAAAGCTTTTGTAGATATATCATAAATGGCCCACTTCAAGCTATCTTTTCCTAGATAAGGTTTCTTCAAGTCGGGTAAGATTATTTCTGATCAAACAAGGTTGTTCCAAACTAAACAAGGTTGCGTTGGACCAGACAAGACTACTTCAATAAGATGATACTGCTCTAGACCAAATAAGATTGCTTCAAATAAGACGATACAACTTCAAACCAGAAGAGTTTTCTTCAGATCACATGAGACCACTTAGACCAAACAATATATTACTACTTAGACGGTGTGTTTTCAACACATCCTTAGAAGGATCTCAAAAACTTTTTAGAATAACTTGATTCTACATAGGATATTATATAAGGTAGAAAAGTCTAAACTAAATATTGATGCTAAAACTTAAGTGAATTAATGTCAAATATATGAAGACCTTTAAAAGGATCAATCTAAGTTTAATTATATATAATTATAACGATTGTGCAGGAAGATAGACGCAATAGTAAAATACTGAGTTAAAATTTTGATTATGTTATGATTTGGAGATTGAAATGTCTTAATTACTAACAAGTATAGATTCTTTTGTATAAGATGATAAATGAATGGAGGTTGAAAACCTTATGTAATGTCTTGGAGACTTTGTATTTAATTATAAAGTATTCCTAAGTTTTGATAATGATGATGATGATGATAATAATAATGATAAATGTTGTCAAGGGCATACTGTTGTAGAAATTTCGTTCCATTATCCCTCATTGTTTTGATGATTTGATGACAAGAGCCCATATGCATGTGCATATTGTAAGGATGATCAACTTCATATTAGTGGTATGGGATGTGATAAACCTCAACTTAATTGTGAGTTTATCATCATAAGAATTTGAGAAGATAGTATAAAATAAATTCATGTGTATACAATGCATTTGTTTGGATCTTGGAGTAGGTTAATGTGTTGGTTAATAAAGTATTGTATTTGATATACTTATATGTATATGACATTGATATGTTTGTATATAAATATTTTTATCACTACTCATATTTAAACACAACTTGAAAGAATCTCGTCTATTATTTTTTTAAAAATAAAACTATTTTCTAATAGATCTGTGAATAGTTCCATCACATCACAGAAATGTTTGCCGATTAGCATGAAAGTTGAACTTTATAGTAAATTTTTTTCACAAATGTGAAGTTAAATATTAATTTAAGAAATAGAGAATGAATTGAATATTAGTTTAAGAAATAAAAAATAAGTTGATGCCGTCCAAAATATAAGTAGACATTTTAAAACAAAAATTATAGTATGGATAACACCACGTTAGAAGAAATAGTGAAGTTCAGGAGTTGATAATCATTAAATGCAGCTTCATATTTTTAAAAATAAAATAAAATATTTCTAACCTAATAATATAAATCTAGATCACCTACTATTTGAATAAATTAAAATTTACATAAATAATTTAAGAAACTGTTACAACATCAAAATTTAATACATTAATCAAAATTCAATAAAATATCTCAATCAATTTTAATAATTTTTAAAAAATTATTTTTAAACTAGATATAATATTACAACAAACATAGTAAAATATATTCTTGTATTAAAAAAAATTAGAATACAAAACCCAAACTTACCTTAAACATAGAAAAAAATTGATTTTGCATATAATAATATTATGTCAAAATTAGACATACAAAAATATATTCTTGTATACAATAAGTTGATGTATAAATTGTTTTTTTTTTAATAAACGTAAAATAGATTAACCTATTTAGTATTTATAAAAAAAGGATAGATATAATATTTAAAAAACGATCTTATCATATTAATATTTAAGAATATTATTAACTGCGATCCATAAGACTATTTGAAATATATAAGAAGTATACATTTTTATTAAAAAAAATATTTATTATATTTTTATATTTATTATAATAAATATTTATTTTTGTAATAAAAACTTATCATATTTAAAGTAGATAAAAGGTCTTAAAAATTTCTATTTACATTATCTAATAATTCTTATTTAACATTAAACTTTTTCTTTCATTGTGGTTATATGGATACTCGCCAAACCAACTCATTAAGTCTGATTTGATTTTGTTTGTTATGGTTTTATTTTTATAACATTTTTTCTTACGTGTTTACTAAAGTGTTTCAAAGAGAATTTTTTTTTTCCAAGTTTTACAAGTTTTGGATGAATGAGTAGTCCCCAATATTTTGAATTATCAAATTACCATCATTGGGTATTTATATTCAGATCTCTTTTTTTACTTTTTACATCCATTTTCCTTTCTTAAAAAAATTGATTTCCAAAATTACTTTTTTGAAAGTCCATAAAATATACTTTCTAATATACTATTTACATAAATATAAAACATGTTTTTAAAAATTAATTTTTAAAAGTGTAAAATATATTTTTAAAAATTAGATTCTAAAAATATTATTTAAATAAATATAAAATACATTTTCAAAATTATTTTCTGAAATATATTTGATATATTTCTAGAAACTAATTTCTGCAAATATATTTATATATGTTCAAATAATATTTTTGAAAAATTAATTTCTGAAAGTGTATATAAATAATGTTTCTAAAACTTTAATTTTAAAATTATATTTTATATATTTCTAAAGGATAATTTAGACAATGATTTTTTAAAAAAAAGAAAAGAAAAGATAGGATGCGCAGAAATTTTAAAAAAAAAGGTGCACAAAATAAAAATGACGGTATGAAAAGTAAAAATTCACCATTCTTGTCATGACCAATTTTGGTCATGATGTAAATTATTTGATTTAATTTTATTTTTATTATTTTTTAATTTATTAATTTTTGAATAAAATATATAAATAAATAAATAAGATTTTTTGTACGTGAAAAAATTATTACTATTCGAAATTTTTATAGATATATTATCTAAACTTAAGATTTAAGTTTTTTTAAAAATAAATTCTATTAATGAATAAAAGTTTCATATTAAAATTTTCTTTCATTTTTTTTTTTTGGCTTGAAAATAAATTTAACATAAACTTCATTCATTTTTTTTTTTAATATATCGATATCTCATATGCTTTGGTTTTTCTTTGTAGACATGTAATGTCGAATATTTCTTCTCTAAATTGTTCTCTCTTTTGATTATTTTTCTTTTTCGTTAATTTTATCTTATTTTTTTTCTTTATAGTTCCTAGATAGCTAGCTCAACTTTTTGATTTAACACTTTAGACTTTCTTTTTGTTTTTTTGTTTAAATTTTTTTTATTTTTGTTTAAAATTTATCTCTCTAAACCCAAATATTTTCAGATAAATTTGATGACACTTTTATTTACCTACATCAATAATGTATGCGAGTGGAAAGCACTTTAGTATGGATATTTATCGATATTCAATATTTAATATGATAAGATTGTTGTAAAATTATATATTAATTTTCTATTTATAAATTGTAATAAAAAAAATAAAATAATATTTATTTTTGAATCATCACATGATCAATATACAATGAAAAGATATTAAAGAAAATTTCCCCGTTCTCCTATTGAACCCCAAATTTTTATATTTGAGAAATAATAAAACTAATACTTCCTTTGTAATAGGAAAAGACAAATATTTTTATAACACAATTCTATTTTTTTAAAATTTTTCTCCTTGCTTCAACCATTTTTTAATTAGTGATTTGAATAAATTTTAATTTGGTAAGATTTCATAACAACATCAAACAAAGTAATTACGCACACCATCTATCTTAAATTGTCAATAAGCAAGCTCATGTATTAGTAAATAATTATATTTTTAGAAAAAAAAAAGGGAAAAATAAATAATTGTATGATTGAATATGAGAGTTTTATCTTCCTAATGTTACATATTCCACCTAGATTTGGCTAATTAAGACCAAGAGACATGATCCAATTTACACACTAAACGAAGTAGAATTCAAATTATTTGGCACTAATAAGTACATAAGCCAATTTTTTTTTAATTAAAAATTTAAATGAATGTGTTATTGTGGATGTATGAATTGAATGAGAAATGAAAAGGAAAACTAAAGTGTATGTGTTAAGAATGCTTGAGTTGTTAGGGGATTGCTTTTTTCATCCTCAAATTTCTTTTTGCATCCCCACAGGTGAAAAGACAAAAGTGCTCCTATGACTATATCTTATGAGCATCTCTCCTCTTCTTTTTTCATTTTTCTTTTCGTTCTCAGCTGCTATTGTTGTTCAATGAATAGAACTCAAACCAAAATTTGTTAATTGAGTGTAAGTTGAGCTGCCGTTCTTGATTAGAGGAGGAGCTGACCTGAACACCATTGGAGAAGCGTTGGAGAAGCGTCGGAGAAGACGAAGGTGAGCTGAATATCGAACTGCACTTTATGTTCCGCAAATTAATTTGTGGAACGTTAAAAACCTTCCGTAAATTAATTTGTGGAATTCACTAGTCCATTCTGTAAATTAATTTACGGAATGTAAATTTTGTTCTCCGCAATTTAGTTTACGGAAGATAAAAAAGTTACATTCCGTAAATTAATTTACGGAACCTGAAAAATTACATTCCACTACTTCCGTAAATTAATTTACGGAATAGTAAAAAAAATTACATTTCGTAAACTAATTTGCGGAATACATAAGTGTATTCCGTAATTTAATTTGCAGAAGGTAATTTTACTATTTCGCAAACTAATTTGCGAAAGGTTTAAATGGTTATGGTATGTGATATTTTTTTTCTTTTTTTTATGCAAAGATAATTATAGAAGATTCTCTGAGGTGGAGCAACCATGTTTCAGACGAAGTGGACATGCCAATTTCTCTAGAAGAGGATGATGTAGTAATATTATTTTAGAGAAATTGTTTTTTTTTATAAAAGTGTCTAACGTGATTTAATTTTGGTATGTGTGATCTCAAAATAATTTAAGTGTTAAAGAAAATAAGTTGACTCTCATAAAGAACAATGGTTATTATACGAACACATTCTTGACTGATATGGTAAATATTTTTTAGATTGAAAAGTTTAATTGTTATGTTGTCTATGATTTAGTAATATTTGGTTGTTTGTATGTTATAATTAGGTTTTTCCTTCACGTGATGATTTATTAACTTGGACTAGAGAAGTGGGTAAAACTCATGAATTTGTTGAGGTTTTTATTAAATCTAATAATGGTGGAATTGGACGGAAAACAATGTTAATATTAGGTTGTGAAAGGAGTGAAAAATATAGACAATACAAGAATGAATTAGCGCGAAAGGTAAGTGGAACAAGAAAATGTGAGTGTTCATTCAGATTAAGAAGAAGGCCATTAAGAAGTGGTGAAGGGTGGAAGCTTAATGTTGTATGTGGGTTTCACAACCATGATGTAGCCGAAACATTATAAGGTCATGCGTATGCTGGAAAACTAAGTGGTGAAGAGAAGTCTTTACTAGGTGATATGACAAAGAATATGGTTTAGTCAAAGAATATTTTGTTGATATTAAGAGGTCATGATGATCATAATGTGACTAACATCAAGCAGATCTATAATGCTCGCCATAAATATCGAAAATTAGAAAGGGGTCCTCAAACAGAACTCCAACACTTGATGAAATTAATGGAACGTGACAAATATGTTTATTGGTATAGAAGGATTGAAACGTCTAATGTTGTTCGAGATATTTTTTGGACACATCCAGAGGCTATTAAATTGTTGAATGCATTCCATATTGTGTTGACCATTGACACCACATACAAAACAAACAAATATTGTTTGTCATTACTTGAGATTGTTGGAGTAACCTCGACAAAGTTGACATTTTCTGTGGGTTTTGCTTATTTGGAGTCTAAACGAGGAGATAATTTCACCTGGGCATTAGAAAAAGTTAGAGATTTGTTTCTCAGAGATGAATTTATACCCCAAGTGATTGTGATAGATAGAAATATCGTCTTAATGAATGCTGTTGAAGTAGTGTTTCCATTTGCAACACACTTGCTTTATCAATTTCATGTTTCTAAAAATGTGAAGTCAAAGTGCAAGTTACTAATATCTCCAGTAAATGAATGAGATTGTGCAATGGATGCATGGGTTATTCTGATGGATTCGTCAACTAAAATTAAATATGAAGAGTGTTTTCTTAAATTCGATACTAAGTGCTCAAAATTTCCTAATTTTTTGGATTATGTGAACAGAACTTGGTTGAATCCTTACAAGGAAAGATTTGTTAGTTGCTGGATTGATATGATGATGCATCTTGGAAATACAACCACAAACAGGTATCTTTATTATTAAAATGAATTTTTCCAAAAGATTTTTGAATGATATAAAGGGATCATGACATGTATCTTATTTTTTTCAGGTTTGAAAGTGCACATGCAAGGTTAAAGAGGTTGCTTCAAGATAGTAGAGGTGACTTGTGTTCATGCTGGGATGCAATTAATAATATGATAATACAGCATAGTGATATAAAGGCGTCATTTGAAAGAAGCATGATCATTGTTCAGCATAGATTCAGCAAAGGGTTTTATGCTAAGCTACGGGGCTTTGTATCAAATAATGCTTTAGCCTACATTGCTAACAAGTATGAGCGGGTAAAAATTGTAGGCATTGACAGTATAACATGTAGGTGCAGTCTTAGAAGTACACATGCATTACCTTGTGCATGCGAGTTAGCAAGGTATAGTGTGATGGGTAATTTTGTACAATTGGAGTCAGTTCATCGTCATTGGAAGATATTGACATTTGCTAATCAAGGAATGATAGAGCCATGGGGTGATTTGTCGTTGCAACCAGAATTTGAAGCCTTGCAGAAACGATTCTCAAATATTGATGTTTGTGGAAAGATAACGCTCAAAAATAAACTTCATGAGTTGGCATTTCCTGATACAACTTCAATGTGTCCACCTCCTAATAAAGTTAGAACAAAGGGTGCAATTAAAGGTAAGGCATTGCAAATGAAACGATCAACCAAACGTGAACCATCCTTCTTTGAATATGTTGATGGTTTGTATTCTGTCTATGATAGCTCGTCACCTCAATTGTCATCTGATGTTAAACATCACAACAACAAGCAAAAAAAGGTTATGCCTATGCTAGACTTGTTTCCTGTTCAGTTACATAACTATATTGAACGCATAGTTGATGTGGAAGCTGATGGAAATTGTGGATATCGTGCAATTGCTGCATTGCTGGGAAAGGGTGAATAGTCGTGGGCTCAAGTTCGACTTGATTTAATTCGGGAGCTTGGTCAGTATCGTATATGTATGTGAATCTGTTTTGCAATGAAGAAAGATACATACAGTTAAGGACTTTTTTGTTTGTTGGGAATGAAAAAATGGTTTCACCTGATAAATGGATGACGATTCCTGATATGGGTTATGTAATTGCGTCTAGGTATAATATCATACTTATTCATATTTCCATTCACGGATCGATAACATTTTTCCCGCTTAGAGGTGAACCACCACAATGGCTGGATCATCGTATTATTTGCATAGGATTTGTTAATGGTTGTCATTTTGTACAGATATTCATCCACCTATCTATTATTCTTCAAGTGAAAGTTATTTATGCTTACATTGATCTAATATATATTATCATTGCAGGTTTTTATGATAGACAGAGCTCCAGTCCCTTCAACTGCTTTGCAATGGCATAAATATTACGACGACAATGCTCGGATGTGGGAGTGAGCATATATTAGTCGGATGGATTTATTTAATTCATTATTTAAAAAACAATGTTAACAATATCACAGACATTACAACCGATTAGTTGTAATATCCTTTCTACTGTTCATAATTTACCTTATTTGATATGAACAGACCCTGCTTATCATTTGACAATTTTGTTCATTTCAAAATCAATATACAAAAACCATATAAAAACTTATAATTAAATAATAATATAACAAACCTTAATATAAGTATATTAATTTTCCTTTAAGTATTTTAATTTTTCTTAAACTTTCGAAAGGTATCATACAAAACGAATGAACAGTAACCTGCTTATCATTTTCCAGTTTTGATCAATTTAAAAGCATTCAAAACAAATGAAGAGTAACCTACTTATCATTTGCCAGTTTTGATGAATTCAAAAGCATACAAAACAAATGAACAGTAACCTGCTTATCATTTTTCGGTTTTGATCAATTCAAAAGCATACAAAATGAATGAACAGTAACTTGTTTATCATTTCACAATGAAAATCCAATTCAAAAGCTATATACAAAAAGCAATATACAACTACTATAAAATATAAAAATCATAATTTCTCAAATACATATAGCGTTTAATAGTATGAAATATATAAAGATCAATCCTAAACCCCTAATATATGACATCAACCGCTTGGATGACTCCTCTTCCTCCGTTGGTAGGTAAGAACATCACCACGACTTCCAACACATGCTATGTTCAAAGCCTGGCGTGCTATATCAGCTTTTGATGAATCCTCTAGAAGCCTTCCTGAACCAATGATGCCTTCTAGTAGTTCAACGATTTTATCAATACGATCCTGAAAAAAATAAATTATATTAGTAACAATGTCATCTATAACATGATTTTTCAAATAAACAAATGGATTACCTGAGTAGAAAGTGAAACTTCTTCCACTACATGAGATGGGCTAGCCTCTGCCACCATAACAGGAGGTTCAGGTTCACCCTCACCCATATAACTACTGGGTAAAAGGTATGGGTGGGAGATCCTGCGAAACCACTTCATGTATCCAACAGCACACTGCCTTGGAGTGATAGCAACAAGACCTCTAACCTCCTCTGCCACCAATGATAGTTCATAGTTTAAAAAACTATCATCAATGGACCGAGGACTTCCAACCATACCCAACCTATCAGCAGTAGGATGTGGATCCCCTAAACATACCCAAACTGACATAGAACTCTATCTGGTGAATAGGGGTACACCAAATCACCATATCTGATCAAACCTCTATACCAGCAAGCGTCATCAAAGGGTCAATGACCTCTGAACTCATCATATGATGTCCAAATGATGTCATCCACCTGTATGCGATCAAGAGCCGCCCTGTATGGTCTCACATCCCCTGAACCGCGTAGCATCTTTAACCGCATCGCCACGGGCATATCTGGGGTAAAGTCATCCTTAAGCTCACGTCCCCCAATCCGTGGGAAATGCTCAACAATCCATGCCGACAGTTATATTATAAACAAATAAGTAATAATATATCGGTTCAAAACCCTTAAATGATGTACAATAAGTGACATTTACCTGTAATAATGTCAAATAACCGCCCAAGCATTTAGTGTTGCAAAAACTAGCATCACTAAGTTGATCGTAGAGGTATGCCAGTGCAATAGCACCCCAAGCATACCTCCCGATGATGTGAACATCCTTAAATAACTCCAAATAAGACACATTGATAAGGGTGCCACTCTTGCCACCAAAAACAGTGCACCCAACCAATTGGAGCAGGTACGCACGGGCAACTGCATCCAATTGACCCTCCTGAATGCATAGATCACACACATCCTGCAGCCAACTGAATCTCACATACGCACCTCGGGTGTGATCTGTCTCTATGTTTGCTTCTGAAGCAGAAACACCAAGCAGATCTGTCAACAGGTGGCAAGCGGAATCTTGTGTCATCGACCGAACAGAACAAAGCTCCCTTGTGATCGGTAGATGCAGCAATGAAGACACATCATCCAATGTGATGGTCATCTCTCCTATCGGCAGGTGGAAACTGAATGTATCTCTGTGTCATCTCTCCGCAAAAGCAGACAATAAGCCCTTGTCTGCTGTCGAATGACTGCATCGTACTAAGTCGGCTAATCCACCTTCTTGTACGATACTCCGAATGTAAGGTTGATCTATAACAGTGACCTTTCACCCATGGGTCAAGACCTTTAAAGCAGGACAATCCTGAAATAACATTCAGAGAAACCAAAACAATAAATTAAATAAACAAATATTTCTTATAATGTCATATACATATATAGTGTCTCTAGTCCATATGTAATATGCTACATGTTGCCTATATGATCTAAGTACAAAGATATCTGTTGGACCACCTGGGAATGTCTCTTCTTCATGATGAATATCAGCTCCAGAATCAACATGCTCCTCATCACGGGTTGTCGAACACGTCGACTACAAGCAAAGGCAGTTGGTCGAACGCGTGCGTCCTCTATGCGAACTACCACCTCTGCTATGTGAACCTCTAGTCCTGGCCATATTTAAAATTCACCACATAAAACACAGTTGATTAATTACTTTCCTTTAACCACACTTTTTCACCTTAACTTAAAATGTAAACTTAAATCAATTAACCAATAAATTAACATAATCAACAAATTAACATAAAACATGCTTTTTATATTTTGTAAACCTTTAAAATAAACCTAAATAATGAATCCTTAAACCCTAAAAAAACATAAATTAAATAAATAAATAAACTTAAAAAGTAAACATACAAAATTAATTTTGAAACTGATGTATTTCGTAAACTAGTTTGCGAAATACATCTAATGTATTCCGTAAACTAATTTGCAAAATGCATCTGATGCATTTCGTAAACTAGTTTGCGGAATACATGTAATGCATTCCATAAACTAGTTTATGGAATGCATTAGATGTGTTCCGTAAACTAGTTTGTGGTTTGTATAATGATACAATTTCGTAAATTAGTCTATGAAATATATCAGATGTATTCCGCAAACTAGTTTACAGAATACGTCTTATACATTCCGCAAACTAATTTGCAGAATGCATAAGGTCGTCTTCTACCTTAGGATTCAACCGTCGTTCAACCTTAAAACCTACATCTACCCTACCCAATGGACTACGAACTGCAAATGAGTTTAGGGTTGAGGGGTGCTAACTTGAAAGTGGAAGTTTTGAGCTTGGGTTGATTGGCTTGAGTGTAAACTTGCGACACAGAAGCAGAGAGTTGGGAACTGGTTGCAGAAGAGAAGAAGATTTACGGAAGAAAAAAAAATTGCAAAAAAATAAGTGAAATGAAGGAGATATTTAAGGATAAATTTTGTAATAAAAATTTACCAAAAAATTAAAGAAGGATGTAAAAAGAAAAAAGAAGATGAAGGAAGTAAGCCCCGAGTTATTCGTGCCCTTCATTCTAAATCCAAATTGTTTGTCATTTAACAATCCAAATTGTTTGTCACTTCACAGGTAGCCGTAGATTTTCTGGGTTTTTTAAAATTATTAAAAAAAAAATTATGCATTTTACGAATATATTTTTTTTATATAAAATTTCAAATTATGTGCATTCATTTATAAATTTATAAATTAGTTTTATATTAGTAATATTTTAGGTTTAATTGAATTTTTAATCTTCCTATTTTTGCATTGTGTATAATTTTGATTCCTTAATTTTCTGAATCAACTAAGATAAGGGGAAAATATCATTCAATATTAATAATTAAAATTTAAAATGAATTGACTCAAATCAAAATTAATTTATATTTTCACACAACTAAAATAAAAAAAATTCAAATCAAATCAAATCAATTCTAATTTATAGCTTTCTAAATAAAATATTTAATTTTTAAGTCAATAAAATTATAATATGAGCATATATAATAAGATAATAGAATAAAATCAATTAAAGGGAATTAAATGCATATCCCCCATCATTTTATTTGATAACATATAATAATTAAATTATTTTATATAATTATTATTTTTAAGAATGAATTATATTGTGGTATTAAAACAAATTTTTCAACAATAAAAGTACAAACTTTGAATTTTTATTTGGTTTAATAAATAGTTAAAAAATTATTTGTTTCTAACTAAGTATATAGAAAAGAAATATATAATTATTAAAATAATTGTTTAAAATGTATAATATTTTAAAATTATTTTAAATATATAATATTTCAAAATTATTTATAAAATATAAAAAGAAATTATTTTTCAGAAAGAAGTATTTTTGGAAATGTCTATACTATCATACAATAAGTGAAACAAAAGAAAAAAACTTTTCATATATTCACAAATCTGCACTATTCATGCTTTGCTTTAAATTTAAGCTGGATCATATATTTTTTCTTAACCATAAGAGCAGGTTCCCTTCTCAATCTATACCATCCATTGTTATAATAATAAATCAATGGCTAAGAATGCATGAGACCATAGATGGTCACTAAATTTGGTAACCATCTTAAAATTAGCCTAGAAAAAAGATACACATACTTCATGGTTTAACAAAATGGTTTCTAGAATCTCAAATATGAAAAACTATTCTATCCTTCTAATCAACATCAACATTAACCACATTACAAAACTCAAGAATCAAGGAAACACAGATATACATGTTGATGATACTTTCAAGAGTTCATGACCATTCCCTAGAACAATAAATCAAGAATATCAACTCTTAACAATGATATTTGGAAGCAAGCATCTGCCACGTTGGAACTTCCAGGTTGGATCTGCCTCTTCACATTGAATATCATAATCTGTTCGCCATATAAGAGACAAGATTATCCATGAGACAAACACAAAAAAAGCCTTAATGAAGTGGATGATGATAAGCATTATCATTTGATTAGATGAGAAAATACGTGTGAAAAACATACTTTAGAGGTTATATATACTTCATAGACCAAAAATGAAATATCTTACATAAAGACAAATGAGAAAACTTAAGTTAACATGAGAGGTTGCACAAATGCACAAATAGTACATGAAAAACAAGTTAACAAGATCAGCTACATACATTAAAAGACCCCATGTGCTCTATGAATTACTAGGTCTTTTACATAAGCCTAAGGGACTAAGTCTATTTTAATGGTTTCTCTCAGTTTCTCTTGGTCTTCCTTTGCCTCTATTTACTAGGCTATTGGGATGTGTACCAAAATTAATCTTAGCCAAAAGTTCCTCCCTGTATTTCACAATTTCTATCCATTGATAAAACAACCTTGAGAGAACCACACCATAAAAGTTAGTTATTGTAGTTGAAGAGCCCAAAACCTTATAAACCCCACCCTAAAATCTCATACTTCCAATGTAGAACTCAAATCTCATATCTTCTAATTGGATCCTAACATCCCACTGCACTCCACAGCCACGACCCCCATGTGAGTTGGCTATGTACTAGCTCCTTAACTAGTTTCGGACGAACATTACAACATCAGTGTCACCACCTGCAGCACTCATTTACACTTGAGAACATGGTGGAAGGCTCTAATACCAACTGATAAGAACCTTGGAAAACCATTGCATAAAAACTAGTTCTTGTCGTTGGAAAGCTAAAGACCTTATAAATCTCACATTAGAATCTCATATTTCCAATGTGGGAACTCAAGTCTCATACCTTACAATTGGATCAAAACAGAAACTAAGACTTCACCCTCTTTCTTCTAAATGCATTTCACTTGATTTAAGTCTCTTATTTTTCTTTCTTTGCCCTAAGCAAGCCTATACATTATTCTTTCCCCATGAATGGTGCCTAAAGATGGTATGACCTCTCAAAAGCTTTAGGTTTCACCTCCCTAATATCCTTTGTTTTTCTTAGTTCTCATCATTCTACAAGTTCTAGGCCTTACAATAACCTAAACTTCTCTTAAACTCTGGCAACTCACCACCAAGACTTTTTATCCTAAGGTCCAAAGCCTCTTGATTCACTGTGCTTTTTGCTACCTTCCAAATCCACCCAGCAATCTCTTCCCAGTTTTCAAAACCATTAGCACCCCCATATTCTTACCTAGTTTTTTTTTTAAAAAAAATATATTCCTATGAAAAAGCCATTGAAATTTACTTTCCTTCCTTTAATTGTCAGCCATACCCTTGGGCTTCTGTTGTGGCAATTTCTTATCACCTCCATCTTAACACATCAAGTATCCAAACCCTATGTTGGTAAGCTCTCCCCAATCTTCTTTACCCACACTGTGAAACTGTTGGAACCTTTGCTTAACTTTCACTACATTCAAGCACTAAAGCATCAGGGCTTGCTTCCACAGTGTTGTACTAAAGATATACAGCATGTTACTCATAAGTAAATATCTAGCATTAACACAGCATAATAATCGGTCCATGTCATAAAGATAGAACAAAGTTTTACACTAGTTACAATCAATTACCTAAAATAACCCTCCTTTTTCAACCAAGCATGGGACCAATTACATAATGATTGGCAACAAAGCGGATGACAAGGTAAAGTTACACAATAGCACAAGAACAAAAGTTTTCTTTGTTCAACACATCACAACCTTAAGTTCAAAAGCTTACAAACAAAAAAAAAACAAATATAATATGGCTATAGATGTAATATAAAACCATTTATGTGCCTTCATCTAACAACTTATGATTTTGGCATGGTTGGTTCATGACATGGTATTAGAACCTCTGACCATTTGATTCTTGGTACCTCAATTCTTCTAATAAAAGGTTGAAATTCAGCACAAAGTAGGTGGGTCTGATTATTTATGTCTTAAACTTTTAGGATAGTTAGTACATGGAAAATATTATAGAAGAACTAAAATGGTATCTTTAGCAAATTCAAGGCATTATAATATTAGATGCTTAGCTGAATGTAACTGCAAAGTTGCCTAGTCTTAGGGATGAGAAAAGGCCAAACCAACCTAGAGTTTAAATGTTTAAGTGTTTAAAAATTTTGAGGCTTGAATTTGGGCATGTTACCTGTCATAGGCTTTTTTGTTGTTAAGGTCTAACATGTTTTAAAGGTACAAGACCTACAAGCTTATTTAAAAGTCTATATAAATGATTGATTAAAAAAATTCAAACTTTAAAGCTAGCAAGATAAAATGTTCATAACCTTAACTATATAATTTTAGAGCATATATATTGAACACTAACAATAAAATAGCATATACAAAAAAATATAATGCACGCACATTGCACGCAACTCTCAACTCTTACAATAAACATTAGAAAGTTTCACATATATAGAGTTTCTTTTGTTTGAAATTAAAAATTAAAAATTTTAATTTCTAATAAATTATGTAAATATAATATATTAAAATAAATATAAATATATAATATATAAAGATAAATAGACCCCTGAATAGGCTAAACGAACTTTTAAATAATCTTGAACCTGACTTGTTTATCTAAAAAAAATTTTTAACAAACTTGTACCTGTCTATTTATTAAACAAATCGAGCCAACCTACGCTTTAAACAAGTCATGTTGTAGACCCAATTGAACAACCTTGTTCATTTTCATCTTTATGTAGTTTTCAGATTCTTGATTACATTTTTTTCACTTCTAGTGTATTGGATAGGTTGTTGACATAAACACTGGTACAATACACTCAGAAAGCATTTTGTGCAAGTTGTTTGGAATAGCTTAACAACAGCTTATGCAAAAGAACTTATAAGCTAAGAGATGATTTATTTTAATGCAAAGACTTCAGTTTGGTAAAATAAGCAAAAAGTATAGTCTTTGGTTTGTTAGAATCAAATTATCCAAACATATGAAAGCTTAAAATATAAAAAATAACCAGTTCAAACAGGTGCACCGTATAAAAGAAGCAGCAGCAAGCTTCTAAAGCCATGGTTTGCTTGATCCTTGTTAGAGCACCCCTCAGCCCCCACCAAAGAAAAAGAGATGAGAATTAAAAACAAGACTTTAAATGAAAATAAATTTATTTTACATGATGCATTGGAAAACTGGACTTAACTCATTCCCAAAAACTAACTTAAAAAAGGAGGACTGCCTCATGTCTTATAAGGAGTATTTTGCACATATTTCTAATCAATGTGGAACATCTTAACATAATGGAATGACAAAAGAGGTCCAAATGCAAAACATCAAAGAAGAAATACTTGGAAATGGAGAAATTTAAGGTCACTAATAAACCCAACGTGGGAGACTGACCATAAGAAAAGAGTGCCCAGAATCGGTATAAAGAAAATGGGAGAAATTAAAATTAAAAGGAAACTTAATGCATTCATTCTCGCACATTAATAATTTTTTGTTTCCTCTACTTTTGATTTCCAAAACAAAGATCAATATTTCTTGTCAAATAGCACTCAGCAGACAGCAATCTAAATCAGTAGCTTCCTGAAAATCTGGAGTATACATTCCTACAGTTTCATTCAAGTATGTCAGCAAAATGTTAAGAATGTAGCAGATTTGATCTAGATCACATGCCTTTGCTGTAAGAAGCCATAAGATTTCTTATGTATTTTAAAATTTGTTAAAAAGATAACATAGAAAGTAACTTTAAAAAAAAATGGAAATCACTATTAAACTAATTAAAATGTGTGTTTATTACAAAACTCAGATCTGAATAGCTAAGGATTTGGGAAACATGAAATAGAGCCACAAACCTCTTTTAGCCTTGAACAAATTTGCCAGCATATGCCTGTTCATGAGTAACTGCAGCAAAATGTTAACCGAAAGAACCACGGCATTCTGATGATCTACACAAGCATTTCTTTCTCCCTTTTGGTTCACTGCTACCATCAGCAAGGCCAGAACATCCATAATCATAAGTTAACTCTGTCATCGGAGGAATGTGTCTAAGGGCAAAGAATGCAATGTGAAGAAAGGATTCATTGTTTTCCGCATATAACACTGGCTGCCAGAAGACATTTGGGGAGCAACTATGATTCATGTATCTAGCCACATTACCAACATTCTTGGCACTGATAATTAGAGGAGACCCTATAGCATAATCCTCGTTAGAGGCATTTGAGCTTATTTCTTCCAATAAACTAGGTTCATAATTCCATTTGAATGGTTGATAGACACGATTTGTATCAAAAACATACTCATCATTATCTTCCACATTCTGATTTACCCTGACTTTGTCAATAACTTTTCCTGCATACTCACAAATAAAAGTACCAGCACGTATAGGATCCAATGTTCGGAGTCCCCACCCTCTATCTTTTGTTTTGAACACTTCCATATGGTGCTTCAAACCAGACTGGGACACTCGATTCTTGCAGTTAGGAGAACACGCACACATAGGTCCACACTCATGAACCAATTGCTTCCTACTCACTAGAACTCCATTTGCAGTATATGGAAAGCCACCTTCATTCCTTTGAATGCAAGAGCAGCTCAAATCACCAGGGACACATGTCTTGCTACAGTTGCAGCTATATGAAGGTTGCATTGAACTGAATGGCTTTGAATGTTTAAGATAAGAGAGATAAGTGAACAAAGCAGGTGCCTTCTCATCATCTACTTCATTGACAAGTGATACAGGAATACTCTCAGCTCCTGTGGAGAGGTCTCGATGAATAAGGCCAGTCCTGGAAGGGGAAGAGCCCACCTTCCACTTCTGAACTGATTTCCAAACAGCAAAAGCACTGGGCTGTCCAGGCAATCTAACAAACTTATACTTAAACACACCACCACCTGATTTCCCTCTTTCAATCCAAGAATCTTGTATCTTATATAGACCATCATAGACATAGATTTTTGTACTTTTGTTCATAGCATCTCTAAAGCCTCGGATGACTCTTACTTCATTGCATCTTCGTGCACTTTTATCTAAAGCAAGATTTCCTCTTTGAAGCTTCTGGTCAGTCACATGCTTGTCTTTCTTGTTGAAGTTCTCACCCTGACCACTATAAATTAAAACATCATCATCTTCAGTGTCATCATCATATACTCCTGATGAAACAATGCTTAGAGCCACCGGTTCCTCCTGAAGCTCATCCTTGATAGTCATGTAGTCAATTCCACCCATTGATTGGCCATGTAAACCCACAAGACACATCTCCATTCTCAAAAAGAAAATGTCCCCAATTTCAACCCCTGGCACCACTCCCACTCTCTTCCTCACATTAGTTCGAAACCCTTTGGCCGTCAATGCATTGCTTGCTCTTAAATCTGCACGCTTGATTGTCATTGTTGTGTTCAACTCCTTGGCATCTTCGAGTTGGCAGAGCCTTCTTCTAAGTGAATCAAACGTCATGAGCACAAGATTAACCATCTCACGATCCCCATCTTCTCTTTGGGTCAAGCTAATGCCACCAAACAAAGAACCTGAAGAAATATGTGACTCCTGAGTTTTCTTACTCCTTTTTTGGGATGATTTAAAGCTGTTCAAATCAGGCACTGCACGCACTTTGCTATCAGCAACAGAATTAGTATTCAAACCCTCCATAGATGAAGAAGTATCTGCATTGGCTCCATGAGGGATTTCTTCTTCAACTAATGGACTCTTATAGGACCTAATTGGAACTGGTTTGGGAACAGGTGATGGTATAGGTTCCTCAGGTTTCTCAAACAAAACAAACGGAGGAAACCCAGATGGGTACCTACCAGACAGAGAAGACTGAAGAGATTTTGGTAACACAGGTGCCAAACTACGTAGGGGTTTAACTTCTACAATCCTAGATTTATCAACAGAAACTGAGTTTTCGCACAACCCTTCTTCCATTACACACACTTCAACATAAAACACACAGTCAAAAGCTTCACAAGTTAGAAATTTCCCACCTTTTCTTTCTTTAACTTTTAAATTTGAACCATTGCAACTCTTAAAGCTTCATATCAAAATACAACTTGAAAATTTTCATCTTTTGGTGCAGAAAAAAGCACAAAAGAGTCATGAAACATTGAAGAGGAAGACATTGTTTGGGAGAATGGATTTGCACATAAAACCCAAAACGAAAATAGGATAAAAAAGGAGACTTTGTTGAGAAACAAAAAGACCCAGAAATTTGTGAGAATCCGAATATGAGAGACGAAAGATTTTACCGATGGAACATGGAACGTGTTTATCTTGTGCCAGTGCTTGAATGCTTAAACTTTCCGTTTCAACAAAGAAGTGAAGAGAGGTGAAGCTGCAAAAGAAATTTGTTATTTTGGTATGAAATTATGAAATGAACGCAACATGTGGGTGTGAAAAGAAGAGTGACCGTTCACATAATTATATTTTCACTTGTATCTCACTTTTTATTATTTTTAATTTTTTTTATTACATCTCTTATTTTTTATATTATTATTTTTTAGAAAATTAAATGTATATCATCTATTTTTAACTAAAAAATGGAAGGAGTTTTTATATTATTCATTTAATTGTATTGTTTATTTTAATTTATTTATAATTTTAAAATGTTAATTAATATTATAAAATTAAAACCATTTATTAATTCGGTCAAACCAATAAATTATTAAATTATTAGATCAACTAATAAATTATTGATTTCATAAAATTAACCTTAAACAGAATTTTATTAAATAAAAACTATTAATTTAATTATTAAATTTAAATTTTTTATATAGTATCAAAATTATAAATTTTAATACTATTTAAAAATTATTAATTTATCTTATTTTAGTTTTAATACATCATATCAAATTTAAGCAAATATTTATTATTAGATGTAAGTTATATAAAAATTTTACTTATATAATTATAATAATAATATGATATCAATTAAGAGATTAATGAAACTCTCATTCGATAAAAAAAAATATTAGGTATTATTTTACTAAGTTTTTTTATGTCTAAAATTATTTACTTATTATATTATATGAACAAAAAATAACTATAGTTGCTAAAAAAAACTATTATGCTTAAATGGTTAACTAGATCTGAGTTTCGGATTTTATCGAATTTATATTTATTTAGATTATAAAATTAAAATTTTATTTAAATTCATAATTTATATTTAAATGATACATTATGTAAAGAGTTCTACCATTCTATATTTTTCATCTTAAAAATATTTTTTATTTGTAAATATAAACATGATTTTTTTAAATTTTCATTTTAAAAATTTTATAAAATAAACAATGAAATTTTTTATTTTTAATAAATTTTTAAAAATATAAAATAAAATAAAATAATAATATTAAATATAACATTTTTATAAATAAAATTAGAGAATAGAAATATTTTACTTAAATTAAAAAAAATTGTTTAACTAAATTAAAGAATCTTCTGCTCCTTTTGTCTTGCCTTTACAATGTGATTGATGTGATAGAACATTTCAATCAAATTTTGCAGAGACCAAGTTGCAGTGTCTTTCTCTGAGTTTCATTTCCCAACAAAGAGTGAGTAATCTACTTTTACTCTCTCTCCTAAAGGTTTTCCGGTGATGGTTTCTGAATTTTCAAAAACAGCTTATGCATACAGCTATAGATTACTAGATAGAATCAGTCCTATTTCTATTCTTTTACCTTTGAAATATAAAATGCATCTTTTGGAAAAATTACTAGATTTTTTAATTCTAGATTCTGCCAGATTATATTAGAAGCATGGTGTATGGTTCTAAGTTGTTTCTTATATGATGTTACTTTTCCCAATGTTTTCTTAATTCGAGGTATGATTGGTTCTATAATAAATTTGGGTTGGTTTTTATCATTCTCTTATTATCAGGTAATTGTTCTATAATAACGTTTTAACTTCTCTACAGGTAATTGTTCCATGTTAAATCAGAATTGGAATTTCTGTTCTTGGGAATGGAAAATGTAATTTAAGTATCTATTGGGGGAAGGAAATGTAATTCCCAGAAAAGGAAAAATTATCACCCAATCATATAATCACCTAAAATTGGAAAATTGTTTTTATATGTTTATCAAATGATTAATTTTTTACCATATAATGTTGCAATGAGCCAATGAGTATCAATCTTGCACTTGAATAATCTAATAAAAAAAAAAAATTATTGTCCTCTCAAATAGGGTTATGGTATCATTGGTATGGTGCTGAAATGGAATTGAATATTTTTTATTTGATACTATATAAAAAATTATGAGGTTCTTTATTTATCATTAGTCCAGTTCTAGTAACTTATTTGAAAAAGGAACACTTAGAAATGGAAATTTAAAAAATAGAAAGGTTCAGAATTTCAGTAGCTAATTTTACCTATATCTATCTTTTTATTTCCCTAACAGAAGGCATTCTAGAAAATACTGCAAAATCAATGATTTAGAGATACTGTATTCTACCAATCTACTGAACTAAGCTGTGAAGAAGATGCACAGATTTCCGTAACATTCAATCCTACCAATTAACCAATGGAAGAACAAAGGAAATGTATAGGTTCTGCTCAACGTAGTTGATGATAACCTGTGCATTAAATCACTTTTTAATAGAACTAAAAAATATTCTTGTGCTGTTTAAGTTGAGAAATTAAGGTGGTGTTTGGTTTTAAAAAAGGTTTTTTGTTTTTATTTTTGTTTTTTATTTTTATTATTTTGTATAGAAAATAGTAAATAAAAAATAATTATTTTTTGTTTTTTATTTTTTAGCATAAAATTTTAAAATTAAAAAACAGAATAAAAATAAGATGATATTTTTATAAATAAAAAATATTTTTCTAAAAGTAAAGAGGATCTAAAATAATAAAATATCACTCTTCTAATATGTTTTTGAATTTTTGTATGATAAGAAAATTTTCTATACGTTAACTTTAGTTTGTGGATTTAACATGTTATATATGCTTTATTTATCTTTTTTTCACTTTAATTAGTTTGTAGATTAAAAATAGGTGTGATATATCATTTTTTTATATTTAATTAATTTTAATAATCTTTGTGAAATTTATTTAAATAATTATATTAAAATTTAATTTGAAAAATGTAACATTTCTAACTGGTCACCTCCGCTATCTTGCTCCTAAATTGGTTGTTCTCTCCTATCTCATTTCTTGCATCGAATCTCTCTTCAATTATTCCTTCATTAGATAAAAGCTTTTAGAATGCTCAGTCGCAAACAGGATATTATTTAATCAGGATCTAAATGAAAAACATATTCACTTGACAAATTCTACGATATTTTAAAATTTTGAAGGGTTTTAGTGCTTTATTATCATATATGCATCGTTATCCATCTCATATTTTATGTCATTTAAATAAAGTTTATTTGATAATTTTAAATAATACAAAAGTAGTATTAAAACAAATTCATGAATTTATAAAAGTTGCTATTATTATCATATCCAATTCAAATAAAATAAAACAAAATTTATTGGCAATTGATTGGGCAAGCTCAAATCCTTGAAGTTCTTAAATTCATTATCGGTTTAATTTTAATGCTCGCTCCTTATAAAAATTTGTATGCTATTATTTACGAATAGGCATTGTCTCTTTATAAGTTTTCGTTGACTTAAAATTAAGCAAAATTATTTTGATAAAATTAAATTTAAACTGTTAAACATAATTAACATTGATACATAAATTAACTTAAATCACATATTTTCATCAGTATGTATGTTTTTCATTAGAAAATATTAAAAAAAAAAAATTTAATTGTAAAACAAGCAAGACCTTAAATGTTATACTTGTGACATGACAAAGTATAATTCCGTAACAGTGTGTATACAACTTTATGCAATGAATCAAAATTACACTTGTTAAGTTGCCTAATAACATAATTCGACTACTAATAAATTTAGGAGGTAATTCACTACCAGTAGTCAGAACAGGAACATTTGCCGCTACTGAAATGGTGAAATCTGTATGCATCCCTTAATATGATTTTCCTGCCAATAATTTGACTAACCAGCTTGAAAACAGAGTGGCAATCACCACAGACACGAAGATTCTTAAAAATTCTAAGAGGTGAGGCTTCTGGACTATTGATCAAACCAAATGCAAGGGCAATTCTCTCACTATGGTTCCAAAGATTATGCTCCTTCTGTTCTTCATCTGTATCTTGCAATGAATAGCTTGTGTCAGGCACATAACCTGCCTCTCTAATAATCTTTTTGAGCTCTTCCAACTTTGCATAGATTTGTGCTTTCTGTGGATGATGCTGGTCTCCCATTCCAAAAGTAGTAACTTTGTTTTTCAACTTGATCCAACTACAAGCAGGTTTCTTCTTTATATTGTGTGATTCCATTTGTTTTCTCACACTCTCTACATCACCCCACCTTCTGGTAGACGCACACACATTTGAATAAAGAACATAGGCTGAATCATCAGACGAGTCCAGCTCGAAAAGACGGTCAGCAGCTTTTCTCCCAAGCTCCAAATTGCCATGTATTTTACAAGCTGCCAATAGGCTACGCCACACAAGGTCATTTGGTGGAATTGGCATCTTATTAATGAAAGTTTCAGCTTCAGCAAGTCTTCCGGCTCGACCGAGAAGATCAATTATGCATACACAATGCTCTATTCCGGTAGGGACACCAAATTCTGCAGACATGGAAGAGAAGTATGCAAGGCCCTCATCCACCAAACCCCCATGGCTGCATGCAGACAAAAGTGAAACAAAAGTGACATGGTCAGGTCTCAGTCCCAGATCAAGCATCTCATGAAAGGCTTCCCTAGCCTGCTGGAAAAACCCATGCCTGGCTAGTGCTGATATTAAAATGTTCCAAGACCACTGTGACCTGCTTCTTGACTGGGGAAGGATTCTAAACACATCATCAATTTCCCCACATTTTCCATACATGTCCATCATAGCATTTAAAACATAATCGTTTGACTCGAACCTGAGTTTAATAATCAAGCTATGAAGTTGCTGACCTTCATCCAGCAAAGTTAAGTTACCCATAATGGCAAGTGCTACAGAGAAGCTAAACTGATCTAAATGAACCCCATCATTCCTCATCTTTACTATAAGCTTTAGTGCATCCTCTCCAGGCCCATAATGAGCATTTGCAGAAAGAATGGCATTCCAAGTACTAGAATTCTTACTAGATAATACAACAAAAATATAGTTACTTGCATTAAGATCACCACACTCGGCATACATAGTAATTAGGGAGCTTTGGACAAATGTATCTAATTCAAAGCCTGCTACAACTATATGAGCATGGATGGGCATTCCGTGTTTCAAGAGGTCATCAGGAGACAAACAAGCACTGAGAAGATTAACAATAGTAATGTAGTTTGCAGGCACACCTTCTTCTCTCAATAAATTGAAGGCTTCAATTGCTGCATTAGGTTCTTTGTTATCAGCATGTCCGCCGATTAGTGCATTCCAAGTTACTTTGTCTCTCTTGGGCATAATTTTGCACACCTGTTGGGCTTCAGCCATCAAACCAAATTTCCCATACATGGTAACCAATGCATTACCTATGATCAAATTGTGATGGAGACCAGAAAGAATCACTAAAGCATGAACAACTTTTAACTTTTCTAGATTATAACACGCAGATACTGCAGTTGTTAAAGTCACATAATTCATTGGCTTTCTTGTTTGGAGCATCTCAATCAAAAGTTGTATGGCACGTGGATATTTTCCATTCTCAACATGGCCTGCCATCATGGAATTCCATGAAATTAAATCTCTCTCCGGCATTCTATGAAATACAAACTCTGCATCCTCAGATTTTCCAGCCTGAGAATACATACTTAGAAGACTATTGCAAACACAAACATTTGATTCCAATCCAGATTTTACTACTAGACCATGAAGTCCTCTTCCCCACATCAAATTTTGAGCAGACCCACATACTGGTAACAAGGTTGAAATAGTAATATAATTTGTTTCTTCGTGAGTGTGACGCATCTGATAAAAGTACTCTAGAGATTCTTCACAATGACCAGTATGTACACTTGCAGTAATTATTGAATTCCAAGAAATAGTGTCATGTTCCTTCATGTTATCAAACACACAAGATGCCTCCTCCATGCTATCAAAGTTACCAAACATGGAAATAAGTGAGTTTGCCACAGAGACACTTGTGTCTAATCCAGATTTGATCACATTACCAAGAACCTGATAACCCAAGGTCTTAACTCCAAGCACTCCACAAGATCTAATAACTGTAGTCATTGTATTCTGATTACAGTATATCCCATCGCATCTCAAATGCTGATAAATATTCAGAACCTCCTTTATATACCCATTATCTGCATAGCCAACCATCAAAGAAGTCCAAGAAACTACGTTTGGTCCATCAATCTCCTCAAAGAGTTTGTTAGCCTCAAAAACCTGACCATATGTACCATAAAAGTGCACCAGACAAGTGCCAACAAACACATCAGTCGCCAAACCACATTTGACAACATAAGCATGAATCTGAAGGGCACCTTCGGTCATGCATCCAGACCTATCACAGGCACTCATCAAACTAGCAACCACATAATTACTTGGTTGGATGCCACATTCACGCATGTGGCAGAAGAATTCCACTGCTTCGTGGTACCAACCTGCCCGAACAAATCCCGACATCATGTTATTCCAAGAAGCCTCATTTCTATGAAGCATTTTATCAAAAACCAACTGTGCATATCTAATGCTACCAAACTTAGAGTACATGTTAATCAATGTATTTGCATGGAATGTGCCGAACGGAACAACACCCTTCACACAAAACACATGCAACGCTTTCCCAACAACTCCATCAGTGATTCCTGAGAATCCCTTTTTAGTAAAACATGAAACTTGGGGGTTAGGGTGATCTATGAGGGGAAGCCAATGGACACCATAGTTCAAAGATTCTTTTTCCTTTAAGCATGTTTTGAACTGGTTTTGGGGGTCAACAAGGGGAAAGTATGTAGTGGGAGGGGAATGCACAATTGCAAGTGTAGATAGCTTTCTCCAATGCCTATTAAGATTTGATAATTGAATCAAATAGTCAACACTTATGAAGTAATTCAGAGTCAAACTTTTTGTCCTCATCACAGATTCATCCAATAGTTACAGAAAATTTACACATAGCCAAAACCAACTTGATCAATCTCGCAATCGCAACAAGTAAATCATTTGACATTGAAGTTGGTTAAAAAAATGGCATGACTTGAGTAGGTATATGAATGGAAGGAACCCTTGAACTTTTTCATAATCAAGTTCAAAAGTTTCCAAAATCATAAACATAGGGTTTATATATATGAGGAGAGAAAAACCTGATTAGAGAGGGAATCTCCAAGGAAGTGTCGAAGTGAAGATGGAAGCGCCAATTCGCGCGGGATAAAAATAAAATCGGAACCGTTCCGTTTTTTTTTTTTTTTTTGTCCCCTTTTACTTTACCGGAAATGTTAAATTTTAAAAAGATTTTATTAAAAATTTATTTTTATATTTTCTTAAAATATTTTAATGTTATTTTTAATAAAAATGATTTTTTCAGTTTTTAAATTAGTATCCATAGATTTTTTAAGTTTAAGATATGAAGATTCTAGTCTATTTTTTTTATTTATTGTTGAGTATATATTAATAGTTTATTGTATTGACTTATTTTATTCTATGCTAATAAGTCAAATTATTATTCTAAAAATTATCGCGTTAGAAATTATTGACATAGGATATCTTTCTTTTTTTTATCTTTATTTTGTATTTTTTATATTTATAAAATATTATATAAAGTTATTAATTTTTTTAAAAAATATTTTATTTACTTCATAAAATATAATTTGTTAAATTTTTGTTTTAATTATAATTTATTAAAAATATTGAATTTTACCATATAAAATAAATTTTTAAAAATTATTATAGTTTTAATATCAACTTTTCAATATTATAAATTTATAAAGTATATGTTTATATATATGTATATATTTCTATTTAAAAATTAATTTTAAAAATATTTCAATAAGAAAAATTAATTTTGATAAAAGTGTAATTATATTATTTTAATATAATTTATAACGTATTTTATATTATCTGTTTATTCTAAACGTTTGGTAAAATAATATCATATTATTTAATTCATTATTTTGATATGTATTGAATATAAAATAAAATAAGAATATATCATATTTTATTTTTATTTAACTATCTTATTTTATTCTTTCGTGATTAGTAAATAAATTTTATTTTTTAATTTCAAGTTAACAATAAATAATATTGTTATGCTTATATTAAAATTTTGTTTCTTATGTGAAAGAAATATAAAATATTTTCTTTTAGTTACCAAATATATTTAAATAAGACTATTTTTTATAAAATATGATATCATATCCAATTATAAAAGGAGATATCTATTTTTATTTTTCTTACAATTAAAATAAATTAAAAAAATAAATATCTCAATTTCTACATTGCTAACAAAAAAACAAACGAAAAAAATTGTAGTATCACAGGAGCTCATACACTATCCCCATTCTATTTTTTTAAGATTTAAAAAAGTTATTAAATTAAGAAAGATGATTGTAAAAGAATAGACAGTACAATACGAAAAAAAATCCCAATAAAAATACATTGGATATCTTTTTACCAAAATATCCATATTGTATTGAAGCTTTGATTCTATATTTGAGATTCTTTAATTTAAAATCTATGAAAAAAATCATGTTTTTAGACATTAATAATATGATAATTTTTTTATAATAAAAAATATTTTTTTATATTATAATTTAAAAAGATTTTTCATTTTTTAAATTATAATTTGATTCATTTTTATAATAATATTTTTATATTGTCGCAACGGGATCACGAACAAAAGTTTTTACTTAGAAAAACAGAAGAGTCGCCACCAAAATTTATTAAAGAAAATTTGGGAAAAACTTAAAAAATATGATCTTTGAAACCAGTTTGGATTCGGGAGTTATTTACGCATAGGGAAAGTACTAGCATCCTATGACATCCATTAAAATGGTTACCTCCTAATTGATTATGCACATATACCATTAACTTTCAAAAAATTTATTTCACTCAAATAAAAAATATTTTATTGATTTGTATTGTTGATAAACCCCTCCCTTTTTTTTTGAATTTTTTAAAGGAAATGCATAGGGTTCAAGGTAACAAATGGCTACTCAATAAACCCTTACAAATCAAACTGTATCAAAGGTGGATCAACCACTCAATTAACACCGTTTGACCCCTCATATAAAAAAAAAGAGTAATCAATCAGGATTCACAAATTTAATTTTAAACTGATTAGGATATTAGGGGATTTCACATATCAGTTTTGGAAATCGGGAACATGTATCGTTATAGCAAACATCAGACAACAAGGAAACATATGGCATATCAGGGATAGATTCTATACATCAGGAATAAAAGATAGAAACATGAGACAAAACAAACAGGGGACAACGAATGAACATTAGGGGCATATTCTACGTGTCAGAGTTAGGAATTGGGGAAACAAGCACAAAACAAAACAGGATAAAGATGTTACCTAGTTGTCGAAGCTTGGATCTGATTTGCCCTCCTTTGTTGCTCTCCTTGCTATGTATGACGTCCTATGTCCAGTGCTCTTTCTCACGTACGTCTGTGCGTATCTCTGTGTATACTGTCTATCGTAGGTAGGTCTGTCTCTGTGTATAGCGTATGTCCCTTTTTCTGATACGTTCCCCTTATTTATATGCCTTGCTCGTTATCTGAAAGTACTCTGTCACTACCCCACTAAACAATAATCACTCCCCCACTTCCCGTTAACTGCTCTTCCACCCCACTTCCCGTTAACTACTCTTCCACTATCCCCTACCTATCAGAAAAGATAACTCCCTTATCCCTATTATCTTATTAATTTTTATTAATCAATTTTTTATCTTTTATTTTTTTATTATTATTATTATTATTTTAATTTTATAAATACGGACAAAATTAGTTATTCACAGTTGCCCCTCTTTACAAGTTTCTTATCAAATAATAAGAATAACAAAGTTTTTCATATTATTATTGTAAGAAATTTGAAAAGAAGTGAATTAATTTTGTCTATGGTAAAAAATAAATAATAATAAAGTAAAATAAAAATTCCTGAGTCCATTTTTGACAAAAATGTTTGTGCAAGCTATGAACGTTGGAAAGGGATATTTTGCACCATGAACGCAAAATTTTGATGAACTTGGGGTCTAGAAGATATATGGATATTGATAATTCAGAGGTGTAAGGACCCTTGCAAAGGAGTGGCTGCATAGACTCTCGGAATGAAGTGGGTACATGGACTCTCGGAATGAAGTGGGTACGTGGACCCTTGGAATAGAGTGGGTGCGTGGACCTTTGACATGAGGTGGGTGCGTGGACCCTTGGAATTGAGAGGGTGCGTGGACCCTTGGCATGAGGTGGGTGCGTGGACCCTTAGAATGAAATGGGTGCGTGGACCCTTGCAATGAAATGGGTGCGTGGACCCTTGCAATGAAATGGGTGCGTGGACCCTTGGAATGAAATGGGTGCATGGACCCTTGCAATGAAGGGGTACGTGGACCCTTGCAATGAAGGGGTACGTGGACCCTTGGAATGAAGTGGTGGGTGCATGGACCCTTGGAATTAAGTGGTGGGTGCGTGGACCCTTGTGATGAAGTGGGTGTGTGGACCCTTGGAATGAAGAGGTGGATACGTGGACCGTTGGAATGAAATGAGTGCGTGGATCTTTAGAATGCAGAGGGTGCGTGGACCCTTGCGATGAAGTGGGTGCGTGGACCCTTGGAATGAAGAGGTGGGTACGTGGATTCTTGGAATGAAATGAGTGCGTGGACCCTTAGAATGCAGAGGGTGCATGGACCCTTGTGATGAGGTGGGTGCGTGGACCCTTGGAATGAAGAGGTGGGCGCGTGGACCCTTGGAATGAAGTGGTGGGTGCGTGGACCCTTGGAATGAAGTGGGTGCGTCGACCCTTGGAATGAAGTGGGTGCGTCGACCCTTGGAATGAAATTGGTGCATGGACCCTTGGAATGCCGAGGTGGGTGCGTGGACCCTTGGAATGAAATGGGTGCGTGGACCCTTAGAATACAGAGGGTGCGTGGACCCTTGTGATGAGGTGGGTGCATGGACCCTTGAGATGCAGAGGGTGTGTGGACCCTTGGAATGCAGAGGTGGGTGCGTGGACCCTCAGAATGAAGTGGTGGGTGCGTGGACCCTTGGAATGCAGAGATGGGTGCGTGGACCCTTGGAATGAAATGGGTGCGTGGACCCTTGTGATGAGGTGGGTGCGTGGACCCTTGAAATGAAATGGGCACGTGGACCCTTGGAATGAAGTGGGTGCATGAACCCTTGGAATGCAGAGGTGGGTGCGTGGACCCTTGGAATGAAATGGGTGCGTGGACCCTTAGAATGCAAAGGGTGCGTGGACCCTTGTGATGAGGTGAGTGCGTGGACCCTTGAGATGCAGAGGGTGCATGGACCCTTGGAATGCAGAGGTGAGTGTGTGGACCCTCGGAATGAAGTGGTGGGTGCGTGGACCCTTGTGATGAGGTGGGTGCGTGGACCCTTGTGATGAGGTGGGTGCGTGGACCCTTGAAATGAAATGGGCACGTGGACCCTTGGAATGAAGTGGGTGCATGGACCCTTGGAATGCAGAGGTGGGTGCGTGGACCCTTGGAATGAAATGGGTGCGTGGACCCTTAGAATGCAGAGGGTGCGTGGACCCTTGTGATGAGGTGGGTGTGTGGACCCATGAAATGGAATGGGTACGTGGACCCTTGGAATGCAGAGGGTGCGTGAACCCTTAGAATGAAATGGGTACGTGGACCCTTGAGATGCAGAGGGTGTGTGGACCCTTGGAATGCAGAGGTTGGTGCGTGGACCCTTGGAATGAAATGGGTGCGTGGACCCTTGGAATGAAATGGGTACGTGGACCCTTGGAATGCAGAGATGGGTGTGTGGACCCTTGGCATGAGGTGGGTGCATGGACCCTTGGAATGAACTGGGTGCGTGGACCCCTGAAATGAAATGGGTGCGTGGACCCTTAGAATGAAATGGGTGCGTGGACCCTTGAGATGAAATGGGTATGTGGACCCTTGGAATGCAGAGGGTGCGTGGACCCTTAGAATGCAGAAGGTGCGTGGACCCTTAGAATGAAATGGGTGCGTGGACCCTTGAGATGCAGAGGGTGCGTAGACCCTTGGAATGCAGAGGTGGGTGCATGGACCCTTGAAATGAAATGGGTGCGTGGACCCTTGGAATGCAGAGATGGGTGCGTGGACCCTTGAAATGAAGTGGTGGGTGCATGGACCCTTGGAATGCAGAGGGTGCGTGGACCCTTATGATGATGTGGGTACGTGGACCCTTAAACATAAGCTTGAGATAGTTTATTAATGGTGATGATGCAAGAGTGCATGATACTAAATGCTTTGATGATACAATTCAATGATGATGCATGATGGTCGAAACTATTGTGATTTTATTAAATGACTTTTGTGACGTTAGTGTTCCTCCCGAGCTCGCTTGTCCAAGATCCAAGGATGAGTGAGATTTCTTGATTTAATTCAAGTGTCTCCTTGTTTGGTCTGTGTTTGAATTACTTTTAGTCTGCCATGAAGATTGAACGAGTTAGAGAAATATTCTCACCTTCCATCACACGCAACTTTTATTGGGTCCTCGTTAAGCTTACTGCAATATTTAACATACAAATAATTGTAATGTTGTTATTTTAATATCAACACATATTTCCTTTCGGTATATCACTATTAAATGTTGTGAGGTTAGGTGGTGAGAGAAAAGTCATGGTCTTTTATTGAACAAAGTGATTGTCGAAGACAATAATATTTGGCAAGGAAGGAATGGTATATACATTGAGTGAAGTTTAGAAAATGAAGAATATTTACAAAAGGATGCTATGAGTAGCAGAACTTTATTCAGGACCATTTTTCCAATGAGTAATGCCAGTATCACACTTCAGTAACCTCAGTAACCCACTAATAAGCTTCAAAGAAAAGATGAAATTGCCCCAGTTATTCGTTTTTCACAATGTTTCCCTCAGATTGTAACTGTCAATCCATAACTTGTCCCGATTTTCACATTCAACTCTTCAATTGCCCCAGTCTATCATTCAATGCAACTCTTGCCCCAGTTTGTAACTGTCCAATTTCCCCAGTTTGTAAAGTCTGACGCATTCTTCGTGCTCATTCATCTTCTAGACCGCCTATCCAGGTTTTCAGTCTAGTGATCATTTTATTTGACCCTAATTTTTGCCTAGATCACTCTTTTCGAGTTTTCAATCTAGCGGGTCGCTCTAACTTTTGCCTAGATTGCCTTACAGGTTTTCAATCTAGCGACCCTTTTGTTATTGCTCTAACTTTTGCCTAGATCGTTTTTTGAGGTTTTTGATCTAGCGAGCTTTTTTCAATTGCTCTAATTTTTTCCTAGATCGTTTTGGAGGTTTTCGATCTAGCGAGCTCCTTTTTTTTTCAATTGCTCTAACTTTTGCCTAGATCGTTTTTGAGGTTTTCGATCTAGCGAGCTCCTCCTTTTTTTTTATGCATAGTATTTTTTTACTGCATCTGAGTTCACAGGGTGTAAGAGATCTTTGCCATCCATTTCTTTAAGGATCAAGGCTCCTCCGGAGAAAGCTTTCTTGACTACATATGGCCCTTCATAATTTGGAGCCCATTTTTCCATATGATCTTTATGAATTGGCAAAATTTTCTTGAGTACTAAATCTCCTTCTTGAAACTCTCGATGATGCACTTTCTTTTCAAATGATTTCTTTAGTCTTTTCTGATATAACTGGCCATGACAAATTGCCTTCAATCTTTTTTCTTCAATGAGGTTTAATTGGTCAAAACGGGTTTGGACCCATTCTGCTTCATTTAACTTCGTTTCCATTTGGCTAATTATAAATCCCAATAACTTGCCAGACTTTACTCCAAACGTACATTTAGCCGGGTTCAACCTCAACTTGAACTTTCTTAATCGCTCAAACAAATTCTGTAAATGAACAATATGATCTTCCTCATTTTTTGACTTGGCAATCATGTCATCTACATAGACTTCAATCTCCTTATGCATCATGTCATGGAATAAGGTCACCATTGCCCTTTGATAAGTAGCCCCAGCATTCTTCAATCCAAATGTCATAACCTTGTAGTAAAATGTACCCCAAGGTGTGATAAATGTGGTCTTTTCCATGTCTTCTTCAGCCACCTTGATCTGATTGTAACCTGAGAAACCGTCCATAAAAGAGAAGAAGGAATGTTGAGCTGTATTGTCTACCAGTACGTCGATGTGAGGTAAGGGAAAATCATCCTTAGGGCTAGCCCTATTTAGGTCCCGGTAGTCAACACACATTCGGACCTTCCCGTCTTTCTTAGGGACTGGAACTACATTGGCAATCCATTGGGGGTATTTTGAAACAGCAAGAAAACCAGCGTCGAGTTGCTTTCTAACCTCCTCTATGATCTTTAAGGACATCTCTGGCTTCATTCTCCTTAACTTCTGCTTAATTGGGGGATATTCTGCCTTTAACGGTAGTTTATGCTCTACTATGCTAGTGTCGAGGCCTGACATATCCTGATATGACCATGCAAAGACATCTTTAAAATCGTGCAAGAGCTTTATCAACCTGCAACGCCCCTCCTCTTTCATGAGTGTGCCAATTTTGACTTCTTTTTTCTCCTCATTGGTCCCCAAATTAATCATCTCAATCGGTTCCTTATGAGGTTGTATTTCTTTGGCCTCTTCCTCCATCAATCGCAACAGTTCAGTGGATGGTTCTGAATCATTATCATCCTCCTCATTAGCTTGATTAATGGGTAGATCAAAACTACTTGATGTGATACTAACATTATTTTCATCTTCAAACGTGCTATTTTTAGATCTGCATCATTTAGGAATGGAAAGAGGGAAATGAATAAAAATTCTAACGAGGTAAAGAATACAAGTAGAAGAGAGAGACCAGTATTTGGGAAATTCAAAACGCATTTTATTAATGATATACTGAAAGAAAACATGTACGCCCATAACGAAGAGAATCTTAAAGCCTTGGGCAGAGCAATAAGATTAGCATTACAAAATTACTTGATGTCTGATTTAAAATTCACAGGAAGCTCAACGATTTCCCAATTGACAAGCCTTGTATTTGGTGGACAAGCGTGAACCCAATTGACATGCTCATCCTTCAGAGTGTACTCTTCCACGACAGCTATTGGGCTTGAAAACTCAAATTCAGCACTCCAAAAAGTCTTCCTCAGATCATATATGGAGACCCCCTCAGTCTCGGGTTCTCTGTCATCCAACCTGGCCAGTCTTTTCTCTCTTTTCTCCTCTGCAATCCTTTTCTTATCTGCTTTTGAAGGTTTGTACCCTAACCCAAAGCGATCTTTATTTTCTATCAGACTTGGTAGCTTGCTCAAACCCTGCTCGTATTTTCCCAAACCATGTCCATATTGGTACCCGTTCTCAAGCATGACTCTTGCTACCATTGTAGAAGCACCCGATGGTTGGATCTTTGTAATGGGCATTCCCTCCTTGACATAACTAGCATTCGCAATCTCAAGGGCTTGAAATGAGGTCTCAAGAGACTCTTCAGCTGCTTCGATATAAGGGGTAGAGGAAGGTTTACTCACTAGTAAATCCTCCTCAGCAGAGACAATGATCAGATTGTCATTGATAATGAACTTCAGCTTCTGGTGGAGTGTGGATGGTACAGCTCGTGCACAATGAATCCATGGTCTTCCTAGAAGGCAACTGTAAGCAGGAGTAATATCCATTACTTGGAATGTCACTTCAAAAGTAATTGGACCAATCTGAACAGGTAGGCTTATCTCTCCTATCACTTCTCTGTGAGATCCATCAAATGCCCGGACTACCATGGTACTCGGTTTCATATGCGACATGTCAAATGGTAGTTTTGCGAGTGTTGCTCTTGGCATTACATTCAATGAGGAACCGTTATCGATTAAAACTCTGGCCATAATATGGTCCATGCACTTCACTGATATGTGTAAAGCCTTATTGTGTCCTGCTCCTTCCACTGGTATCTCATCATCAGTAAAAGTAAGGTAATTATTGGCGGTGATATTACCGACAATACCTTCGAATTTTTCCACTGATATATTATGGACGACATGAGCCTCGTTCAATATTTTTAACAATGCTTTCCTGTGAGGCTCTGAGTTCATCATCAAGGATAGAAGTGATATTTTAGCTGGAACTCGGTTCAGTTGATCAATCACTGTGTACTCACTTTGTTTCACGAGCTTTAAAAACTCATACACTTCTTCATCTGATAGTTCTCCTTTTTGTTCTTTCCTCTCTGCAGCTTCCTGGTCGACCATATGCCTTCCTTTTCCTTTTTCTTTCTCAGTCTCATTCATCGGTTTGACTCTAAGCTCTTCGGGAGTGTAAATTCGACCAGTTCGAGTCATACCGCCGACCCCGACAATATTGGTAATCTCAGAATCCCCTAAATCAGTATCCTTTTGTAACTCATCTTTGGTATCATCAGTACTCACCTCGAACACATATCTCCAAGGTACTGCTTTGTTGCTTTTATAAGGAAAAGCTGTTGGAATTTAAATTGTGATAGGTTTTGGCTTACCCGAGGTTGGAATGGTAGGAGTACTGGTGTAATAGATAGTCAAGGGTCTTGGTAAGCCTGAAGTTGAATCGTCAACTACCGACACATTGTTGTCCCCTCTGAGATGACCCACTTGTACCAATTGTTTGTCCATTAGGTCTTGCAGAATCAACTTGAAGACATCACACTCTTGTATTGAGTGATTTGCACCCGGGTGTAATCCACAACTATCATTCTCTTCAGAATTTCCCCTGATCATATCGAACTTGTGCATATCAGCAAAGATGAACTTCAATGGGGTTTTAACATCTTCTACCTTAGTTCTCAAGGGTGGTCTTTCACCTTCAATAAAGTTAATCGATGGCCCTCCGTGCCCTGGTAGAGGATTGCTTCCAACATTGGGAGTGTCCGCTTTGAAGTTCAACCACTTTGCATTAATCAGTTCTTGCACCTTGAATTTTAATGCTCGGCAATTTTCAGTTGAATGACTGATAGCACCTGCATGATAATCACATTTTGCATTTGGATCATACCCCCTAGGATAAGGTGGTTCTATTGGTCTCATTGGGCGAGGTACTACTAGGCAATTTTGGATGAGCTGAGGTAGTAGTTCTATGTAAGACATGGGGATTGGGTCGAATTGGACTGGACTCCTACCTTGGTTACTAGGGCTACTTTGGTGGTTTGGGTTTTTGTTCCATGGTTGATTGAATTGGGGTGGCCTTATAGAGGGTGAGTTAGATGGAATGGGTGGGATTGAAAGGTGAGATTGAGGGTATGAATTTTGTGAGATGGTGGTGATATGTGGGTAAGGCATATGAGGGGGGTTGTAGGTTGGTTGGAGATGAGGAGGTTGAAAGATGGGGCCCTTAGGAGGTTGAAATGTTACTGCATTGGCTTCTCCTTCCTTCTTCTTCACTGATCCAGTTGAGGATTTTTTTGCAGTGTTCGTTCCTGAAGGAATATGAGCAATTTTTCCACTCTTCAGACCATTCTCGACTCTTTCTCCGATGATGACTACGTCAGAGAAATTTGAGGAGATGCTTCCAATCATCCTATCATAGAAAGGTGCCCGTAGTGTATCAATAAATAATGCTACCATTTCTTTATCAGACAATGGGGGTTCCACTTGAGCTGCTAATTCTCTCCATCTTTGAGCATACTCCTTGAACGACTCTTGATCCTTTTTTGACATGCTTTGCAATTCCCATCGGTCTGGTGCCATGTCGATATTGTATTTGTACTGTTTGAGGAAAGCATCGACCAAATCCTTCCAGCAACGAATATGGGAACGCTCAAGGTGCATGTACCAACTTGAAGCTGCCTCAGTTAAACTGTCTTGTAAGAAATGAATCAGCAACTTGTCATCATGAGCATGGGATGCCATCTTCCTACAATACATGGTCAAATGACTTTTTGGACAAGTGGTTCCATTGTATCTATCAAACTCTGGCACTTTAAACTTTGGAGGTATAACTACATCAGGAACAAGGCAAAGATCTGCAGCTGCTCCAATGTTGTAGCTACTACCTTCTACAACTCGTAGTCTTGCCTCTAACATCTGTAATTTTCCTTGCTCACAAGGGTTAAGTTGATTAAACCCTTCCGTGCCTTGGTGGAGATTAGGCTGAGATTGCAGGGTGGCTTGTGCGTTAAACTTGGAAGGTGCTTCAGGAGTTCTTGTGGCCAGTCTTGGATTAACTGGATGGGCTTGAGTGGCCCGCGGGTCAGCCTCAGCTTCCGGAGCTACATAACCAGGGGGAAGGCCATATTCTGGCCATTGGTCCTCTTGAGAATCGACATGTTCTTGCACAGGTTTGTTGTAATGCAGAGTGAGTGGTGTCTTTGACTGAGCCTGGGGGGTCTGTTCAAAGTCTTTCTTTTCCAAAGCTCGCAAAGCTCCTAGGACCAGTGCCATCTGCTCCTTTAGTTGGTTGAGCTCACTCCTCAATTTTTCATTCTGTTGTTCTAACTCATCCATGATCTTGGATTGCGAGCGAGTTCTGTAGGGATGTCGGAGGAACAACTTGCCTGCTTTGTTATTTTTCTTTTATCTAGTGGAAACATGATGTTAGTATGTAAATAAAAAAGAAAGGTTAATGAGGGAATAATTTCATTTGAGCATTCAAAATTAGGAAAGTTCCCCACACTTCTATTCAAGGACCACTCGTCTCAAGATGGAAGTGTGGTTGACACTCAACCTAAGGGAGTATTCGCTCCTCAATAAGTGAGGTCTTTGTCAACTAGCAATGAGTTTGTGACCCATGTCTTCAATCAGGGACCACTCATCTCAAGATGAAAACATGGTTGACGCCTAATCCAAGGGAGTATTCACTCCTCAATGGATAGGGTCTTGACCAAAGCAACCAACAAGCGAAGTGACCCATATCTTCGATCAAGGACCACTCGTCTCAAGATGAAGACATGGTTGACACCTAATCCAAGGGAGTATTCACTCCTCAATGGATAGGGTCTTAACCAAAGGAACCAACAAGCGAAGTAACTCATATCTTCTTAAAGTTTACACAAGCTTTTTTGGTCATTTTCTTGCACACTGCATTCACTTTTTGAAGATCATTGATTTGTGCAGTGATTCTAATGCTTCTCATTTGGTCATATACATTGTTAGTACAACCTTGAACTTCCTTCATTTGAATGTTATTAAATCTTTCCAAAAAAAAACAAGAAATAGATAAATGATGCAATGCCCTGTGTAAAATATGCATGAACCTATATGCCTAAGATATTATGCGTGAGCTTATATGAACATGTTAAAAATGCATGGACCTATATCAAAGTTTTTTTTATTATTATTATTAATTTTTTTAATTAAATTTTTTTTATTAAAACCCAACTGAAACATGATAAATGTATGATTTTTTTTATTTTTTATGTAGAAATGTGATAAAAAAAATTATTTCTAAAAAGAAGGATGAACATGTTATTTTTATGTTTTTTTTAAATATCCAAAAAGAAAACAATGCATGAGCCTATATGAAGTTTTTTTTTCTAAAATGCTAACAAAAAAAATAAAAAATAAAAAATAAAATGAATGTTCCTAACATGTTATGTATTTCTTGTGTAAAATAAATAAAAATAAAAATAAAAAAATTCATGAATATGTTCGTTTTTTTTTAAATGTACAAAAAAAATGCATGAACCTATATGATTATTATTTTTTTTAAAAGTCCAAAAAAATGAACGCACCTAATATATAATTTCTTGTATGAATGTGTTATTTTTATTTTTTTTTTGTTTATCTAAAAAATAAAAAACGTATAAAATTTTTCTAAAAGCCCAAATAAACACAAAAAATGTATCTAAATATATGATTTATAAATGTGAAAGAAAGAAAAAAAAATGTATGAACATGTTATTTTTGTTTTTTGTTTATCTAAGTATTCAAAAAGAAAAAAAATGCATAACATTTTTTATTTTCTAAAAGTCAAACTAAAACTCAAAAGAAGAAAAACAAAAATATATCCAAACATGTGATTTTTTATTTATAAGTGTGAGAAAAAAAATGCATGACATGTTATTTTTGTTTTTTTGTTTATCTAAATACAAAAATAATGCATCATTTTTTTTATTTTCTAAAAGCCCATCTGAAATAAAAAATGAATACACCTAGGATGTGATTTTTTTTTAAAGAAAATGCATGAACGTGTTATTTGTTTTTTTCCTAAATGTTTAGAATTTTTTTTATTTTTCGAAAGGCCCAACTCAAATAAAAACTGAATATACCTATAATGTGATTTTTTTTTAAGAAAATGCATGAACGTGTTTAGAAAAGTTTTTTTTTTCGAATAGCCCAATTGAAACAAAAACTGGATATACCCAGGATGTGATTTTTTTTTAGAAAATGCATGAACGTGTTATTTTTTTTTCTAAATGTTCAAAAAAGTTTTTTTTTATTTTTCGAAAAGCTCAACTCAAATAAAAACTGAATATACCTATAATGTGATTATTTTTTTTGTAATGCATGAACGTGCTATTTTTGTTTTTTTTCTAAATTTTCAGAATTTTTTTTTATTTTTCGAAAAGTCCAACTAAATGTACCTAATATGCGATTTTTTATGTATACATGTGATAACATATTTATAAAAAGAAATTAACGAACATGTTATTTTTATTTCCTTTTTTCTAAATGTCCAAAAAATACATGAATTTTTTTATTTTTTCTTAAAGCCCAAAAAAAAACTGAATATATTTACAATTTAAAAAAATAAAAAAATAAATTTATGATTGAGATTCATGTCCAAATTTAAAAATTTAGTATTATTTTCGATGAAAAAATGATGATAATGATGTGATTGATTGGCTATGCTCATGTGTTATAATATGATGAGACGTGAATATACATGTGCAAGATAAAGAGAAAGAAACATGCTCTCCATGTGTCCTGTTTTAGGTGAAAAACTAAGGAAGGATATTACTAATGTTCATGTTCTAGCTTTGGAAGGTTTCTTATTTCTTTCTATGTGCATGGTTTCATGAGTAGATCTAGACACCTCACAGGTTATCATGGCCCTCAGATTGCCCTTATCATATAGACAAGGACCCAGTTCTTGAACCAGTCATAAGTAGGGAAATGTCCTCTCAATATGACTAACTCATGATACCAGTAACACTCTGAGTGGTGACTTAACAATTACCAAGTGGGCATGAAGCCCCTCAATAGCAATCATCAAGACACCCGCTAATCCTAGGCTTGCACAAGCTCGGGTATAGAGCCCAAAAAGTGTGTGAGGTAAGTGAGAGTGAATTGTGTGAAGGGGGCATACAAACCTTTAAATCTAAAACTACCCAACCCCACCTGCAACACAAACAAGCAACCAAGAATATACAGCAGAAAGTCTTCTACCCTGTGGTTCACAGCATTGAGTATATACAAACACCCTATGATTCACAATAGTGAATATATACAAACACAACGAGCACGAGAGAGGAAAAATCACATTGAATATATACAAAAACAACGAATACGAACAAAAATAAATAAATAAATAAAAATCACAACATTGAATATATATATAAGCACAATGATCACGAACAAGATAGAAAAAGAATAAACAATATTTACATAAAAATGAAAAAGAGTGAAATAAATAAAAATAAAGTTAGAGGGAACATGCACAATTAATCAGATTAGGCTTAACTCTCGCAAATGTCCCCAGTGGAGTCGCCATCTGTCGCAACGGGGATCACGACGGGACGACGAACAAAAGCTTTTAATTAGAAAAACAGAGGAATCGCCACCAAAATTTATTAAAGAAAATTTTGGAAAAACTTAAAAAATATGATCTTTGAAACCAGTTTGGGTTCGGGAGTTATTTACGCATAGGGAAGGTACTAGCACCCTATCACGTCCATTAAAATTGTTACCTCCTAATTGATTATGCACATATACCATTAACTTTCAAAAAATTTATTTCACTCAAATAAAAAATATTTTTATTGATTTGTATTGTTGATAAACCCCTCCCTTTTTTTTTTATTTTTTAAAGGAAATGCATAGGGTTCAAGGTAGCAAATGACTACTCAATAAACCCTTACAAATCAAACGGTATCAAAGGTGGATCAACCACTCAATTAACACCGTTTGACCCCTCATATGAAAAAAAACAAGAGTAATCAATCAGGTTTCACAAATTTAATTTTAAACTGATTAGGATATTAGGGGATTTCACATATCAGTTTTGGAAATCGGGAACATGTATCGTTATAACAAACATCAGACAACAAGGAAACATATGGCATATCAGGGATAGATTCTATACATCAGAAATAAAAGATAGAAACATGAGACAAAACAAACAGGGGACAACGAATGAACATTAGGGGCATATTCTACGTGTCAGAGTTAGGAATTGGGGAAACAAGCACAAAACAAAACAGGATAAAGATGTTACCTAGTTGTCGAAGCTTGGATCTAATTTGCCCTCCTTTGTTGCTCTCCTTGCTATGTATGACGTCCTATGTCCAGTGCTCTTTCTCACGTACGTCTGTGCGTATCTCTGTGTATACTGTCTATCGTAGGTAGGTCTGTCTCTGTGTATAGCGTATGTCCCTTTTTCTGATACGTTCCCCTTATTTATATGTCTGGCTCGTTATCTGAAAGTACTCTGCCACTATCCCACTAAACAATCATCACTCCCCCACTTCCCGTTAACTGCTTTTCCACCCCACTTCCCGTTAACTACTCTTCCACTATCCCCTACCTATCAGAAAAGATAACTCCCTTATCCCTATTATCTTATTAATTTTTATTAATCAATTTTTTATCTTTTATTATTTTTTATTATTATTATTTTTTTAATTTTATAAATACGGACAAAATTAATTATTCACATATATTAAATTTAGTTTTAATAAATAACTACTTTTTTTCTTATGTTATTATGAGAAATATCTTGTGAATATTAGATAGATAATTCTTAAGTATAATTTAAGATCAAACATTTGAATATTATTAACTGAAACTTATAGAAAAATAAACAATGTAGTATGAATGTTTATTTTTTTACTTAAAAAGTGAGGTTATAAGTGTAAAAAGTATTATGTATATTAATAAAAACAAATTTTAAGATATCAAGCTTACATTATAAGGTTTTCATCAAAAATTGAATAATAGATCTACTACTTTGAGATTGTAGATATATTTTTTTTATTTGAAAATATTAAAAAATCAGTTTAGGAGTACTTATTTATTTAAAGTTTTTATCAAATTTTGAAAGTTTTATCTCTCCAAAGAATATATTATTTAATTTTTACAATTAGATTTGATCGAACATGAAAGGATAAGAATGTTGCAATGTTGTCAAATTGGAAAGACAAGATTATCTAAAATAGAAAGACAAAATTGTCTATAAAAGGTGCAAGAATAGAACCATTCAGAAAATTTTATTTTACTTTTTTTACAAGAGGATTCACTTTGATGACTCTTGCCTATTGTGATATTGGTATTTGACATAACAAGCAGAATAAGAATGGATGATGAACTTTCATTTGGATGAACGTAGATAGGGTTGGAGAGATCCTACACATCTTGCATAGAAAATGGATATAAATTGACCTTGAAACCAATAAAAAAGAAGAAAACATAGGAGTGTTATATGAAAATTTTGTGCCAATTTTTATTCAAAGTAAATGCATTTGTTACTGTAGAAAAGGGTATTTAAGATTACAATATTGTTTTCATGAGGAATATTTTAACAATGCTTAAAAGAATATATAATTCTAAATTTCTAAATTCACCCAAAGAGATTTTGTTTGAAATGTATTTAAAAAATATAAATGAAAATATAAAAGTAAGGATAGAAATATAAAAAAAATGCAAGCACGATTTCAATTATAAAAAGATATAAAACTATAAATTTCTTTGTGACTTTATCCAATTTTATACTCAAATTTTTCCATGAATGATTGAAAATCAATTGTTAATCACTAGTTCTAATTCTACTAATATCCAATGATTATGTAAGAATAATTTTTTTTTCTTAAATTACTATTTTCAATGATCATACAAAATATATACTTAAGAGAAGTATAAAAAACAAATAAACTTAATTTAACAACCATTTAGATATCTAGGATTCTGATGGTTATATTAGAAGTTTTACAAAGTTTCATGATTTGGGATTAGCTACCCATGACTAAAATGCTAGCAAGGTTGATAATAGGGCATTGCAACTTGTAAGGTAGAAAGGTTTCTTCTTCCAAGATCTTGTGGAGAGATGATGAAAGAAGAAATAGAATGGAAAAATATAGGTGAGAAATGGAGTGGAATGGTTGCCAAGTAGAGAGATATGTCTCTCAAATATGGTGTGTTTTCTTCTAAGACTTAACCTTTCTTTTTGTAAACTTTTCTCTAATACGAACTGCATTTACCTAAGTTTACGTTCGGTATCATTTAAATATTTACAAATAAGGCTGACTTTAGTCATTTTCTACATCATCTAGGATCACGACTATGCTCAAAATTTGTACAACCATGTTAAAAAATCCAAGATGCTGCAAAGTTGTACTTTAAGTTGTTACGACCATGCTCATCATCCAACCTGGCCATGTTAGCTTTCTTAAAGGGTATTTTACTCCTTCCATCTTTATTTTGTTCTTTTTAACTTAAATATATCTAATTTTAAATTCTCTACTTGTATTGAAATTTTGTAAAAATAAATAAAAAAATTAACTAAAATTGAAATTAAATAAACATAAATTATATTATATTTATAATTAATTTTTTACAAAAAAATTAACTAAATAATAATTTATTAAAAAATAAGAAAAAGTAAATAAAACTTTAAAAAAAATCTAAAACCATAATAAAATAGGTATATAAATCACATTATATCAAAACTAAACACAACATATAAATTATACTATGTCCAAATCAGCTAACCACAATAATAATAATAATAATAATAATAATTATTATTATTATTATTATTATAAGAATTTCTTAACAATAGTTGAATTTTTTTTATTATGATAAGTTAATGTAATGAATATTAATGCATCACATTTGAAGATAAATTTTATTTTCAATGAACTTGGCTTATTTTTCTATTAGCCTTCTTTTTATATGTTCTTTTTTTAATTATTTTTTTAAAAAAATATTTTTAAAATTATTTTTTTAAATATATAAAATACATTTTAAAAATTATTCATATTTGCATACTAGAGAAGCATTGATAAGAAAAATTATTTTTTAAAAATTATTTTATGAAAATATGTTTTGTATATATTTGAAAAATAATTTTTAAAAATGTATAAAATATATTTCTTAAAATTAGTTTCCATAAATATATTTTATACATTGAAAAATAGTACTTCATAAAATTAATTTTAGAACTGTATTTTATATATTTTTAAAAATTAATTTTTGAAGATATGCATAAATAATGATTTTAAAAACTAATTTTTAAAAATTTATTTTATACACTTTTTGAAGGAATATTTTTTAAAAAAAATTGAAAAAAGGGAGAAGGTGTAAATAATAATAATAATAATAATAAATAATACCAAAAGAAACTGCCATTTTTTGTAATGTGAGGATTGTGTTTGACTATTTTGATTTATATATATGGACTCTTTCTTGAAGGCCCAGTATCAACTTTTAAAGTCCTGACCATCTTGAAAGCCTCCTAAGACGTTTATTTTATGATAAGACCTCTAAACAGGATAATAAATTTATTTTTAAATAAGTTAATGAGCTTAATTTTTATGCAATTCAATAGCCTAATCCTTTAAATAAATTATTAGAAATATGATTTATAACATAGATTTAATATAACAATTATAATATTACATTATTTATATTTTTTGAGCAATAGATTACTATTTATATTTAAATAAGGTATTTGTTAGCTTAAATAGTTACTTAAATGATCTAAAGTTTGACATTTTAGTTCCATAAGCCTTTAAACAATGCATTGAACTAGTTTATTTATTATTGACTTATTTGTTTACTAGTTGTGTAATACCTAAATTGATTTCTAAAATAAATTTAATGACGAAAATTATATTTTTTACACTTTTTACACATGTTGAATAGTAGCAATTATTTATTATTATTTTTTAAATTGATTATATTATATACAATCAATCTCATTCAAAATAAGGATTCAATTTTATTTTTTTATTTTTTTATTTTTTATAATTCTTATTATTTTGACACTAACCACAATCAAACACACAAATTGCCTGCTAATAAAATTAATGTCCCATTGAGAGAAATTTATACTTTCTATGTGGAGCTCATTCCTGTATACAACATAAGTTAGGGAAAAAAAATCATAATCATGCATGAATAACTTTTGTGACCAATTTAAATATCTATAAATGTGTGTGTGCAAATTTATTCAACATTGACTGCAAATACTGTATGAACATAATGTTGACCATCAAGCCATGTTAGAGACCCAAAATTGTATCCACCATGTGCATCCTTGGCATTGAATGAGACCTTATATGTCATTTTTTGAATACCCTCAGAAAACACAAGTTTATTGGGGATGACATTGACAACCAATCCTTGAGGTGCATGCACCTTTGCAGTGTATGTGGTATTAAGGTGTCCAACATTGGTAACTGTTCTTGTGATCACTTTTGCATTTTGTTGTCTTTTAAGTTTGCTTATAGAGATTGATGGGTAGTTGATGTTGGAGATAAGGTCTTCAGAGGAGTTTCTTGGGCAATTGAAGTTAGTCTTAGACATTGACCTTATATTTTTCTTTGAATAGCCATAGTAACAAAGAAAACTGAGATAGTCTTCCACCTTTGTATCAAAGACTAAGCCAGGGTTGAGAGCTCTCAGTGGATTAATTTCCCCAACTCCCATTTCATGTGGGTTGGCATTGTAATTTGAGCTGTTAGTAAGAGCCTTCTTCAAGTTATTGTAGTTTGTAGCTGAAGAATGGGAAAACAGAATCATAAGTACCAATGGTGTATTTTAGTCTATTTTTTGTTTTTTAGTTTTTAAAAACTATTTTGTACAAAATTATTTTTAAGAAGAAAATGAAAAGAATAAGTAAAAAAGATGAAACAACATGAGGAAGAATATTAAGTAATAAAAATAAAAAATAGAGAATTGAAATAGGCTGAAGATATTCTAATTTTTTATTTCAAAAGCAAAAAGAAAGAGAGGTCTTAGCCTTGTTACATTTTTATTTTAAAAAATTTATTTCTGTTTTTGAAATTGAAAAAGAAAACATTGTATGATAAAAAAATTTTAACTCCAATTTTTATGAAATGGTATTTAAAGCTTCTTTTTTAAAAGTTAAAATATGGAAACAATTTTAATATGTTTTTAAAGATCGAAAAAGTTTTTCCCACATTCATTTTATAGTGCTTATATTTAAATATATCTGATTTTTTTTTCTATATCTCTTTTTATCACATTATATATAATATCTCATCTATCATTAACTTTTTTTTTTCTATCTCTTTTTTTATCACTCATTATATCCAAAATAGAGTATAAGAACATCAAGGCTCTTTTAAGATTTTAATTAAATTTTTTATTTTAGTTGTTAAGAACTATTTTAACATGTTTTTAAGATTTAAAAAATTCCTTCCGCATCCAATAATATTTACATTCCAATACATTTTTTTTTCTATATATATTTTTATTATATTATATATTGCATATGATGTTTTTACATTTTTTTTCTTCTATCTCTCTTCTTTACCACTCTTATGTCCACGTCCAAAAATGAATGGTAAAAGTATCATGGTTTTTTTAAGATTTAGAAGGTTTCGATTGCAATTTTTTATTTTTAGTTAAGAACTATTTTATAAAAAAAGTAAAAGTAAATAAATGAAGACAAAAGATAAAGTAATACATGAAAGAATATAAATATAGAAAATTAAAATAAAAAATCAAATAATTAAGTTTTTAGTTTTAGAATTTGCAAACAGATTTCAAAAAAATATTTATCAAGCAGGTATTTTAACTTTTTAGTTTTCAAAAACAAAATAAACAAGTCCTTATTGTCCTTTATTTTTTAATTTTCATGGTGCAGATTCTTTAACAAACAACTCTGTTCTTTTCTTTTGAAAAACAGATTTAAAATTTGTTTTAGAAAAAAAAAGTGTTTAGAACCAAAAATTAAGAAAGGAACTATTATCAACAAAGGTATTTTTTGGCTTTTTGGAAGAAAATAGCTTCACTTTCTCTCATAAACATCCTTAAAAGACTATAGAAAAAGATGTTTGGTATAGAACCTGTTGTCATCAATGCTGATTTTATCATTGAAGGACTCCATTTATCATGTACTGATTTAATGAATGCTGCTGCACCAGTGACATGTGGGCAAGCCATAGATGTTCCAGATTTTATGCCAAACAAGGATGGTTTTTTCCCAATAGGAACACTTCCTGGTTCATTACTTTTAGGAATCATTGCAGCCAAAATGCCAATTCCTGGAGCCATTACATCCGGCTAGACAACAAATTTGTCATAGTATGAGAGAAACTTTGAGTTCATAGTTCACAAGATGCTTAAGTAATTTGAGTTATGTAGGAGCATAGGGTAGAAAAATACCTTGAGAATGTTTTCTGTAAGGCTTGAAGGACCTCTGGATGAGAAAGATGCAACAGCTGGAGAAGGCTTATATCTTGGCACTTCTGTTGTTGGAAGAATTGTTGCAGTTGGGTTCCTGTAATGAAGGCATCATAGACTGAGCATATTGTTTTTCAACCTTTACATTCAACATGAATATGAATGCTTAGACAACCTCACTTTACATGCATATTACATTTGTTATGATTGTCCTAAATGCATAGTACAACCAAAACCAGACCAAACCATTAAAATGGTTCAATCATTGAAAACCAAACCATACTTTCCTATAAAATTAATTTGGATACTATGTGAACCATTTTGGAACCTGGTTTTGAACTGGTTTTAGTTTAAAATCCAGTTTTAAAAATGGTTTGGTTCTAAAACCGGTTTTGAACCTTAAATTGGTTTTAAAACCAGCTTTGAACCCCAGAACCGGTTTTAAACCAATTTTGAAACAAAAACCAATTTGTTTCAACCCAAAACTAAATTTTAGACTACATTTTTCTTTTCATTTGAAATGCAAAAACAGCAAGCTGAAAAGCAATATCAAGTGGACATTAACTCCAGCCTAAGAATGATCCAAGACTACAAACTTGCATCATGTTTGCTCATAGAAAATGGTAAAAGCTACATTAATCCCTAAACAAAGTATGTGAAATATGATAATGCTTACTTTGTAGTGTTTATGTACTCAAGGATTTGATGCCCTTCAAGGTTCCCAACTTCTGCAAAAGGAAATACACCTGCATCAAAGGAAACATCTTTGTTGTTCTCGTCAATGAGTATCATCCCCAAGGCTCTTGCATCTTGTAGAACAAGCTTCTTGATTCTCCTTGAAATAGTTGGGTCATCATTAACACAAACAACAATGTTGCCTGCAATTTTGTTGTAATCTAGTGACCCAGGATAACAGTTCCTGCATTTCAGAGAACAATTAACATACCTTTTTCATGCAGAATCTTTATTATTCACTCCATTTTTTTTTGTTTTTCTGTTTAATGTTTATGCACATAGAGTAAGAAAGCTTTAATTGATATAGTATATTATCATCTTTTGACTAAAATACCTCCATTCTTACCTTCAACCATCTCATTTATTATTCTCTAACTTCCCTCCATCCATAATAATTAAATGAGGGTACAAGTGGAAAAAAGAAATTGAAAAATTAAAAATCTAAAACAACAAAGTTTTTTAAACAACTGAAAATTTGAAACATCAAAACCAAAGGAACAGAGGGAGTAATCATTGACAGCAGCATTTATCTACTATCAATGATCCTATTATATAATATGAACAATCACAATCAGTGTAGCTTGCATAAATGCCATTACCTACTGGTACTATGTACTAATAATGCATACCAACAATAAGATCAATGTTAAATGTCAATGCATCTCATTTGAGATGGCCTAATGCATTTTTTCTTATAAGCTCTTGGCAACAGAAAATGATCATCAAAATTGGAAAACATAAATGCTACTCTCAACTACTAAGCTCTAAGAGGATGACAGTAACATGATAAGAATAATCACAATAGATACCTAGCTTCTGATGCAGGGGCAAATTTGGCTGCAACATGCTCTCCAAAGACAAGATGATACATCTTGGAACGAGTAAGGTTTGAGAAGTGAATGCCTATACCCTGACAACATAAAGAAAGGGAAAAATAAAGTTTTTGGTGTTTGAAAAAGAAATCTACCATTCTTCTTATGGCTAGGAAGAAGAAGAAATCAAGAAACCTACTTGGAAAGTTTTCCCATTTCCAAGGACAATAGTTGATTGGAAGTTCCTATCAATATTAGAAGCTGCAACTGTAAATATCCATGGTGCAGTGTTCACAACTGTGAAAGGATCAGGGCCATCATTACCAGCTGAACACACCACCAACACCCCCATTTGTTGAGCATGAAAAGCTCCAATGGCTATAGGATCATTCAAAAAGTCTGATTGGAATAGTGAGTTAAGTCCAATTGAGATTGAGATGATATTTACTCCATCCTTTACAGCATCATCAATAGCCTTTAGTATGGTGGCACCAGAGCAACCTTCTTCTGAGCATGTTTTATATGCAGCAATTCTTGTAGAAGGTGAACCTCCTCTTGCTGTTCCTTGTGCTAAACCATAGTAACTAGCATTTTTAACATGAACACCAGCTGCTATTGATGCAGTGTGAGTACCATGTCCAACTGAATCTCTAGGTGAACCTTTGGTTGCTTCAATCTGAGTCTGGTTGCCACCTGACATATCTTGAATGTTATAGTATCTTGCACCTATCAATTTTCTGCAGTTTTATTAAGAGAATTTAAATGTAGCATTTATAATCAATTTGTAATTTTGTTAGTGTCAAAATATGATTATTTGAAAGATTTATATGAATAGTTTATGAGCTTTTATTCAAAAACATTTGTAAGAGAAAGGATGATCACCTATTGCAATTTGATTTCTTGAAATCATGACCCTCCATGCAAACTCCTTTCCATCTTGAAGGAATCTCCCCTATACCCTCATCCTTGAAACTTGGAGACTCTGGCCATATCCCTTGATGCAGAACAGACATAGGCATAAAATAATTAAATAGTATTCAAACAAAAAAAAAATCATAAAATGTAACATGCAAACTCTACAGTAATGTCTTTGTAAATTATGGATCAGTAATGGATGCAATTTGTGAAGGGTTTTCATTTTGGAGTTTCAAAATGAGGAAAGTTATTCAGAAATTATTAAAGCAAATGAAATCTAGATGCTGATTACATTTTTTATATTATGAAATGTTTTACATGATTTTACTCTAATTTTAGAAGAAACATTATGCATACACACATTTATACTCGCATTACCTCACATCTACATAATTTTCATCATCTAATTACGGTTGATCCACCTTATTTCTTTTACACTTGCACTATGATTTTGTCACATATCCCAGTGTGAGCATATATGTGCACATTTGCTGTGTAAGAAGCTTTATTTTATCCCTTTTGGAATGCTTTCTTACTTTTACTTTTAGGATCTTACCAATTGGTATCTATAAAATAATGATTAAAAAATTATTTTATTAAAGTATATTGCAGTACATTAGAATTTACCCTAAAGTACAATAATAACATTTTATCTTTAATTTCTTAATTAGTATCTTTATAATAACTTAGTGAACCCCCAATATCACTTGGTTTGTGTTTCTTTGTGTTTCTTTGCTAGCAATGAGATGGAAACAAATGAGTGGATGAAAAAATTTGGTTACACTAATTAGGGGTATGTGGGAAATTTAACTCTCGAAAGACCAAATTAAGAATGTTTAAAAAGCGCACGTCATTGCATCTCTATGTTATTTCAACTTCACACTAAAATAGTTGAAATAGGAAAAAATAGAAAAATAAAAAAATATATTATTTGAATAGATAGAAATAAAATAAAAAATAAAAATATCTTCACTTATTTAGATAAGTAAAAAAATAAATAAATTTATATAAAATATTTATAATAATCATAAATAATTTAATTTAATAAAAACTATTTTTATTACAATAATTTTTCTTAGTAGAAATTCTTTTTTACTTTTTAAATATTTATATTATATAAATATTTATTTAAAATAAAAAATTAAATAAAAAAGAAAAAGAAAATATCCAACTTCCCTTCCCTCTTTTCTTCGTTTTGAGATGATTTTTTTTAATATAAATAATTTTTTTATCTTTTCAAATTTCATCCAAATAAATAATTTAAATTAATTTTTCCCCTATTTTCCTCTTCTCTTGTCTCCAGTTATTCATTCCAAACAGAGAAAAGTCAAATGTCCTACAACTGAGCAGTACGCTAAGAGCTAAGACAAGTTTCTTATAAGGCTATGTTTCTGGATTTATTAATAAATATGTAGCTTCAGAGATGACAAAAGTAACTTGAAAATTCCCTTTATATTTTGTTTGGCTCAGGCAAAAAATAGAAATAAAAAAAAAATTGTCTGAATATGTTAAAATAAAAAAAATTTCTATTATTTGAATGGATAAATAAAAAGAGATGATAAAAACATATTAGTAGTATAAAATTTAATTTAAAAAAATTTAACTTTTTTATATTTATCTATTAATATATTTTTATATTTTTATAAATATATAATAATTTTAACAATTTAAAATTAAAAAAATTACAAATTTCTTTCTCCTCTTTTTTCATCAATTAAAAAAAATAAATTTTAAACTTTTTTATATCATTTTTTCTTCCTTTCTTTTTTTGTTTTTTATTCCCTTCCATCTAAATAAAGGACTAGTGTTTTCCATTCATACAGATGTGGAGAATTCAGTTTCTATTATAAATTTTTTAAAATTTTTTTATTTTAAAAACAAAAATCAATATGGGTAATAAAAAATTAAAAATGTTATCTTCATTTTTTAAACTTAAAAATAATAATAGATTTTATAAATATATAGTATATTAAAAATTAAATATAATAAATATTTTTTTATAAAAAATATTATTTTTAGATATTTAAAATTAATTCTAAAAATTAAGGTTAGAAAAAAAATTCTTTTTCCCTCTATTACATAAGTTAACAATCATTCAATTATGGGAGAAATGAAGGCTTTTGGAGAAGTGTTGCTCTAAGTTTAAAGTTCCATATGCATCCATGGTTTTTCCAATTTTTGTTGGTGCCAGGAAATTGAATGCAATCCTTGAAAAGTTATGATCTTTTGTAGTTTAGAAGTTGAAAACTCAATTAAATATATCTTATACATGGTAAATAGTCTATAAGTCTCAATTTCTGTCTACAATTTTTTTCACACAATTTAAATATAACATAGCTCAATGGAAGTAATATAAAAAAGTAATTGCCTTTTATAATTTAAAAAATTCTATCAATCCAAAAACCATGTTCATACATTCCTGAAACACCGTTGTCTTATCTAAGCTCATCTACACCAAAACCCGTACCATGGTTACCATACCAAACCCTACCGTGTCCTTCGTAGCCTCTCAAGCTATACCATCTTTCTGCAGGTGACTCAGAGTAGCCCCATACCCTTAAACATGAATTTTTCAAGGAGGAAAGTTTTTAGGGTTCTAATATGTTTTATTAATCAGTTATTTTTTTAATATTTAATATGAAATTAGAGTAAAATAATGGAATTAAAATTTTTTATAAAAACAAAAAACAAAATGATATATATTTGTAAGGATAAAAGATATAGATTTTATCAATCACAACTGTATGATAGAACTCTGGCAACGAGAAGAACTAAAATATATAATTTTTAAAAATTAAAACTATAAAAAAGGATTAAAAATAATAGATAGAAACCAAAATAAAAAGTATAGAAATATTAACCATAAACTTTATTTAAACTAAAAAATAATAAATTAAAATCAAAATAAAACACCCTTTACTTGCCAAATTCATCGTTGTGCATTATAACTGAATTTAAGAGGCAAGCCTCACATCTCTTCTTTAGAAACAAATTCACTATTCTTAAAGGATATCCGTATATACAACAAGATAAGGCAACAAAGGTTTCAGTTGGCAAAAAGTGATGTGAAAACGGGGTAGTTTTTTTTTTTTTTCTATATGCACCCAAACAAATAATAAGGTAGCAATCATAGCTGAGTGTGGGCAAGAATGAGTTGAGTTGCCATATAGACTCAATAGACATTGATGCTGCAACTATCTATTGGCATCAGCTACTAAGATACAAATGGTGAATGGCTGGAAAAGTAGTGCTGAGTTGTAACATTTTAGTTTCACACTAGAGCACCATGTGTTTTGGGTCATTGGGTCCATATCATGCTTCATGCTTCTAAGTTCTATGCTATAATATGCAACACTGCACTTTTATTTCAGTAATTAAATTCATGGGTGAAATTCGGTTTGGATTTTTTTTAATATTTTATATAAAAACAATATATAAAAAATTATTTTTTGTTTTCACTATTTTTAGTAGAAAATTTTAAAAATAAAAAATAAAATGTAAATAAGATAATATTTTTGTAAATAAAATAAAAATAGAGAATATTTTTTAAATCTTTTTGAAACTAAATACCATATGGTTAAGATGCTTTAAATTCACAATATATCAATGTGACAAATCTCTTTTAGGATTAAAATATTTTTAAAAAATTCATTATTTCTGCTTATATAAGATAAAAATTTATTTATTTTAATTTTATTTAATTTTTATTTTAATTTATACAGAAGAACAAAAATAAATCTTTTAATTTTCACAAAAGAAATTTATAATTTTATTTTTAAAATTAATATAATTCATCCTGAATATCTCAAAATTAAAAGATTTGTTTACTCTATTTTTAGGTTGTTATTTCATTATTTTTTCTTTTTTTATTATTATCATTAAATCAAATATAAAGTTAATAAAATTTTTTAAAATTTATCTCATAATAAAAAATTAAAAACTAAAAATACAAATAGTAAATTTGAATTTTTATATTATAAAAAAATTATATAAGTAGTATATTATTCTTTAGTTTTTATAAGATACTTTGTTAAAATAAAATATACTATACACTTTTATATGTTAAATTAATTTTAATGAAACTTTTGGAACTCATTGATTTTAACTCTTTATTCTATAAGATTTTATAAATTTTAATTTTAGTAACTAATAAGTGAAAATTATATTTCTACCGGTGCACTGAGGGTTAGAAAAAAAAAATAGAAATAAGTTTTTATGGATCGTTATGTTGTTTTTTTTTCATGTTTATTCCAAAAATTTATTTATGCTGTGAATTAGAATATTTGTTTATTTTTATATTCTAATTAATAAATGATAATCTTTAATATTAAATAAAGATATTATTAAAATATATTTTAATAATTAATTATCAAAATAAATTTTGTGATGTAAATAGATGAATTTATAATAGGAATGCTAGAGAATTAAACCATTTCAAAATTTAAATTCTAGTTAAAGTTTGGTTTGAAAAAAATATTTTTTATTTTTATTTTTAATACTTTACATAAAAATAATAAAAATAAAATTTATTTTCTATTTTTTACTATTTTGGATACCAAATTTTAGAAATATAAAATTGAATGTAAACAAGATAATACATTTTTAAATAAAATACAAATAAAAAGTATTTTCTAAATCTTTATAAAACTAAATGTAACCTGGTCAAGATTCTTTAAACTCAGTTTATCAATGTGGCATATCTCTTGTAGGAGAAAAAAAATATTTTTAAAAGAATTTGTTTCTTTCTGTTTATAAAAGATAAAAATTTATTTCAATTTCTGAAGAGAATAAAAATAAACCTTTTTATTTTTAGAAAGTAAAAATATTTTTTTATTTTAAAAATTAATATAATTCATCCTAAATTTCTCAAAATTAAAAGATTGATTTTAATCTATTCTTAGGTATTGTTTCAAAAATACTATTTTAATTTTTAATTTTTAATTTTTTTTCTTATTAATATTATCATTAAATCAAATATCAAACTTATGAAGTTATTATAATTGATTGTGATAAAAAAATTATAAATTAAAATAGTTTACATAAAATTTTATATTTAAACTTTATATTTTTTATATAATACAAAAAAGTAAAAAATTAGTTTATCATTCTTTAGTTTTCTTATAGGATCATATATTTTTTTTAAGTAAAATCTAACTTATAATTTTATATGTTAAATCAATTTTAATGAAATTTTTGGAGTGATCATTATTTGAGTTATTTAATAAATAAGATTTTATAAATTTTAATTTTAGAAACTAATAAGTTAAACTACATTTCTTTAGATATATTAAGAAGTGAAAATAAAATTTTTTATATATCTTTATAAGTTTTTCTAATGTTTTGTGATAATGAAGATTTTGTTTTGAATGAAGATTTAAAATTTTAGTAAATAGAAGAATTTTTGTTACAAAATTTATTCTTATAAAAACATTTATTATCAGGATTATTGTTCTAATCAACATCAAAGTGTTAGGTTATAATAATAAATAAAATAAAATAAAATAAAAATTTTAAAGTATTATAAAATATATTTGATCACTTTCTAATATTGTGTTAAGAAAAAAAATTAATAAATTTTCTTTCTAGCATTAAGAGCTAGAAAAAAAAAAGTAAAAACAAATTTTTATAAATTGTTATAAAAAAAAATTTCATGTTTTTTTTGTCAAATTAAGATTTTTGTTTTGAATCAAGATTTTAAAACTTTAGTAGGCAAAATAATATTTACTCCAAAAATTTATTGTTATGCTGTGAATCAGAGTCTTCGTTCACTATTATATTCTAGTTAATAAATTATAATATTTAATATTAAATAAAAATATTTTTAAAATAAATTTATGATGTAAATAAATAGATTTAGTGTATCTATGTTAAAGAATTAGGCTATTTCAGAAGTTAAACTCCTAATTGAATTTTGATTTGAAAAAATATTTTTTATTTTTTGTTTTATTTTTATTCTTAATATTTTATATAAAATATAATAAAAACAAAATTTATTTTTTGTTTTTATTATTTTGGATATAAAATTTTGAAAATATAAAATTTAATGTAAATAAGATAATACATTTTTAAATCAAATAATTTTTTTTTAAATTTTTTTATGAAACTAAATGCCACTTGGTTAATATTCTTTAAATTCAGTTTATCAATTAGGTGAATCTCTTGTAGGGGTAATTTTTTTTTATTTCTTTAAAATAATTTATCATTCTTTCTGTTTATAAAAGATAATTTTTTTTATTTTAATTCTATTTATTTTTATTTTAATTTCTATAAAAGAACAAAAATACACCTTTTTATTTTTATGAAAGAAAAATATATTTTTATTTTAAAAACTAATATAATTCATCCTAAATCTCTTAAAATTAAATGTTAGTTTTATTTTAAGTTTAGGTTTTTTTTTATAAAAGAATTAATTTTTTTATTTTTTTTCTTGTTATTTTTATCATGAAATCAAATATCAAATTAGTAAAATCATTATAATTGGTTAAATAATAAGAAATTATAAATTAAAATAGTTTATATAAGATTCTGCGTTCAAACTTCATTACTTTTTATATAATATAAAAAAAATTAAAAAATTAGTATATCATTTTTGATTTTCTATATTTTTTTAAATAAAATGTAGCATACAATTTTATATGTTAAATTAATTTTAATAAAACTTTTGAAACGATCATTATTTAAAATCTTTAGCAAATAAGATTTTATAAATTTTTATTTTAGTAATTAATAAACTAAAATTATATTTATCTGATATATTAAGAAGCGAAAGAAAAAGATTTTTTATAGAGTGTTTTTTTCATTTTTTTCATGTTTTGTGATGAAAATTTTGTTTCGAATGAAGATTTAAAGTTTTAATAACCAGAAAAATTTTTGTTACAAAATTTATTTTTATATTATAAATTAAAATTTTTATTTACTTATATATTTTAATTTATAAATTATAATTTTTAATACTGAATAAGAATATGTTTAAAACACATTCTTTTTCATGTTAAATAACTTTTTTATGTATGAGTATTTTTTATAATTTTTTTTAATATTATTATTTAAATTTAATATATAAATTTTTTGCAATGATACTAGTAAGATTATGATACTCAACTTTGATGTTAGATTTAATAACTAGAGTTTGTTTTTTTAATCATAATTTCTAATGTTGTTGTTGAGGTTAAAAGAGAAATTGACAAACCCTATCAACACAATAACTAGTATTAATAAAGATGAGATGAGGTTAAAAGAGAAATTGACAAACCCTATCAACACAATAACTAGTATTAAGTCTAGTAACTGTAAAATATATTGCAAAACCTCTACCATGGAATAATAAAGATGAGAGTCTTCCATGTTTATATAATTTACACATTCTAACCCTTGAAGTGTATAACCTTGTGTATAACCCTTGGAGTGTATATTCCTTTTGCATTAAGTATATTAGTTCAAAAAGGAAGATCATACATTTATTTTGTGTTGTGTTGTGAAGCTTAACATGAAATTTATAAACTTTCATTTTAACATGCTATTAGAATAGATTTAGATGTAACTCTCCTCCTATACATTTCATGAATAGACACATTCAAATAACGAGCTAGCATAAATTTAGAAAATGATAAAAAAATTAATAAAAACAACATCTAATCTTATTATTTTTATTAGAAATGATATTTACTAATAAATTAAATTTACATTTTTCATTAAACTTAAGATATATCAGAATTTTAGAATTGATGATTAAGTTTTGAAAAAAAATTAAATAAAAAAATAATAAAAACATTGATGAATCATTCAAAGATAGTAAAAGAAGTTTGCAAATACCACATATATTTGTACGTGATACTATCAAAATTGAAAAAAAGTTATATTTTGATATCATATTAAAAAATATATAAAAAAAAAATGTAAGAGCAAAATAAAAATTGAAAAAATCAAAACGAAAAAGCTAATTTATTATTATTATAAAAAAGCAATATAAAAATTTTAATTGTAATAACTAATCAATTGTTTTTAATCAACAGAATAACACTAACACTGACTAAACAATACTAAACTTTAATATAGTATATGTAGACTCTAATAATTATTTAATATTTTTTTAAAAATTAAAAATATTATATATTTAATTTTGACAAAAAAATTAAAACTGTTACATCACTATGTCTTATTATATATATATATATATATATATATATATAATCTTTGTTTTATATTATAAATTTAGATTTTATTTATAAATACAAATAATTTTTAGAGTAATTTTTATTTTTATTAAATTATTTGAACATGATATCTTTTAAATTAAATATTTATTTTTATTTATAATTTTTATTTCTTTCAAATAATATATTAAAATTAATTTTAATATTAATTTATTTTAAATTTTAAATATTATATTATATACCACAATAAAATTGAAGTTATTTTTTAATAGTATGATATTTACTATCAAAATAATTATATTCAAATTAAAAATATTTATTTTATATGAAAATTTTATATTCAAATCTCCTTATTTCTCACATTGTACCAACTGAAAATATTTATAATATAAGGTAACTAGCGAATTAAATATGCACTACTTAAACCAACCACTTGGTAAAATAATTTTTTTAAGATAAACTAAATTTTAAATATTATATTTTTAATCAATATTAATTTAAATTTAATTTTTAAATTTTAATATTTTATATAAACAAATATTACGTGTTACAAAATTTTAATATTTTATTTTTTGTTTATATTTAATTTCAATAATATTATTCTTTAATTTGTTATCAATATAATATAATATTTAGAATAAATTATATAACCTCCATGTATTTTTCATTTCCTACCTAAAGATCCTTCTATTTCTAAATCTATACAAATCATTTCTATTTCATAAATATATAAAACTTATATTATATATTTTTTATCATTTTATAAAAATATTCTTGTGACAAATTTTGATACATTATACAAAAGTTCATTTATGTTATAAACACCAAATATTTTTTATTTTTTTGAAATATATTAAAAATTTAAAAAATTAATTAGTTCATGACTTAAAAATAAAAATTATAGTTCATTAAAGAGATAAAAATTTTAAGATAGTATTAAAAAATAAGAACATAAATATTAAATAAATTATAGTTCATGTATTGAAAATAATAAAAATTAGTTTAAAGAATTTGTAATAAAAATTTAGTAAAACGAATCATTTGAATTATTAGGGAAAACATAGAAATAATTTATTAAAATAATTTTTTCAAGAATTAAAAATAATAGTTTTATATGATTCAAATTTATGAAATTTTTTAATATAATAAAATTAAGATAATTTTTGTCATTTTAAACATATAAAATTATAATTTATTTTATTAGTATTTTTTATATTATTCTACAATTATAATATTTTAAATTTAAATTTAAATATTTAATAACTTAACTTTTTTCAATTTAATTATAAAGCCTTGAAAAATAATAGAAAATTTATATAATGTTTAATTCATAAAATAAATTTATGTAATATATAAAACAATTTCATAAAAATATTTTTATCAATTTAATAAAAATTATTGTTTAAAATTTAAATAGAAAATTTTTTACAATAATTTAAATATAATATAATAATATTACAGAAAAACTTTTACAATAATTTTAAAAAATTATATAAAAATAAAAATAAAAATAATTTACAATAATATTTATTATTCTCTTCAATTTATATTATAATTGTTTTTAAAATTTGAAAATATACATGAATACACAAATGCACACATCAATTGAGTTTCTGTCCAAACTTTATCTAGTTGACTAAGCACAGTATACTAGTGGTAGAAAAAGTGTCGTGTGAAATAATGCCACAGAGCCAAATCTAGTTGGAAGGCACTTAAATTAACATGTAATGAGAAAGTAATGATTTTGCCTTTGACAAGCTTGTCAGTGCTAGTAACCCTTTTACTATAAAAATTCATTTAATTTTGTTTCTTTTATAAATAGGACAATGTGTAGTCAATATTTTATTAATGGTAGAAAGTATTTAATACAAAAACATGTTTGCCCAATTTGTTGATCTAAAAATATTTCTCACCTTAACCTACAATTTAAAGCTTATAAATTCGCTGAATACTATGGTTCTTGTCCTAAACTTTGATCAATTTATCTTCAATTTTTTAATAAAAAATATATTATAATTAAAGATGAAAATAAAAAAATTTATTTTAAAAAAAATTTACGGTTTAATTAGTAAAAATTTTAATTTTTTTAATAAATAAATATATTTAAATTTGTTAAAAATATTTTTAAATAAATAAATTGAATTTAAATTTATAGAAAAATTTATTTAACCTATTCAGATCTATTTATTTTTGTATATTATATTTATTTTAATATATTATATTTATATATTATTTATTTTAATATATTTTATTTACATAATATATATATATTAAACTTATTTAATAATTTTTTATCTTTATTTTAAAAATTTTAAATTTATATATCTTTTTAATCAATTGTTTATATATAGATTTTAAATTTATTTATTAATTTTTTTATAATATAAATTTTTAAATAAGATAATAAATTTTGTAGACTTTAAAATGAAGTGAGATCTTGATAGAATATTTTTTAATAAATAACATATTTAAATTTAATTTTTTAAAATTTTAAATAAATTAAAATTAAATATTCAAAATTCTATTTTAACTCAGTAATTCCTAATTACAGCTTAACAGTTAAAATTGGTAGTAGAATAAAAATTCATGTATCAGTAGATGAATGTTGAGATGTGGAAATGGGTTGAAAATGAGAAATGAAATATGAAATGAGAATGACTTACCTGTGTCTATAACACCAACAATAATATCAGTAGATGAATGTTGAGGTGTGAAAATGGGAATGGTAGGTGGCTTCGTTCCCAAATCTGATTCCAAAAAGTCCCAAGAACGTGTTGTATGCAAATGAAGGATTGGATCAAGGAACACTGACACCACACCATCGTGGCCTGTTCATAAATCACATAGCAGATAGTTAATACAAATGGGACAACAACAATACAATACAATTGATAATGACTCTTCCACCAATAAACATTGAGATCTATTTTGTTTATATTTTTTATTCAATAATTAAAAAAAAAAAGAAATCAGAGTTTATATCCAATATAAATTAATGTAAATATGTAGCTCAAAATTTTCCGTAATTTTATATATCATCAAATTATTTAATAGCCCTTTATCTAAAATTTATGATATCCACACCTTTGAAATGTCTATGGTTTTGATATTGATATTCTAGTTATTTATCTTAACATAAGGCGTTTTTTTCTCCAAAATGTAGCCGGTTATTATATAAAATTCTTCGCTTTAAATCCTCAAAATAATACAATAGATATTTTTATATAAATATTATTTTTATATGAAATATATCTTATTTTATAGAATTTTTTACCAAATTATTATTGTTTTTATAATAATGATTAAAAAATTGAAAACAAAACATTTTATCAGTTTAAAATAATTTGCCATCCTTATTTTAATGAAAGTGATCAATCACTTCATAAAAATTATCCTAGATTAGTAAAATATTTTTTTATATTTTTATGAATAATTTTAAAATATTAAATTAGTCAAAAATTTATTTAAAATTCTTTAAGTTTACAAATTTATTTGATCAATCCCAGTACAAACTCATCAGAAAAAAGAAATAAGAGAAGATAAAAATTATCATGATTAGTTTAAATAACATTTTTTATTTTAAACAAATTTTAATATTGTCAATTTCACTAAGTTATCATTAAATGATTTAATAAAAATATTTATCAATATATGTAATAGAACTGCTATTTTTGAAGTATAATCTATGAAATTAAACAGTGGTTGTGCTTTTATGAAATATTTCATAAAACTACTTGCTTTTTAAAAAAAGTTTGGTAGAATTTTTTTTAAGTTTATTAATAATTTTAATTTTCTATATATATTATAATATTTTAAAAATAATTTTTTTATTAAAATATTTTCATAAGAGAAGATGGAAATTTAAAATTTTCATGAAGATGAAATTTTTTTAACCCTAATAATTTTAATATTTTTATAATTTTTTTGAATATATCAAACATATTTATAATATTCCAAACAATTAAAATTTAAAAAAAATATATAGTTCTTAAAAAACATAACTACCACAAATAAAAACATTGTAAATCAAACATTCCATTAATAAAATAGGCATCTCTCAAAAAGTATATGGCATAAATTTTATTTATATTTATATATTTTAATTTATTTTTAAGGACTCATGCTATACATTTTATTTTTATAAATTTGTTTGTCTTTCTTATGTTATTATATATATTATATACTTTCACAATAAATTAAGTTAATATTAATTACTTCTTCTCTAGTTATTTAAATAAAAAATATATTTTCCTTAATTTCAGTAATCAATGCTTAATTTTCTTCAATCTAAATTAAATATAATAAAATGTCTGTAAATGATCATTAAAATATATTTTTATATTTTAAAAACTTTAGACGTTTATATTTAATTATTAATAAAAACAATTACTTATCAATTAATTTAGTTTGTATAATATTTTTAATTTATTTTTTTTTGCATCGTTTCATGAATATATTCGTATATTCTATGAAATTATTATTATTATTATTAATATTAAAGACGGATGCAATACGATAGGTTGGCACTTGGCAGGGCTGAAGCCTCTAATTTCTCTATAAATGAATTTATTTTATGTTTTTCAATCTTCAAAACTTTTAAAGTCCTTGATATTAAATTTCTGGAGAGTCAGAGATGAACTTGCATTGATATAAATTATATTAATCGTTTAATAATTTTTATTAGATAATTTTATTTTAAAATTAATATTGATTAACTTTTTTTATCATACAAATATATTTATAAAATTTAAAATTATTTAATATTTATTTAAGTACATAAAATTCAACATATATATATATTTGAAATATATGAGAACAAAGATTCTTTAATTATATTTATAATTATTCAATTTTAATAAAATTTAACATAAATAATTAAGATAATATAATTATAATTTAACGATTAAATCAATAAAATTTATATTTTATATTAAATAATTAATAATATAATATTTGATCTCTCATCATATTAAAGTTTTTGTTAGTTTCATTTATAGTTAAACTTTGGCAAAAAACAAGTAAAGGAATGCGCAGTTCTCAATATATTGAGAGTGTAGCAGAGTCAACCATCTTTTCTAAAGCACGTTCTTTCAGATCTAAGAAAAAATTCTTTAATCATATGGTAGTGCAAATTATACAATATTACATTAGATTGATATAGTTACATCGATCTGAGTATTTCACAGTTTTTATAAAGTTTTATCTAATAGAATCAAAAGTTATACGCAACTTTTATTGAAACTTTTATGTTACTCATTTAACTTTATTATGGTATATGGAAATAATTTAATTTTTTCTTTATTTGATATACATTGATTTGTTTTTTCTTTATTGTGTTCCTTCATAACATAAAACTAAAAATTTTTATATTAACATATAATTAATTATTCAAACGATAAATTTGTTTAACCCATAGCTATATTAATATAAAAAGAATTTTTTATCTAAAAGATATTAAATACATATAAAATGAAAAAAATAAATCTCTCACTACTTAACCAATAAAAAAATTTATTGGTAACAATATAGTATATGAAAATTTTACAAACATATATTATACATTTTTACAAAATTATTATATGAAAATTGAAAGTACAAAACCACATACCAATGCACACAATGACACACACTCATACATGTACATAAAATCTTGAAAAGTTTGGGGACCATGACACCCTGCCCCACAAGAGAACCCTCTTATGTTCAGATCTCTATTGTTGAATCAGTAATATACTTATTTTATTTTTTTTTACATTTAATTATAAATTTTAGTTCATAAACATAGATGCTTTTTATTTAAATAATCTATTTCCCCAACAGTTTTTGTCCATTTGTCTGTTACATCATTGTGAGTGTGGTTAAGGTTGGTGAGCAAAATTATTTATGCAGAGTAATAATAGACATAATAGATACCATAATTCACTTCCAACCACATTATAAGCATATTAATTGCAGACAAACTTTGCTTTAAGCAACAAAAAAAAATCATATTCTAAAATTAATGCTATTTTGTCTTATGATTTGAAATAAATAATTAAAAATAAAAAGTAAATTGGCAATGTCTTCCCAACAAAAGGGTAGAAAAGTCAAAGAATCATGGAAGTTAAGAATTTGGAATAGACAAAAGGAAAAAAAGGAGACAAGATCAAAATACCAGACAGTGCAGAAGCTTCATTCTCTGTAAGCATGGCAGAGAAGCCACTAAAGGCATGATTGAAATGGTGGATTAGAGCTATTCTCTCACTTTCTTTTCTGAGAAAATGGAAAGGGAAAAGAAAAATGTCAATTCCATAAGTTCAGTAGTGATTGTGGTTATAGATAAAAGTGAATGATGTATAGTGTAAACTAAATGAAGATGATGATGGTAATGAACCTTGGAATAATTGATGACAATAGTTGCAGATGAATTGAATCTGGTATTTGGCCTTCTACCTCAATGTTGTTTGGTGATGAATTTCCCATGTAAACAACATAAGGCTGCAGAAATAAGAGAATGGTGAATCTGCAATAATAGAATGAATCTAAGCTATAGGGGAATTGAGGGTATTTTTATAAAAACTAACCTTGGGAATTTGATCTGAAATTGCTGAACTGCAGATAAGAAGAGAAGCTATAAAGAGGAAATGGAGGAATTTCTGAAGCCACTCCATTGAAGAGGATGAGATAAAGTTCTGTTAACAAAGAGAGATGCTCATGCAATCATCCATTTATAGGCCAGGTGTGAGTATTTGTTTGATAGAAGGAAGCTTCAAGCATGAAGCATGTGAGAGCATCTTTGTCAATTCTTTTGCTCCATTTATATGTATATAACTATTGTCACTGCTTCTACTGCTACTATTCTATATTTTCTTGATTCTCTCTCCCTTTAACCAATTCTTCTAACTACTACAACTAGAATAAGTTTACTCATTATTGCTTGTCCAAATCAATTAAAGTGTTACATATATATCTTATATTATTCCCCTTTTCTAATACACTATTGTTAAATCAGTGTAGTGAAGTTTGGTAAAAGAGTGTCACTGAAGGATCATTGATCAGCACAGTTTTCCAATTATGACCACACCTATGTAAATGTACTTGAGTTGGATGCAAATATCTATCCCTTTAATATCCCCTTTCAATAGAAATCAATATACTCATCACACAAGGAAGAAAAGTGAGAATATTTTTATTTTAGGAAAATCCAATTGTTGTTATTCAGTCAAATACTTTCATTACATTGAAAAGAAACCAAACTAGTAATTTTGCAGCAGTTACTAAAAAAAAGAAATTGTTGTTGTGACCTTTTAATTTCTTAGTACATATGAGACTAATCTTGTCATTTTCTATTTATGTTTGTACAGTTGTGCACATCAATGAGTCAATTAATCATTGTCAATTGAAATATATTATTATATTCAAGTTATTTTGAGGTACCTGAATTCTTTGTGAAAAGAAAGGAAAAGGGAGATTCCAGTTACCAGTGTAGACTCTCTCTTTTTAATGGGATGGTATGAATGAATGAAATAAAGCAAATCATATGCTTGAAATGCAAGTAAATTAGTCTCTTTTTGTGCAAAAGAATTCTCATATACTTCCATTGTCATGTGCTATTCTCTTCTTTGTTTCCTTTCATTCTCTTTCTCTCATTCCTATTAATTTCTTGGCCTTCAAGCGTTTTCTATTCTATTGGTATCATCTTCTTTGTTATAGGTTCTCTCTTGGGCTCTTTGGCCAAAATATTATTTTTGAATGCATAGTACACACCCTTGATAATGTTTAAAGTACTAACAATAAAATACTATAGCAATTCATAAGATGCTCTATTATTTTTAATACACACAATTAATCATTGCCTCAAAGTAGAGTATGGTTTATTTGTGGTGCATAGTTATGATTATTTTAAAGATGGGGAGAGATTAAGATAAATCTTTTTGGTCAACACTTTTATAAACCAATATAAGAATTAAAGTGCCGAGTAAGACTTAGACTCGGAAGCATATTAATATTTGCCTCTATAATTTATAGTATGTTTGAAAATTATTTTAAAAAAGAATCTATTTTTAAATTTTTCTAAAAAAAATAAATAAATACAAGCACACGTTTAAAATAAAAATGAATAGTTATCATCAATGATAATGCAAAGGCTAATAATCCTCAAGGGAATATTGGTCATGAGTCCTATTCTTTTGCAACATGTGAACATTTGGTGGAGTGTGAAAGAGACTAAAGTTGGATCAAAGCTTGGTTGTATTAATCCAATAACACCGACCCAACATAGAGTGTATTGAATCTATCATATTCACATAATAAATAATAACATAGATGTCATGTTTCACTCCTTAAAACAATTCAATTTATACAATTGTTGTATATACAACTATAGTGCACAAGTTCAAATCTAATAATTACCTTTTAAAGCTTTCATAAGAAGCTTTTAATTGAAAAAATTGAATAAATACCTAAACTGATCCTAGAAAAATCAATGGGAGCCCTTTTATGTATTAAAAAAGAAAACCAACCTCACTTAAGATTATATATGTAGGATATTTTAATTCTTCTATCCATTTGATTTAACATTTTAAGAAACCAATTTTAATTATTGATGATTTATTCAGAGACTAAGTTAGTTTACGATTCACTTGTTTAGAAATTAATGGAGGGAAGGGCGTTGCAGATTTCATGATAGATCTCTCCAAATTTTTAACCTATTCAAAATATATATAGGTAGTATATAATTTTCCCCCTAAATATTTTATAAATTTTATATTTATTCATTTCTTTAGTTATAAAAATATATCTATATATATATATATAATATACTCTTATAAATTTATCAATTTCTAAACATCTAATAATTAAGATTAGAATTAATTTTGAAAAATATAAAAATGGTTAGTATAGTATGGATAAAATATTATATATTTACATATTTTAAAAAACATCAAAAGTTATCTTGAGAATAAGAAGTGAAAGTAAAATGAAAATGATTTTGCGTATATAATATAATATTATATATGTTATGATAATATGTGTGTAGTATTATATAAATGTTATATAAAAAAAAAGAATTAAAAAAGTGTTTCCTTTGGGAGAAATGTCCTACTCAATAAGAAATTTCTATTAAATATGAGCCATTAGCTCGCATTAATTACATCTTACTTTTTGTACACACGGTCAGATACAAAAATGGTTATTAAATTTTTTTTCAATAATTAGAGTAAATATCAATTTAATCTTTAAAATTAGAATTATCAACAATTTAGTCCTTAGATTATAAAAATTAAGTTTAATTATTGACTTTAACGATCATCAATTAATTTAGTTCCTATATTATCAAACATATATTAATTTGATCTTTAATATCACAAAAAAAGGGGTAAATTAATTAATTTCGACCATAACTTAATAATCTTCAATCAGCTACCCTAAAATTAGAGTTACCACTAATTAATTTGATCTCCAACGTTACTACATTAATCAATTCAGCCCTTAAATTTGATAGTCATCAATTGATAAGGATATATATATAAATTAAATAAACCCATGTACACCAAAGCAAAAAAATAAAATAAAAACAAGGGATCAAAGTAAGTGATAGAAACAAAAGCCCTTTTTTCCGGTACAAATCATCATTGTGAAGGCTCTTAACTTTTAAAGTTCCCACTGTTATCTTTTTTATGGAAACCAAATTAAAGGCTTCACAGATGGAGAAAATACAATTATGATTATCAAATTAAATTGCTATACTTAACAACGTAAATAATGATTCTTCTATATATAAAAATTTCATCTATTTATTTATATTTTTTATTTAATAAATAACAATTTTTTAAAATAAAATAGATCTAACAATTTACACATAAATATAAATAAATATATGTTATTATTATATATTTTACAATAAGATATGACTCACACCCTTCGTCTATTTTGGTATATTTGAAAAGGGTGAGAGGTTCATAGGACAACCAAAACAAGTAACCGAAGAGAAAAGCAAAAGTGTGTAGGTTCAAACAAGTGTGGGCGAATAATACTAAATGTGAAGAGATCATTCAGAATGCATAGTGTTTTGAATATGACCATATGTTTCTCAATTAACTTACTTGTGAGTATAATGCATTGTTAAGAAGTTGTTTGATCAATAATGATACAATATTAAAGGCTGCATAGTGACTGGAATCTTTTTTTTTATATTTTTTAATTTTATTTTTTAATAAATATACTTTGTAAATTAATTTATGAAATGTAAATTTTTATATTTTATAAGTTAGTTTATCAAATATATTTTTATATTTTATAAATTAATTTGCAGAATGTATATTTTTATATTTTGTAAACTAATTTACAGAATATCTATTTTTATATTTCACAAATTATTTTACAAAATATAAAAATATATTTTATAAAATATATTCTGTAAATTAGTTTATGAAATATAAAAATATATTTTATAAATTACTTTACGAAATATATTTTTTATATTTTATAAATTAATTTACAGAATATATTTTTATATTTTTTAAATTAATTTATGAAATATATATTTATAAAATAAAATATAAATAATAAAAATTTAAAAAATAAAAAAAGGTGTAAAAAGAAAAAATGAAATAAAAAAGTAAAGGTCAAAATGATTTGCGAAACTAGCCCATTCCAATCGATCTTAGCCCAGGCCTTGATTGTTTAAATCCACGCTCCTGAACCCATCGAAGACCCAATACACACTTCAATAGCATGCTTCTTACATTTTTTTTATGAAGTATAAAAAATAGAATCGAATTCTAAATTCTTATCTTAAATTATTTTAATATTTTATTATTAATTAATTCCAAATTTATTACTAACCAATTCTGATGACTTTAACATGCTTTATATGTTTAAAAGTAGATATTTTTCAAAATATTTTTATTTTTATTTTTTTGATTTTTTGTTATAAAAATATTATCTTATTTTTTAATTTGTATATAATAAATAAAAAAAATAAAAAATTATTTTCTATTTTTATATTTTCTACAAAATTTTGAAAAAACAAAAAAAATGAAAATAACAGGAAATTTTATAAATAAAATTAAAAACAAAAAATATTTTATAAACTAAATATTATTTTTTTAATTTTAACCTTGTTATATTTTTATGCTTAGTTTTTTTTATCTCAAATTTAAATTAGCTATATTTTCAATAAAATTTTTAATTTATTTTTAAATTATAGACTTTTTTCTTCAATTGTAAAGTTCCTATTTTTTAATTTAAATTTTACTCAAATTAAAAATTACTTGAAAATTTTAATATTAATATTATCATAAAATAAAAACTTTATTTCAAATGGAAGAATTATTTCTTTATTTTCTTAATATATTATTTTATTCTAATTATTATTTTTGGCTTGTTTGATTAAATAAAAAAGATTTTAAAATGATAAAAAGTACCTTTAAAATTAAAAAACACAATGATCAATGTTTGTATTTGAATAAGAAAGACTAATCCATTCCAAAGACTACGAAAACAATAAGCAAAAAACTAAAAAGAAAGGTGAGAAAGAAAAAATAATAAATTTTTATATTATTTAAGATGGAAGAAAGATTACAAATTTCTTTCTTCACTCCTTAGATATAGTAATTCTTAAATTAATTTTCAGTTATTTTTAGAATATATTAAACTAATTTGAAAAGTTTAAAAATAATAAAATATTTAAATTATTTTTTATTTATCATATTAGTTTTTAAATTTTTCATCTTATTAATTGTCCAAAAATTAATATGATAAAGAAAAATTTAAAAACAAATTTGATATAATTATGAAAATTAATCTGACCGTTTCTTCCTCTCTTAATTAAATAGAAAAATGAAATATTTTTTGGTAGGAGGGTCAATAAAGCTTTATTATTTCATGCAACATAAATAAGGTGAAAAAAAAGGGATAATTTTTAAATTGTTCACATAAATTAGTGATTTTTTTTATTTTTATAACGATAAGTATAGATTTAAATGGAGTACTTGTTAATTCGATTTTTCTTTGTTAAGCAGAAGAATAAACGGTTAGGATACAACCAGCACAACGTCAAGATTGAATCTCCTCTGCTTCAAAAAGAACCACCATGACCTTCAAACTGATTTTTCAACCAAAGATAGAAAGATTAGGGACGGAATTAGTTTAAGTTAAATTAAATTTTAAATATTTAAATTTAAATTTTTTAAAAGTTTTAAAAATTAAATTTGAATCTATTATTTATTAAAAATTATTTTTATTAAGATTTAGTTCATTTAAATTTTATAAATTTATATTTTAAATTTAAATTTATATAAACGATTGATTATCAAAATTTATAACATAAAAATATTATATAAATAAAATATATTATCATAAATATTATATAAATATAATATATAAAAATAAATAAGTTAGATTAAATAAGTTTTTTTATTTTTTTATGTAAAGATTTTATTATTTATTATTTACTTTTTATTTTATGGTTGAGTGTAGAAATAGCAGCGCCTTCTTGCAGCAGAAACAAGGGTAGGAAAAGTGGAAGAAATTGGTTTACTCAAAGTCTTGTCTATTGCGTGTGTATCTCATTCATGGCTAGGTTATCATCTTCCTCGATTAGGTATGGAAGGAGGTACGATGTGTTCCTGAGCTTTAGGGATGAAGAAGAAGAAGAAGAAGAAGAAGAAGAAGAAGAAGAAGATGCCAGCAAGGGTTTCACTCATGATCTGTACACTGCTCTCACCCAACGTGGAATCCACACCTTTGTCGACGATGAAAGAACTGAATCTTTGAATGAAGCAATTGAAGAATCCAGGATTTTCATTGTTGTGTTCTCCAAAAACTATGCTTCTTCCACTTGCTGTTTGGACGAGCTTGTCAAAATCCTTGACTTTTGTTCCAAGAAGGGTAAGCTGGTTTTACCCGTTTTTTATGGCGTGGATCCTTCTGATGTGCGACATCAGAGAGGGAGTTACTTAGAAGCTTTTGCTAAGCATGATGAGAGGTTAAGGGGCGACAAGGCAAAGGTCCACAAATGGAGGATGGCTCTGTCTCAAGCAGCTAATCTCTCTGGCTTCCATTTCAATCATGGGTGGGGTGCTCCAATCCCTTACGTTATTTTCTAATTTTAGTTTCTCTGGTAATTTTTATTTTCATGAGAAAAGAAACAAATGCTTCTTAATCTTCATTTTTGTACAATTTCAATTGTGAAACCATAAGAACAAAACGATTCACACTAGCTTCTCTATTTTGGCAGCTTGGGATTCGATTATAGCTTTTTTATTCGCCAGATCGTTAACGAAGTCTCTAAGAAGATTAGTCTTGCTCCTTTGCATGTTGCTTACCCGGTTGGATTGGAGGTTCGAGTGCCTGAAGTAGTCTCGCTTCTCAATCTTCGGTCCAATGATGTAGTCCACATGTTAGGGATCTTCGGGCTCGGTGGAATAGGTAAGACTACACTTGCTCAAGCAGTATATAGTTCTATTAATGACCAGTTTGAAGGCATGTGTTTCCTTGAAAATGTTGGCCAAAATTCATTTAAATATGGCCTAGTACATCTTCAGCAGATGCTTCTTTCTAAGATGACTGACAAGAAAATCAAGTTTGGAAATATAAACAAAGGCATTTCAATAATAAAGCAGACACTTCATAGGAAAAAAGTTCTTTTGGTTCTTGATGATGTTGACGACATAAAGCAGTTGCAGGCTGTTGCTGGAGCACGTGATTGGTTTGGTTCTGGTAGCGTGGTCATCATTATAACTCGAGACAAAGCTTTACTAACAAATTATAACGCTGAACTAACATATGAGGTGAAGGCTTTGAATCACAATGAAGCTCTTGACTTGCTTAGTTTCAATGCTTTCAAATCTCTCATCATTGATCCAAGTTACACACACATTTTAAACCATGCTGTGACTTGTGCTTCTGGGCTTCCATTGGCTTTGGAAGTAATAGGTTCCAACTTGTATGGAAAAAGTATAGACGAATGCCAACATGCATTGTGTAAGTATCAAACAATTCCTATTAACAACATCCTAGACATACTTAGAGTAAGCTTTGACTCCTTGGAGGAAGAAGAGAAGGAAGTTTTTCTTGACATTGCTTGTTTCTTTGGAGGCCATAAATTGGCAGAAGTTGAAGATATACTTTATGCTCATCGGGGTTCTTCAGCAATGTTTAGTATTGAACTACTGATTGAAAAATCCCTCATAAAGATCGATGGTGATCTGGTGACATTACATCACCTGATACAAGAGATGGGTAGGGAAATTGTCCGACAAGAATCACCAAACAAGCCTGGAAAACGTAGTAGATTATGGTTCTTTGAAGATGTTGTTCAAGTTTTAGAAAAAGATACGGTGAGCAAGTTTTTATTTTGGTGGTTTTGATTTTTTCGTTTCTAACCTTGGTTTATCTCTTTTAATTATTTTATACTAGATGCATTATATTTATCCCTTTGTTTCTATAAAAATTTGTTCACGGTATCTATCTATTCCAGTTGATTTTTTCTCTTTATAGTATGTGAATTTGTCTACCTGTGCATGTTAAATTCCTATAATACCTGCATGGCTTGTGATTTTTGTCTTGTAAGGGAACTAGCGAAATTGAAATCTTAAGTCTGGAATTTCCCAAAGAAAGAGCAAACTCAGAAGGACCCGAAGGTGAAGAAGTGAAATGGGATGGAGATGCCTTCAAGTATATGAAAAACCTCAAAACACTTATTGTTAGAAATGGTCATTTTTCCAAAGGTCCCAAGCATCTTCCAAATAGTTTAAGAGTGTTGAAATGGTCGGGATATCCTTCACCATCTTTACCGAAAGATTTTCATCCAAAGAAACTTGCCGTGCTTGAGTTAGCTGATAGTCTCTTAATGAAATGCGAAGCAATCCAGGCAAGTAATATGTGTATGTATATGACTGTGTCTCTGCTATTGTGCATGCATGCTTTTAAATTCTTATGATTATTCATCTTTTCCCCTTTTGTTGCAGAACTTTGGATGTTTGACAGCATTGAGTTTTGACTTCTGTAAATCGGTAACTTGTATACCTGATCTATCTGGCCTCCCAAATATTGTGAAGTTATCTCTTAGATGTTGTGAGAATTTAATTCAAATTCATGAGTCAGTTGGATTTCTGAAGAATCTTAAAATTTTGGATGCTGTTAGTTGCACTAATCTCAGGGATCTTCCTCCCATCAGATTGATCTCTCTTGAAGAGCTTAATCTATCACATTGCCGTAGTCTTCAGAGTTTTCCTGAAATATTGGGGAAAATGGAAAACATGACAGAGCTTTGTATAATGGGGACTTCCATTAAAAGATTTCCAAATTCATTTCAAAACCTTTCTCGGCTTCAAAAACTAGAACTGGGATTCTGCGGAATCGTTCAGTTACCAAGTAGCATTGTCTTGATGTCAGAATTGGGCATGATGCATGTTTCAAGATGTGAGAGGTTGTGGCTATCTAACCAGGACAAAGGTGAAGAAATGGTGTCTTCAAATGCGGAAAATCTTGAACTCTCATACTGCAATATATCAAATGAACACCTTAAGATGGATCTTATTTGGTTTGTCAATGTGAAGGATTTAAACTTATCAGGGAATAATTTCACAAAGCTTCATAAAAGGATCAAAGAACTTCACGTTTTAAGGAAGCTTAAGTTGGATGATTGCAGGCTTCTAGAAGAAATCCAGGGGCTTCCCCCACAATTGGAAACACTTTCTGCTAAAGGATGCACATCATTGAAAGACCTAGATCTCACCATTCATCCTGCATTCCCTGAAGAATGTCACTCTTTGAGGGAGCTTATTTTGGATGATTGTGTGTATCTTCCAGAAATTAGAGGGGTTCTGACAAATTTGAATAATTTCTCAGCACAAAACTGCTCATTCTTAACCGCATGGTGTACAAATGTATTACTAAATCAGGTTCCTCTTTTCTTCTTTTGATATAATTTGATATTCACATTGACTCGGATGCTACATATGGAGTAATTTTTTAGTACTCCTGGACTACCTACTCCTTTGATAGTCAGTACTCTATTTTGACTAATTTTTCTTGTTTAATTTTAAAAATTAAAATCAGAAAAAAACAATACATTCTAGGTGTCATGATTCTGATGGGAGAAGAACATTCTTCTGGAGACTAAAATTTTAGTTAAATATGGTTGTGTTGGTGTCTGGAGTGTGTGGATTATTATGGTATTTGGATTGAAAAGATATTTGATGCTATATTATTGGAGAGTCTCGAGCAGAATGGTGATTTGGTAGTATGTGCTGCTACATACATTACTTTGAAGTGCATGGCACCTATTTATAGACTTAGTGCAATTGCTACCGGTTTCTCCAAATTTCTGAATTTTACATGATTTTTCTCATTTTCTTCGCCAACTTTAGCTTCCAGGCTCCTCTTGTTTTTTTGTTTTTTTAACATTGATTTGCTTTTGTCCTTTGGTGCTTGCATTGATGTCTCAAATTTGCATTGCAACTGACAGGATTCAGTGAAGGCTGGAAACAAGTTTTTTATGCCTGGAATGAAGATTCCAGAGTGGTTTGTGCACCGTACAAAGGGAGGGAGAATTTCTTTCTGGTTTCATAACAATTTCCCTGCTATTTCTCTCGGTCTTGTTATTGGGCTGGTTGATGAGCAACCAGTCAAGGTCAAGTTTAGTCCCGTAGTATTTGTCAATGGCAAGAAACAGTCCGTTGCCAGTCAGCAAGTTTTCGAATTCAGCATTGCGACGGAACATATATTTTTGTTTGATCTCCAGCTGCTAACATTTGAAGATAATGGGGCCCTAGTATTTTCAGATAATGAGTGGAATCACGTGGAGGTTTCATATGAAGATCATATCACCAATGGTACAGTCCCGATCAATCTGGTGGCCAAACAAATTGGAATCCATGTATTTAAACAAACAAGCTCAGCAGAAAATATTCGATTTATGAATCCATACCATAAAAGGAGAAAATCAGATGATTTTCTCTCAATTATTCAATCACAATGCCAGGTGTGGTTGAAAGAAAAGCAGGTGGAGGACATTGGAGTTTCCGAGACAGAATTAATGCAGGAGCGACAGCATTTGACTTTAAGAGCACCGCTTGTGGAACATGTTGAAGAGCCGTTTTCATTGCTTCAAGTTCATGAAATGCCAGATGTGATTTTGGATCCAAAGTCAATGGAGGGGCCACATAAGAGAGTGAAGGTATACATTTCTTCTCCCATTCTTTTTCTTTCTTTCTTTATTTATATATTGCCCTCTTTATCTCCATTCATTACTTATTGAAGTTCTCCTTTTGTTTATTTTGTTACTTTTAGACCAAGGTAATGAGACCTCGGCAAGCCCACACTATTGCACCATTGTTACCCATTCGTGCATTGACCCAACCTCCACTTGCTGAGGCTGAAAAAGGTCAAGCCTCTCAACCAATACCTTCGGCTGATAGGACTTTGGGTGATGTAAGTGGAGAAACTTCAGAGACAATTACAGAGGATGAAGTTCATCCCACTGCAATTGAAAATGGTTTTGTCAAAGAAAAAGGTTGTGGGAATGATAGTGTTGAGATGGCAGCCTCCTTTGGTAAACTTGAATCTGACAAGTCTTCTTCCAACTCTAAAGGTCCGGACACAGGTGATCCCTTTGAACAGGTCAATGCAAAACTCTGTGTTGGTGGGAAGCAAACCATATCTTCTGGGATGTGTTCTGGAGATGCATCTCTATCATCTATTCGAGAGGCCATGGATGTGCTTGAGTTGTTAATGGCTAGGGACTTATCTGAAGTCTGTTCTGATCCTACCATGCAGTCTCAACTTGATCACCTCTTGGATCTACTGAATACAAATAGCTACCGAAAGGTGAAGGAGGCTATTGTGGAGTTAAGGACAAAGGCATTTGCTACATTCCAAGAATTTGAAGCAACTGCTGAGCCTTTGAACAAACTGAAGAATTTTGTGGAGCAGAAAGCCAGAATCCAGAAGCATTCTTCAGCTGGCACAATACAATGGAAAGATCTCACAGACTCAATAAGAAAGGCTTCTTCATACATCAAGGAAAAAAACATAAGAAAGAAGAAGCTGGAGTTGGAAATTGCAAATTTAACGAAAGAACTGCAACAAATTGAGTCGGATGTCAAGAACCAGGAAGCAGCATGCTCAAGCTATTTGGAGAGTCGCAGATCTCTTGATGAGCAAGCTCAAGCGTTGTCTAAAGAAGCTGATGATCTACTTGCTGCAAACAGGGGAGTAGAGGATGAGGGTGAAGCTGCTGAAGTAAGGCAGAGTTTGCTCCGGTTGATCTGGTCTACTGACTTAACTAGCCTGTTTATCAAGATTAAGAAGATGCTTGAGAGTTATGAATAAGTTGTGTTACCCTGTAGTTTAACATAAATGGTTGTTCTTCCAAATAATTTAAGAGGGTTGAAATGGTCGGAATATCCTGCACTTTCTTTACCACATTATTTTCAACCAAAGAAACTCTCCATGCTTGAGTTATGTAAAAAGTTCCGCAAGGGCATGCAAACCAGTCCAGGCAAGTAATATGTTCGTGTATTGTTTTCTATTAATTAATTCACTTTAAATTCACAAGGTTATTCATTTTACTTCATTTTATGTTTAATTGTTTTGCAGGCATTTACATCTATAAAAAATTTGGATTTTTGGATACTGTGAATATGTAACTGAGATACCTGATGTATCTGGCATCCGAAATTCAGAAAAATTATCATTTAGACTTTGTCATCATTTATCTAAAATTCATGAATCAGTTGGAAAACAGATAAATCTTTAAAATCTTGGATGCTGTTTTTTGCATGAATCTAAGGGCATTTCCAGTAGAGCTGTCAATTTGGGCTTTGGCCCTGGGACTAGCCTTATCCTGCCCTTTTTTAACCTGCCCAGCCCTATTCTTTTATTTAATTAAATAACTAAAATGGCCCTCATGAGGGTAGCCCTACCCAGCCCTAAAATGTATGGGTTAGATGGGGCTAATCCATAGGTCAACCCTCACCCTAAAAAAAACAACCCGAGTAGGACAGTAGCTGGAATTGATCAGATTTCGTGCGACTCCAAGCTTAGCTACCCAGAGCTGAAGACCAGTAAAGTGTGAGCTCAAGACTACCCAAAGCTGAAGAACCCTAATCTCAATTTTTTTCCAATTTTGCATGCTTAATTATTCAATCTCGCTGAATCATGATCTCTGCCGCACATGGTAAACATTCCATTTCTACTCCAGATTTGCATTTTCTGATTCAATATAATATTCTATTTGATTTTGCATGATTAATTGCTAAATTACTTTCAATTTCTATCTGTTTGATTCAATTTCATTTTCCCAATTTCTGTTTGAAACAAGTCTCTATTTATATCCTTTCTGAGCTGGTTTTTTTTAACTGATAATTGGTGGGCGAATGAAGTTTGAGAAAGTGACTTATATAACACAGGAGCAATTTCAAATGGCTTTAGAAGAACAAAGCAGGTCAGCAACCATGGTCCGTCTTCTATCTTGCCATCTCTGTTTTAACAAAGTCCTGTCTTTGGGGGTCAAAACCGTTCATTTCAGTTGAGTGCTGGCTGTGTGTTGACAGCTTATAAATTTATGGAAGAGAATATATATATATACCGCACTTTGTTTTTGCGATATATTCTGACTGTCGATTCTATGGGTAACTAAAGCATGTGTTTTTCTCACAGCTTTTGTTGGATTTTACTCTGCTTCAGGTGTATGCAATTGTTGCTGAAACTGGTCAGCCAAAATGGTGGGAAAAAATGCTCCAAATATGATTGACATTCACTCCATGCCAGAATTTGAATGCTTTAAGTCAAACTGGGATAAACTCTTGCTTCCAGAATTTCACCCTTTCATTCTGTTGCTTTCTGGAGGGCTTTTATTTGTTGCAAAATATATGATCTCAATTGTACTATGTCGATTACACATTCAAAATTAAATAAGTGGTAAAATTATCATTGATTTATTATTTATGGTCCGCTAAAAAGTAAAATCTATAGAGTTTTGGCCAGTGTCTTAATTAGTGGATAGTGACTTTGATCTCAATCGTAATGAATGTACTGATCTGGAGCATTCCATTCTATGCCATGCTGGTCCTGCTACTTAAACATGAATTTGAATAGTCTCTGGAGTTCATGCTGATTTTAAAGTGATGTGTTTGAGATACTCTCCGCAACTGTACCCTCAAAACATATTTCTCAATTTGAGTCAGATATTGCTAATTGCGACATACTTGGTGCACTTTCCTTTTGTAAAAGCTTTCCTTAAAAAAAAAAGGATTAATAATAATTATGTAAATGGCTGGGTTATATGTCAATTGTGATCACATGTTATATCTTGGTTCAAGTCTACATATTGTTTCTGCTGTCCATGGGAAATTGACACCTTTGAATTGCATCCCACAAATACTGATAAGTTTTCATGGCCCTTGATTGACGTGCTTGAAATGTTTCTGGGCTGTCCATTTTCATTTCTCCGTTCTCATTTGCAATTAAAGACTACTATGAAAGCATGGTGGTTGTCTAATTCTTGCTGGTGATTCAGTCACCCACTTTGGTGCTTACTGTATTTGACACTAGAGGGGGAGAAAACTTAAATAAATCTTATCTTGATTTGGCAGGGAAACATTGGTTTGTTAAACTTGAATGTGTTTTGTATAATTATTGTGATTAAGTCATCTTCTTTTAAGGTTAGTAAGGTTAAAGCTGACAAAAGAGCTTAGTGAGGTAATATTTTGGATCTCTCTGTTAATGTAACATACCTCCAAAACTGGAAATGCTTATACAATTGGACATGATGGTTCATAACGAGTCAACTTCTAGATTTCTTAACAGTCATACACTTATAGTTATTTTTGAAAAGATTAGGAAGTGACGTAAGTTTACAAAGTTTGACATTTCATTTTAATTGATCTTGTCTCTAATAAGAAATGTGAAATTAAAGGGATAAAACTTGTTTTTAATAAAAAAATTGAAATTAGAGGAATAAACCTTTTAAAATTGGAAATGGAATTAAAGAAAAGTATTGAATTCTTTAAACATAATCTTTATTAATTTAATCTATCAAATTTAATATTTAAAAATTAAATTAAATTTAAAATCTATTAAAATTATAATAAACTTCAGATATAGTTTGCCTGAAAAAAAAATCTTTAAATTAATATTTAAAAACTTAGATTCTCTACTTTAAAGTTAAAATTTGAAGAAAAGTGATGTTTGGTGTGCAAAAATATTTTATATTTTATATTTTTTTCATTCTTATTTACAAAATTTCCATTTTATTTTTTGTTTTTAATATTTTGTACATGAAATAATAAAAATAAAAATATTTTTTTTAACTATTTTTAGTATAAAATTTTAAAAATAGAAAACAAAAATAAAAAAGAAAATATTTTTTCAAATCAATTTTTGTTTCTTATTTTTAACTTTATATAGAAAATAATGAGAATAAAATATAATTATTTTTTATTTTTATTATTTTCAATATAAATTTTGAAAAACAAAAAAGGTAACACTTTATAAATAAAAATAAAAACAAAAAAATTTTCTAAAAACAAATGTGAACGTTATTCTCTGTTTTCAATATAAATTCTCTGTTAAAGTGCAGATCAAGAACGTTGACGGGTCTAGAAGGGTGCATTTGAACAATCAAGTCGTTGACCTCGATTGGAATGGGTATAGGCATTAATATTCTGCCATTATTGATCTCTTTAATACAACATAACTATTATTTTAGAAATTTAAGATAACATGTATTATTTTTATTATTTTAAAAAAATACTAATTAAGAACTAATATAAAATATTAAACATATAATATAAAATTATATAATAATTTTAATAAAAAAAAAATATTTATTATTCTTAATTTTAGAAATCATCTTAAAAAGAAAAAATATATGTATTTCTTTATCTTTTACAAAAATATCATGACCCTTTAATAAAAACTCAATGAATATATCTTAGATTTGATAGAAATATGTTAAGTAAACTAATAACAAATGCTAAATTAAGTTAAGTGTATATTTCAACGTATATCAAACTTTTTACAATATTAATATAAAGAATATTTTCTATAAAATTTTTTTCAAGATCATTCTTAAAACAAAGATTTTGTATAATTTATTATATTTGATAATAGGAATATCATTGATTTTACAACTTTTTATATTGAATCATTTCAAAATTTATTTAATATAAACCTTTTAGGATAGACAAACTTGTCTCTATGGATCTTCATCCCTAGAACTAAAAAACAAATCTCCAATCTTTCATGTTAAAAGAAACTAAAAATACATTCTCAATCTCAATGAACAAATCACAATTATTAGTAGCAAATAAGATATCATCTACATAAAGAACAAGAATAATAACCTTACTCTCACAAACATTGAGATATATGTACTAATCCATCTTTTTTGTTTTTTATAAATCTTATAAATGTAACTAACCCATCAAATTTAAGATACCATTTTTAAGAAGTCTTCTTCAAACTATAAATTTATTTTTTCAATTTACACACCAGATTATCTTTTTTATTCTTTTTGAAATCCTATAGCTACTACATATTCCTCATCAAGATCTCTATTCAAAATATTCTTTACATTCATATGATGCAATTCAAGATCTTAATATACTACTGGTGTTATAATAATCATAAAGGAATCTATTAAGAAAATTAGAGAAAATATTTCTTTATACTCAATGTGCTACTTTGAATAAATTCTTTTACCATTGGTCTTACTTTAAAATGCTTTATATTTTTGTTGAAGTCTTTCTTACTTTTAAATATCTATTTACATCCAATGAAGTAAAAAAAAGGACCTTCCTCTAACTTCCACATATCATTATGATCTATAAATAATATTTCATCATTCATAACCTAAATTTATTTATCAAATAAGGCGTAAAAAATTGCCTATATATAGTTTTCTAGATCTAATATTTAACAAATGTTGAAGTCCAATTTTCAAATAAGAAAAATTAGAATTTTTCTTTTTTTTTATGATCATCTAGAAAAGAAATCTGAACTTATTCTTTTAGATATGACATACCTCCTAAGCTTCTTGTTATGATTTCTTAGACACCTTATAAACTAGTTGATAATTAATCTATTTTTGTAACATAAGGATTGAAATAATAAAATTATTTCTACCAGAGCTCCTCTCAACATCATTAGAGATGTTAGAATCTTTCATGTCATCTAGAAATTTAGCAGTGACGATCTTAACTATCTTTATTCTATAGGTAGGATAGTAGGATTTATATGCTCTTAATATAGATAATTATTTTAAAGACTTATCTCCAAAGTGATTCAACTAAATTGGATCCACTCATTATATACATCATCATGTTTATCATAAAACTCACTATCTCTTATAATTGTTCCCATTTAAAAGTTTAATATTGTTTATGGTGCTATTCATGAAAAATTTAATAGGAGATGAAAATAATAATAATAAAATCATTAACAACATGAAAAATAAAAAATTCTAAAATTTAGAATTTAACACATATAACATAAACTCTTATGTTGGTACATATAATATCATATATGACAACAATTACAAAAAAACTCAACATCTGTGGGTAGAAGAATTTTACTGTGAAGATCATTCACAAATTAACAGTAACATGTGATTTTCCATGGACAATAAAAAAATAATTTCTAAAATTTAAAATTTAACACATAATATAAATTCTTATGTGGGTAGAGATTATATATAAAATAATAGCTATAAAAATTTAATATTTGCAGGTAGAAGAATTTTACTATCAAAATATCCACAAATTAACATGTCATAACAAATCATTCAATAAATTAACCTCACGTGGAAAAATTAAAATAAAAATCAATTCAAATAACATAGTATCTTAATAATTAACATTTAATATGAATTCTATCAATTTATCAAATAACTCAACCAAAGAGCTTCTAATAAGGATACATAATTGTCCAAACCAATTTTCGTCATTCAATAATTTTCCAAACACATACAAGAACATAAAAATTATATATATAAACATACAAAGAATGAGAGACTATTATTTATACATATAAATTCTCATGATGTATATAATAAATCTAATAAAGAAAATGTCACGTATAACCTTTTGGAAGACTATAATTTATACATATAAATTCTTGTGACTTATACAATGAATCCAATGAACAAAACGTCACGTATAATCTTTTATTTTTTAATTTTAACAACAAAATGAATCTCAAATCTATTTTGTTTAGGATAAAAATAATTAATCCTAAATTTCTAAATTACCTAATTTAGAAAAATTTATAAATTAAAATTTTAGGATTCTAGACCTAGTATAACATTATTTTGATACAACATGTAAGAAAATTTAATACGATCTATATTAGAATTTAGAACATTCAAAATAATATAAATTAATGGGACTACGTATTTCTTGAGGAAAAATGTGACCTTTCTTCATTAAATATACATATTACTCTTCCATCCATGCTCTTTCTCTATCACAACTCTCACTCTAAAGGAACCATGAATAGTTAAAATGTCTGGAGATAAATGTAGATTGTGTTATCTTATAGAAAAAATACGTATAACCTAATTTTCTTCCATTATAGATATTAGTCCCACTATATCCTAAATAGGTATTTTAGCAGATTTATCTAGAATTTAAAACAGATAAGTTAAAATTATATGTTCCTTCATAAATATATTAGATTATCAATTTACTCTATTTTCATAAGAGTGAACTATTCCTTGAATGAAATAAATTAACCATTAGTCCTTAACTTTTTATTCCGTGTTTCACGTTAGTCCCTAGAGTTATTTTCTGTTAACGATGTGCTGACGTTAAATGCCAACATGGACGCCTAAGTGGACACTAAAAGACATCAATTTGTATCCACACTAATAACCAACAGAACATTACCCCTTATTTTTCCGACGACCGTGCATCCTTGTCCATATCTCCGCTAATCCTTCTATCCTTCCTTATCACCCTATTGTAAAACATATGCTCCAAAGAAGAAGACGTTCCTAGAGCGAAAATTGCTCTATAAGGGAAAGTACTGAGATTTGATATTTCTATCCCTAATAAGTATAGACTCTCCTTTCTACTAGTAAAGAGTCAATCACCCGTAACTTCAAATGCTACAGTAACTACTCCAACCGAACCCTCATTAGTTGCAGTGAATGAGCGATAACTTTTTTTTTACTTGCCTCCCTCAATTCAATCTTTCACAGCTTCCTTAGTGTGGAATAGAGCAAGTCAAGATAGTGAATTGATCCTCACTAGGAAGATTGGTAGGATGGAAAGATAGTTGTACTTCTTGTGCGCCAGATCGCAATTCTCCTTGCACTCTTCCAAGACCTCCGTTATCCCCAAAACCGTTCTCCTATGCTTCTTGGAGCTCCACCTCACCTTCCAAAAAATTCAATTCTTAATGCAAGATTGCGTCCGCCAAGATGTGCACCTCTGGATGCTAACAAAATTCAAACACATTGTCAATCAGTTTCGAATCCTCATTCGTGTCATCGCCACCGCACTCGATATGTTACCCCTTCATACAATTGACATATGCGACGAAGTAAAAGAGTTAGTGGAATTAGTAATTAAACATGTTAGGAAGGATTAAAGAGGATGGTGTTGTTAAATTAATCAATGTTTCTTCATCTTTAGAACATTTGAATTGCGCTTCGCTTCTTTGTGAAGGACGTGTTGAAAAGCATTCCTAGGTGCCTGCTTAGACTTCCGCCGGCGATGGTTCTTCTGATAAAAGTATGCAATGTTTTTATTTTCTTGGATGAGTTAAAAAAAAGAAAAGAAAGTGACATGAATATTAAACAACATAGTAATGAGAAGTACATTAATTAGGGAGATGACATCATCCCCAGATTGCAAGCCAAGACACCTACTGATGTAGTTAGTGCAAAAAAGCAAGCCATTATTGTAGCCAATGAGGCCTTGAACTGGGTTTGTGAGATGCAACCTCCAAGTGCAAACCTTTCACCCTGTGTTTGAATAAAGTAATTTAGAATTACTAGAATTTATGTATTTAAACAATAAGAAAAAGAATTTTAAAAATGCTATAGACTTTTATCTAAGTAGTTTTCATGTTAAATAAAGATAATTTCAAATAACTCTTATTTGGAGAGGATTTTTAAAATCCTCTATTATTTTATTTTTTTCTTAAATTATTATTTATAGTTCCTCTCATGTACTATTCTTCTTTTAATAATTACTCATTTTTACTTAGAAATTCCTAAAATTCTAAAATTTCTCACCCAAACATAGGGTCAAAGAATTGATGGAAGGATAAGGCCGTAATCAAAGGCCTTATGACACAAGGAATTTAAGAAACTTTTAGAGACAACCCGATTATCATCGAATGCGATATTATCCCAAGCTCCAACATCTACAATGCACACATGTTATATATTGTTTTCACTTTTTACCAAGCACCACAACAGTTAAATTAATAATTAATAACGTAAAGTTAGTTAATGACCTATGAAACAACGATGTGTCGGATGTCAGTTTCTTCTTCCAATTCTTCGATGATGATGTGGGCATGCACATGACCTTATTCCTTCAGGGTGGTTATGTTTATGGTGCGCCACGTGTGCATGCATCCCCACTATATGCATTCCACCGTTTTCCTCTTCCCTAGACACTTTCCCTCCATTCCACTCAATAATCCTGGGTTCCAAAGACTCAACCTGTATTTGCTCCTCGGATGCCCGGTTCAGCCCTTGCTTACACTCGTAATACTGAGTCCCATGAAATCAAGGAGAAGAGTGAAGAACGTCGCCATCATGGCAAAAAAGTCGATGAAAGGAAACTTGGACCACAGGTACGAAGGCAAGCATGGATCGTTTAGCGCTTCGGACGCATCAAAAGCACGTGAATGAAACTAGTGGCAAGAATGACCCCAACCGTGAAGGCCTTGATGGCCACAAAGAGGTTGTTGTCGGTATGGAAGAAGTGACAGTGTTTTTCGATGAGTGGGATGGCAATTCAAAGAGGAGAATGAAGGTTATGTGACGAACTTGAGTACAAATGCGGCAAAGTCATCTCATCAGGGTTTTGAGTCGGTGGCTCCGCAGGTTGAGTTGGTTATTGATATCGGAAGGTGTTGGAAAAGTGATAAATTTTTTATTTGGGCGAAAGTGGGACGTAATGATAATTGCACAAAACTAACATTTGAGAATGTAGGATACAGGGATAAAATGCGAGTTGTAGCAATAAAAAATAACTCCAGGAACTAACGTGAAACATAGAATAAAAAGTGAGGAATTTGAAACATAGAATAAAAAATGAGGAATTAACAGCTTAATTTATCTTACTCAAAGATTAAAATGAAGTTTCGTAACAAATTTAAAAATTAAAATAATAGTTCATTCATTTTCATAAAATCAAAATCACTGGTCAAAGTTCTAATTAAAATTAAAATTTCAATATAACTCATTACAAAAATCTGATTAACTCTTATAAATCTTTCGTTATTTTTGTGTATATTAAAAATCAAGTTTTAATAGGTGAATATATTTAGTTTCAGGTAACTTTTCTAAAATATAATTTTAAGATTAAAATTTTTTATTTTAAAATATTATTAAATTTTTTTAAACCAATTTAAAAAATCCAATTAAAATACAAAAATTATCAATATATACATATAATTTTAATATTTAAACCTAATAGTACTAGATGGAAAATTTCGTGGAAATAATATCTTCACACAAATTTTACAATAATTTTTTAAAATTAAAACTGAATTTAATTTTTATAAAATTTTGAAAACTAAAAATAATGGAATTGGTGTAAATTAATTAAATCATATTATTTTTATTTAAAATTTAAATCAAACCTGTTAAAATTCGAGGTGTTTTTTAATCTTTTAGGATGGCAGCATGCGCAGCGACTTTTGTAGTCCTGGTCTTCGCAAGCGAGGCAAATCAAAACGATCTCACCTAACGACCCACGTTTGGTGTCCATCTCATGGGTGAGGAGGGTGAATCCTTTCTGTACGATGTGTTTCTCAGCTTCAGAGGCGAAGATACTCGCTTGGGTTTTACTGGAAACCTCTATAATGCTCTGGTTCAAAGGAAAATCCGTACCTTCATGGACGACCAGAACCTTCGAAGTGGAGACGAGCTCAGACCAGCACTTTTCAAGGCTATTCAGAATTCCAAGACTGCTATCATCGTCTTTTCTCACAACTATGCCTTTTCTACCTTCTGTTTAGATGAACTCGCCGTCATCAATGACTGCTTTGAGGGGAACAAAAATCGCCTGCTTTTACCGGTTTTTTTTGACGTCGATCCTTCTCATGTTCGTAAACAGGAAGGGAGTTACGCAGAAGCATTGAATAATCAAGAGATTAAGTTCAAGGATAACATCGACAAGGTCAACAGATGGAAGAACACTCTGCGTCGGGTAGCTAATCTCAAAGGCCTCCATTTCAATCCTGGGTACCCTACCTCCCCAATTCCTTACCTTATTTCTCTAGTATTTTACTTTTTTTTATCTAACCACTGAAACAATAAAGAATTTGTTTATATTTATCAATCTATTTTGATTTGTTAGAGAGTATTAATTATTTTTTTCTTGTTTATATTTATTTATCTATTTTAATTTGTTAGAGTATTGATTATTTTTTTCACATATTCTTGTATGTAGATCTAATTATTATTATTATCAGGTATATAACATACCCTTTATCTAAATCTAGTTATTATTATTATCAAAGTATAACAAATGAAAAAAAAAGAGAGTAAATTATGAAAATAAATAAAAATTTGTAGAAAGTTAGCAACATTAATTGTATTGTGTAACATGTGTGTTTTTCTTTTTTTGGATAGATAAAAAAAAATGAAAAGAGTATTTTTTTAATTATTTAATTTTAAAATTCGTGTAAAAGAAAAATAATAGCATGTCCTCCAACTTTTTCTTACCATTCCTCTTAATTTATTTAATGAAGGATTGGATTTCTCCTGTTTACAAATGATTTTTATGTTTACAGGAAGTATTAAATAAATTCACCTTTTCATATAATACTTTTATATAGCATCGGAAGGCAAGGATTGATTGATTGGAGGATATCATCACAAGAGGATTTTAGGTGGCGTTTGGTTTGCGTAATATTTAATCAAGTATACTTTTTCTTGTTTTCATTGTTTTACAAAATGTTGAAATAAAAAAACAAAAATAAAACTGAGAACAGAAAATATTTTATCAAATCAAACGCTACTTTAATCTTCATGTCAATTTAAAATTGTCAGAATAAGAATGAAATGATACGTTTAGGTATAACTTCACATAAGCTTCTCTGATTGGACAGGGATGGATACGAATATAAATTTATTGGGAGGATCATTAAGGAAGTCTCAAGAAAGATTGATCGCATGCTTCTACATGTTGCTAAATACCCAGTTGGTTTGGACTCTAGTGTGCAGACGGTAAAGTCACTTCTGAATCGTGGGTCTAATGATGTAGTCCACATGATAGGGATCTTTGGACCGAGTGGAGTAGGTAAAACTACAATTGCCCGAGCAGTATATAATTCAATTATTGACCAGTTTGAAGATTTATGTTTTCTTGAAGATGTGGGAGAGAATTCCAGAAAATATGGCTTAGTATATCTCCAACGGATGCTTCTTTCCAAGATAACTGGGGACAATGATATTCACAATAAGAGTGAAGGAATTGCTAGAATAAAGGCTAGGTTCCCGCTGAAAAAGATATTTTTGGTTGTTGATGATGTTGACAATAAGGACCAGTTGGATGCTATTGTTGGAGCACCTGATTGGTTTGGTTGTGGTAGCAAAGTCATCATTACAACTCGAGACAAAGGTTTGCTAACTTATCATAAGATTGATGTGAAACACGAGGTGAAGTTGTTAAAGGATGATGAAGCTCAAAAATTGCTTTGCTGGAATGCTTTTAAAAATGAAGAAGTTGATCCAAGTTATGCAAGCATAATTAGCCAAATGGTGACTTATGCTTCTGGGCTTCCATTGGCTCTGGAAGTAATAGGTTCAGACTTGTGTGGAAAAAAACTAGAAGAATGGAAACTTGCATTAGAGCGGTATAAAAGAATTCCTGATAAAAAGATCCAAGACATGCTTAGTGTAAGCTTTGATTCCTTGGAGAAAGAAGAGAGGGAAGTTTTTCTTGACATTGCTTGTTCCTTCGGAGGATATAAATTGTCAGAAGTTGAAAGTATACTTCATGCTCATCATGGTTCATCAATGAGACACAGTATTAATCTGTTAAATGAAAAATGTCTCATAAATATTGATGATGATGACATCGTAAGATTACATCACTTGATACAAGAGATGGGTAGAGAAATTGTGAGACAGGAATCACCAGAGCCTAGTGAACGTAGTAGGCTATGGTCCTGTAAAGAAGTAGTTCAAGTTTTAGAAGAAAATAAAGTAAGATTGATTTTTCAGTTATTACCTTGGTTTATATCTTTTGACAATTATATGCTAGACATGTTATTTTATCCCTCTGTTTCTGTTGTTTTGTTGACAGTATCAATTCATAATTGATTTATGTCTTTTTATAATACATGAATTTGTCTAGATGTCATTGAATTCTTAATATATACATCTATTGTAATTGGTTTGTGATTGTCATACAAGGGAACTAGCAAAATTAAAATCTTAATGTTGGATTTCCCTGAAGATGACGCACACTTGGAAGGACCACAAGGTGAAGAAAAGAAGTGGAATGTAGAAGCAATCAGCAAGATGCAAAATCTCAAAACACTTATTAAGATAAATGGTTGTTTTTTTAACGCCCCCACACATCTTCCAAATAGTTTAAGAGTGTTGAAATGGTCGGAATATCCTGCACATTGTTTACCACAGTCTTTTCAACCAAAGAAACTCTCCGTGCTTGAATTACGTAAAAGTTCCTTAAGGGCATGCGAACCAGTCCAGGCAAGTAATATGCGTGTGTATTGTTTTATATTAGTTTATTCATTTCAAATTCCTATGGTTATTCAGTTTGCCCTTTTTTTATGTTTTATTGTTTTGCAGGCATTTACATCTTTGAAAATTTTGGATTTTAGCTACAGTGAATATCTAACTGAGATACCTGATGTTTCTGGCATCCGAAATTTAGAAAAATTATCATTTAGACATTGTCAGAATTTATCCAGAATTCATGAATCAGTTGGAAATCTGATAAATCTTAAAATCTTGGATGCTGTTTTTTGCATTAATCTAAGGACATTTCCACCCTTTAGATTGACCTCTCTTAAAGAACTCAAACTTTCACATTGCTCAAATCTTGAGAGTTTCCCAGAAATATTGGTGAAGATGGAAAATATAACAGAGCTTCATATAATGAGGACTCCTATAAAAAAATTGCCATCTTCAATTCAAAACCTCACTCGGCTTCGAATATTAAAACTGCAATACTGTGGAACGGTTCAGTTACCAAGTAGCATCATCATGTTGGCAGAACTGGGTTTGATGCATGTTTCAGACTGTGAAGGGTTGTGGGTATCCGAACAAGATAAAGATGAAGTAATGAAGTCTAAGTCTTCAAGCACAGAGTGTCTTATTCTCTCACAATGCCACATACCAGATGACTTCTTTCCAGTGGGTCTTACTTGGTTTGCCAATGTGAAAGTTTTAAACTTATCAGGGAATATTTTCACATCTCTTCATGCATGCTTCAATGAATGTAATGCTTTGAGTAAACTTACACTGGATAATTGCAGGCTTCTACGAGAAATTAAAGGGATTCCACGAAAATTAGAAACACTTTCTGCTAAAGGATGCATAAGTTTAAAAGAGTTGGACCTCATGGTTCCTGCCGAATTCCCTGAACAATGTCATCCTTTGAGGCATCTTATTTTGGATGACTGCACATATCTTCAAAAAATTACTGGGGATCTTTCAAACTTGGATAATTTCTCTGCCAAAAACTGCTCTTGCTTGGCTTCCTGGTTTAGTAGCATGTTACTGAATCAGGTTCCACTCTTTATCCCTATTTGATTTAATTTACTATTTATGTTGACACAGACTCTACATCACAGGTTTCTGTTGGTGTTTGGAATGTGTGAACTGTGAATTATTATGGCTTTTGTATTGAAAGATAGTTGATGCTATAGAGAAGAGAGTATCAGGTAGATTGGTGTTTTGATGGTATGGTACTAGCAATTCCATAACTTTGGAGTGCATAATCCCTAGTTTTTGGTATCAGTTCCTTTCAGTGTCTCAATTTTTCAGATTAACTTTTAGCTGTTTCTAAGCTTATGTTTTACAGGAATATGTTGAGGCTGGAAAGAAGATGTTTTTCTTGCCAGGAACAAGGATTCCAGATTGGTTTGTGTACCAAAGAAAGGCAGGGCCAATGTCTTTCTGGTTTCGTAAGAAATTCCCTGCAGTTTCTCTTTGTCTGTTTATCGGACTGGAGGATTATCAACCTACCACGGTCAAGTTTAGTCCTACAGTATCCATCAATGACAAGAAACTGTCCCTTCCCAATCAGAAAGTTTACGAGTTCAGTATAGAAACTGAACATATATTTTTGTTTGATCTACAGCTGCTAAAATTTGAAGATAATTTGGAAGTAATGTGTTCAAATAATGAGTGGAATCATGTGAAGGTTTCGTATGTTGATCATAACACCAATGATGCTGTCCCAATCGAGCAGGTCACCAAACAAATTGGATTCCATGTAGATAAGCAAACAAGTAGCATGTATGATATCAAATTCACCAATCCATCCCCTAGAAAGAGAAAATCAGATAATCTCTTACCTTGTGGATTGAAACATCACCACCTGTGTCGGGAAAAAGAGAAAGTTGAGGTCATGGGAGTTTCTGAGACTCGACCGATACATATTTGTCAAAATGTAAATTTATTGACCTGGCCCAGGGAGCAGCTTTCATCGGTATCCATTCAAGTAAAGAAAATTTCAAATAATAGAGCTAAAAATTTCTTGTTGATATTTTTTTCTCTTTTACTCCATTCCTACCTCACCCATATTCTCTTTTTGTTTTGTTTTTCTTTTTCTCCTTAAGGCTGTGGTAAAGAGACCTCTGAATGACCAGAATCCTTGGGAAGATACCAGAGAAGAAACTTCAGAGAGAGTTCCAGAGGATAAAGTTCATCCTACAATTCAAAATAAAAGATGTCATAAGGGTGATGATGTGAAAGCAGTATCCTCTAGTGAAGCTGAATATGATGAGTCTTCTTCAAACTCCAAAGGTTCTGACTCAGACAATCCCTTCGACTTGGTTATGAGAAAATTATCTATTAATAGCAAAGAGACCATATCTGCTGGAGGGAGTTCTGATAATGCTTATCTGACACCAATTAGCAAGGTCATTGATGACTTGGAGTTGTTAATGGCTAAGGAGTTATCTGAAGTCTCTTCTGATCCTGCCATGCAGTTTCAACTTCATCAACTCTTGGATCGATTGAATACAAATAACCACCATAAGGTGAAGGAGGCTATTGTCGAATTCAGGAGAAAGGCGTCTGCATCATTCCAAGAATTTGAAGCAACTGTAGATCCTTTGAACAAACTGAAGAATTTTGAGGAGCAGAAGGCCAGAATCCAGAAGGATTCTTCAGCAGGCTCAACACGGTGGAATGATCTCAGAAACTCAATAAAAAAGGCTTCTTCAGATATCAAGGCAAAAAATAGAAGAAAGAAGGAGCTAGAGTTGGAAATTGCAAATTCAACAAAAGAACTGCAGCAAATTGAGTCAGATGTCAAGAACCAGGAAGCAGCATGCTTAGGGTATTTGGAGAATTGTAGATCTCTCGATGAGCAAGCTCGAGCGTTATCTAAAAAAGCTGATGATCTACTCGCTGCAAACAGGGGAGTAGAGAATGAGGGTGAAGCTGCTAAAGTAAAGCAGAATAGGCTCAAGCTCAACTGGTCTACTCACCTACCTAGCATGCTTAATGACATTAAGATTAGCATTCTTAGCCCCAGTTGAGTGTGTAATCATTGTTTCTTCTACCCAGTTTATCACGAATGAGGAAACCAACATAACAATGCTAACTGCTAAGGTTTTAGCATGGTAATAAACTCAATTTTGTCCAAAGATTTTTATTGCCACTACATTATTTCGCTGAAACTTTTTGTTGCTGGATTAGTTTCTCTAAAGTTTCCTGTGTCATTACGTTAGTATTCCAACATGTAATTCATCTTATTAGTATTTTGTATCCGTGCCTCGGAGGAAGTAGAGCGGTGACACAAGAAGGGATGAAAACATGTTGGATTGAGGTATGCTTTGTAAGATTTGGGTCTGATTGGATTTCAAAGTATAAGATTTAAACTTTATCTTTTTTACCTAATATAAGCTGCTTTTTTAAAAGGTGTAATTTGCAAACTTAATTGAAAATTTATTTTGTAATAAATGTTTTAAATAAATTTAAAACTTTACTTTTAAGTAGGTTAATAGGTTTATATTCGTGTAGATTAGTGTAGTTAAATCTTTAAGAATAAAATAAATATATATTTTTAAAATATAGTAACAATAATAATAATTTTACTTTATTTAAATAAGTTAACTTATTAGGTTTAAAATATTTTTTATGATCCAAAACTTGATCCTATTAACTAAATAGGCTTAAAATTTTAATCTAATTTATTTAATATATTGACCTAACCTATCTAAGCTTTATGTAGACTACTAAACTGTAAATTTTTTCTGAAAATATTTAAAAATATAAATAAAATTGCATAGAAATTATAATGACACTACTTAAAAAATATAGTAAATATTATGGTAAAATATCTTGAATAATGGCATCAAATAAACATATAAAATAACATAATAAAATTACAATTTATATATTTTTAATAATTGTTTGACCTAAATTATAGGTGTCCTTTCTTTTTTTTTTTATCTAGGATTTGAATTCGCTATATCTAATTAAGAGAGATAAAGTTTTATTAACTAATTTACATGTTTTTATAATCTATACATTTTATATGAAAATATATTAAAAAAGTTGTACATTGTCAAATACTATTTTTATTTGTATGATATCATGGCAGTGTGTTTGTGGGATTACCGTGATAAGACGGCAGTAGAAAGTATATAATTAATATATATATATATATATAGATAGATAGATAGATAGAGTTGCCATCCATTTTAATGAACATAAAAAGAATTAGAAACTTTTTAACTTTAAAAGGTATTCATCTTTCAAAATGAATTAGGATTTAGGAATCGGATTATATGATTATGCATATGGAAACAAAATTCAAATACAGTTGATGGATGTGTAGGAAAAATATCTCAAATTTTAAGAATGTTACATCGGTAGTAATGTACGTGCACTTAGTGGTATGATCATAACGTCAATCGCCCTTTTATGTCTGGCATATCTCAAAAATATACTATGAACAACATAGGGATCTAGCTTGGTCCTTTAAATTTATGGAGGTGAACAAAACACAAATTAGTCTTATTTTATGTATGTATTATAATTTTTTTTAATTTTTAAAATAATATAAATTAGTCTTTTATTTTAAAAATATTATAAATTAATCTCTTTATTTATTTAAAATAGTATAAATTAATTTTTTTTTTCTGTAACGATGAATTTATGAAATAGATTAATAAATAAAAAATTAAAAAAATTCACATCCATGGTGGAATATGTTAGAGGTCATTCAGTTCAATAGATGTACTGTTGTAACGACAGCGTCCCCAAATCTTGACATATTCAACGGCAGTGTTTTTGTTTTAGGGTATTGCTTTTTGCACCCCAAAATTTCTTTTTGCACCCCCTCATGTATGAAAAGACAAAAATACCTCCGTCTATTAAACTTTTTCTTCTTCTTCCTTCCTCCTTCGTCTTCTCGTCTTCCTCCTCCTCTTTTTTTTTTTTTTTTTTTTTCTTTCTTTCTCATTTCTGTTTCCCATTATTACATCTTCTTCATTGTTAATTAAATCCATATGTTCTGCTTTGGTGGGAAAAAAAACTAAGAAAATAAACCTCGGAAAAACGTCGAAACCATGTCGGAGAAGACGAACGGATATTGTATTCCGCAAACTAATTTGCGGAACGTTAAATACTTTCCGCATATTAGTTTACGGAATGCATAAGTGTATTCCGTAAATAAACTTGCGGAATGTAATTTTTTTGTTCCGCAGATTAGATTACGGAATGTAAAAATGTAACCTTCCGTAAATTAATCTATGGAAAACAAAAAATTACATTCCGCAAATTAATTTACGGAATACATTTTGCATTCCGTAAATTACAATGCGGAACAGACGAATACTTGCGGAAGAGAAAAAAATTTTGCGGAAGAGATGAGAAGGTGTTAAGGGTAAAATGGTAATAAAAAAATTTCAAAAAATTAAAGGGGATGCAAAAAGAAAAAAGGGAGGTGCGAAAAGTCAAGCCCTTTGTCTTATTCAACACAATAATCATGATCAGAAGAATTCGAGTTCAGAATGGCCTTTAAAAAAAATAAAATAAAAACACGATAACGAATGAAATGATTAAATGTAGATAAAAGTACATTTGAAAGTTTTATTTTCAAAGCAAATTTAAACAAAACTTTTTTATTTAAAAATAATTAAGTTTTTAAAATTTACTTATGTATGAGATTCAAATCAAACGAAAGTTACACAAGAGTTGATCGTTTTCTTAATTACGATATAAGTAATGTTAGTCGTTTGTAATAAAAAAAATTTAAAACTATTAAAATTTTTATTAAATTCATATGTATATAAGGTTTAAATTAAACAAAAATTAGATCGGAATTTATATAATTTTTAAATATAAAACAAAAAAAATGCTATTTATCTATTTATAATAAAATTTTATAAGATTTAAACATATTAAAAATTTTATTTTTGAAAAATTGAAATAAAATTTAAAAAAAACTTAAAAAAAATACAATATTCAATTAATATGATACAAAGTTTAAGGTAAGCAAAAATTATGCTAAAAATTACACAATTCTTAAAACACAAAACGATAAAAAATATTACCATTCGTATTAAAGATTGGTGGTGTGAAATTTAAAAATTTTAAGATATCTTTATTAAAAAATTAAAAAAAAATAACAAAACGAATCTGAGAGTTAAAAATTTATTTTATTTTACTGATTAAGTATGAATTAAAGTTTTATGAAATTTAATCATTTGACGACCCTTTTATATAACCAAAATGGAGCTATTACAGTGATTCAAACTATATCCTGGTTATTACTGGGAGCACCAAAACAATCTTGTGAATAGCAATCTATTGTACCATCTATATTCAATTTATTCACTTTTATCTCGGAGAAGAGGCAGGGTGTATGGAATACGTGAAACATCTCAGTCCTATTCCAAAAGTTGAATGTTAATCTTCTAATCTTCAAATTCAATAGTGCTGCTGCTAGCCGCTGCCTCGGTCTTACTCTGTCCTCACAGCCTTGTGTGAAGAAGTTGATTATTGTATTGGTCTGCACAGCGAACTACGACTGTTACACACGCTTCCAATGGCTTTACGGCGGCCGCTGGTGATCCCGTGGTGGTTGGCGGAGACCGGCAAAATAGGGGAAAACGACGATGTATGGAATTTTTATTATTTTTAAGTCCTTTATCGATTTGTCAGTACATGGAATCTTTGATTTCGATTCAACATGGCTTTGTATGAATTGGATTTAATGTTACCAAATTTACAGTTATCAAAATCAGAATTACACTAGCAATTGCAGGAAAGCTTATGAACGAAGAACAATCACGTTAAAATTACATCATCCGGTACCATCAATTTAGAAATTATTCCTGATTTCTTGAATTTTGCTTATTCTCAGGCATTAAAAATCACAATTACTACTCTATTTGTACCATGCATACTTTAATTGAAATCTACGCTATAAGTAAAATGGTTGCTTTGATAACCATACCCGGGGATTTACAGGAGATTTTTGACACAGCAATTCTTCAATGGCGGCGTTTGTGAACAATGAGGAGTCTCCCTTGTTTTGAGTGCCACAAGGAGCAAGAAAGCTTCAATCCTCAGGGATCTCACCTTGGCCCCCGCCTCCAGTATTCTCTTTGGCTGAGTATCCTTTTTCCAGAAACCGGAAAAAGAAAAAAAAAATGTCCCCAATTTGTTACCATCCTCTACTTAAAAGGTGAGTTCCTTGACTTAACCCTGATTTCCCTTTACTTAACCATAACCTCCATTTAACTACATTTATAAGTAACTAACAGTTTTATTAATCAACTTTTAACAGAATAACCAATTCTAGGATAATGCCTCCATTTTCATTTTCTTCCGACTTAGTCCAGTTGCCCTTTAGGTCCATCTGACATTTTTCTTAAAAAACTACCCACCTTTATATATATATATATATATATATATATATATATATATATAATTAAATTATTAAGAATAAGCTCAGGACGTAAATTGATGTTCATATATATATATAATTTTAAAATAATAAATTTTAATTATTTATACATTATTATATAGTCAAGATTTATTATTTTTATAAAAAATAAAATTAATTCTTTGATATATATATTTAACAATTTTAATCTAAGGATGATCTATTCAACAAATTTAAAATGTATGATATATTAAGTGTTGTTGATATCATAATTACATCAAAATATCATATTAAATGTAATAAAAAATTAAATATAATATGTGTTGTCATCCAATCAAATGTAGTAACTATAAGGAATATTTTTTTTATTCATTTCTCTATTCTCAAATAAAATGGGTCTAAAATAAATAAACAAATAAAAATATAGACAATCTGATGCTCATGTGGTTAAACAAATTTAAATATATTTGGGCTTTAAATTTAATGGTCCGAATGAGATATTTGAACTGATCTGAAGTAACCCATTATGCAAGTTCTACTAACACCGATATGTTATCCTATTTAGGGAAAAGTGTATAGGCTACACTAATATTTTATATATTCTGCTGTTCGCTTTTCACAACGATGAAGGAATTCTTCTAATTCAAAAATAAACTATATTCTTTTCACAATGGGAAAAATTGAAGTAACTAAGTAAATAGTTAGTTGAATTTTTAAAAGATTAATAATCGGTCATATTGATCCTTAAAAGATGAAAAACATGATTATCGCCCATAAAAAAATTTGATCATTCTAATTCCTTTATAGGAACCGATTAACTAATTTTTTATTTTTTTTAAGATTTAGTTTTTGACCTCCTTCTGGAGGAGCTAAATGGTCAAGTTTTTATCTTTCAGAAACTAAAATAATCAATTACTTATTTTTCACATAATAAAATAATAATTTTCATTTTTTAAAAATTAATATAACCAATTTATAATCTTTTAAAGACCAAAATAATTATTTATCTAGATCCTTATTTATCATTCACACAATATTTCATTACAATAACGCAATGAAGAGCCCAACATAGTTTTACTTGTGCAAAAACAAAAATATAGCAGAAGAAAAATTTACAAATTTGAATTTTTAAAGATAAAATTTTCATTAAATAGATCTTTCAAAAATTTAAGTCACCAAATTAATCTTTTAAAAATTTAAATCATTATCACATTCATCTTTTAAAGATTTTTGTCACCAAATTAATCCTCCAAAAATATTCAATTTGTTACTAAATTATTTATTTAATAATCTAAATTTTTACCAAATTTGTCCTAGAAAAGAATTAAAGTGGTGAAGAAAAAATTATTTTTAAGAATTTAATCTAGTGATAAATTTAATCTTTGAGAAAAAATCTAAAATTTCATCAAAATAATTTTTATAGAGAGGTAAAATGATAATATAAAAATAAATTTGATGACAAAAACTTTAAATGACTAATATTGTAACAATTTAAATTTTAAAAAATAATTCAATGATTCAAAGCTTTGGAAAACCTAATCAGTGGTAACACTTTTATCTTTGAAAAACTAATTTGTAAATTTTCTTGTATGCTTTACCCCGAAACCTCTTCTTTCTATTAGAAAAGCCTCAGTTGAGGTTAGTTTTACAAAATTAGGCTGTGGCTTATGGTATCTGAGTCAATGTCTTCATTCTCATGGAGCATCCATCTCAGACAGTTGAATGCAATTTGTTCTTATATATCTGCTATTTGGTTCCTAAGGAAGCCTAGCAGCACTATAGAAGGAAAGAGAATAAAATATGAAAATATAGCATACAGACAAATAATAATAATTTGAGTGGACATGAGGAGGAACAGCAGCTAAATTAATTTATAAGTTATATCTAATTAATGATATGAGTACTTGTAGGAGAAAAAAGTATGATAAAATATATCAAACTTTTTCTGTAAGTTAAAATTAATTTATGAATACTCAATTGTTTTAGAAGATTTTTTATTTAACTTCTCCAAAAGTTGATAACTTCATTTTAACTTATATGCATAGTTTGATGTATGTTACTTTCTCATTTTTATCTCATGTAAATACTACTGAAAAGTTTATCTAAATTGAACTTTAATATATGAATATGGTCGTTTATGTAAATGTTTTGCTACGTGTCATGCTAATTAGCTCACATGGCGTACAAGTTCAGTTTGAAATCTTTAAGACCAATGCAAAATGATGGTTATGATATCCCAAAATTACATTTCATTTGGAAGTTTTATTTGTGAATATAGCAGGAAGGTCCTTGATGATAGAGAAGCTTAACGAAGTACTGCTAACCACCAATACTTGTTAGAAATTGGGAATTATCATAATGTAATATTCTCTTGAAAGAACTTTCTACCAATTTGAAGGCTGAACTTTCTTTTTCTTATTGTACTTTTGCTTGTGAATGACAACTTGCTGCTTGATCTTTTTCCTTAGGCTTCAAAGCCAACTTTTGCTTTCTCTCTGTTCTTTTCCTTTCATAACCTCTCTCGTAATTCTTAATTACATTGTTTTTCTTGATTTGAATTTGATAGAGATTAACTCCACCTTCCTTATATGTATTTTCTAAAAATCATTAGAGGAAAGTGAGAGAGTATAAAATTGATGACCAATTACCCGTTCTTATGAATGCCATTCATTCATGTTCATGGCATATGTCGGATTTTCATATGGTAACTAAGAACCAACCTAACAGCAGGATGATACATTTTTTTTATATGATCAAGGCAACATGATACTATAAAAGCTCTCACCAGCGTGTTGAAATAGTGTACTAAAGAAATGTATCATGTTTTTGGGTCATGCTGAAAAAGGTAATGAATTTTCATATGTTCAACATTTTACAAAATTTTCACTTCGATTTTGTGAAATGCTCACTCAAGGAGAGCAACAAGGATCAATTGCTACATGTATAACACAGATTTTTCAAATGCATAAAGGTTACAAACCTCTCAACAAAAGTTTAAGTAATCTAAATGTATCACTAAGACTTTACACAAAGGCACAAACTTCTCACACTATGTTCTTTCTATATCAATAAGGGTGACAGCATGAAATCCTGAAATCCTGGTGAGATCGATTACAAATTTGCAGAACATTTGGTTTTGTTCTCCCTTCTTTGTTGTGTTCTTCTTTGCTAAATAAACTTTATTTGATCAGGAAAAAAATACGATGTTCTGCATGGTGGCAAAAACAGAATAGGTTAACAAAATAACATGCACCCCAAATAATTAGCAACCCTAATTGATATCTTTTACTAAGTAATGGGGATGGTAGAGATTGTAATAGTAGTGCTACAAACAATTAGGAAAAAATACAGGAAAAGACGGCAAGTAAAATAGATATAATATACCATAACTAAACATAAAAATGAACTTACTAATCACATTTGACATTAGGGGAGATTGGGATGCAGCTTGGAGGCTCCAGCAACTTCATCCTAAAACACTGGCAATAGCTAGCAGCACAGCATCCTCAACATTGGCATGCTGTACACTTGTCAGAAGTCCATTGAATGTTGTCTTGGAGGCTCTCCACATGGGTACAGCAACAGCATGCTACTGAGTTCTGATGGGATAATAACAGATTACCATTTATTGAACAAAGACCATGACAACAACGATGGCTATGATAACTCTATTCATTTCTTTGTTTTAGCAGATGCTCAGACTTTTAGCATTTGTATATATCACTGTGAAATAAATTTTTTCTTTGTATTGAACTGATTTCAGTAGAGAAACACAACCATGGATACATACTAACATTGTATTGAATTGTTTCGGCATTTGGAGATCTGCAGTGGAGTTGTATGAAACATGGTCATCTTATTGACAGAAAATGAGTGGCACTAAGCCATTTGAAAAGCCATAAGGGAATGTATTCTGCATTCCCTATAATTCAACCAGGACTTGCCATTTCACTAAATACAAAGGAAACATTTAGCAAGCAGAAAAAACTGAACGGAATGGTTTGGTTCTTTTCAATTCTCCTAAGTTCCATACTTCTTAAAGTAACTAAAATGCATCATTTTTTAACCCATGTCCGGATTTGTTCTACCTATAAAATCCACCAAATATAGAATAGAAATATATAGGTGTATACATATTGTAGCGTGTGTAAGTACAATAACCTTACTGTTAGTGCTGTTGTGACAGCTGGCAAGTTAATTATGTTAGGTGAGGCCATTATGACAGCTGGCAAGTAAGTTTAGTTATCCTAGAGACTTCTCTGTTTAAATACCTCTTCATGCTCATTCAATAATAATAAAACTTTCATTTCTGACTCAATTTCTCAGTTTCTCTTTCTTCTTCATTCTCTCTCTAAATCCAATGAAACAGAACCCAGATGATATTTCCTTCTTGTTCTATTATGTTACCAAACACTTAAAATTGATTCATATGAGACAAGCTGACACCACAATCTCAAAGCTGTCTCATGCAAGACATAAGTGATTCTATATAAATTACTTCATCCAAAGAATCATATGTTAACATTTCCATCCCAACTTTAGTTCAGGCAGAGACATCCTTGCTTAGGCACATCTAAGTGATAAACAAGCACATCAAAAGGAACCTAACAAGAAGTAAAGAAAAAGGACAAACTTGTTATTGTATCTGCTGTCCACTGTCCACTTACACAAAATAAATAAGAAAGGAAAGGAAAATGTTCAACAAGAAACTACAAAAACAAAGTTCAACATTTAACGATTTCAAATTTTCTAAAATTTCAATGGGGAGAAGTAAATGCAAGATTACCTGATGAGTTACAGAATTGGTTCCCTTCATAGCCCCAGATGTTGATCACATTAACACAGTAATCTCATGCAGAATTCAAGATCAGACGCTGGAAATCTCATTATCTCCAGCAAGTATAATTATGGTCCCAAATACTTCAACTACAAAATTCAGCTATTTAAAGATTCAGATGCAACCAACCTCAGAAAGCACATTGTAAACTTTTAGGTAGTTGCTTTTTTTTTGTTTTAAATCCCTTGATTTCCAAAAACACCTTCCTGATTAATCTGGAATTGAGCTAGGGAAGACCCACAAGGAGGGCAAAGCTCTCCACGCCCTATTTTTTTTAATTCACTGTTAATTAGTGACTTGGACTGCAAGACGATTTTTCTTGTATATTCTAGCAGACAAATCAGAAACAAGAGCATACTTATTGCTTTCGTAGCAAGCAGTCATAAAAGCTGCTAATGTTACACGATTGGCATGAATGTCCATGTCTAATAATTTATGAAAGAACAATGCCGCCATGCCTACTTTCTTCTCATTACAAAGCTTCCGGACCAGGGTGTTAGCTGTTCGGATCCAGAGTTTTTTTTCCAGTTTTTCAAGAATAACCATTGCAGAGCAGCAATCATCTATCTTGCAATATTCATAAGCCAAAGTTACCCGAGTAACTTCACATGGTGTAAGTCCCTTTTCTACCATAGAGTCATACAATCCACGAGCCTCATCCAACTTTGACTGTTTGCAAAGCCCGCTTATAAGTGCACCATATGTAATAGAATCTGGAGCACAACCATGGTCACTCATCCTATGGAAAAGTTTCAAAGCCAAGGTCAAATTCCCTTCTCTACAATAACCACATATCATAGACGTATAAGTTTTGTTTGTAGGGATAAGTCCAGATCTCAGAGCATCCTCAAAAAACTTCTCACTTTCTTTCATTCTCTGTTCCCTACAGAACACTGCAATCAATGTGGTGTATGAATGAATGTCAAGTTCAATACCACTTTTGACCATCTTATTAAATAACACCAACGCATGCTTAATATCATTCTGTTTGCAGTGTTCAGATATGAGAATATTATAGGTGACTTTATCAGCTTCCAATCCGTTATGAAAGCCATTTTTAAGCATTTTGTAGGCCTCCTGTACCCTTCCCTTTTTACAAAGGCCATCTACAATGGCATTATATGTACAGATATTGGGACTGAAGCCTTCTCCATTCATTTGATTCATCAAATCATAGGCTCTTTCAAAATTTCCTGCTTTGCAATGCCCATCGACGAGAGTTGTATACGTGTTGGTGTTTGGGACTAATCCCTGTTCTTTCATTCGGCTCAGTAGCATTTCTGCTCGGTTCAGTTTGTCATCTCTGCAATATCCACTTATCATCGCAGTATATGTGAGGACATTTGGCTTGTGATTTTCACTTCGTACAAGCTTAAGAAACAATCTGAACGCTTTCTCAGTCCATCCTTTCTTGCAAAGACCATCAATTAATGCTGTATGTGTATACACATTAGGTTTCCAACCTTTACCAACCATCTCCTCCAACATTTCAAATGCTTGCTTGATGCTACCCCTTTTGCACAATCCTTCAATCATAGATGTGAAGTTAATCAAATTAGGCTTCAAACCCATATCACTCAATTTACGGAAATACCATAATGCTCTGGTTGCAAAACCCTTTTCACAGAATTTACTGATTATTAATGTAAATGATGCATTGTCAACCACAAATCCCCTCTCAAGCATGGTACTCAACCACCTATCTGCCTCCAAAACATTACCCATCTTACAATATGCAACAACCATCACCTTATAGCTAGCAGAATCTGGGTGAGCCCCTCTCGCACACATTTCCTCAAACAGGTTCTCTGCATATTCAACCAAACCAATTTCACTTGTAATCTTGATGATCCAATTCAACATCCGAGTATTTGGAACCAAACCCTGGTTGTGCATTTCAACAACCATTTCCACAGCCTCTTTCAACCTCCCAATCTCAGCAAAACTCTTCACCATACACTGCATCACATCATGGGCTTTCTCTGAATTACCATTCCCAATAAGGGATATTGCACACACTATATATAGCCGCATAAAATGTCGAAACTTAGAATACCCAATTGCCCAGTGGAAGAAACTAAGGGCCACCATTGAACCAGCATCACCTGCAAGTGAAGCAACGATGGTAACAGCCTGCTCATGGGTCAGTGAATCGGCATCAACACCAAGATGAAGCCTTGGAGGTGACACACTCATGTGGGTCTGTTGATAGTAAGAATCACACACCAATGAGCACACCTTTTTGACCATAGACTGAGATGGAGGCACAAGAGAAGAAGATGATGGTGACGATAACAAGGTGGGTTGTGTTGAAGAAGAGTAACAGCATGGTGATTTTCTTCTAACCATGAACAATGAGGTTATTGTGCATGTGCATGGAAAGGCATGAGTTCTGAGAATCACAAAGGACAACATGAAGTAAAGTGTGGTGTGGCAATTGATTCCACCAAATAAGCCTTTCAAGATCGGATGGAGAGGTGCCGCATCATATTAGCCCCCATCACATAAGAGGATGCTGCAATAGCTTATTGGTATTTTCCATACAGTTATGATATAAATAATATAACAACGTGAATTACAACTATTTACAAAAAAAAAAATATATGAGGCGGAACCAATTAAATCAAAGTGCATATCCAATTATAAAATTAAAATATTGTAATTATTTTTATATAAAATAATGATTAATTTAATTATATAAATAATTTTGTAATTGATTAATTAAAATAAAATTTAACATGTATATAAATATAAATATATTTGTTGATAATTTTCGTTTGTCATATGTAATAAACATAAAAAATAATATATGGGAATATGGTATTAAAAAATTAGTTCATACACACGGGTAGGGGTAGCGTAATAGAATTTTATGCTGTCGTTAAATAATGCGTTATCACATTATTTATTGAGTTTAATAACACATAAATTATGATATCAAATAATGTAGCAATTCATTATTGATTATAGTATAAAATATTAAAAAATATATAAAAATAATATTTAACATCGTGAGGTTACTTCGCATCGCTACAAAAACTCAGAGCGACCTATGTTCTTTTGTTATGTTTGATTTCACATAAAAAAAATTACAAAATGAACACTTTGCAACTTTTGTTCATTTATATGTATTTTTGGTTTACTTAATTTTTTTTTCGAGCTAATTAAGTCTCTCTTATTAAAAGGATACAAATTTGATGTGTACTTTTTTTTTACTTAAAATCCTCAAATTATTGTTTTTCTATCAATTTTATAATAAAATTGGAACATAAAATAGTTTTATAAGTTTAGAAGTAAAAAAATTAGTAAAAGTTTGATAAAATTTGAAAAAATTTATAAGATATAAGATAGAATTTAAATAAAAAAATTAAAATTTTGCCTTTTTTTTTTTGATAAAAATTAGTATTTTGATTTGTGAATTTTGGATAAAGATAATTTAATTGATTCAATTAAAAAAGATTTTAGGTAAAAAATAAAAATTTAAATTTTAGAATGATGAAAATTGACGATGAGGGACAAAATTTACTAAATTTTATGAATAGAATAACTTAATTGCTTTAAAAAAAATTGGTAGATCAAATTTACATATAATAAAAATTAGAATAATAAATATGTAAGTAAACCTAAAATTAAATATGTTTATTTTTTAACAATCTCACACGTAAAAATGAAAGAAAAACTATATATTGAAACTGTTTGTATGTCATTTGTTTCAATTTTAATACAAATGAAGGATACTCTCGTCAGAAACATTTTAGGAATAACATTGAATTCTTTCTAAGCATGTTGGTCATGATGATATCTATGCATCAACGTAAAAGAGGTATTACGAGCTTTTACTTGATATGTTTTTCTAACCAAATCCGATTGTAATCAAATTTGAATTTTGACTAGATTATAGCACATGGAGTGTTTATATTTTATTGATTCTGTTCTCTATTTGCAGCAGATTGGTTTCCTTTTTCAAGGACCAACTTTGCTGTTAAATTAGTGCTTCTGTGATTCAATTATCATTGGAGAAATAAAAGGCTTTAAATTACAAGACATGCATGTCTTTGATGCAGAGGTTCATAGACTGCTGCAAGAATACTCAGCAAAGCTACACAACCCAGAAATTTCACTTGGTATCATTATATGCATTTTCCCTTCACTCTTTAAACGTTTGATGTGAGGAAATGGTTACAAAACTAGAGGATCTAAATGTCTAGGGTTTGATTAAAGGGTACAAATTTTAACTCTTAATTTATATCAACACTTGGGCACCATGTGCTATCACAAAAGAAAAGAACAGCACATTAATAAGAGAATAAGAATCATGAGAGAATGACCCTTCCATATAAACCATCATATTCAGTATTGTTAACCTCATGATTTGGTTGCAGTTTTAGCAAGTTCATTTCTCAATTGAATGTAAGCTTCAATAAGTGTTGTCCTTTTACTAGTTACTTAGATTACAGATACATTAGTAGTTTAAAAATTATATAAAGCCTTTTCTCTCTTCATTTTGCAATTAGATATAAATTTAGTAAAAACAGATAGTATTAAACATGAGTTTTTTTTGACAAAATACCTACAACCAATCCAACTCAAAACCCATAAACAACTAGAAACAAAGGTTGAATTGACATAGTTTCCACCTCCTTAAAATCCACTTCCACTTACAAATATAAAGCCTCATCTCATCCTGCCAAGAAAAGGTTAACGTTACAGCTGTAAATTGGTACAACACTATAGTTCAGTAAAGTTAAGTGCAAGAACTGGATCAGATTTAAGAAAGAAAATACAAGAAAACAAATGAAGAGTACTTTTGTATTCTCCTCTTTGAATCTAAATTAGAAAAAACATAATTAAGTGGATAATGAACCAGACTGTACAAAACTGATACAAGAGAATTTAAGAGTCCCTATCTTTCCTCTACCAAACCTCTTCTCAAATCAACTATTGTCTTTTATAGCCTCCTAGCTCCTATTTATCATTTTCTCTTTATTCTAACTAACCAACTAACTCATAACTCAACTTTCTGTTGGGCCTAACAGCTTAGCCTCTTTTATTTTATTTCTTCTAGAATACATTAATTTTATGGGAGGTCTAGCAATACTCCCCCAATAGTTGAACCTTGTCCTCAAGGTTAAAATCAGCAAAGGATTGTTAAATCATGCCAGCTGCTTCCCAAGAATTCTCAAATGAAGGTAAGTCATGCCATTGAATTAAAACTTCAGTGGATCCTGTTGCTGATGTGCGGACATCTATCACCTGTTCAGATTGTACCTGGAGTTCCAAATCTATTGAAAGTGCTTGGGGAAACTATTAACTAACAGATGTTGATGTTAACGTTTTTTTCAGCAATGATACATGGAAGACAGGGTGTATGCGATAATCTGAAGGTAGTTGGAGCCTAAGGCAACTACTCCAATCCTCTCCAAGATTTGAAAGGGGCCATAGAACCTAAGACTTAGTTTTTCGTTCAACTTTTTAGCCAAGAAATTCAACCTATATGGCTGAATCTTTAGGTAAACCTAATCTCCAGACTGAAATTCCACATCCTTGCGATGCTTATTCATTTTCAATTTCGTCTGATTTTGAGCTTGAGCCAAGTTATCTCTTATCTCCCGTAATACCAGATCTCTCTTTGCTGCCAATTTGTTTACTTCATCCACTGTTGATTGGATAGTTGTTCCCTTAAGTAAGATCGCTGGATTAGCTCTATACAAAGCTTCGAAAGGGGTTAGCTTATTAGAGGCATTATAGTAGGTATTATACCAAAACTCAGCCCAACTCAACCATTGTGGCCACTGTTTTGGTTTACCCCCTACAAAACATCGTAGATAAGTCTCCAAACATTTGTTAACCACCTCGGTTTGACCATCTGTTTGTGGATGATATGCTGAACATATTTCAACTTAGTTCTAACTAACTTGAATAATTCAGACCAAAAACCACTAAGAAAAACTTTATCCCTGTCAGAAACTATGGATGCTAGAAACCCATGGAGTCTCACCACCTCCTTAAGGAATATTTCAACTACTTCTTTAGTAATGAAGGGATGTTACATGGGTATAAAATGAGCATATTTGGTCAAACGATCCACAACCACAAATATAGCATCCTTACATTGAGTTTTAAGTAAACCTTCAATGAAATCCATGGAAATATCTGATCAGACCTGAGTAAGAATGGGAAAAGGCTGTATTAATCCTGCAGGGGAAAGAGTGGAGTGCTTGTTTCGTTGACACACATCACAAGAAGCAACATATCTTTGAATATCAACCTTCATCCCTTCCCAAAACAAAAGACTAGAAATTCGCTTATAGGTTCTAAAAAATCCAAAATGACCCCTAATTGCTGAATTATGAAATTCTGAAATTAGGGAAGGAATTTTGGGAGAAGATCTAGATAGGACTAGTCTTTCCTTGTAGTATAACTTATCTCCTTGCAATTGGTAATTAAGATGAGAAGAAGAGTCTACCAATAAATCATGTATGATAGACTTTAATTTGGGGTCTGCATGATTACCATCATCCCAAGAGTCAAAGTCAGGAGCGTGCACTATAGAAATAGATTCAAAAGTCATCCTTCAGATAGGGCATCTGCAATGTTATTAGTGCAACTTGATTTATACTTAATTTCAAAGTCAAAACCAATCAATTTAGAAGCCCATTTGAACTATTCCTCCCTCATCAACCTTTGTTCAGTTAAAAATTTTAGGCTCCTCTAGTCAATATGTATCACAAAATGCCTACCCAACAAGTAACGACGCCATTTTTGGACTACCAAGACTACTACCATTAGCTCTCTTTCATAGACAGATTTTGTTTGTGCTTTAGATGATAATGGTTGACTCAAGAAAGCAATAAGTGTGCCTTCTTGTAATAAAATTGCTCCTAAACCCTTGTTAAAGGCATCAGTCTCCACCACAAAGGTTTTAGAAAAATCAGGAATTACTAGAATAGGTAAGGTTGTTAAAGCAGTTTTCAAAAATTCAAATACTATTTGAGCTTCAGATCCCCACTGAAAATTGTCCTTCTTCAATAACTAGGTTAAAGGTCTAGCTATTTTCCCATAATCTTTCACAAATCTTCTATAGTAACCTGTTAAACCCAAGAAACCCCTTAACCCTTTGATGTCTTTGGGAACCGGCCATAACCTCATTGATTCTACCTTCTTGGGGTTAGTTGCTACACCTTCCGCAAAAATAATATGTCCCAAATATTCCAATTTATGCTGCTTAAAACTACATTTCTTTCTATTCACATATATAGTATTAACTCTCAACAGTTGTAGGACTGTCCTAAGGTGTTTTAGATGAGACTACTCCTCCTTGCTGTAAATTAATATATCATCAAAGAATACAAGTACAAACTTCCTTAGAAATGGTCGCAACATTGTATTCATTAGGGACTGAAAAGTAGATGGAGCATTTGTCAACCTAAAAGGCATGACAACAAATTCATAATGCCCTTCGTGGGTTCGAAATGATGTTTTTGGTATATCTTCCTCCCTCATCCTAATTTGCTGGTATCCAAATTTCAAATCTAGTTTAGAAAAAATAGTAGCTCCCTTAATTCATCCAGTAGTTCATATATAATTGGGATAGGAAATTTATTTAGAACAGTCACCTTATTTAAAGCTCTGTAATCCAGACAAAATCACCATCCACCATCTTTTTTTTTTTACCAAAATAATGGGAATGGAAAAGGGACTTACACTTAGCCTGATTAGTTTTGCTGACAACATCTCATTCACTAGCCTTTCTATCTCTGTCTTTTGATAATGGGGATACCTTTAGGGTCTTATATTGAGAATTTCAACCCCTTCCTTCAAGACTGTTGCATGATCATGTTCCCTATATGGGAGAAAATCTTGTGGGTCTTGAAAGACTTCTGAAAACTCTCCAAGTATTGCTTCCACAATTGTTGAAGTGGGGTTAAAATCAATCTGAACCCCATTCAAACTATTGTATTCTAGATAAAATCCTTGTCCATGATCTTGTAAAGCCTTTATCATAGATTTTAATGATGATTGGTCCCTGGATAAGGCAGATTCTCCCTTGAAAATTATCATCTTTTCTCCCATTTCAAATTTTAAGGTGAGGTCCTTAAAATTGGCTCTTATTTCTCCCAAGTCCTCCAACCAATCCAACCCCAGCACTACATCAGCTTCTCCTAATTCAAACAAATTTTTTTGTTGTATTGTTAACCCTTGCAGCTGCAACTCTACACTTTGGCAAACCCCTCTACACTCAATTCGATGCCCATCACCAATTTCCACAAAATATTCTAGAGTATCTGTAACCGGTAAGTGCAATTCTTTTACTAATTTGGTGGAAATAAAGTTATGGGAAGCCCACAATCAATCAACACTACCACATCTTTATCCCTCACTTGACCCCACAATTTCAAGGATCTTTTAGAAGTTAAGCCATTGATGTTGTGGATTGACAACTGACCTTCAATTCTTCACCCTCAACCACCTCTTCTAAACTTCCTTCATTCTCTCCATCTATTGACTCTTCAACTAACATCAATCTAAATTATTTGTTCTTACATACATGGTCATGACTATACTTCTCATCATATGAAAAACATAAACTCCCTTTTATTTTTTCCTGCCATTCAACCTGGGATAGTCTCCTGCCAAAATTTTCCTTGCTGGTAAAATCACTACCTGATCTATTATTGACAGAACCCACTACAGAACCATATTGTGACTCATTGCCACTATTAATTTTCTGACCTGAGTCATACGTAACAGTTTTAGAACTAGGAAAACTGGAAAAAGACCTTATCCCTCCTCCAATTTTTATATTTCCCTGCCTCTACCCCTTTAATATTGCCATGTTCTTTTCATCTATGGTCTGGGCTACATCCATCATCTCAGCCAAAGTTCTTATGGGGTGAAACTTTAATTCAGCTCTGATATCTTTTTTGAGACCATTCAAGAATATTTCTTGAAGGTACCCCTGGTCAATTTTCTTTAATGGTCCTAAATATAGCTCAAATTTCTCTCTAAACTCCTCAACAGATGGTGTTTGCTTCAATCCCAACAACAATTCATAGGGATTTTGCATCATGGAAGGTTGGAACCTCCTAATCACCAAATTGCAAAAAATCTCCCAAATAGGATTCTCAAGGCATGCTTCCCACCATTGAAACCAGCTCAATGCCTTTCCCTCCATAGCCACCATTACTGCATGCAACTTTTCCTCCTCCAATACATCCTTGATGAGGAAATAAAATTCTACTCTATTTACCCATTCGAATGCATCCTCACAAAAAAATATTAGAATTTCCAGCTTTCTCCACCGATCTCCCTTAGACTCTATTCTTGAACCTTTCCATGATTTATCCTCCTTGTCAATGTCGCAACCGTAGTTTCGACGAGACGACGAACTCGCTAAAATTTAAAAATGAATTTTATGGATTTATTTGATGAAGTGTGGAGCCGCCACCAAATTTTTATTGAAGGGAAAAAGATTTGGAAAAAACCCTGACTCGAGGATGAGATTTAAGTTCGGGAGTCGGTTACGAGTGGGGAAGGTGTTAGGCACCCCACTCGCCTGTTCCAAAGAACAGTACCCTTAAACTGAGTGTGTGATTATTTGAAAATAGTTTGATCCCTTTAACTAGAATGGAAATAAATAACTTGAAAGAGGTTAGCCTGACAGGACTTGATCGTGCTCCTACGTATTCCCCGGTGCAATGGGAAACTCAAGGCTTACGTAGTTCTGGTTATGTTTTGAAAGTTTGACTTTCGAAAGTGTTTGAAATGTGCTCGAAGGCTTGACCTTCGGAGCTACTTGGAGAGTAAAAATAGCTTGACTATTTTTGAAAACTATTTTTAGGAGGGTGATCCTCATCTACATATGCATAGGGCCCAAGACAACTACGGCTGCACTTGGACCCATACGAATCTCTAAACAACGAACAACAGAAAAAACTACCAGTTCGTGCTTAGAGCTCGTCGCGTGAGATTAAGAATCGCAAAACAAGATTTTTTATTTTGAAAATCATGGAATAAGAATGAGCAAGGTTTTTATTTTGTAAAAAGGAAAGGCAACCCTAATCCACATATGCACAAGGCCCAAGACAACTACGGCTGCACTTGGACCCATACGAATCTCTAAACAACGAACAGCAAAAAAAGCTACCAGTTCGTGCTTAGAGCTCGTCGCGTGAGATTAAGAATTGCAAAACATGATCTTTATTTTTGAAGAAAGATGAATGAAAAAGACAAGACACAAGTAATTATTAGGAATTTTGGAGGGAATTTACCAATTAAGGAATTTTATGAAAATACTTGATAATCTCAAATTTATCTAGGAATTTTACGGTTTTTCTGAATTATTTATTGATTTTTGGGGTTTTACAGAATTATTTATTAATTATTGAATTTTCTGAAATTCTTATTAATTTTTCATTAGTTTCTGAAATTTTTATTAACTTTGATTAATTTTGTTATCTTTATTAATTTTGATTAATTTTTGGAATTTTATGGATTTTTTTATTAATTTTTGTTAATTTTTGGAATTTTATGGACTTTTATTAATTTTTGGATTTTATGGAATTTTTATTAATTTTGGAATTTTTATCAATTTTTAAATTTTTTATTTGTTTCTGGAATTTTTGAATTTTTTATTAATTTTCTTAATTTCTGGAATTTTTTATTAATTTTCTGAATGTTTGTAATTTCTGGTCTTGGGGCATATTAGAGATTAATGGAATGTTTAGGGGTAAGATGGTAATCTGTGGACCTGGGGCAGAATTGGAATTATGGTAAAAATTTGGGGTAAAATGGTAATTTTAGGTCCGTAGGACAGAATGGGAATTACTGAAACCTTGAGGATATAAAGGTAATCTTACAGGTTGAGGGATTTTGTTTTTAAAATTTGTATGGCATGGGTTTTGAACGGGAGACGCGAGGCATGTAGGATAGCATTACCACCACTGCGCTGGGCACTCCTTTGAGAACCTGATGCTCAAACTCTAAAGTTAAAGTAATTTTACATTTGCCTTGCGGTGGCTGGCTTGGTTTATTAATAACGCTCCTGGGCCGATTCGAACTCGTGCCTCATGGGACGGGATAAGGTGCTCAACCACTTGAGCTGCCCAAAATTTATGTAATATGCCATTATTTTAATAATATACAACGGCATGGGATACACATCTCTTGGTTCAAACTTGGTCCAATAGCAGGATCCACTTTTATTGTCCTTTTGTGCATGATTTTCCTTCATGCATGGGATCAAATAGGGACTCTGATTTTTGGTGAGTACCCACAGAACCTCACACTTCCTTATTTTAGACTTGCCTCCTTAACCTTAAGCACCCCAAGGAACTCCTATCAAGGCATTGTGTAATCTCTTGGCTTCGTGTACTCCTTCCGACTGATGTTCTTAAAACCTGCATTCTCACCCAACCTGAGTATGATTCATTTCCATTTCAGGATCACCCCCATTTGGAGAGAATGCCCGGTTATTCTAGCTATTCTTATGGCCATTTAATCTCACCAAAATTAACAACCCCACCAACGCTAGTCACAGTGTTAAGGAGGCCAAGAATGGGATCATATACTCGAGCGAAAGGTACTCAAAATGCATGTGGAGGGTATGAATCATGATCCTAGATAAGAGCCCTACCATTATGCACAATTATGGTGTTCTAGGTCGTACCTGGGAATATTGACGAACCACCAATCTTTCTTGAGCTTCCTAGGTCTCCTTCTTGATACTCAGGGAGAAAGTCCTCCCCCCAAAATCCTCCTGCGCATGCCTTTTTCAGAGAGTTTCTTCTCTTTCTCCGGATACCTCTCCCCCTTTTCTTGCTTCTTCCAAGTTCAGAATGCTAAGAATGATCCCCCTCCTCTTCTGAACGCCTATCTGCCCCTGCATGTTGTTATTTTTCCTTTTATATTCTATTTCCTCTTTTTTCTTTTTAGGTAGTTTTTGTTTTCAGTTAATCAATTTTTTATTTTTTTCGTTAACTTCTCATTTTTTATTTTTATATATGATTTTAGATTCTGAATTTTCATTATTATTTCAGTTTTTTTATTCTCATTTTAATTTTGTTTTCTTTTTCTAGAAAATTTATTATTATTATTCTTTTTATTTTTGTTTAAATTTTTCTACTTTATTATTTATTTATTAAATTCTTCCAGTTTTTGTTTTTGTTTTTTTATTTTTCCTATATACTTTTGTTTTTTGTTTTTTGTTTTTTTTTAATTTTTTTGTTTTATTGTTATATTTCTTCAGATTTATTTATTTTTATTGTTTTTTGTTATTTTTCTGTTTTTTGTTTTATTTAGATTTTTCGTTTTCTTTTGTAATTTTATTTAATTCTTTTGTATTTTTATCTATTGTTGTTTTTTTCAATTATTTGTTTTATTTATTTAAATCTCTAATTTCTAAAAACAGATTTTGTTTTTATGCAATTTCATTTATTATTTTTATTTATTATTTTTTGTTTATTATATTCTTTGAATTTTCTTTTGCTCTTTTCATTTCTTCTTCGTTATTTCAGATTTTTCTTTATTATTTATATATATTTTTTATTTTAATTTTTCCAAATTTTATTTTTTCCCAAAAACTTTTTTTCTGATTTTCCCTATTTATCATATACTTTTATTGTTTGTCTATTTCTCTGTTTATTCTATTTTCTGCTTTCTGTTTTTTTGTGTTTTCTGTATTTTGTTTGCTTATTTATTTAATTTATTTTATTTTATATATTTTTTTATTTAAATCAACATGGGTTTCTTGATTAATTTTACAATTGGAGGCCTTGGACATAAATGGGTGTTTACAGTCAACGTTTTATGGAATTTTGATCCCCATCTACACCATTAGGATTTGTTTGTTGTTGTCTAACAAAGATACCCTTCAACAGCTCCTCAATTCGCTTCAAGCGTGCTTCTTGAAGCTCGTTCCTAGTCTCCAATTCTTCTTTCCATGCTTCAATTCCTCTCTCTAAAGATTCCACCCTAGCCTTCATTCTTGTCCTCACTATGCACAGCAGTAGCTTCCAAAATTGGAAGCTCTAGTACCAGTTGCAAGAACTAGATCAAATTTAAGAAATAAAATGCAAGAAAACAAAGGAAGAGTAATTCTATTTCCTCCTCTTTGAATCTAAATCAGAAAAAACAGAATTAAGTGGATAATGAACCAGACTATACAAAACTGATATAAGGGAATTCGAGAGTCCCTATCTCTCCTCTACCAAACCTCTTCTCAAATCAACCACTGTCTTTTACAACCTCCTAGCTCCTATTTATCAGTTCCTCTTTATTCTAACTAACCAACTAACTGATAGTTCAGCTTTCTGTTAGGCCTAATAGCTTAGCCTCTTTTATATTTATTTCTTCTGGAATACACTAATTTTATGGGAGGTCTAGCACTAAGCAAATAGGTTATTATAATGAAACTAATGGAATGAGTAATAAAGAGCAAAGTTTGACAAATTACATCCACATCCAGAGTCACATCTCAACAAGACTATGGAGGCTATTGAAAAGCATTCTTCTTCACTACAAGACATCAATAACTCTATAATCTAAACAACAAATTGATTAAAAATAATAGGGAAAATTCTACGCAGAAGCTTTAGTCTAGTTGTAAAATAAATTAAGTTTACTCTTACAAAAAAGTATGTTTTGCATACATATTATCATATCATTGTTGAAATATACACTGAAAACTTGGTGGAATATAAGATCATTTCACAATACGTGTAGTATTTCTAAAAGCAACACATTAGAAACTATATCCAAACTATTTTTGGAGCCATCAACACAAACATAGGAAAGACAAAGAGAATAAGAACAAAAACAGAAAGGAAAGCAAAAGTTTCAGTTACATAGAGTTCATAGGGCAGATAAAGTCTTCCATATCTTTTTCCATATTAGAATGTAATAAAGATAGCAATCAAATAGTAAAGAAAACTAATAAAAGAATCTCTCAAAATGATGTATGGGTAACTATATTAATCTCACTATAACTGGAATGAGTTTTACATATTTCAGAAATATGAAACGATAAAAGAAAGACTCAAGGAACCATGGCTTCTTTGCCCAAGCCACCAGTTGAATTACTTCAGAATCTTCTTCCCTAATATCCCTTTCTCTCCCTTTCTCTCTTTATAATTGAATTCCCTTTTTCCAAACCTCTCATGGGTCTGCAACACCTTGCCCATTTTGCATAACTAATTTTTCCCCCACCATGTGTCTTCCCTTTCCTTTTCCAGAATAAACTTTTAATTCCTTCCCCTGATGGTTAACCTGCTGAACCCGTAATGGTCCTTCTTTCCTTGAATTATAACGCCTAAAGTTCTCATCACTTGCCACTCCTTGAGAAATAGTCTTGTCCTAAAGATTGAATCAAGGAAACTAATTACTCATGACATATTCCTCCTCCCAAATGGCTTCCTCTTCTAGTCTCCTTTTCCACTTGATCAACATTTGAGATACTATCTCCAAATCTCCCTCCAATGATATAGGCATAGCAGGCTACAGTATTCGGTTGCCAACCACTTTCTTTAACTGTGACACATAAAAGAATGGATGAATTTTGGAAGATGGTGGCAAGACCAACTGATTTGCCATAACATCTACTTTCTTAGTCACGTTTAAGGGTCTATTTGATCTTCATCAAGTTCATCGCCACCATCTTCATCTAAATTAGCAATCCCCGCTACATCTTGAGAGGAACCACAACCACCAACCATATCCTCTCCAACTTGGTGTTGATCCAAATCAACCAAGTTATCAACATCTTTAATTTCCTCAATTTCATTCTCATTATCCATAATCCACTCATCATCAAATGAAATATAATCAATATTTAACTCTGTTGATTATTCTCTAATTGTTTTTTATTTAGCCAATTTTGAATTAGTCATGACAAAAAAAAGTTAATTCTTGCTTGTTTCAAGCGATTTCTTCTCTTTGCATGGACCTAATAGAATTGAAATAGAGTAATAGTATTAGGCAATTGTTAAACTTGAAATTGATATATCATGTGTTTCAAATATTACCATCTCAAATACATTTCAGCTATGCTCACATCCAAAGAAATTACATGTCAAGCTTAATACACGCATGACATCAATACCATATTCAATATATCTACTAGAGAGAATGCATGTTGAGCAATTGCACAATTTTTCTACAATAATGCCATAAATTTCAATGTTGTAAGGAGGGATGAGTTCAAGGAAAGGTGTGATGCAATTGCACGACATGGGTTAGGATTTTAGCCAACTTCCTACCATGAAATTATTGTAAAGTATTTAAAGGAAGAAGTTAAGATGACAAAGTAGGCTTTGTGACACGCTCGTCGCAAACGCACAAAAATAATTTCTAGATTTTTCCCAAACTATTGGTATAGTATAAGGTGCAACCTAGGTCATCTCCCAAAGACCATTTCAGATTCTTAAGCAAATTAGGAGAAAGTTAGAACAAGGGGGTTTTGTAAAGATATGATATCAAGTGCTAAATACAAAATACAGAATGAAATTAATTTGACTTAACAATTATCAACTCAAGGAATTCAGAGGCTATTTTCTTAACTAATCATTGATCACTAAAATCATGCATTGTGTTTATCAACCCAGGATCATATGGAACCCCTAAAATGATCCTTGAATTCTCTACTGAGAAAACTCTCAGGGTTCAATTGATTATGATCAACAAGATTTAGTAACCACTTAATCTTTCATTAGATCTAAACCAATTTCATAATCAGAATTCAGTTGAAGTAAGTAATAAAATGAAAACCTTCAATTCAATTACTTAATTTCTACTCTTCAAACTTTTGGAAAATGATTTACCAATCAAAAACCAATTATAAATCAATTATGCATTAATCAAAATAAGTCAACCGAACAAACTTTGATTAAAAGAATAAAATTGAAGAATATAGTAAAGCAGAGTAGAAATCACTCAATAAGCATGTAAATAAAGATCAAGATCTCAAAGTTAAAATGAAAATAGCTTGAATCCTTGAATTGAAACTACAAACTTAGCCTTCCATGAAGGAGGCGAACTAACAACAAATAAGAAAAACTTAGCCTTCCATGAAGAAGGCAACTAATAACAAAGAAAAACTAAGCCTTCCATGAAGGAGGCAACTAATAACAAAGAAAAACTAAGCCTTCCATGAAGGAGGCAACTAATAACAAAGAAAAACTAAGCCTTCCATGAAGGAGGCAAATTAACAAGAAAGAAAGAAAGATGGAAAATGGTATTGGAGTTAATATCCAAGGGGTGTTTTTCTCCTCTTGTAAACCCTTCTATTTATAGAGGATTTTTGAGGCATCATCTTCAGAAGGTGACCAACTAGCATTTTACTTTTCCACCCTTTTATTGCTTTCACATGGGCTTTGTTGAAAATGCAAAACACTTTTGAATGTTTGTCACCAATCAGCACAACAATTTTGACTTGCTTGCAGCGCAATTTCGGATATTCATGTGTCCGAATTAGAGCTTTACATCTGAACAAAAGTTGTAGCCCCGGATCTTAGATTTCCAAAGGATCTAATTGTATCTCAATATGACTTCTGTATCTCAAGTTATGGCCGGATCTTTGCACACTGTTCAGGTTCTGCGACAGCAACACTATCTCATCTTTTGAGATAATTTCGGAATCCTATACATTCCATTTGGAGTCTGATCTTGCTTTGTAACTGTGGACACTTCTTTAAGCTTTCATTCAAGACAGATTTCATGATTTTTGGATGTCTAAAACTCCTATTATGCTCAAAATACTATGATAGTGTCATTTTAATCGGGTAAGCAAAGAAATTCAATTAAACTTCATATGAACCCAAACTCATAAAATATGACAAAGAACACTTAATTGAACATATAAGAAGTCTTAATGAGCTAAAAATGAGAGATAATTATTTATGAAATTTATGCTTATCACTTTGGAAGAACATAGAGAGGAATGGAAGCAAACAAGGTGCACCATAATGATTGGTGGATGGACTGACAAAAGAAGGAGGGAAATACTAAACTTCTTGGTGAATAGTCCAAAGGGAAAGGTTTTTCTAAAGTTAATTGATACATCTCACATATGCAAAATTACTGACAAGATCTCTTTGAGATATAGGCAAAGCAGGCTACAATATTCGGTTGCCTACCACTTTCTTTAAGTGTGACACATAAAAGAATGGATGAATTTTGGAAGATGGTGGCAAGACCAACTGATTTGCCATAACATCTACTTTCTTAGTCACGTTTAAGGGTCTATTTGATCTTCATCAAGTTCATCGCCACCATCTTCATCTAAATTAGCAATCCCCACTACATCTTGAGAGGAACCACAACCACCAACCATATCCTCTCCAACTTGGTGTTGATCCAAATCAACCAAGTCATCAACATCTTTAATTTCCTCAATTTCATTCTCATTATCCATAATTCACTCATCATCAAATGAAATATAATCAATATTTAACTCTATTGATTATTCTCTAATTGTTTTTTATTTAGCCAATTTTGAATTAGTCATGACAAAAACAAGTTAATTCTTGCTTGTTTCAAGCGATTTCTTCTCTTTGCATGGACCTAATAGAATTGAAATAGAGTAATAGTATTAGGCAATTGTTAAACTTGAAATTGATATATCATGTGTTTCAAATATTACCATCTCAAATACATTTCAACTATGCTCACATCCAAAGAAATTACATGTCAAGCTTAATACACGCATGACAAATTTTTTGAGCTTCGAATGTCTATCTCCAAATTGATCTCACCATTGTGCTGGATCCCTCATATTTAGTGTCATTTTGGCCATATTGGAGCCAAAATTTCTCATACCTCTCTTGAAATAATTCATTTGAACATAAATCTTAGCTTGCTATTTTTTGGTGGGTACCATTCTTTGTAGACAATGAAATAGTCCATCTTTAATTTCATGGTTACATTTGAATTTAGGACTATAGTGTAGTTGAGGATTAAGAAAATAGCCTGCAACATGTAAATGCCTATAGAGCTATCTATCCCATCTTTCATCAATAATCTTCCATAAAAGTACATAACTAAAAAATAAAATAAATTGAATTAGATAAAAAAACTAAAGTTGATTTTCTTAACATAATAAGGTGAAGTGAACGACAGTTACCTTTTCTTGACTCCTTTGAAATCTTTTTGTATATTGTCTTTAGCTTGATCCATCTCCTCACAAATAAACCCCATGGCATGTGGGACATCCGAATCAACCAAACGAAGCACATTGATTAAAGGAATTTCATCTTTCAAACAAATTATGACATTCTTCCAAAATGCTTTATCCAAGACCATGTCCTCAACATATTTTTAATCTATTACCTTTGCTAAATGATTGGACTTCCATTCTACACTTTTTAACATTCTTATTAAATCTCCCTTATTTTCATTCAAGCACCCTAAAGTTAAGTAAGATGTGGCAAATCAAGTAATGTCTGGTCTCACCAACTTTCTTTCTTTTGTCTCCTTTTATAATAAGGAAATTAGAGAAGTTTTTGAATAGATAAATGATGTAATACTTTTACCTTTGAAATAGTCTCATGATGCACAGATATCTTTTTCTCAAAGTCTTCCAACATTAAGTAAATGCAGTATGCTGCATAAGGCATCCAATACAACCTTTCCCTCTTGATTACCAACATTTGACCAGTAACTTTGTAATTTACTACATTGTTTGTCACAACTTCAATAACATTTTCTTCGTCCACCTCTTTAAATACATTATCTATTATCTCAAAGAGATCTTGTCAGTAATTTTGCATATGTGAGATGTATCAATTAACTTTAGAAAAACGTTTCCCTTTGGACTATTCACCAAGAAGTTTAGTATTTCTCTCCTTCTTTTGTCATTCCATCCACCAATCATTATGGTGCACCTTGTTTGCTTCCATTCCTCTCTATGTTCTTCCAAAGCCTCCTTTGTCATCTTAACTTCTTCCTTTAAATACTTTACAATAATTTCATGGTAGGAAGTTGGCTAAAACCCTAACCCATGTCGTGCAATTGCATCACACCTTTCCTTAAACTCATCCCTCCTTACAACATTGAAATTTATGGCATTATTGTAGAAAAATTGTGCAATTGCTCAACATGCATTCTTTCTAGTAGATTTATTGAACATGGTATTGATGGTAGCTTGTTGAGTGTTCTTTGGTTTTCTCTTGAAAAAATTTTCAATATTTTCAACCAGCATCTCACTACCTTTTCATTTTTTAGTCATTTTTCTTTTGTTATTCCAATTCAATCAATATTTGCTTCATTTTCTCCCTCACTTTATCATTTACACCTACACAACATGAAATCCTTTCCTGACCAAGCCAAGTGATGTTTGAACTTGTAAGCACCTCCTGTAATAATTTAGGGGCAGTATTTATATTGAATTCGTCTTCAACTCATACCTACAACAATCCCATGCTTCCAAGCCATATTAATTTTTCTTCCTGCAACATTTTTACGAATAAATGAAAGACCTACATGTAGCTCCATCACCACCACTAATAGAGCTTCCAATATCACTATTACTTGCATGCCTATAAGCCATTTTCATAGAATAACAAACATAGAACAAAGACAACAAAAACAAAGTGAATGACGAATGAGAAAAGGAGGAAAAAATTGAGAAACAAGTCACAAACACGAGGTGAGAACTGAGAACGTTGCGCATCTCTTGGTTATTTAGGGTTTTTTAGAAACCAAGTCAAACCCAAGTTGGGTTATGAGTCAAGTGGGTTTTTGGGTCAAACCATTGGATCACCAGATCACACAATCCCAACGATTTCACGAGCTGGGGATACAATCCTACTTAATCCTACACATTTTTTATTTTTGGTACAATTTAAAATGGAAAAAGGGTGCAAGATCGTATCTGACTCACAATTTTGACTACCTTGATTTCAAATATATTTGTTCACCCACCTCAAATCAAACATCCCTCCTATGTTGATCAACCGTCCTTTTCATACTTTGTTGAGCTCTAGATAAATGGTACTTGAGCTCTCTCAAGCTTCATCCTTATCAATCAAGGTCTGAGCCACTACTTCCATTTTAATTTCACTAAGTAGATAGCTCAACATAGTTGGTGGCTTTCTCCCACACACAATCTCAAAGGGAGTAGTGTTAGTAGAGACCTTCATATGGCATTATAGCACAATTTAGTCCATGGCAACCAAAAAGACCATCATTTTGGTTGCTTACCTACAAAACATCATAGATATATTTCTAAGCAACAATTAATAACCTTTGTCTGGTTGTCTGTTTGAGGGTGATATAAAGAGCTCATCCTTAGCTTGGTAACCCAATTCAAAAATTACTCATAAAAATTAGATTCTTGTCACTTATGATAAACTTCATAATACCATGAAGCCTCACCACTCTAACAAACACTACAAATCCCTTTTTATTATGTAAGGGTGATTTAAAGAGACAAAATAAGCATATTTGGATAGCATATCCAACACTACCATAATAACTTCAAACCCTTTTGACCTAGGCAATCTCGTGATGAAATCCATAGACACACCATCTGAAACTACCTTCGAAATCTCCAAAGGCTGTAACAACCTAGCAAGGGATAAAGAAGAATATTTGCATCTTTAACAAATATCACATTATTGAAAGTATTGTTGCACACTTTTCTTCATGCCCACCCAATAAAAATTTTCAACTAGCTTCCTATAGGTACAGTAATATCCTCCTCGTGGGATGTTATGGAATTCCTTAAGTAATTTAGGAAAATAAGGGAAGTAGAAGGTAGCACTACCCATGACCTTTGTATAGTAAAATTCCTTGAGAATAAGTAAAACCTTCCTTGATCAGTGTTCCTGATTGAATTGAAATAATAATCTTCCTTGACCAGGGTTCCTGATTGCACATCGTTTGTCAATTCGCTCTGTTGATAAGTGTCAAACATGACACTTATTTAGTGATATTTGAGGCAAATAAAGAGTAGTCTTAAAATAAAATGAGTGTAATTCATAAATAATTGATGAAATTTTGATGCTTGAAGCAATTCTTGGTAGTATAGTATTTTCTAGAAGTTTTATAATTATTTTTTTTTTTGAATTTTTAGAGTGTTATTCATTGTTTAAATTGATCATTTTTCAAGGAAATAGTGAAATAAAATGGATTAGAGCATTTTTCCACTTTTGCATTGTTTGATGCAAAATCCTGGAGAAAAGGATGCATTTTTTTGCTTCTATGTTACCTGATGCTAAATTTGTGTTAGCTAACGCCATTTATTGGGCAACATTATAAAAGATCATTTTCTATCATTCCTTGATAGTTTTTGGCAGTTGGAAACAAAAGTTGCCTTCCAAATTTTCTCTGGTGCAACTCTTGGAGTAAAGAATTTACAGATTTGAGGGATCAAAGTGCAAGATTCATCAAGCTTCATGGAGTTTTACATAATCTTTTCTTTTTCTTCTCTTGTTTTCTTCATTTCTATTATGTGTAACTAGATTTTTAGATAGGGAAAGAGGGATCCTAACCCTAACATTCCCATTAATATGAATTTGTTGCATTTAATTTAAGTTTATCTTCTTTAAATTGATTGTTTCTCCCTGTTCTTAATACCTTTATGAATTGATCATTTGTAGTTGATTTTAAATTTCTATTCACAATTGGAAAATTGGAGTAGAAGTTGGAATTGAGATGAACAATATAATTGAGGATACCTTAGGAATAGGGATCAACAATTATGAGGTCTTGAGAGTTCTGGAACCTAATGCTTGCTCTAATTAGGAATTTCTAATTTGGGGGAAAGGGTTGTTGAATTAAGAAATTAAACTTCAATTGTTTTAGTGAATTCGATCTTCAATTATACTTTTAAAACTTGAATTAGAGTGACAATTTAGGTTTCTTAGGTGAAGGTTAGGTGAACTCTAACCCTAACACTTTGATATATTGATTCTTTTTCTCTTGTATTAATTGATTTTAATTGTTGTGACTTGAACTTAGTATTGTTAAAAAATAGTTTATAAATAGCTATTACATGAATTTTCTTCTTTCTATTTTAGTTCATTGTTGATTCTTGTTTCTTAGATATAGAATTTATAGTTCATAGCTCATAGATTCAAATGAATGTCAATTCTTTCATATATTCAGTTCAATTATAAAAAGATTGGAAAATCACTACTTGAACTAAATCCCTGTGGGAATAATACTCACTCATCATTTAATCTTGAAACGTTATGGTACATTTGCCATCCTTTTTACCAACAAGTTTCTAGCACCATTGTCGGTGATCGTTTGTCAATTGGCTCCCCTTAATCCATAATGAAAATGAACTTATCCTAATTAATTCAACATCTTTATCCCTTCTTGAAAATGCATCAATAACAATGTTCTTCCTTCCTAGTTTATGTTTCACATCAAATTAATATCCCAAAAATTTGACGATCCAACATTATTGATCTGTTATAGTGATTTGCTGCTGCAACAAAAATTTTAAACTTCAATGACCAGAATACATCATAAATGACCTTCCCAAGAGATAAGGGTGCCAATGTTGAATGGCCAGCATTAATGTCATGATTTCTTTCTCATATGTGGATTTAGAGAGCTTTTTAGTAGCTAAGGCCTTACTAAAATAAGCTATGGGTTTTTTTATTTTGCATAGGCAAAGCTCTTAAGCCTTTACCCGAAGGATCACACTTTCAATCAAATATTTAAGAAAAATATGGCAAAGTAAGAATGAGAGCTAAAGTGATAAGCTTCTTCAAATGATTGAAGGATTATTGTGCTTCCTTACTCTATTTAAATCCTTCTTTTTTTTATAAGAGTTGTGAGGGGTGGTGCAACTTTACCATAACCTCTAATAAACTTCCAATAATACCCAGTAAAGCCTAAAAACCTCTTACTCCTTTGACATTAATTGGGGTTTGCCCTTTCATGATAGCTTTAACTTTGGTTGGATCCATTGATACACCTTCAAATGAAATAATGTGTCCTAAGTCCTTCACCTCCTTCTTGGAAAAATGATATTTTGATTTGTTTACAATGTACCTAACACCACCTCCAAATGAGCCTAGTGAGATTCCCATCTATTTTTGTACACTAAAATATCATAAAAAAAAGTAGCACAAAATGAGTTCGAAATGTTGTTTTATCAATGTCCTCTTCTTGGACTCGAATTTGATGATACTCAGACTTTAGATCCAATGTAGTGACGTAACCTGCCTCGTGTAACTTATCCTACAATTCTTCTATAACTGGAATAGGAATTTTGACTGGGACTGTCACTTTATTAAAAGCTCAAAAATCCACACACATACACCTTGTATTATCCTTCTTCACAAACAATATTAGGATAGAATAGGCACTATAGATAGGTATTATGAGTCCCATTTGCAATAATTCTTGTATCTATCTCTCAATTTTATTTTTTGAAAATAAGGATTTTGTATGGTCTCACTCAAATAAGCCTTTGACCAAGGACCAATTGATGGCATGATCAAAGGGTCCTTTTAAGGGTGGTTTGTCAATTCTGTAAATATTACTACCGATTTCTCTACCACTTGCTGTAATTATCCCTGCTGTATGTATGGTAATTTAAAATTTCCTTGGGTTAGCTCTCCATTTGGGATCATGTTGAGTTTGATAGACGTCACTAGAAAAATCATTAACCAAGCTATGAAGAGAAGATATAACCTAGTTTATTTTAATCATTCCTTGAAGAAGAAGTTCTTGTCCATTAAATGGAATTTCATATTCATGGTACTCCTATTAGTTATGATTTCACCCAAAGTTTGTAGCCATGCAATTCCCAATATAAGGTCTAATCTCCCAATATCCAAGACATACGCCTCAGCTAGACAAGTGTAGTTTTCTATTCGAACTCTTAGTTGTTGACAAACCCCTTGAGATAAAACCCAATATCCATCACTCAACTTGACACTCATTCTTTGTGTCTTATAAACAACCAAACCCATTGATTTGGTCAACTTTGGAGAGATAAGATTATGGGTGGCACCACTATCAATTAGGATCAAAACAAGAATCCCTTCAATTTTTACCTCTAATTTTCATAGAAGATAACTCCCTTGAACATTGCACTTAATCCTGAAGGAATTCATTCACCTTGAGGTATTCCAGCATCTTACATCCAGCCTCCTCATACAACTCATCCGCCTCATTCTTAACTTCTCCTGCCATCATCACCTCTCCATCCTCATAAATCTCTTCATCCTCTCCTAACACAACCACTTGCATCCGTGGGTCAAAGCACCTGTGGAGAGGATTGTAAGGCATCCCATACCAAAAACAAAACCATTTTTTCCTCCTTTCATCCTATTCCTATGTTGATAAGTGTCACATCCCCCTTGCACCTAACAATGATTATTTTGATAAATCATCCATTGAGCCCCTCATTGAACTTCCTCTTATCCTTTGATCCTGCTTTGGTGAATAATTAGCTTCTTTGTTGTTCCAGTTCCATGTTTGTGAGTTGGGTTTTGTATCTTAAGGTGTCATGTTTCCCTCTCTGCTCACATATCCTTTCTGTTCGTCTAACCGAACATGTTCTACGGTCTTCTTCATGGCTAATTCAATATTTCTAGCCAATCAATTTTCCTAAAGACAGGTCCCAAGGTCTTGAATTGTTACTTAATTCCTTATCTCATCCTTCAAACCATTCAGAAAATACCCCAAGTATTGTTGTTTTGGTTGACAGGAAGCCAATGAGACCAAGTATTCAAATTCTTGCATATATTCTTGAAGTGTTCCCTTTTATTGCAAAGCTACCATTGAATCATTCAAGCAATTTTGACTTGAAGAAAGCCCAAATGATTTCGAGATGCACCTCAACCAAGATTGAAAACTAGTGAATAGCTACCCCCTCTATACTCACCTACGCTTGCTAAATCTTTACTTCTTTTGAGGTTTGGTTGGTTTATAAAGCTCCATTATCATTAACCACCTTTGTGGGTCCATTCCATCGAATACTGGTAGTTCAATTTGATTCGCAGCAAAGAACAAGTCATCCAAAGTTTCCATAATAATTGTCAATGCGCCTTTCTCACTTCTGCTTTTCTCCCCTACATTTGTCACACTAGTTGGTGTCGGTGATTTGGTGATCCCTAGTCTTCATCATTATACGTCAACTTCTCCGAACATTGTACCAACTTGGTAATGTACTTCCAAAATTCAACTTGTTCCTTCAACTCTTGATCCAATTTCTGTTGGTTTTGGATGATGACATCCATCAATGTCGATAGCTCAAATAGCTTAGTCTTAACTCCCTTTCTCTCCCTCTCTCTTCTTATAATTGAATCCTCTTTTTCCAAACCTCTTATGGCCTGTAACACCTTGCCCATTCAACATAACTAATTTTTCTATCTCCTACCACGTGTTCTCATTTTCCTATCCTAGAATAAACTTTTAACTCCTTTCCCTAATGATTAACCTATTGAACTATTAATGGTCCTTCTTTCCTTGAAATATCCCACCACTCAGTAATCCAAATTAAAATGATAAGAAAAGACAAATATAAAATCTTGGAAAATTATTAAAAGGTAATAAGTAATTTAACATTATTTATTCATCCATACTCATACATCTCATCCATTTTCTATTTTTTTTCTCCAAACAAACTTGTATAACTAACACATGTAGTTATAAGAGGAAGTTACATTGCATGTAAAAAACTGAAACAAGATAAAAGATTTTCAGCTAAAACACATCTGTGGCATGAGAGCTCAAGTTTCAAAATAATTTATGTTCCCGATTGCATCATAGTACAACATTCAATTGTGTCCTCACATCTTGTTAAAACACAACAATAAAATTTTGTCAATAATTAAATGTAAAAGAATTTGATCAATATTAGTTCAAGTCAAACTTTCACTTAACCTGCAAGGCTCAAAAGGATAGGAAACATAAAGGTTTAAGGCAAAAGCATATAAGGCTCCAAAATGATAAAAAAAAATCTATAGTTTTAAGACAAAAACACATTATTTTAAGTGCAACTTGCATAGTACAACTCGCAAGGAAAAGTTGGCACCCTTAAAATAGTGTCAAAATGTATTTCAGTGATAATATTTGTTTCTTCGTTGGGGCATCTTGGTCTCTCTTTTTCTCAACATCAAGAAACTTATGGAAAAGTTTCAAAATAGTAGCTCAACGAGCAAAGAAACCTTCATTTGCAAACAAGAAAAAAACATTAATAAACACTTAGGCTGAATGGTATGCACTAAAACAAGCAAAGACCTTAAAGAAGCTAAATCCTACCATGACTAATAATCGTAGATATCCTCACAGGCCTTCTTGTAAACAAATGAATGTTATCATCTTTCATGTAATGTATCCCTTTTTCCACAAAACCTACAACCAGTTTATGGATAACTGATATTCATCATAAAAAAAATAACATTTAAAATTCATTTAAACTTGGATTAAAACTGAATACAAGATGAAAAATTATGACCAAAAATAGAAAGAATAATATCTATAATTCATTTAATTCATTTAAGCTTGTTATTTATGGAGGGCTAATACTCATCATATAAGAATAAAATCTATAATTCATTTAAAGTCATGAAAATTGAATATAAGATGAAAATTTATGACAAAAATAAGTAATAACATCTATAAATCATTTATGCAGTTTGTACTTATTATTATTTATTACAACTATGTTTGAGTTTTCATTGGTCACAACAATTCTTTGGGTCACAAATGTCCCATGTGGAGATTTGAGCAAACCATATAACACTTAACTTGAAAGAAATATGTAAATTAGAGGACACAACAAAAATTTTACTTTCTAAAGCAAGTGGCTTCTCAACATAGATTGCATATTTGATAGGTAACTATATTATCAAATTCATACCATGTAAAAATAAACCAAGCTATTACAAGGTGTTATTTTGTATTTATAAGAGCAGAAAGAAAAGAATAATGTAGAATGGGAAAACCATGTTGATATTTTATTAAAAAGTTCTATATAAAAAGCACAAACTATATCAATTTTCAATCCCTTATTTTGTGGGCATAACAACATTATTTAAATTCTAAAAATGAATCATAATAGTATAACATTCAAAACATAAATCGTATAAACAAATGACTAAAAATTAGGAAATAAACTTTGACTCAATGAACTGTTGTAGGTACACGTTCAACAAATCTTCTCCTTGCCTAAATAGCTACATACTCCTAGTTTGGTTCTCAAAGCTTCAAATCCAACTTTTGGAAGAGCTTTTGTTAAACATCTAAACTTTGATCTTTAGTTTTGCAATAAATTAGCTTGACTTTTCCTTCTCTTTGCACATCTCTTAAGAAAAACAACTTAATTTTAAAATGTTTAGTCTTGCCATGAAAAACTGGATTATTTGAAATGGAAATAGTTGCTTGATTATCAACAAAATTATGTATTGGCTCCTTTTGCTCCATATATAAATAAGTATACACCTAAGCCAGATAACTTGATTCACAACTATCGTGGTTGCCATATATTCTGCCTTAGTTGTGTTTTGAGCCATAGTTTCCTACTTCTTTGAACACCCTAAGAACAAACTTGAAGCAAAACTAAAACAATAACCTGTTGTAATTTCATGTCATCAACTGAACCACCCTAATCATTATCAGAATATCCATGAAACTGAAAATTTGGTGAATGCTTATACTTGATACCATAATGTACAATACCTTTAATGTATCTCACATTTTGTTTGGCAGCTTGAAGATGCATTTCACTAACACAATGCATAAATCTTGAAAGCATACTTACTGCAAATGTGGTATCAGATCTAGTTGTAGTAACATATATTAGGCAACCAATTAGACTTCTACAATGATGTTCATCTACTTCATCAGTGTCATTATCTTTACTAAATTTCTCCTTTTGATTTATAGGAGTGGTGGTGTTTTTGCAATTATCCATGCAAAACTTTTTTAGTATCTCCTATGCATACTTCCTTTGACATATAAATACCTCATCTTGATCTTGTTTTATTTCTATTCCTAGAAAAAAAAAGGATATCAAACCAAGATTTGTCATCTCAAATACTTTGAGCAATTCAACTTTGAACTCATTATTAGCTTCTCATCAGTGCTTGTCAAAAGTATGTCATCAACAAAGATAAAAACTATGATTAAATTATCACCAACCATTTTCATATATAATGTAGCTTCACTTTGACTACAAATCCAAGGTTTTGAAGATAATCATCAATTCTACCATGCAAGGCCTTCTTTAGCTTGTAGACCTTCTCCTCTCCCTTAACTTGAAATCCCTTTAGCTACTCCACAAATATCTCCTCCTGCAAATAATTATTTAAAAAGAAAGATTTTACGTCTAAATGGTAAATTTTATATCCTTTGTGTGCAGCCCAAGCAAGTAACATTATGATTGAATCTAGGTGTGCAATTAGAGAAAATGTTTATGAAAAATCTACCCTCGAATACTTGAGCATATCCTTTCACTACTAATCTAACCTTGTATTTGTTTATAGAACTATTTGCATTAAATTTGGTTTTATAAACCCATTTGACTCCTATAGGTTGTTTGTGTTGTAGTTTATCCACCTTTTCCCATATCACATTCTTTTTTCAATCATTTTGAGCTCTTCGACCATGGCTTTAATCCTCTTGTCATCCTTCATAGGTTCTTTGAATTCTGTAGGTTCTAAGACAACGATATTGCACCTTTGGTAGATCTCTGATAAAGATCTTACACCTTGACAAGAATTTCACCAACATCATCATCAAGGAATTGTGGGATCTTTGGTAGTTGCTTCCTTATTGGTTCCTCCTACCTCCATTATTGATCTTCCATGAATTTGACATCTCTACCCACAAGAATTTTTTCATTTTTTGGTTGGAAAATTTCGTAAGCTTTGTAAATGCTGTTGTATCCAATGAAAACTACAAGTTCGGCCTACTAATCAAGTTTGTCTCATTTAACCTGTGAAAGAGAAACAAACACAACTGAAGATTTTTATATTTTCTAAATCTAGTTTGTAACCAAACCAGCCTTCAAATGGAGTTTTTTTGTTCGAAACTCTAGTGGACAACCTATTAAGCAAAAATGCAGTAGTGCTTGAAGACTTTATCCATAGCTTCTTTAGAAGCTCCTTTTCATGTAGCATACACACACCTTGTCGTCTCCATGATACTTCTATTTTTTCTCTCACTTACACCATTTTATTGTAGGGTGTAAGATACAATGAATTGGTGCTCAATGCCAACTTCTTCACAAAATTTGTCAAATGTGTCATTTACATATTCTTTCACACCAATGCTTTGATTCTCCACCAGTGCTTTATATTTCCAAAAGATGTTAACAACCTTACTCTTGGATTTAAATAAAAAATCGAACAAAATATGGTTTAATCCTCAATAAATGTAATATAGTATTTATTACCATTTAAAGATGATACTCTTTGAGGTCCTCCAACATTTGTGTGTACTAGTTGCATCTTGTGCCTTGCTCTCCATGTTGTTTTGGGAAATGGTCTTCTAGTTAGCTTACCATATTAACAAGCCACATAATCATCCATCTTGTCTTCAAGTACTATCACACCTTTCACCATGGAATGTTTTTGCATGTACAACAATCCAGCAAGATAAAAGTTTGAGTCCCTTGTGTCGTCATAGTTCACCATTGTTAGTTATGCTTGAAAAAGTAATCTGCTCCTCCTCCATCAGATTTAAAGCATAAATTTTAGCTCTCATTTTGTCCTGAATACATCTTTATCTTTTGCATCCTTCAAATATGACTTTAAATCTTTTTTTTTCTACAAGTTATGCAACACTGAGTAAATTTTGGTCAATGTCAGGAACATGTAAAACATCAGAGATATCCTTCAAATTTGTCAAGCTTTCAACAGCAGTGGTCCATTTTCCCTTGATTGAGATGAAATCACCATTTTCAATTTTAATTTGGAAACGATGGTTTTGTTAAGCTCTTTAAAAAGCTTCTGGTTATTGGTCATATGGCTTATATAGCTGTTGACAATTAACCATAAGCCATTTGAATTGTTACTTGTAGCAAAGCATGTTGCAACAAAGAGTTGTTCATCTTCTTGATCTTTCGCAGTCTCCTTTGCCTCCTTTGATGTAAACTTCCAAATTTTCTCTATATGTCCCATATCGCCACATTTTCTACATTTGACATCTACTTTCCTGAGGATGGTTTGTCTTTTTGCAATGCGAGCAAGGAGGAAAAATCTCACCTTTCTGCTTATTGGAGTCTTCTATTTTTTTTTGTTCTTCCATTTGTTTTTCTTCCCGTCCTTTCCACCTCTTGAATTTTGTGCTTTCATATGAAAAACACCTTGCATTACCTATTTTTGCCTCATCATTCTTCTCTGCTTCTAACCTTGTAAAGCATTTATTAATTCTTCCAAGGTGATGTTTAACAAGTTTTGTTTTTACTCCTCCAATTCTGATATCTTCAATTCATATGTTTTTGAAACAAAGAAAAGAATTTTTTGCATAATTTTTTCATCCAGAAAGTCCTTACCGAGAAGTATCACTTTGTTTCTTATGCTTAAGAGTCTGTCAACATAACCTTTGATGATTTCTGTCTCCTTTTCTCTAATCAACTTGAAAGTTTGCATGCCTTTGGTTTTTTCATAACCATGATATTCTGATTTAAGATACTCTCAAATGGCTTTAGGAGAATTTAGGTTCATAATTATTATAAACATTATTTTTGACACAGTAGAAAAAAGAAGAAGCAATTTTTAGCTTTAACCTTTCTTGTCTTCCTTTCTTTGTGAGTCTTCATCTGAGCCATGATGGAATTTCCAGATAGCTCAAAAACATCGTAGTCATCTTTTACTACCTTCCAAAGATCTAATGCTTCAAGATGAGTAGTCATTCTTACAACCATAATTTATTCCTTACCATCAAAAGTGGATGCACCAGTTGTGTGTGATGTATCTCTTTCCATTATTGTTCCTGTAGATCCCTCAAAGAAAATAGCTCAGATACCAATTTGTTGTTGTGTGTTTATAAGAGCAAGAGAAAAGGATTGTACAATGAGAAAAACATGTCGATAATTTATTAAAATTTTCTATATAAAATACACAAACCGTATTAGTTTTTAATTCTTTATTTTGTGGGCATAACAACATTATTTAAAATTTAAAAAAGAAATCATAACAGGATATAAAACATAAATTGCATAAACAAATTCCTACAAACTAGGAAACAAACTTTGACTCAATTAGCTGATGTAGGCACACACCCAACACAAGAAATACAAATGGTTTAACATTATAGCATTTAAAAAAAAAACAGTAAAAATGTGCCTTTCATCATATAAAACTTCTCAGGCACTAACAAAAGTAATTTATCCAACCAATGTTTCTTCAAAACTATGTTTAAGTATGACATGCAATGAATAAATAACATTCTTTTTACATGAAATATATTGTTACATTTCATAAAAAATAGAAGCATATTCATCATTATAGAGCTTTCACATCATCCCTTGACATCCCATCTTTTATGGTTTGTTTCGATAATAAAGGAAATAGAAAGAAAAGAAAGTGAAAATAGGAAAGAAAATTAAATTGTTTGGTTGAGTATAGATCTGGAAGGAAGGAAAGAAAAAAATTCTTTAGATGGGTAGAAAAGAAGAATAAAAGAAATATATCAGTAGTAAAAATTTTATTTTATATAAATTTAGAAAAATAAAATTTAACTTTAAAAAATTTAAATTTTTACTAAATATTTTTATTAATATAATTTTTTTTAAAATTTAACAATTTAACATAATAAAAAAGAAAAAAAAATAAAATCTTCCCTTCTCATATTTTCACTTATAAGGAGGATTACTCTTTTTGTGAGTTTTACAAAATGTTTCTTTCTTATTTCTATAAAAACAAACGAAAAGACTTTTCATAACATTTTCTTTCTTTCTCTTTCCTTCTCTCTTTCATCATCCCATCCAAACAAAGGATTGGTATGTATGAGAAATTGGTTTCAAATAAAGAAGAAGAAAAGAAAAAGAATTACATAGCTAATAGACATTTTTTAATTTAATTTTTTTAAAAAAAATAAAATAAAACCATAAACTAGTACAAACTTAAAGTATTATAACTTCCTTAATTTAAAAAATAAAATATTTACCCTTTCCTTCTTTCTCCTTAAAAATCCAACTTCCAGACATACCTTTACAAAAAACACCAAACAAGATAAAAACTAAGGTAAACCAGTATACATGAGGCATTAAAATTTTAGAGAGAGTAAATAATAAAAAAAAACTAGTCGTTTAATGGGATGATGCAATTCGCATAAGCTAACCAAAATGAAATCTCTCATTTATTATTTTTTAGAAAGTCACTTAAAAGGATATAGGAATTCAATTCAAGACAAGAATGTTATTTTCTATTCTCTGCAAAGGAGTAAATTGAGCAAAATCCTAAAGAAGAATTAAAAAATAAATAAATAAATTTTACAATAAACTGAAAGGTTAAAAAATATTGCACAAAGAAAAACAAAAATTATATGATCTGCAAAAAAATAATAATTTAAATAGCTTTAAGGCATAATAATAACAATGATAATGAATAGAGGAAGTGTACAAATTGTTGGACGAAGCATCATCATTGGTGGGTTGCGTTGTTTCGTGAATCAACCACTGCGTCAATCATCTTCTTTCTCCTGTAACAAAACTGATTGATTCTTTGGTTAAAAAAAATTAAGAACATCCAACTAATTTTCTATAATTTGATTTGATTCAATATTTAAATTTTATTTATTTATTTTTATACATGTAATCATAAAAGTAAGTTAATAAAAAAAATTAAGTATCATTTTTTTTACAAAATTAAAACATATATTAAATGTAAAAAACAACAGTAATTATATTTAAATATGCTACAATATAAAAAAAATAAATAAAAATACAAGTAATAATAAAAAATGTAATAAAGATATAAATTTTATTATTTAGTTTGGTTTGCTTTAATTTTGTAATATTTTTATAGTTTTTGAAAAAAAAAATTCAATTTTATCTGTTTTATTAAGCGGTTTATATTATATTGATTCAGTTTTTTAACATCCCGATTGTTAGGTTTTTTCTAGGAAATGTTAATAGAGGGAGAAAGTAGTAGAGGATCAAACAAAATTCATCCTATTAATTTGTACTAGGTAAATAATAATAATATAATAATAATCATAATCATAAATATTTTTTAATTTTAAATGCAAGAAAAAGTAATGAAAAAATACTTTAAGAAGAATTGTACTTAGAAATAAAAGGTTGACATCATATAAGGCTAAAGCTCTAGAAGAACAAGTGTCATAAAAGCACATGTTAATTACTATAACATTTCTTCTCGATATAAATTAAGTCACATTTTATTGCTACAACATTTCTTGTCAATAGAGGATAAGTTACATTTTAGCAAGTTTTCAAAATGTGATATGGGTTGATGAATAATATATTAGAAACATTTAATGATAGGATTTTAGAATTTTTTAAAGCAATCTATCATCTTTAAAGAGTGGATATGTTGTTATATAATGACAAAATTTACAAAAAAAGTTAAGGAGTCTAAAAAATAGAATACTAGTTGGAATGAGTGCTTTTAAATATGAAGTATAAAGATATTTAAAATAGTTCAAAATGAACTTAGAAAATATATGTTGCTTATGTAAACTCTAGGATATTATTAGATTGTTTTATAGGTAAGGTTTTGTTAGAACTAAAATTTTTATTTAATTTATATGATTGATTCATTTTTGTCTTCAAACATGATGTGGTAGCAATTAATAATTTGTGGATGAAAACTATCATCTACAAACTTATGAAAAAAGAGAGAAAATATGATCACAAACTCACTTGTCTTTTGTTTTTCCACCAATGCATAGAATACTAGTGGGGAGGCCAAAAAAACTAAGAAGAAAAGAAATGGATAAAACTTTCAAACCAAATAAATGAAAAAGAAGAAACATATCAATCACATGTTTAAAATATGATAGGAGGATTACAATAAAAAGAAATATGTTAAAATGTCATGCTTAGGCCTTTAACACCACTTCCTTTCAAAGAGAATATCACAAACACATCACCCTAACAATAAGCCACATGCAATGCACCATTATTTGTTATTGCCTTTTCTCAGCCACTGCCAAATTTTGCTACTTCTTTCCAATAGTTTCTTGCAAGATCTAATGCACCAAAAAGGTATAATGAAGGTATATGCTAAGCAAAAAAATCAACACCTATTATTTTCTCTTACTAGATTATGATCATTTGTTAGAAACATTACATATGTTGCATTAAACCATGTGAAACCACAACCTATCATTGTTATAGAATTTATACGATCCAAAAATAAAAACTTCTAAATCTGAAATACCTACCCAAAGAACAATTTACAAATGAAAGGATCAACCATGTGTCACCCTCCACCAATTACAATTTGCTGTACAATAGAAGATGCTATTAAGTCAAAAAATTTAAATTTAAAGACAATAGGACATTTGAGCTTATCTTTAGGATTATTTTATATTTCAATTAAGTAAATATATGTTTATTTATTTGGTTTTTTTATTTTTTAAAATAATTTACATATTTTTTCTAGTAAATAAAATTATTATTATGATTTCAATTATTTATTACTACTTTCTTTTAATTGACTTTATATTTATTTTTAAATTTTTTATTAATTTTTATTTAATATTTTTAAGCGAAATATAAAATTAATCAAATAAAAATAACAATAAATGATTATAGAAATTTCTTTAATTTAACTTAGTTAAATTAAATTTGATCTTTCTTAAATGTAAATTGAATTTATAAGTTAAATTAATTAATGCTTACACATAAAGGGAGAATTAATGTTCTACTTTCATACCAATGAATTAAAGTTTGTGGAATGCTTGTTTGGACTTTAGTAACGTTTAACTTAGCATGCATTATAAGAGAAAACAAATGGTTCGGATTATCTAGACATGGATTTCAAAATATATCCAACAAAATGGGTTTATTTCTAATTTTGGAAGATATTATAAATTGTTCTTTTATTCACCATAGCTTGTTAAAAATGGTCTAAAGCAATTTGATCTTAACTATAGCATAGAGTTAAGATAATAGTCAGAATGTAATTTAAGGAATTCTATTATTCTTTGTATGCTTAATTTTTTTGACAACCTTAAATCTTCAAAGTTCAAATGAGGATGCTCTAGGAATCAGTTATTGTAGTTTGATAGGTATGATTAATCATTGTTCAATTATGGATGGATTCGAGTGGATTGATTTCACCCATTAGTAACTGAGACCTACAATAAATAGGCCTATCTTGTTGGAATATTGCATCGGTTAAAATGAGTTTGGGTTAAGTCAGATAATTGTCCAAATCGGATGGTTATTAGTGTGTTGGACTAATGAAGATGAAGATGAACATGGAAGAGTCAAAGAGAGAAAATAGTATTTGTTTTAAAGTCAGAGTAAACAAAAAAGGTGACAATGACTAACTTAGACCCAAAAATGAAGCATTAAGACAAATTAGGAGAATGAAAAAGAGATAGTTAAAGATTGAGAGAGAGGAAGACGAGATGGTTGCCTTTACAAAATGATAGCTTCTTAACATCTATAACCTTTAAAAAATGAGAGTGGTATGAGTGGAATTAACGCACACTCTCTCTTGCTCTCTCTCTCTCCCTCTCTTTTTGATTGTGGTCGTCTAAGCTTTCATCTTCTTCTCATAAACTCTTATGGTGGGTTTGATGCACTCACTCTTACTCTTTAACATCGCTTCCACTTTTTAAATTAAATTTATTAAAAATTGTAATAGCAACTAATAAAGGAAGGAATGATTTTATTAAAGGAAAGAGAGAGGACAAAGCCCACATGAAAGTCACTTTATCATTACAAATTCTAATTTAAGTTATCACTCCTCTCGGTCTCGCTCATCATTTTCATCACACCTACCCTTCACATACCTTTTCTAATAATTTTCATTAAGTCAACTCAATTACTTAAATTTCATAAAAATTTTATGAGTAAAACACACCTTTTAATAATACACATGATTCTAAGCTCAATTAAGAGAATAACACTACCATTTATTTAGTCCACCATTAATCCATTATAATTTATGTATCATATATTTTTGTCTATTAATTAAGTTTGGTTAGTGATAAAAACTATATTCATAAATTGAACCCAACTTTCTAAATCCAATCATATCCGTTTTTATCAATCTGAATTATCTAATATCTAGTTTGACCCGACTGAACAACAAATATAATCCTCAATTAATTTAATTTACATCCAATTGGTTCATTAGAGTTTATCTATCCCTATAATATTCTTTATTTAAAGAGCATCCGTCTAAACTTTACTACTTTTTATTTGAAAAATTATATCTTCATGAAAATGTTTTACAATTTTTTATCAGTAGAAAATAAAAAATAAAAAAATAAAATATAAACAAAAGATAAAAAAAAATATATAATCTAAATTGTTAATTTTAATCTAAATATACTATAGATTTTTAAATTTTATTTCTCAAAATATAGGGTGCATGAATTAAGATGTGTTGTTGTTTTAGCTTAACCATTTATCATTTAACAATTGTGAGAAACGAGCCGTTTCGTAAAGAGACTTTGTGCTTGCCAGGTTATTATTTAAAGAATGAGTTCTCATATTTTTTTTTTATAAAAAATATAATTTTAATAAAAATTTATGATCAAAATTAATTTTAATATATATTTTAATTATATTCAATTGATGAAAAATAATTTATTAAAATAACTTTTTCTTAACTTCAAATTAAAACGGTCACTCGGAGCAAGTTTGCTACAGAAGCATTTCAAAGGAATAATTTTATAAAAGTATTTAAATTTGTTATCTTAAGAATTTCATGACAACATATTATTTTATAATTTTATATAATTTAAGTTTGTTTATAATTTTATAAATATTATTAAATAATTTTCTTAAATTATTTCATATTTATATTCTTTAAAATAAATGTTTGATTAAATAATTATTTTTTAAAGAAAATTAATGTTTCTATTCTTTAACAGTGGTAATTATCTTAATAAATTCTATTTATTTAAATTTTGTAATAATTTTAAATATTATAAATATTTTTTTAAAACTACAATAAAAAGGTTGAGTTGAAATGTTCGCCTTCATTGAATATTTGGAACCAGGTTTAGGAATGGCGGAGGAAAAGGAGGTGAAATTTAGGTAATGATGGAAAGGAGTAGATTATGGAGATGAAAAAAAACAAATTGATAGTGTCATATAGTTGGATCTTGGTGGAAAAAAACAAATTGAGAGTGATGTGGTTGTGATTGACAAATTATTTTTTAATTCATGCAACGGTGTTTCAGAACGAGACCATTGGTAGAAAGATGAATGAACAAACGAAAGATTACGGAATAATTTTTAATAAATAAGGGTCCAATTTGTATATTATAAAAAAAATGAAGAAAGAAATTGCTCCTTTATTGAATTAAAAAAATATAGATCCCGCTCGGAGCAGGTTATGTGGGAGTTGACTTGAAATAGGTAAACATCCGAACGGAGAAGGAGGTTAAGAAAGTGTTAGGGTTGTAGTTTCATCAGTCATTCATCGGCGGCAAAACTCACCGCATCATGGCCGGGGAAACAACCTTTCTCTACGATGTGTTCCTCAGCTTCCGCGGTGAGGATACACGGTTTAGTTTTACTTCACATCTCGTCCATGCTCTAAGTCAAAGGGGAATCCTTACCTTCACTGATGTGGCTCTTGTAAAAGGAAATGAACTCCAAAATGAAATTTTAGAGGCTATCGAGCAATCCAGGATTGCCATTATTTTGTTCTCCGAGAACTTTGCATTTTCTAAGTGGTGTTTGGAGGAAGTTGCGATGATCATTGAGTGCTTTCAGGAGAAGAAGGGTCGGGTAATTATACCAGTTTTTTATGGCGTGGATCCTTCTCATGTGCGACACCAGAGAGGGAGTTACGGAGAAGGATTCGCCAGGCTTGAGGAGAGGGAGGGGTCACTGGAAGGCATGGAGAAGGTCGAAAGATGGAGGATGGCTCTGAGTCATGCAGCTAGCATATCTGGCTTCGATTCCAGAATGTACCCAATCCTTTACCTTATTCTATTTTGTTTCTTGAATTTAATTTGAGTTTTAAAATTTAATTGAAAGAGTAAACCCTTGTTTTAGCCATGGAGATTGTACTGGAATTTTAAAAACCCTCTGATACTCCTTGTCATTGATGTCTGACCAATAATACAATTTAGAGGGCTAATTTGCGGATTTACTCAGAGATAAATGCGTATTTTACAATTTTAATTGTAATAACAAAAATGAAATAGAAGCATGCATTTAATAGAACTTGACACAAGCTTCTCTTATTGGGCAGGTTTAGAGTTGAGTCTGAGTTGATAGGGATGATTGTTAAAGAGGTTGTTGGCAAGATTTATCATCAACATCACGTTCCGTTGCATGCTGCTGATTACCTGGTTGGACTGGAGTCTCGGATGCATAAAGTGATGTTACTTCTGGATGCTGGGTCTGATGATGGAGTCCGACTTGTAGGGATCCATGGTATTGGTGGAATAGGAAAGACTACAATTGCTAAAGCTGTATATGATTCGATTGCTGACCACTTTGAAGGCTCGTGTTTTCTTGAAGATGTTAGAGTGAATTCAGCTAAATATGGTTTAGTACATCTCCAAGAGATGGCTCTTTCTGAGATACTTGGAGATGCAGAAATTAACTTACGAAATGTGAGTCAAGGCATTATGATTATAAAGCGCAGGCTCCAACGGAAAAAAATTCTTTTGGTTCTTGATGATGTTGACAAAATAGAGCAGCTTAAGGCTCTTGTAGGAGGACTTGATTGGTTTGGTTCTGGCAGCAGAGTCATCATTACAACTCGGGAGGAGCGTTTGCTGGCATTGCATGGGGTTGAAAGCTCATATAGGGTGGAGGAATTAAGTGACAAAGAAGCTCTTGATTTGCTTACTTGGAATTCTTTCAAAAATGACAAAGTTGATCCCAGTTATGAGGAGGTTTTAAACCGTGCAGTGACTTATGCTTCAAGGCTTCCGTTGGACTTGCAAGTAATGGGCTCCTACTTATTTGGAAAAAGTATAGACGAATGGAATGAAGCACTAAACCAGTATGAAAAGATTCCTGATAAAGAGATCCAAATGAAACTTAAACTAAGCTATGAGTCCTTGGATGCAGATGAGAAAGGAATTTTTCTTGACATTGCCTGTTTCTTCAATGGACATAAGTTGGCAGACATCGAAGATTTACTTTGTGCCTATCATGGTTTATCCACAAAAATTAGTATTGAAGCATTGATTGAAAAATCCCTCATAAAGATTGATGATGGTCTTGTGACACTACATGACTTGATCCAAGACATGGGTAGAGAAATTGTTCAACAAGAATCACCAAATGAGCCTGGCAAACGCAGTAGGTTATGGTTCTTTGCAGATATAGTTAAAGTTTTAGAAGAAAATACGGTGAGTAATCAACTGATATAGATGGTTTCATTTTTACGCTCTGATCTTGATTTTTTTCTTGACTATTATATGTACAAAAGTTATGATATCTATGCCTCTGATCTTATCTTTTGTTGACAATATTAATTTACAACTGATTTTTTTCTTCTCTTTATAATATGTGAATCTATGTAAATATGCATGTTGAATTCCTAGCATATATAACTGTACTGTGATCAACTTTTGCTTTTAAATTTAAAGGGATCTAGTACAATTGAAAGCTTATTTCTGGATTTTCCCAAAGATGAACTACTTTTGAATGGACCCAAAGGTGAAGAAGTATATTGGGACGGAAAGGCCCTAATGAAGATGGTAAACCTCAAAATGCTTATTATCAGAAATGGTCATTTTAACAAGGGCCCCATACATCTTCCAAACAGTTTAAGAGTGCTGAAATGGTGCGGATATCCTTCAGAGTCCTTACCAGAAGATTTTCGTCCAAAGAAACTTGCTATACTTGACTTACCTGAAAGTCAGTTAAGGATAAGTGAACCAATTCAGGCAAGTATTATGTGCATATGGGTGTCCCTGTATGTTAATAAACCCACTTTAAATTCTAACGATTATTCATTTTTTTTATTGCAGTGGTTTGTGTGTCTTACAGTTTTGGATTTTGGCTACTGTGAATGGATAACTCATATCCCTGATGTATCTGGCCTTCCTAATTTAGAAAAATTATCCTTTAAACATTGTGAGAATATAATTCAAATCCATGAGTCGGTTGGATTTCTGGATAAACTTAGAATCCTGGATGCTGTTCGTTGCAAGAAGCTTAGGACTTTTCCAAGTATCAGAATGACCTCACTTGAACAATTAAATCTCTCACATTGCTCAGTTCTTGAGTGTTTCCCCGAAATATTAGGGAAGATGGATAATATAACAGAACTTCTTATAAAGGGGAGTCCCATAAAAGAATTGCCATTTTCAATTCTAAACCTTACTCGGCTTCAAAAATTAGAACTACAACTCTGTGGAACAGTTCAGTTACCAAGTAGCATTGTCATGTTGCCAGAACTGGGTTTGATGTCTGTTTCGCACTGTGAAGGTTTGCTGTTATCTAAACTTGACAAAGGTGAAGAATTGGAATCTGAGTCTTCAAAAGCAGAATGTCTTATTCTGTCACACTGCAATATATCAGATAACTTCCTACCAACAGGTCTTACTTGGTTTGCCAATGTGAAGGATTTAAACCTGTCAGGGAATAATTTCACAATTCTCCGTTTATGCATCAAAGAATGTAAATTTTTAAGGAACCTTAAGCTGGATGATTGCAGATTGCTACAAGAAATTAGAGGGATTCCAATGAAATTAGAAACATTGTCTGCAAAAGAATGCAGATCCTTGAAATACTTAGACCTCAGTATTCATCCTGAATGCATTGGAGAATGCTACTCTTTGAAGGAATTGATTTTGGATGATTGTGTGTATCTTAAAGAAATTAGAGGGCTTCTACCAAACTTGGATAATTTCTCTGCAAAAAACTGCACATCCTTGACTTCCAGGTGTACAAGTGTGTTGCTGAATCAGGTTCCTATTTTTATCCCTATTTGATTTAATTTCTTGTTTATGTTGATTCAGATGATACATAAATTTGTGTTGGTGTTGAGGGTTGATTCTTTTGCTACTTGGAGTGAAAGATAGTTTATGCAATCCAGAGGAAAAAAGCACCAGGAATATTGGTGATTGATAGAGTGGTTTTTAGTATTATTTGCAGCTACTTCCATCATTTTAAAGTGCATGATGCCTATTTATTGTCTTTTGTCACCACTGCAATAATCTATTAAATTTATAGACATTTCTTATTTTTACATGGTTTCTCCCTCCCATTGCTTCCAACTTTAGCTTCTTTTTTTTATATAAATAAAAAAAAAACTTTAGTTTCTGTTTTCCTCTTGAATTTTATCTCAATACGCTTCATCTTTACCACCTATTTTGGTCTCAAATTGCTGGACTAAATTTTTTAGTTTAGTTTCTAGATCAAAGTTTTCACTTTTGTGGTCAGGAAAATTAGTTCCTATTAAATTGGTATCAATTCCTATCAACATGTCTCAAAATACGTAGATCAACTTTTAACAGTTTATAAATTTATGACCGCCAGGAATCAGTAGAGGCTGGGAACAAGATGTTTTCATTGCCTGGAACAAAGATTCCGGATTGGTTTGCACACCGAACAAGTGGAGAGTCAGTATCTTTCTGGTTTCGTAACAAATTTCCTTCAATTTCTGTGTGCCTTGTTATTGGACTGATGGATGAGCAGCTTACCACAGTCAAGTTCAGCCCCAGAGTATTCATAAATGGCAATAAACAGTTTCTTGGCAGTCGAAAAGTTTGCGAGTTCAGCATATCAACAGATCATGTACTTTTGTTTGATATAAAGCTGCTGAAGTTTGAAGATAATATGGATGTTGTGCTTTCAGATAAGTGGAATCGTATGGAGGTTTCATATGCAGATCATATTTCCAATCTCATGTTCCCAATCAAATTGGTTGCCAAATATAGTGGGATCCATATATTTAAACAAACCAGTGGCATGGAGGATATCCAGTTCACCAATCCCCCGCAAGCAATGATAAATGAGAGTTCGGATTCAGATTCCATGGAGGGGCATCGAAGAGCAATGGTAAACAATTTCTCAATTTTTTTTCTCCTTTACTCCATTTTTCACCTCACTCAAGTTCTCTTTGGATTTTGTTTTGTTTGACCCCAGAAAGACCAGAGGATGGTGCTATCATCGCCCATTCTCACATCAACCAGGACTCCACCTTCTAAAGCTGAAGAAGGCCTGGGCCCTCGACAAACACCTTCAGCTGTAAGGCCATGGGAAGATGTTGGAGGAGAAATTTTGGAGAGTCTTCCGGATGATGAAGTCCATGTTGCTGAAGTTCTCAGTGACCCTCCTGTCCTTGAAAGATGTGAGGGTGATGATACTGAACTGGAAGTGGCATCCTCTAGTGAACTTGAATCTGAAAAGTCTTTCTCCTCCACAGGTTCTGACTCCGATGATCCCTTCAACTGGGTTAATAGAAAATTCTCTGTTAATGGCAAGGAAGCCATGTCTTCTAGGGCCATTTCTGGAGATGCATCTCAAGCATCTATTAGAGAGGCCATACATGGGCTGGAACTGTTAATGGTTAAGGACTTATCTGAAGTCCATTCTGATCCTGCCACACAGTCTCAACTTGATAACTTCTTGGATCTTTTGATTAGAAGTAACTACCATAAGGTGACAGTAGAGGTGAAGGAGGCTCTAGTTGAGTTCAGGAGAAAGGCCTTTGCATCATTCCAAGAATTCCAAGAAACTATTGAGTCAGTGAACAAACTGAAGAATTTTGAGAATCAGAAGGCCAGAATTCAGAAAGAAGTCTTGGCAGGCAAGGATCGGCGGAAGGATCTCAAAAACTCAATAAAGAAGGCTTCTTTGACCATCAAGACTGAAAACAGTAGGAAGAAGGAACTAGAGGCAGAAATTGCAACTTTAAGGAAAGAACTAGCTACCAAAGAAATGGATCTTGAACAACTTGTGCTGAATGTCAAGAATCTGGAGGCAGACCTATCTGCCTATATGAAGAATTGTGATGCTCTTAATGAGCAAGCTCTAGCACTGTCTAAAGAAGTTGATTATCTACTCACTACAAACATTGGAATAGAGGAAGAGGGCAAAGCTGCTGAAGTAAAACAAAATTTACTCAACTCGACCTGGTCTACTGACCTAGCAAGCCAGCTTAGTAAGATTAAAAATAATATTCTTGGCCTCTCTGAGTAAGATGTAAATTTTGTTTCTTAAAACCAATTTAACAAGAACAGCTGAAAGATCAACACAACAGCAATGGACTTTTCAGTATTAAGGTAAGGAAGCCATGCATACCTACTTGGCTTCATTTGTAAATTGTCCTTACTTTTAAGCTGACTAGTTAGGGGTGCTTGCCAACTTTCAAACCAATTTAAAATGGTAAAACATAAAACTGTTTCAGAAATCCATTAAAAAATAAATCTGTTCAAAGTTAAGGTTAATTTCGTTCAGAGTAGGTTCTAATTTGAAGGGTTTTTTTATTTAATATATAAAAACATATAAGTTAAAATTAGTTTTGAAAAAACTCATCTTTTATAAATTTTTACTGGTTTCTTATATGGGAACATGTTTTCCGAGAGAATAAAGGAGATACATTCTGGAATGTTGTATTAGGTAAAAAAAATAGAAGACTAACCGAGTTAGGCTTTAAATTTAGCTAAACTTCCGTTTAGATAAGAAATAAGATTATATTTGGAAAGAGTAATTTTAAAATTTTAGATCATAAGTGTTTGAGTTATAAGATAAAGAATTTTAGAAATATGGTAGAATTTTAATTAGGTAATTTTTATGTAAAATTAAAAAATTATAAATGAAATTTCTTTAGAAAGAATTTTTAAATTTCTCTTATGCTTAACTTTTTATAAACTTTCATTTTTAACTTCTTTTATTTATTCACTTTATCATCATTTATTATTGATGTCATATTTTAAAAATGTAAATATTTTTCATTTAAAGAGGTAAATTTTTTAAATTTTGGTAATGGTAAAATTTTGTATTAAAAAATCGCACTATTTTAATATTTAGATTTTGATGGTTGCCAAATACTCAGCATGTGAGCCGATGAATTATTTATATCCCGTACAAGAATTATTAAATTTTGGTGGCAGCACTAACGTGGCAATTTGATAAAACTAATTATTAGATTTTCAATTAAATCACTTTCCCAATCCTACTATTAAGAAATTTTATAAAATATATTTAATTATTACTTAATAATAATAAAAATAATATGATTATTCTTAATAAGAAACGATAAGACTGAATTTTACCTATTTTTTGAAAATATTTTAATATATATATATATATTAAATTAGAAGGATCAAATTATTTTAAGTTAAAAAAATTAAATTAGGAATAATTTTAGTTAGAGCTACTTTATTTAAGAATTTTTATAAATAATTAAAATTTATTAATTTAATCATTAAATCATTAAATTAATAAATTATATTATATAAATTATTTTTATAAAATTTAAAAAATATTTAATATTTTATTAAATTTACAGAATTAATTTAAATTTATTTAATAAAATATAAAATATTTTTTTAATTTTATAAAAAAAATTTAAAGATAATTTATATAATATAATTTATTAATTTAACAATTGAATTGATAAAATTTAATTGTTTACAAAAATTATTAAATAAGATAATTATAATCAAAATTATCATTGAATTAACTTAATCTTTTCTTTATATATATATATATAATATTGTATTTATAATTTTATTCTTAATTTCTGATATGTTATAAAATATTATATCCATAATCATCATAGATGAATGTGAGTCCAAGAATATTCTAACAAATTTTATAAATTTAATAAATTCTCATATTATGACTTATATTACTATTTTGGAAATACTTACACTTTTTAATATGTCTTTGATGCTAATCAATGTTATGGATTTTTTCTTCTTTTCTATGGTTTCTTTTGTCTATAAGATGATTGTCATGTTATTTGCTTGTTATAATGTCTCGTATAGTAACAGAGCCTCCTCTTGTATTGTGCTTGTGACATGCTCCCTAATCTCCGCATGACTTATGTGACAGAACCTAACTAACTTGACAGAACCTCGACAATGCGACGCATTCTCCACTACGGACCCAAGCCATGATGCCAATGCAAAAGTGTGAATATGACCACCACGATTCTGCCCTAATTAAATATGGACACGAGATCTGTTCATGCAAGTTTTCATATAAATATTGTCTATGTAAATGCAATTATCATCCCTTACAGATTTCATTTTCTTGGTCCTATTGCCACCATAATCATGCAATCAACTTCTTGATTCTTGATCTAAGGATGATAATCTCATTAGGTAGACAAAACATGTGCATGAATGCTTATGAGTTGACTTGGGAAGTGCGTAGATTCTTCCTTGGTCAGAGCTGAAGCCAGCCCTTCCTCAGGTCCGTTTTCTGGGAGTTCTCCTTTTGCCCAAAAATGGACTTGATCCTTCCAGGGATTGATGGTGGCCTCCCTGTATCCTCGCCCCGCCTCCAGGTGAGAAGGATTTTTTAGAGATGGTGGCCTCCCTGTATCCTCGCCCCGCCTCCAGGTGAGAAGGATTTTTTAGAGAGCTTCTTGGAGAAGAATTTCTCTCTGCCTTTTGTTGAAGACCTTTTTTTCCTCCCGAAAAAGTCCGAGACCCAGCCTCTCTTTCCTTTAGCTCGTTTTTTCCATTCTGTTTATGATTTTTTTCTTTTTTGTTTTTTTTTCAATTTTCTGTTTTTCATTTTCTTTTATATTTTTCTGATTTTAATTTTCTGTTTTATTTTCTAATCTTTTTTGTTTTACATATATATCCTTTATTTTCTTTTTATTTATTTATTTATTATTTTTATTTATCTTGATTTTCTATTTTTTTATTTTGTTTTAAATATTTATTTTCCAATTTTTTTTTATTTTTTTATTATTCTATTATTATTTTTTCAAAAACTTTGTTTTTATTATTATTTTTTTATTGTATTTTTATTTTCATTTTTATTTTTTGTTTGTATTTATTTTTAATTATATTCTTATGTTTATATTTCTTTGCTTTAGCTTTCTAATTTTATTTATTTTTATTTATTTTTATTCAATTTCGTAACTTTTATTATTTGTTTACTATTTTCTATTTGAATTATTTATTCTTGTATATTATTTTTATTCATTTATGCTTTCTATAATTTTTATTTATTTTAACGATTTTTAATTTATTTATTTTTGTGTATGTATTTTTATTTATTTATTTATTTATTTTTATCTTTTTTATTTTGTTTTTATTTATTTTTTAGTTTTATCTTGCTTATTTATTTTATTTCTCTTCCTTTTTCTCTTCCTTTCCCTTTTCCTTCTTTTATTATTTTGCTATCTTCAAATTTTTATGTCTACCTATTATTCCTATTCTATTTTTTATTTTTTCTGTTTATTATTTTTTTCTGTTACTATTTTCGTTAATTTGTTGATTTACTATTTTTTTTAAATTATTATCTATTTACCAATTAATTTAAAAATAAAATCTCAGACATAATTGGATGTTTACAATGTATTTAATATATGATTTTTTTTAAAGTTTCTTATGAGTAGTGTTTTGTTATTTATCTTTTGTTAATTTTTGTTTTGTTTGGGTATTAGGGTTCTATTCTATATTGTTGACAAAAGGTTTCTATTTCTCTTTTATTTATTAATTTATTTTTTGCAAATTTTATCTTGATATTTAAAATCTATACATATTTGGATTACAATGCTAATTACTATATTATGTATTTGACCATAATTTAATGTTTTATAAGATATTGGATTGTTGTATACTTTTTGTAAAGTTTTTTTTATTTTTTCAAAAAATAATTTTAGAAGTCCAACCATAAATCTATTTGGTTGTTACTTTTTATAAGAATGTATATTTATACCATCTATAATTTGATATTGTTGAAAAATACAAATTTACTAATTGGCTTGTTACCCTATCTTTAAATATATTAGGATCTCCTATAAAGTTTTAAATTATAATATAAATTAAGGTTAATACTACATCTTTTTTTTCTTTTATACTATTTAATACGACATTCCTATCATCTTTATTTACATAAATTATCCCCTTATATTTTTAATTATCAAGTATAACCTTGCACTATTATTATTGTTGTCTTTTTATCTGAGCATCCTTTTTCTTTGTAGTTATTGCTTGACATTTGGAAGATTAGATCTAGAATCTCTTGTTTACTTAATCCACATAAGTTCTATTCGATTAAATCAAACCTTGTATATGATTTTTGAACTAATTTTCCTCTTTATTCAAATTGTATATATGGATATTTAGGTGTAGTATTTTTGTAGTTTAGGATAATTTTTTGTTGGAAATCTTATTTTATTTACTTCTTTTGAAACCAAGTCTCAATATATAATAATTAACTAACATTTTAATTAATGAAAAAAATATATTCATACAGTTTTATGCTAATAGATAGGTAGAAAAGATTAAGTATCTCAAGACATCTCAAAGTGTTTTATCAACTAAACAAGAAAGAAACATATGCTAAATAGAACATCTAGCTAGTGTTATTTGTAATTAAGCCCTTTTTGGATCGTTGACTAGCAAAAGGAACTTTTAGATCTTGTAAGTATAGAAAGACCAAGCCTAAACTGGAAAGATGAAAAAAGTAAAAAGATGAACAAGATTACAATACACAAATTAGTTCAGACGAAAAAGAGGAGTTGCTTTTCCTTGACCAAAGGCCTACATTCAATGCTCATGAAAAAGACATTGTAAATCTCGTTCGTCAACGACTACTTTGTCTCCAACTATATAATGATCAAAGCTTATGAGTGAAAGATAACGAGTATTAATTGAGTGATGCATTTTGAAGTGTCTTATCTACTTATAACTTAAGTTGTATTTGTTGGAAATTGAGTTTAAGAAAAACAAGTGTTGCTAGACATAAAAGTGTCTTGTTTGTTTTGTGGAAAATTGTTTTAGGCCTAGAGAGACTTGTGTAAAAATATTAAGGGTAGTATTTTGTAAAAGTGCCTTGTGATAATTTGTTTGTACTATTTCAAAATAATTGATATACTTGTTGTGTAATAACAAGGACTAAATATCTCACTCCATATTCTCTATATTGTTAAGTGTCTTAAAACATCTAATGTCTTATAAAGTTTTAGTTTGGAAGAAAGATAATACTTTTTCTATCACGCCACATTCAACCCTTTTTGTGCGTCATAACTTTTTCTAAATTTTCCAATGTATTTACTGGTAAATGTTTGTTTAAAAGAGGATTTCTAAAAATTTTTCTAAAATTTTCTTAGTTTCTTCAATTTTTATTTATGTATCATTTACAAATTTTATGGTTTTCAACTTCTTTTAGAAAAAATTTATTAGTTTAAATGAGTTTTGTTGAAACTTTAGAAGATTTATAATTAGAAGTCCCTTGGGTATCAATCATAAAATATTAATTATTATTTTTTTCACGAATAACTATATTTTAACACGTGAAATTCTTTATGGAAAGAGGATGATTATAAAAATTATTGTGTATACTTCACACATTTTTTTTATTATAGATATTGATCAGTTATGAAAAATATTTTCTATTTTTGTTATTTATAATTCGGATGGGATAGTCAATTTTTCTTGGTCACCAAAAATAGATGGAGCATATTGTAAAGATGTTCATGTAATGATTTTATTGTTTTTTTTTTAATTTAAACCACATGTTATTTTTAGTGGACTAGTCATTATTATTCTTCTTATTATTTAAGATACGATTACTCCTATTTTAAAACTTAGTTAACCCTAACAAATTTATTATTATTCTAAAATTTTATTATTAGGACCATTAAAATTTAAAAAATGACTAACATCTAATTTTAATTTATAATTAAATACATATAATTAGGATTGAAATATAAAATATATACAAATTTTAAACTTTAAAATAAAATTTTTTAAAAAAATTAATAAATAAAAAAGAAATATAAATTTTATGTCAACAATATCAAAACAATAAAAGTTTCTAATATTCAAACAAAACAAAAATTAAAATAAGATATAAAAAACAAAACCTTACACATAATTTTTTTTTTATAAAAATTTATATATCAAAATAATATTTTAAAACAATATCATCAAATTTATATTTAATTTAATATTTACACCAAATTACATAATTTACATGAGATTTAATATTTACATCAACTTAATAATATTTTATAAAATATAATATTTATTAAAATATAATATTTATCAATTTAATAGATAATCATACTATAATTTTTTATAATTATGTATATCAAATTTTAAAAATTTAAATTTTTTATAAATATATTATTTAAATATTAATTTATATATATTTAAATAATATTTTTATTAACTTTTATTTTGTATAAAATTTTATATACATAATATATTTAATAAAAATTTTCAATTCAATAATTAAATTGATTATATATATATATATATACATATATATATATAAAACAAGGAAGCGTCGTTGACTTGCTGTGCAGGCTGTGCTAATTTGTAACGCATGCTGATTTGGTAAATTTGAATGCTACTTCTATCGATTGCTATTAACTGAATTTCAGTCTGAATGTGATGGGTGGAGGAGCAACCTTTTCCTACGATGTGTTCCTCAGCTTCAGGGGTGAAGACACACGAAGGGGTTTCACCGGAAACCTCTACCACGCTCTTCATCAGAGGGGAATTCGCACCTTCTTCGATGACAAGGAACTTCCAAAAGGTGAAGAACTCACACCAGCACTTGTCAAGGCTATTGGAGAATCCAGAATTGCCATCACTGTCCTATCTAAGAACTATGCATTTTCTTCCTTTTGCTTGGAAGAACTCGCCACGATACTTAGGTGTGTAGAGGAGAACAAGGTTCGGGTGATTTTGCCTGTTTTTTATTGCGTGGATCCTTCTGACGTGCGACATCTCAGAAAGAGTTATGGAGAAGCATTGGCTACGCATGAGGACAAGTTCAAGGAAGACAAGGAGAAGTTCAATGATAACAAGGAGAAGATCAAGTTCAACCAAAAGATTAGCAAATGGAAGAACGCTCTGCACAAGGCAGCTAATCTCGGAGGCTTTACTTATAATCATGGGTATCCTACCTCTCCAATCTTTTATCTTCTTTTGCTTTTCATTTTTCTACTGTTTTGATTTTAGAAAGTTAAATTAAAAATAAATTTATAGATCCTGACTTATTTTGGGAAATTTTAAATAATTTTTAATTGGCTCCATGACTACATTTCCGATCAGATTATGTTAAATACGAAGATCTAATTAAAACTTTTCAAAATGTTTAGGAAATTACTAAATAATTAAATTAGTGACTTAGTTCCTAAACTATTTAGAAGTTTTTAATTAGATCCTTGTTCTTAAGGGAACTCTAACCGAGGGATGATGGACTCATATTCTGGTTGAACTTGAACTTCTCCTTGTTTTCATTAAATTTCTACTTGTCTTCCTTGAACCTGTCAAATAGTTGCCAAACAGTTCAGGAACTTACCAAATATTTCATAGACCTACAGATTAATTTAACAATTTTAGGAAACATTCTAACAATATAAATTGTAGTCAATAGTTCAACAGTGTAAAAATGATGCATTTTGCACAACTTCACACTAGCTTCTCCGTTGGGCAGGGATGGATACGAATATGAATTTATTTGGAGGATCTTAAAGGAAGTCTCTACCAAGATTAATCGAACTCTTTTACATGTTACCAAATACCCAGTTGGATTGGAGTCTCGAGTGTGTGAAGTAAACTCCCTTCTAAATGTTGAGTCTGAACTTGACGATGCTGTCTACATGGTGGGGATCCAAGGAATCGGTGGAATTGGTAAAAGTACAATTGCTCGTGCTGTATATAATTCCATTAGTGACCACTTTGAAGGCTTGTGTTGTTTTCTCGAAGATGTGAGAGTGAATTCAGCTAAATATGGCTTAGTACATCTCCAAGAGACTGTTCTTTCTATGATTCTTGGAGACAAGGATACTAGGCTACAAAATGTGAATGAAGGAATATCAATAATTGGGCAAAGGCTCCAAAAGAAAAAGGTTCTTTTGGTTCTTGATGATGTTGACAAAATAGAGCAGCTTGAGGCTATTGTAGGACAACTGGATTGGTTTGGTCCTGGTAGCAGAGTCATCATTACAACCAGGCACAAGCGGTTGCTGAAATTGCATGGGGTTGAAAAGACATATCCAGTGCAGGAATTAAGTGAAAAAGAAGCTCTTGATTTGCTTAGCTGGAATGCTTTCAAAACTGACAAAGTTGATCCAAGTTACACAAACATTTTAAACCGTGCGGTCACTTATGCTTTTGGTCTTCCACTGGCTTTGGAAGTAATAGGTTCCAACTTGTTTGGAAAAGGTAAAGAAGGATGCAATCTTACATTAGACCGATATGACAGAATTCTTGACAAAAAGATTCAAGACGTACTTAGAGTAAGCTTTGATTCCTTGGAGGAAGAAGAGAAGAAAGTTTTTCTTGACATTGTTTGTTGCTTTGGAGGATACAAATTGTCAGATGTTGAAAATATACTTCATGCTCATTACGGTTCATCAATGAGACCTAGCATTGAACTATTGATTGAAAAATCTCTCCTAAAGGTTGATGATGGTCTTGTGACATTACATGCATTGATACAAGACATGGGTAGAGAAATTGTACGAGAGGAATCAGAAGAGCCTAGTGAGCGTAGTAGGCTATGGTTCTATGAAGATGTACTTCAAGTTTTAGAAGAAAATAATGTAAGGCTGATTGTGATGGTTTGATTTTTCATTTGTAACTTTGGTCTGTCTTTCTTTAACTGTATTATATCTGTCCTTCTGTTTCTAAAATTCTGTTGACCTTATCAATTCACAATTGATTTTTTTTCTTAGTGATTCACGAGTTTTTCTAAATATGCATATTGAATTCCTAAAGATAGTTTTATTGTGACTGACTTTTGCTTTTCTTTTGAAAGGGAACTAGCAAAACTCAAATCTTAATTTTGGATTTCCCCAAAGAGGGATTACACTGGAAAGGACCTGAAGGTGAAGAAGTGCATTGGGATGGAGAGGCCATCAAGGAGATGAAAAACCTCAAGACCCTTATTATTAGAAATGGTCGTTTTTCTAAAGGCCCCACACATCTTCCTAAAAGTTTAAGAGTGTTGAAATGGTGGAGATATCCTTCACCATCTTTACCATGTTATTTTCATCCAAAGAGACTCTCCATTCTCGAGTTACCAGATAGTTGCTTGGAGCAGTGTGAACCAATCCAGGCAAGTGTATGTGTGTGCGTGCACTTGTCATTGTATGAATTCACATTAAATTCCTGTGATTATTCATTTATCTCTTTCTTTCATTGCAGATGTTTCAACATTTGACAGTTTTAGATTTCAGCTATAGTGATTATATAACTGAGATACCTGATGTATCTGGTGTCCGAAATTTAAAAAAATTATTATTTAAACATTGTGTGAGTTTAACTAAAGTTCACAGTTCAGTTGGATACCTTGGAAATCTTAAAATTTTGGATGCTGCTAGTTGCAAGAATCTCCAGACTTTTCCACCCATCATATTGACATCTCTTGAACAACTCAATCTTTCACATTGCTCAATTCTTGAGAGTTTCCCAGAAATATTGGGGAAGATGGAGAATATAACAGAACTTCATATTGTGGGGAGTCCCATAAAAGAATTGCCTGTTTCAATTCAAAACCTTACTCGGCTTCGAAAATTAGAACTGCAAATTTGTGGAATGATTCAGTTACCAAGTAGCATTGTCATGTTGCCAGAACTGGGTTTTATGTGTGTCTCGAATTGCGAAGGGTTGCAGTTATCTTCTGAACTGGGCAAAGGTAAAAAAATGGTGTCAAAGTCTTCAAACATGGAATATCTTATTCTGTCATACTGCAATATATCTGATGACTTCCTTCCAATAGGTCTCACTTTATTTGCCAATGTGAGACATTTAAACCTGTCAGGGAATTATTTCACAGCTCTTCATACATGCATCAAAGAATGTCACCTTTTGAGAAACCTTAAGCTGGATGACTGCAGATTTCTAAGAGAGATTAGAGGGATTCCAGAGAAATTAGAAACGTTGTCTGTGAAAGGATGCACGTCCTTAAAATGCGTAGACCTTACAGTTCTTCCTGCACGCATTGAAGGATGTCACTTTCTGAAGGAACTGATTTTGGATGATTGTGTGTTTCTTCAAGATATTAGAGGGGTTCTACCAAACTTGGATCATTTCTCTGCAAAAAACTGCACATCCTTGACTTCCAGTTGTACAAGCATGTTGCTGAATCAGGTTCCTTTTTCTTATCCGTATTTGATTTAATTTAATGCTTATGTTGGCTCAAGCAATACATAAGTTTGTATTGCTGTTTGGAGTATGGGGATTAATTATGGTATTTAGATGGAAAGGTAGTTAATGATATAGAGAGAGAAAAAAATACCAGGAAGATTGGCATTTTGATAGAGTGGTTTGGTATTACTTGCATATGCTTAATAGCTCTGAAGTACATGATGCTTATTTCTAGGCTTTTGTCACCACCACAACCATCATCACATTCCTTATTTTTACATGGTTTTGTTCCAGTAGTTCTCCAAGTTTAGTTTCAAGATTTTTATCCCTCATCCCAATAATAGAACTTCAGTTTCTAGGTTCTTGAATTTATAACAATGTATATAGGTTCTTGAAATTTTATCACGATGTTATCCTCTATCTTTACCACCAATTGAAGGATCGAGTTTTCTAGATTAAATCCTTTTCTGTTTCTAGATTAAATTCTTCACTTTTATGATGAGAAAAATCACTTCCTTTCAAATTGGTGACAAATATCTATTCCCATCAGCATCTCATTTTTTAGATTAACTCTTAACATTTCTGATTTTATGACTGACAGGAATGGGTAGAGACTGGAAACAAGGTCTTTCTTTTGCCTGGAACAAAGATTCCAGAATGGTTCACACACCGTACAAGGGGAGGGGCCATGTCTTTCTGGTTTTGTGACAAATTCCCAACATTTTCTCTGTGTCTTGTTATTGGACCAGTGGATGAACAATCTATCATGGTGAAGTTTAGTCCCATAGTATTGATCAATGGCAAGAAACAGTCCTTTAGCTTTCAGAAACTTAACGAGTTCAGGATAGGAACAGATCATATGCTTTTGTTGGATGTACAGCTGCAAAAATTTGAAGATAATGTTGATGCAATGTTTTTGGATAATAAGTGGAATCATGTGGAGGTTTCATATGCAGATCATACTACCAATGACGAGGTCCAAAGACTGATTGCCAAACATAGCGGTATCCATATATTTAAACAAACAAGTGGCATGGAGAATATCCAATTCAACTACCCTGTGAAAACAATGAAAACTGTGAGTTTGCATTCAAATTCGGAAGGGCAACATAAAAGAGTAAGTAGTGTACATATGTCTTCTTAATTCTTTCCCTTCTACTCCATTTCTACTTTACTCAAGTTCTCTTTTATATTACTTATTTTGATTTTATTTTATTTTTATTTATTTTGAAGATTACAACTGAAGGTCCTCAGAAAGACTATACTATGGTGCAATCTATCCCTATTCTCACATCCAGCCAACCTCCACCTGCTGAAGTTGAAAAAGGCCTAACCTCTCAACCAACACTTTTAGTTGAGAGGCCTCGGAAAGATGTTGAAGGAGAAACTTCAGAGAGGCTTCCAGAGGATGATGAACTTCATCGTACTGCAGTTCAAAATGACCCTTCTATCATTGAAATATGTATCAAGGGGGATGACATTGAACTGGAGGCAAAATCCTCTTGTGAACTTGAATCTGAAGAGTCTTCTTCCAACTCCACAGATTCTGACTCAGATGATCCCTTCAACTGGGTTGATAAAAAACTCTTTACTAGTGGCAAGGAAACCACATCTTTGGGGGAGAGTTCCGGAGATGCATCTCTATCACCTATCAGAGCAGCCATAGACACCTTGGAGCTGTTAATGTGTAAGGATTTATCTGAAGTCTCTTCTGACCCTGCCACACAATCTCAACTTGATCACTTCTTGGATCTATTGATTAGTAGTAGCTACCCTAAGGTGACAGCAGAGGTGAAGGAGGCTCTTGCTGAGTTCAGGAGAAAGGCCTTTGCATCGTTCCAAGAATTCCAAGCTACTATTGAGTCTGTTAACAAGCTAAAAAATTTTGAGAAGCAGAAGGTCAGAATCCAAAAGGAGACTTCAGCAGGCAAGAATAAGCGGAAGGATCTCAAAAACTCAATAAAGAAGGCTTCTTTGACCATCAGGGCCGAAAACAGTAGGAGGAAGGAATTAGAGTCAGAAATTGCAAATATAAGGAAACAACTAGAAACCAAAGAAATGGACCTTGAGAAACTTGTGTTGAATGTCAAGAATCAGGAAGCAGAACTGTCAACATATTTGAAGAATCGTAGTTCTCTTGATGAGCAAGCACGAGCACTGTTGAAAGAAACTGATGGTCTACTTGCTGCGAGCAGGGGAGTAGAATATGAGGGTGAAGCTGCTAAAGTAAAGCAGAATATGCTCAAGTCCACCTGGTCTACTGATCTACCTAGCCTGCTTAATAAGATCAAGAATAAAATTTTTGGCCTCTAAGTTGCATGTATTCTTATTTTCTTCTAACCAGTTTATCAAGAATGAGGAAACCAATGTGACAGTTCTGAGTTTTTAGTATGGTAAATCCTCGATTTGACTCCAAAAATTTGTGACACTACGTTATTCCTTTTGAATGATAAATCCTAAACATTTTCGTTACAAGATTAGTTTCTCAAAAATTAGTGTCATTACATTAGTATTGCAAAACATTTAAATCACCTTATTAGCATGTCATCACATTGTTCGTAGGAAGGATTAAAGCGATGACACAACACCGAATTTTATTACTATTTTTGTATTTGTGATAAATTAATTGATTGAGAAAATTTTTAAATGAATAAAATAATAAAATTTAATTTTAGAATAAAGGAGGCATGTTTTTCTAAATACGTTATTTGTATTCATTTCTTTTAACCTAATTAGTTAAGGGTGTTTGCCATTTTAAAATCAATTTAAATTGTTATATAAATCCACATAAAAATAAATTTGTTCAATATGTTCTAAAATAGGTTATTATTTTTTATTTTTATCTTTAAAATTAGTATGCTAATTAAAAATAAATTTGTTCAATATGTTTTAAAATAGGTCATTTATTTTTTATCTTTATCTTTAAAATCAGTATGCTAACTAAGGTTCATGATTTTTAACTTTAAAAAATCAGTTTTTAATTTTGGTTTTAAAAAGTTGTTGTAAAAATAAATTAAATTATTCTATTATATCATTTTATTATGAATTCATAAAAAATATATAAATAAAAATATTAATTCAAAAAATTAAATTATATCAAAATAATATAAACTTTAAATTTTTAAAAATAAAAAAAATTAAATATCATTATTTTTATTATTATTATGATGGTGATAATGATAACATTAATAATAGTAGTAATATCAGTAAAAATAAAAATAATGTTTATAAAATAACAGTAGTGATGCAATGGTTATATAATTATACAAATTTATATTTTATATATTATTTAATTATTAGTATTTAATATAAATTTTTTTATGTATGTTGTTATTATAATATTTTTATATTATTCAATATTTATTTTATATAAAAATAATATATATTATAATATTATATTATAAATAATTATATAATATAAAATTATAAATTTAATATAATTTATATATAAATTAATATTATTTATTTTTAATATATAAAATTTAGATAAATAAAAAATTAAAATCCTTTAAAATAATAAAAAATAAATTATTATTATTATTATGGTAATGATAATTATGCTGATGGTGATTATAATATAAATAATATTATATAATTATAGAGTTATATATTTTATATATTATTTGATAATCAATGTATAAGATAAATAATTTTATATATTATTATTATAATTTTTATATTATTATATATTTATTTTATATAAAATAATATATATTTTATTATAAAATTTTATATAACATAAAATTATATTATAATATTATAAATTAAATATAATTTTTATATATTAAATAGTATTTTTTATTTATGAATCTATAAAAAATAGATAAATAATTAATTTTTTTAAAATAATAAAAACAAAAATTTTGAAAATAAAATTTATTATTATTATGATGATGATAATATTGATAGTAGTAAAAGTAAAAATAATATTTATAAGATAATAATAGTGGTATAATAGTTATAATATAAAAAATTATATAGTTATACAAATTATTTAATTATCAATATTTAAGATAAATAATTTTATATATTGTTATATAAAATAATATATTATAAATAATTATGTAATATAAAATTATATTATAATATTATAAATGTAATATAATTTGTATATTTAATAATTTTATTTTATTTTATTTTTATTATGTAAAAATTAGATAAATAAAAAATTAAATTTTTTTAAAATAATAAAATATATTATTATTATTATTATAGGATAATGGTTTAATCCTTATGAAATTGTATAGATTTAAGAATAAAAATATTTTAAAATTAAAAACAACATTCAATAATTTTTTTATTTTGAAAAAATATCTTAAAAGCCATCTTTGTCAAACCGATTTTTTTAAATTAATTTAAAAATAAAAAACTGATCAATCACACAACTTGGGTTAATACTCAATAGTCACTCAAAGAATTGACATTGATCCTTGACTGTTAATCATAATTCATATGCAGCAGAATATCAAAAATTGGATTTGCTGGTTGACAAATCCATGGAGACTTAAAGTGGCGTAAAACAGAACAGTTGACATCTAGCCTTTAAGCTAATTCACTAGAGTCAAGATGTGGGTGCTCTTCTTACAAGAGTCAGGAGTTAGGCATCTTGGGGATTATTTGGTTGCTGATGCACATTCACAATTCATTTGTAAGTTGTAACAACATGATGGAATGATATCTATGACAGAAGTTTCAAGAAAAAAGAAAATAAAACAAGTCAGAGTGTATTAGGCTCATCGCATTTAATAAGTGATGATGTAGTAAGCACTTGCTCATTTATCCAAAATGAATGATTAGTACTTAAGTCTTCGCACAAGCCCCCGATTTAACTTGGATTGGAGCGGAAGCTAAAAGAGACTTATAAGACTTTGTTATTTAAAGTTCTTGCCAATGTGGGACTTCCAACCAAATAAGCACTGACAATGTTAAAGGGCCTGTGCCTTCAATAGATGTTGGAGCAGGAATATAGCAGCCACAGCTGTTCCATCACCTTGGTGCTAAAAATAGCAAGCAAAAGGACTGTTATAAAAGGTGATGATTCAAGCACGGTTGCGGACCTTGGAAAGGTAGGTTACACGTAGTCATCCCCTCCGACAATGTGCTGTGAGGGGGAAGAAAGATGCAGAGTTGTAATGCACCCGCTGCTCTGTTAAGACAGCGTGAGCAGAAATAATTTCATTCTACTCTGTGAAACTGGTGAGAACGCAGGCATCACATTGTGCCCTCTGCTCGGAGCCTCTAACAATTACTGTCGTGACTCCGAACATGGATTTTATGCTTCCTCACAACTCCAAAGTCTAACCCCATTGAGAGTGGCTGGCTTGTTTCATCACCTTATTGCCCCCGCTTGGGTCACAAGCTATCGCCACCTAGCTCGGCAAATTGCCATCTTCGTCAGAGCTTTATATACCATTCATTGCTTAATGACTTGATCGATGTGGGACATCTAAATGCAAAGACCAACGTGTGATTAGGTTGTCTATTATAAGCTAGAAAAACAAAACCCTTTCATGCAGAACTGCCTTCCTTACCGCTCCGTGGGGCTTTATGAGCGCTAATTGTATCACTTCTCCTTTTAGGAAGTTCTCTCTCTTTCTTTCTCGACTTGCAACTTACTTTGTTTTGTAGTGAGATCTTAACTTAATTTAATAGGTACTTTACGTTTTTGCTCTACTGCCTGAGTTATTCATAGTCTTTCCTTTATGTGATTGTCATTGTATTGCTCTTGCAGGTTTTTTAATGATTTTTTTGTGTTTTTTTCCTTTTGTGTTATTATAAGTGGTGCATGCATTGGTGTCTTATTTGATGTGTAATAGGTGCTATAATGATAAAATTATCCTTTAGTCTGGACACATGTGAAAGAAAGATAGAAATTTTAATAGGAGGTGCACTTGTTATATAATATTATATATAAGTTTTTTCATTTAGTATAAGTTATAATTTTCATATCATTTTAATTAATGTTTCTTATTTATATTTTAAGAATATATTTGTATTATCGTGGTAGAGATAGACAAGATTTTTATTATAAATAGATGTAGTTACATATGTTAATTGCAATAAAAAAATGATTTACCAACAACTTTATTCCTATGTAAACATTATAAGAAAAAGAATGAAGATACTATACTTAGGTAAATTTTATTGTAATGTAAATATACACAAAAAATATTTTTAGATTTTACATTTGTTTAATGTTGGTTTTTTATTCAAATTATAGGTTCAAGTTTTTTAGAATAAGAAATTTTCAAAGTTAATTTGTGGGATAATTAATTTTCTCAACTTCTTAACCAAACAAATCTTTGACTAAAACAAAAGATGATTGATGTATTTATATAAAAATAGTTTATCTTGAATGCACATCACTCATTGTTTTACTATCTTTGAACCTAAAAGCTATTCCTATACTAATGAAAATCTCTTAGGAAAGGTGTTAAGTTTCAAGATAAAGGTTATAAAAGAATTTAAAAATCATTATGTTTTAGAGATTTGTCAGGATGAAGATTAGATAGAAAATCTTATTCAAATTTTTTTAAATATGAAGATGATGAGGTAGAAGTACTTCTAATAATTAATTGTAATGAAATTGCATGAACACAAATTTCACATACTTATTATTCTACTTATTATGTTTAAGATTAATAATACACATGATAAAGAAAAATAAATTAATTTGAGTTTAAAGGATTCAACTTCATATGAGAGTGTGAGTCATAATAACCCTTTTTCTTCACTGTTTAATTTCATATAACTTATTTCATGTTAATTAAAATATTATACATTTTTTCATCAACAATCCTATTACAAAATTAATTTTATATACACAATATCTATTAACCTATTATATACCTTCACCTATCTATGATAGATGTAAAATTATATTGTTAACTATGAATATTCCTTAACTAGATTATATTAATTATTAGCTATGGTTATAATTTTATGTATTATGTTCTATTTCTTAATTTAATATATCATTCAATGAAAAATTCTACCAATAGGTTAAATAAAAAAATATTTTATATATCATGCCTTTGTACTTCAGTTATATATCTTTCGAATTTTGTATGCTGTAACAACAATCTTTATTACTATTGATCTTGAAGGATATTACTATTGACTTCAACAATTTTGTTAACTATTACATGTTTTTGTATGTATGTCTTTTAAAATTGAAAAACATGCAAAAATTTGGTGCGGTGATGTAATGCTTTCTAATCTAACCTTAGTGTTAGTTACTTAATTTATAAATTAGAAAAAAATTAATGATTATTAAACTTCATAAAATATATTTTTATTTTTTTACTTTATATCTTACAATTAATATTAGGTTATATATGAATGAATTGTATATGATATATTGTTGTTTAAATATAATGAAATCAACCATTAATAAATATAAGTTGGACCTAATATATATAATGGATTATTTATATTTTCTATAGTTAATTGATATTAGATTATGTAGACCAGGTGAAAATAGTTTATACAAATTTTTAAAGTGATTCAGTGTTCAAGATACTTTATTTCAAAGCAAAAAATATTTTTCTTCCTCTCTATTTTATTATATGATTGTCATACTCATAAAAGATACTCAGTCACGTATAAAGAGTAAAAAAAAAAAATTATGTCACCATCCATCAAATTATTAGACAATATATCATATTAAGAAAATCCTAAATTTTTATGAATAAAATGAGTAAAATTATTCTTTATCATAATACACATAAAATATATTAGGATGTTGACAAATGTTGAACAGCAAAATGATAAATTTAAAATATTTTTCTCATAATTATGGATGAATTTTTTTTTTCAATCCATTTTATGAAAGTTCAATACAGTATTCCGTAAGAATATTTATCATTTTCTTTTATATATATATATATATATATTATATGCTAATATAGAATAGTATTAATCAAATTAGAAAATAATAAAATATATATATATATTCATTCAATCATTTAGGATTATTTTTAATAAAAATATTTTCTTACTTTTATATATAGATATTTTTCTATTTAATTTATTTTTATCAATAATTTAATTTAATTTTATGCAAGACTATTTAATTAAAAATAAAATAGAAGAAAATCTGTTCTCGTCAAAACTACAGACAGAGTATACATATCAGCAAGGAAAAGCTAAAAATTTCTCTCTACATGTTCTTTTCTGCAGCTAAGAAATGGTATCGAATTCATTAAACTTGATTCCAGTCATTAGGTAAAACCAGTTCCTTCAATATTTTCTTAATGATCACTGGTTACATGTAGTTGTTTTATGAACTGCCTTGGCAAATAAATGATATGTTTTTTCCTTCCCAATAATGGAAGAGAAACCCCCTCAGTTGGAGGGCATTACTGCAAAGATAACAACAACAAACCACAGAGAGATATAAAAATAGAAGTTACAAAAAGTGATGGTTCAAGTAGGCTAGGCTTGATAGGCCATTGTGGACTGTGGTTGCAGCAACTTGTTATCCCTCCACTGTTGGGAGCCAAAGGTATTCGCTGCTCTGTGAAACCAGCCTCACGCAGTACCCTCTGGTGTAGGACCCAGTAGACCCATGCCTTCGCACAAGTCTCATGGGTCAACTCTCAACTTGGAGCAGGCAAGTCAGCACAAAGCAGCCACTGCCCAACCCACCAAGTCATAGAACTGTTCCATCACCTTGGTGCCCCTACTCAGGTCACAAGTTGGAGCTACCCAACCCGGCATGTTCTTAACCTTGTCAGATGATTTATAAAGACTTTTTATTTTCTGTTTTTGTCAATGTGGGACTTCCAAATAAGAAAAAAGATTGCAGTGCACTAACAATTAATGTTTGAGGGCCTATACCTTCTTTTCTTTGGAAAGGACAAAGGATAATTCAATTAATTTGACTTACAAAGAAAAGGATTAGATGTTTGAATTACTCGCTAGGAATGCAAAACCACATACAAAAATTGTGCCTATATATATTCAATTAGTTATGTCTATTACAATGAATAGTGTCTCATGAATCTAGTTTAATTATTATCTTGTACATACATGATCTAATTATTGACAGTGATTGTTTCTTTGCAGCTTTTCATAGACGATTTTTTGATAAAGAAAAAAATTCTATACCCCAAAGCAAATTCAATGGCATCAGGAGGGGTAGAACTAGTGGAATTTTCACAAAATTAAATTAGCCAATTTGGTTGTTGCCAAAATGCTGATACCACACACAGGCTCAGCAGGTAGCTATAACATGCTAATTATGGAGATTGATTCAATATCTTGCATCCCTCATTGTGGATATAGTCTCATTGTGTCACAATTAGCTTTTCTAATGATGCATGATTTCAATAGAAACAAAAAAGATGATGGCTCAAGCACCATTCTGACCCTGGAAGTTCAGTAGCATCTTAATTTTGTTCTCCTCCACACTAATGTGAGGGGGTAACAACTAAGAGAAAAGTTCAAGAAGAAAGCTAAGATAAAAAAAAATACCCATGTCTGCATTATTGAACCATTCATTCCATTGTATACTGAAGTGTTTGTGTTATACTTCACAGCGATTGAAGAGAAAGCCTAACCAAAAATAACAGAAAATAACAGCTTAGTCAGCTACCTAACTAACTAACTAACTATTAACTACCCATCACCATTTTGATCATGAGCGGATAAAGGAAGGAGCCACATGATACATGATTGACATTTCTCACCAACTACGTTACAATTCATTTTCAAATGTTTGGTTCTCTTATCAAAGACAAGATTAGCAGCACTTTGATTGTAACAGTATATTGGAAGTTGATTATCATAATGAATGTGAAGATCATTCATATGATAACAACTGCAACTCACAAGTAGCAGAGGCTAAAGTGCAGTACTCCGCGTCTGAGGATGAATAAAGCACTGTTTGTTTTTGCTTCTTGGACTGCCAACATATCAGAGAATTGTGAATAAAGAAGTAGAAAGTAGAAACCACTTAGTGATCTTTAGGTGTCCAAGCAACCCCCTAATCAGAGAGGACAAAAGAGGCCTTTTCTTGGAGAACCATTCAGGCAACGCAGTACACGTGAGAAGCTTTCAAGTGACACATGGTTAGTTATGCTTAGAACTAGATGAGTTATGTGATGTTGGGTCCAGTGGTTGTGAGATAAAGTAATCCCCTAGTTAATCTTTGATATCCAGGAACATCATGATAAAGTGGTCCATCATTTTGCCAAAGTTTAATATTTGCATCTAATGGGAGGGAACAACAACTAAAGGGTTATGTTTTTGTTGTGCTCAACTGCTTAGTCCAACACACAAACTCCTTAATCTAAAGTTACAAGTGATGCTTCATGGGGAGAATGAACTCATTAATGAGGTAGGAGAGATTTTAGTATCAAAAACTGAGAAAGAATTTGAGGTAGAAAAAGGTGAATGCAACGTTTTGGACTCTAAAAAATTACGGGAATGTTACGATGTTATGGATGTGAAATTCCAACATTTAAAAACCATGAAATTGGAAGGTTTAGTAAATAGGATACCCATTCTGTTGATGGACAATGGCGATACACATGATTTTATCTTCCATAAAATTATCACAGCGTTGGGCAATTCATGTGGAGGAGGAAAATAAGGGCCTAGGATTCAATTGGGAGATAGGTATCAGGTTCACACCAAAGGGATCTGTTCAAAATTGGAAGTGCTAATTGGACAATACACGTGTGTGGTAGAAGCATTGATATTGGTTATGAGGGGTATTGATCTAATTCTTGGTATTGCTTGGCTCAGAACTTAAGAATAGGTGATCATCAATTGGAAAACCAGGTTATGAAGTTAAAAAATCAAGGGAGTGAAATGGAGTTACAAGGGTATGATGGTAAGAATATGATAGCTTTGCATAGTTTGATAGAGAATGATGAGATACAGAGAAACAAAGCGGAATGTGAATGGAAAGAGAGATGGGTAATTCAAAGGAGGAAGAAGAACTGAATGAACCACACATAAAAGAATATAGGTAGTGCTAAGGAAATTTTCAGAAGTGTTTAACCTAGAGGGTTCTCTCCACCTTGTTACTATAATCATGACATCACTTTGACACTACGGGCAAGAAAGATCTTACAGGTACCCATATTTTCATAAGGATGAGATTCAAGAGTAGGTTCAAGAATTTCTTCAACATGGAGTAATATGAACTAATACCAAATGCCTCCATAGAAAATCATGACTTTAGCACTAGAAAATTTCCATTGGAGGCCCTATTTATTAGGAAAGAACTTTAAACTTTTTATAGATCAAAGAAGCCTAAAGTTCCTACTATACCAGAGAATTTCCATTCCAAACCAACAAAACTAGTTGAAAAAATTAATCGGGTACAAGTTTGACATTTTACACACCTAGTTGTGATAATGGGGGATGTTCTTTCTCATAAGAAGGATTTGCTTCATTATTATCTTTTCTTATTTGGAGTGAAGGATAGGAGTTGAACCATGAGGTGTCACAAGATCCATAACTCCAAAAGATCATTATTGACATATAACAAAATTCTTTATCTTGACCTAGGTTTTTTCTCTACATCAAGAAGTGTTGTACTAAAAAAAATAGGTTGATAATTCTAGCCAACTCTTAATGGATTCAAAATTTAATTGAGAAATTTAATTTGACACTAAAAAACAACATTCAGAATACATTAGAACCTACAGACAGTTGGCTATGAATCCATATTGGATTGGTATGAAGAAATATGTGCAAGAATTTACATGATATTGTGACATTTATTAGAAACAGAAAATTTTCACCTTATCCTATGAGGATCTTTTGCAGGCAATTCCTAACATTATTTGGGAGGATATTTCAATGAACTTCATCATTGGATTACTAAAATTTAAAGGATGGGAAACAATTTTAGTTATGGTTGATAGGTTATCTTAGCATTCACACTTTATCTTACTAAAGCATCCTTATACATCCAAGACCAATACAAACATCTTTATAAAGGAAGTGGTAAGATTGCATAAAGTTCCATAGTCAATAATAAATGACAAAGACCTAATCTTATGCATAGATTTTGGCATGAAATTTTTAGATTACATGGAACAAAATTAAAGATGAGTTCAACATATCATCCTGAAATAGATGGACAAACAAAAATTATCAATAGATGCGTGGAAGCCTATTTGAGATGCTTCGTAGCAGAGCAACCTCGTAGTTGGACCATATGGATACGTTAGGCTGAATTGTGGTACAATACTACTTGTCATGCATCCATTAATACAACTTTGTACTAATGGACCATTTGAGATGCTTCCTTACTATTAGTTGGACCATATGTATATGGCTAAAAGTCATTCACCATTCTAAAATTTATTTTGGGGGAGACTCGAGTAGAAGTAGTAGCTCAAGAATTGGTGGATAAGGATGAAGTGCTTAGATAACTAAAACTTCATTTAAATAGAGTTGTCTCAAATGAAGCAAACAACTTATAAACATAAAAGGGATGTGATTTTTGCAATTGGAGAATGGGCCTGTTTAAAGTTAAGACCCTATACACAACAAACAATAATAAAAAAATGTTAACAAAAATGAGCCCCGTTCATTCCAAATTATTGCAGAGGTGGAAATAGTCTCATATAAACTACAATTACCTGAATCATTTAAAATTCATTCAATATTCCATGTCTCATAACTGAAAAAGGTAATGAGCAATAACACTATCATTTTGTCTTTACTTGAGGATATGGATGTTGAAACAGGAGAGATAGTTAAACCAAAGCAGATTAATGAAGTAAGGAAGCTAGGTAGACTTAAGGGAGATAGAACTTAGTATTTAATATAGTGGAAAGACTAACCGATGGAAGAAATTATTTGGGAGGATGAGTTTACCATGAGAAGTCAATTTCCTACATTGAGGACAAGACTGATATTGAAAAACAAGGAAATGATGAAGCCTAAGATAAGAAGGATTGACTTTCGAGTCAATATAACAGGGGTCTAAGGATTTGGAGTGTATTCACTAAAAAAAAGGATATATGAAAACCATTAAAAAAATGAGGCAATTATGCAAAGTAAAGATTTTGTTATAGTGAAAGGAAGGATTAATAATGAAGCGCAAGGTAACATAAAAGGGTGCAAAAAACATGTTTATGAAAATCGGACTAAATTGGCTGGTCAGATCGATTAGACCATTTCATTCTCTAGCCTAATTAAACCATAAACCGTTTTAATAAAAAAACTGGAAATGAACTGATAAAATTGGTAAATCGGCCTCAAAATGACAGAACCAGTAAAAAATCGGTTCATATAAAATAATATTATTTTGATTTTTTTAAAAAAATAAAAATAAAATTATGTCATATTTTATTTAGGTATATAATTTAAATTTAAAAAATTAAAATATATGTAATTTTCATTTTATAATCATGTAATTATGATATTAATGTATTCTATTATTATATATATTTTTAATATAATATATTATAAATATTTTAAAAATAATATTAATTAATATCGGTTAGATCACACTTCAATCACGGTTAAACCGTTGAATCTTGAACCAATATCTTGATCGGTCCGATTTTAAAAATCTAGTCGAAAAGAATTGAGAAAATAGTAACGGTGTGGGGCTTGGAACCTGTATCTTAATGACTGGAGGTATTGTCCTTTAGATTCTCCTTTTTTCTTAATTAAGTATGAATTTTTATCACAAAGAATGGTCAACAACAACTTGAGAAGATTCCAAACGAATAAGAAAGTATGAAAGTTTCTCTTACCAACATCTACTGACTTGTTTTAAAACCATAAAGTAACTCCAAAAGCATGCAAATTTTATTGTGATTAGATTAGTGAATGATAAACCACCATTCTCTTAATTTATCTACAAAAAATTAGTATAATTATTGTATGATTGATGATTATCTGAATGTAATTTCATCTATTTTTTTTCATGAATGGTCATGCCAACAAAGAATTAAAAACTAGATAGATTTTGGGCTAAAAGGAGGAAAAATATGATATAAAAAGGTAAAGAAGCAATAAAAGGGTAAAAATTTACATGTGGAGAGCTAGCAGGTTCATGCTGGTTAAAGTAGCCCTCACAATGAACTTGATTTTTAACATGATCGTGCAAACTTGAGCATGGTTGTATTTGATAATGATTTAAAGCAACCCCAACAACTTAAGAGACAACTTAAGTCAATCCAGTTCGTAGCAAGAGAATCCCTAATCCATATCTATAAAAAGAGAGGTTTACAATGGAAGACATGCTACACATAATCAAACACCGCTTATGATGCTTACACCACCACCACCACCACCACCACAACTTATAACTCTTTCTTTCCATTTCCACATTCCTACTTTATTTCTTCTTCCTTATTTTGCTTAGCAGAAGGAACCACCTTCACAATACAAATACATAGTTTTTTTCCATACCTATTGGAACTACAATTTTGTAATTCTAATCTTAAGATTAGGTTATGGATAATTTTATTAAGTTAGCTTGTTCCCATTTTTTTTTATTTGTTATGTCTAACTAACCCTTAAATCATATATCTTTAGTGATCCTTGTGATGTAACTATTTGAACTCTATTTTCCTTACGAATGATTATATATTTTCATTTGATATATTTATACAATTGTGTTATCTTATCACACTTAATAAATTAATAAGAATTAACTACTCATGTTGATTTTTAAGTTAGTTGGGAAGTAGGCGATGTATCATTTCCAATCGGTGAAACTATAAGATAATTGAATCTAAGGATTTTGGAGAATTGATAAGCATAGATTTCATAAATAATTATCTCTCACCTTTATCTCATTAAGATTTCTTATATGTTCAATTAAGTGATCTTTGTCTTATTTTATGAGTTTGGGTTCATATGAAGTTTAATTGAATTTCTTTGCTTACCCGATTAAAATGACACTATTATAGTATTTTGAGCATAATAGGAGTTTTAGACATCCAAAAATCATGAAATCTGTCTTGAATAAAAGCTTAAAGAAGTGTCCACAGTTACAAAGCAAGAGCATATTCTAAATGGGATGTTTAAGACTCCGAAATTATCTCAAAAGATGAGATAGTGTTGCTGACGTGGAATTTGAACAATGTGCAAAGATCCGACCATATCTTGAGATACAGAAGTCATATTGAGATGAAATCAAATCTGTTGGACAGCTAAGATCCAGGGCTACAACTTTTGTTCAGACGTGAAGCTCTAATTCGGACATGTGAACATCCGAAATTGTGGTGCAAGAAAGTCAAAATTGTTGTGCTAATTGGTGACAAAAATTCAAAAGTGTTTTGCATTTTTCAACAAAGCCCATGTGAAAGCAATAAAAGGGTAGAAAAGTAATATCCTAGTTGGTGACTTTCTGAAGATGATGCCTCACAAATCCTCTATAAATAGAAGGGTTTACAATAGGAGAAACACACCATTTTGGAGATTAACTCCAATACCATTTTCTTTCTTTCTTTCTTTCTTTCTTTCTTGTTAGTTTTGCCTCCTTCATGGAAGGCTTAGGTTTTCTTTCTTGTTAGTTTGCCTCCTACATGGAAGGCTTAGTTTTTCTTTATTGTTAGTTGCCTCCTACATGGAAGGCTTAGGATTTATTTGTTGTTAGTTGCCTCCTACATGGAAGGCTTAGGATTTATTTGTTGTTAGTTTGCCTCTTTCTTTGTTGTTAGTTTGCCTCCTTCATGGAAGGCTAGGTTTGTAGTTTCAATTCAAGGATTCAAGCTATTTTCATTTTAACTTTGAGATCTTGATCTTTATTTACATGCATATTAAGTTGTTTCTACTCGTCTTCACTATATTGTTCAATTTTATTCTTTAATCAAAGTTTGATCGGTTGACGTATTTTGATTAATGCATAATTGATTTATAATTGGTTTTTGATTGGTAAATCATTTTCCAAAAGTTTGAAGAGTAGAAATTAAGTAATTTAATTGAAGGTTTTCATTTTATTACTTATTTCAACTGAATTCTGATTATAAAATTGGTTTAGATGAAAGATTAAGTGGTTACTAAATCTTGTTGATCATAATCAATTGAATTCTGAGAGGTTTCTCAGTAGAGAATTCAAGGATCATTGTAGGGGTTCCAGATGATCCTAGGTTGATAAACACAATGCATGATTTTAGTGATCAATGATTAGTTATGAAAATAGCCTCTGAATTCCTTGAGTTGATAATTGTTAAGTCAAATTAATTTCATTCTGTATTTTGTATTTAGCACTTAATATCATATATTTACAAAACCTCCTTTTTCTAACTTTCTCCTAATTTGCTTAAGAATATGAAATGGTCTTTGGGAGATGACCTAGGTTGCACCTTATACTATACCAATAGTTTGGGGGAAATCTAGAAATTATTTTTGCGCGTTTGCGACGAGCGTGTCAAAAATTTGGCGCCGCTGCCGGGGACCATTTCAGTTTCCTAGGCTCATTTAGGAGTTTGTATAAAAATTTTAATCTTTCTAACAATTTTTTTTTACTTTAGGTATATATTCTTGGATTTTCTGTATGAATTCACCTTTTTGTGTATGACCCGATCCAATCCTGAAAATTTATATGCATATGATCCTGAGATTGATAGAACATTCCACCATTTGAAAAGAGCACATAGAAGGCATTCATTTAGTAATAACCAAGAAAGTAATAGTAGTGATTTTTCATTTTTAAATTTTGATAGTTTCAAATATTCTGCTAAGAACATGGCTGATAGAACCCTAAAAGAATTAGCTGCACCTGATGTTGCTTATCAACCGTTGTGTATTCAATACCCTGATGTTGATGCACCATTTGAACTAAAGTCTGGATTAATACATTTGCTACCTAAGTTTCATGGCCTTGCAGGTGAGGACCCTCATAAACATTTGAAGGAATTTCACATTGTGTGTTCCACAATGCGGCCACAAGGAATTCCTGAAGATCATATCAAGTTGAAGGCATTTCCTTTCTCCTTAAATGATGAAGCTAAGGACTGGTTGTACTATCTACATCCAACATCTGTTACAAGCTGGAATGATATGAAGAGATTATTCCTAGAGAAATTCTTCCCTGCATCCAGAACAGCAGCTATCAGAAAAGAGATTTGCGGCATCAGACAGAACTCCCAAGAAACTCTCTATGAGTATTGGGAGAGATTCAAGAAACTATGCGCCACTTGTCCACACCATCAAATCAGTGATCAATTACTGATTCAGTATTTCTATGAAGGACTCATGCCAATGGACAGAAGCATGGTTGATGCAGCTAGTTGTGGAGCACTTATGGACAAAACTCCTACAGCAACTCGAGATTTGATTGCCAGCATGGCAGAAAATTCTCAGCAATTCAATTCTCGAACTAATTCCTTGTCTAAAGGAACCCATGAAATGACCACCAAGACAGACCATACACGATTGGAGAACAGAATTGAAGAACTAACCTCCATCCTAAGACAGTTGGCCATCGGACAACAACAGCAACTTAATGTTGTTGACAAAACCAAAACATGTGGCATCTGCACTTCTGCAGATCATCCTACTGATGCATGCCCAACATTGCAAGAAAGTGAGACACCTGAGGCTGCAGTAAATGGTATTTTTGGCACAGGACAATAATACAGGCCTCCTCAACATTATCAGCAACAGAAGTTTGAACCACCTTTTGGATCATACAATCCTAGTTGGAGAAACCATCCTAACTTGAGATATGGTCCTCCACAACAACAAAGGATTCAAACATCTGACTCCCAAAATAAATACCAACCACCGCCATTCAGACAACAACAACAGCATATGCAGCAATCTGTACCCTCTAATGCTTCTGAACCCTCTCTTGATGATTTGATGAAGCAATTAGCTACCAATAATCTTGAGTTTCACCAAAATGTAAGTTCTACCATTCAGGATTTACAAACTCAAATTGGGCAGTTGGCTACCACTGTCAACCAATTGAAATCTCAAGGTTCTGGTCAACTACCTTCTCAACCTGTCATAAATCCCAAAAGTGTGAATGCCATGACTTGAGAAGTGGGAAGAAAGTGCAGACAGACCCTACAATTTTAAAGCAACAAAGCTTCAATCAGACTAATCCACACCAAAAAGAAGCATTTATCTCCATACCTGGAGACATCTCTGATAAGCCATCTGAATCAGAGGGAAAGTCTGATGAAAAAAGTACACCAGCCTTCGATAAGACGTCGAATGATCAACAAAAAGAAGCTTGCCATAAACGATCTGCACTTGAAGCATCTGATGAGACGAAAACCCCAAATTGTGCTGATCAGAAGGTATCTTTACCTTTTCCAAATAAAATGGTCCAATCCAAGCCCAATGTTCATGCAAAATTGGATAAGGAGCTTCTAGATACTTTCAGGAAAGTGGAAGTCAACATACCACTTCTAGATGCTATCAAGGAAATTCCCAAATATGCCAAATTTCTAAAGGACTTGTGCACGCATAAGAGAAGACTCAAAGAGGATGAGAAGATTAGTGTGGGACGCAATGTTTCTGCCTTAATTCAACCCAGCCTCCCTCAGAAATGTAAAGATCCAGGAACTTTCACCATTCCTTGCACAATAGGAAACT